>SEMN01000068.1:77500-677500 GCA_005408345.1 Macquaria australasica
ATTATTATTATTATTATTATTATTATTAACAACAACTCCTTTCTACAGTAGCTGGGTCTATTTCTGTCTGATTTTACATACAGTACCTCTGTTTACCATTTTTCAACCATTCACCATATTTTTCTTGTTGCTTTGATAGTAAATGATTTTTTGGTGGTGAAAGAAAATGTTCAGAGTTTTTGAATGTCTTTAAATGGCCTTTGATGTACACACGGTGTACTCGGTTTAAGTTAAGCAAATACAACAACTTGGTTAATGTTAAGAAAATTGCGTGACCATGGTTAAAGCCCCTGGATACTTGGTTTCAAGTCTCAGTAAGTTTCAATAAAATGAAATTGTCATGAATAAAAAAGAAACAATTAAAGTTAAAAATGTGCTTTTGTGCATACTTGAATGTCTTCAAGCACGTGCGAAACATTGCTCCTCAAAACATTGCTCAATAGCACCACTCTTCAGGGTACCTTTAAGGATAAAGTCAAAAAAAACCTGACGCACCTGATAGTTTGTTACACAGAACCATATGAGAAAACATCCTTTCCATCGAGAAAAGCTTTCAGTGCCATTCTTTGCTCTTCTTTCAACAAAGTAATACTCTCCAGTTCTGATATAACAGATGCTATAGTAGCATCCACACTAACCTCTTTAGGAGCCGCCATTGTTGTTTTCAAACGAACCACATCCGTAGATGCCAGTATTTCCTCATAGGACACTGATAGGTCCGAACCACAAGCACATAACTTGAAGCCTGGCAAGACGGATTCTCGCGTGATCTCGTGAATCCAGCTGCCTCACAAGGTAAAGCATTTAGCTCTTGTATAAGATAATAAAACTCTACATGCTCTTCTCTGTCTACATAAAAACTACATGTGCCAATATGGGATACATACACTGTTTCTTTAAGGTTAGCTCCTGTGATAAAGCAAAGTCCACTACCTGCTCAGCACCACACAGCAGACAGACACAGCTAGCAACTAGCTGGTGGACATAATTTAGCATTTTGCAGGTAAAGAGAAAATAATAATTATGATAACAAATAAATATTTCCCTCAGGAGTTGGTGTTGACTGTTTGCTAAAGCCATATCAACTTAAAAGGTGATGATATGTCAATATTGTGTCCACAACTTGTTTCCACTGCCCCCAAGCGGCCAACAAAATCAGTTACTGCAGGTTTAAAGCACTGGAGGTCAACGGAGACAAGAATTTCAGGGAGGCGTTAGGCTAATCTTCCCCTGCACCTCACAAAAAGTCAGCTTTCTCGTAAGGACAGTTTTGCAAAAACAACAAAGTTACAGACACTTAACAGAGATGATAAGGACACTGACATGACAGACAGTGAGGGAGGTTATAGAGAGACGGACAGGTGTGAAGAGAATAACAGGTGGTCAAGGAGAGAGAGAGAAAGGGGGTTTCTTCCTCTGATAAACTCAGTGATATTGATGTCTCCTCTCTCACAAGCATAAGAGTGATTGCTCCAGAGACTCATCTCTCTCTGTCCCCCTTTCTATCTCTCTCCACCTTCCCTTTTCTTCTTCCCTCAATTGATCCGCCTGCCAAAGAATAGTAGGGGATATGGGACCAGAAGAGATAAACAACCCCCCAAAAAAACCTCACATGCACATGCACACAAACACATTGTGTTTGTCATGTGGCACACACATACACACACACACACACACAGGTATTGATGCCAATAGATAACATTCACACTGCAGAATGGCATCATACATGCAGCCAAACCCATAAAATGGGTGATAGAATCTCTCGCTCTTTCAATTCAGCTTCTTTCTTTTTTTTTGGCATTACATGTAAATTAATTCGTGTTGCCAAAGTATATGCAGACAGAAAATAGTGGATAAAGGAGAAAAGAGAAAAAGAAATGGTGATTATAACACAAACTGGTTATATGAGAGAAGTACAAACATCATAATCTACTGAATGTTGTTTACCATATCTTCTTGTGTTGTTTTTATCATGTCTATCTATCTATCATGCACACATGAATACAAACACCCAAACACACACACTTACAGAAGGCCAATTAGATAAAGGCAAACATACAACATATTCAGACAGCAGAATGCCCTGTGTGCAGGTAGACACACCCTATCACAAACACACACATACAGTACAGACAAACACACACACACACACACACTCGTGCAGGCAGGCCGGCTGGAACAGGAGCCCGCTGTAATGTGATTTTGTCTCGATTAAAATGGTGGGAATTGGATCTGAGGTAAAAGGCCATGTCAAGAGAGAACAAATGGGAGCGGCGGCACACGGAGGGAAGATGAACGACTGTCTGGGAGATGGAGAGATGAGATGGAGGGGAGGAGGTGATGGAAGAAGAGAGAAATGCAGAGAAAGAGCAGGGTGCCATGGGTCTATATTAATCCATTATGGAGAGGGCTCCTTCCCCTCATATCTGTAACCCTCCTCTCCTCCACACATAATGATAGCACTGACCTCCGCGTGGAGAGGGGAAGCCATGAGTTGAGAGAGTAGCCGTACATATTACATCCTCCTCCTCCTCCTCCTCCTCGTCGTCTTCCTCCTTTTGCTGTGGACTCTCCTCTGCTCTTTCATCTGCTTTCATCTGATTCCACCTGTGCTGCTTCACCTATATGCTCCTTCCATTTACCTCCATTATTTGTGTGTTCCTCCTTATGCTCCAGATTTTCTTTATTATCTCTTACTGATCCTCTTCCATGTGCCTTCTTGTTCCGGTTCCTTCTCCTCCTTATCCCTTCCAGTTCTTTTTGCAACAAATGGGTGACTTCTGTATGTCCATGAACATGTTATTGCTATTTTTTCCACCAAATGTTGTTCAGTTTCACCAACATTTTATTAGGTTTTCTCTATGGCCAGCACTAACAAATAAGTAAAAGTAAAAGTTATGTTAATTTTCTCCAAGGACAATGTTAGGTAAGTCATAGTTGGTGCACCTCCAAAGCTTGGATGACCATGAAAGTCAGTGTACGCATGAGTGAATGAGAGGCACATTTTAAAGCACATTGTGCTATATAAAGGCTTTATATGGTAAATGGACTTCACTTATATAGCGCTTTTTCAACCCTAACAGTTCCCAAAGCGCTTTACAGATTGGTCTCATTCATTCATTCACACACAGATTCACGCTCTACCTCCTGAGCCACAGCTGATGAAACCTGATGATACTTTTTAGAAGTTTAAAATTCAGATTCTTGGTCCCTTGTGGGTAAATTTGGCAACCATGGCGTCATGTTTTTATTCCTACTTGCAACTACAAAGCATTCTAAATTTGCCACAGCTTTGATTCCTCTGACTGGCTTCTTCTCCATAGTGATAGTGTGGTGGCTGAAGCTCATGGGTGGCGTAGTATTTAGAAACATCTGCTATATCAAACTGATGGGGAAAAACATGATTTCTCAATAACAGAGTTGAAATAATCATTCCAAACTGATGGCCATAACATAAACAAGTATCACTGCATTATCCTGGAGATTCCCATGTCGCTGAAGAACATTGAAATGTTGAAAAATCAGCTTGAAATGAATATTGATTTTCATCACGCTCCTTTTCTGGCTTCTCCTGGTCACCCAGTTTCTCATCCAATTAGCTTAAATTTCCTTCTTCTTCCTCCTTTAGCTCTTCATGGTCTGGATTTCCCTGTTGCTCTTCATATTTCAACTCCTGCTTTTAATTTCCCCCTTCTTCCTCCTCCTCCTCCTACTTTTACTGGGAGATTGCAAAGACTAAGCTTTCTTCTTAAGTTGCTTCTCTCCCCTCTTTTCTTCCCACACACACACACACACACACTTATCACTTTATATCATGTCCCTACAGACAAGGAGATAAACGGCCAGCTTGTAGAATTCATGTATTCTGCTATAAACCTTTTTGACAGAGAATATCTACAAGCCAAGACGGAACATGGAGACGCTGTTAACAACATATATCTCATGTATGTGCAACATTTACACGCTGTATGCTGACCCCATGGCAGTAAGCATATGTACTGTCAGGAAAAACATAGGCAGTACATCCACTGCTGACAGTCGTATAATATATTTAGCCTGTGTGGGACACAGTGAACAGTCAGTATCATGAACCTGGATGAGACCATCTGTATGTTTGCAGAAAATCCATGCAAAAAAATGTGCTGCAATGATCTCATCATCTGAGGTACTGAACTGAAAGCAGGAACTAGTTTTTTGGTCCATCCATCCATTTTCTATACCGCTTATCCTCTTAGAGGGTCGCGGGGGTCTGGAGCCAATCCCAGCTGACATTGGGCGAGAGGCAGGGTACACCCAGGGTCGCCAGTCAATCACAGGGCTGACACATAGAGACAAACAAACATTCACACTCACAGTCACACCTACGGACAATTTAGAATCACCAGTTAACCTAACTTGCATGTCTTTGGATAGTGGGAGGAAGCCGGAGTGCCTGGAGAGAACCCACAAGGACACGGGGAGAACATGCAAACTCCACACAGAAGGGCCCCAGCCAGCCAGCGGGTGCGAACCCAGAACCCTCTTGCTGTGAGGCGACAGTGCTAACCACTGTACCACCGTGCCGTTTTTTGATATAGAAGGCAAATATAGCTCAGTTTGAGTTGGCAGACAAAGCTGAAGAACACACTGTAAAGACGTAAAATGATGTAACATGAGGTGCATTGTGACAAGAATATGATCTGATCAGCCAGACAATCTGTGAAGGTACAATCTGTACTGTATTTGTATCTGTAAGGAACTATCGCCCATGTTGTAGAAACTACTCCCTCACAAGTTTGCTATCTACTCACCTTTTGGTGATGTGCTTCTTTACCTCCTGCATACAGTAAAGACAAGGCTTTACTGTAATAGTCCCTTTTCACGGCAGACAGTTTGACTTGTCAAAGCAGGAAAAACACAGGTGGAATTAATAACATTAACGATGGCTGCATTCCATTTAGGCGAGCCAGTTCCAGGGCTTTGGTATTGTGTTTGTTCACACTGACGTGGCTTACTGGGAAACTTAATGGAATGGAGCCATCGTTAATGTTATTACTTACACATGTGCCTTGATCGACAGAAAATTAAAAAGGTATCTATTTTGATAATCAATTAATCGCTAAGTTTAATTACCTAGTTCCGCTCTGCTTTCTATCATTGTATACTGAATATCTTTGGGATTTGGACAGCTGGTTGGACAAACCAAGGCATTTGAAGATATCACCTTGGACTTATCACCTTTCAGTGTTTACTGATATGCTATAGTTTAACAATTAATTGATTCATCGAAAAAATAATCTGCAGATTAAACAATAATGTATAATAACAACCTACTGCCTGGTTGGATAGTGCATATGAGAAATGTGATCAGATCACAATGTAGAAGGAATGTTGTATTAAATGTGGATTTAACACTTGCCGTAGGCATTCACTACAGCTTAACTCAGGTTACAATTTTACATTAAAATACCCCTTTTTTTTACAGTGTATACACTATGGGATAAATGGCAAGGTAACATTTATAGTGACAAGTCATATTTCATTTGATAAAGGCTAAGACATGCTGTAATCATGGTATGAGGCACGATCAGAGTGTCTGTGGAGAACCAGCCGGCATTGCAGAGCGCTCCCTTGGGTGATTCTGGGCAGAGAAAAGTGATCTGTGATGAATCTCTTGTTAAAAGGTCAATACAAAATATCAGCTGGCCAGATTGCTTGCATTGATTTGAAGTAGAATGTTTTGGAGACAGACATTTGGCAGGGACCAGAGAGCAGCACTGGTGGTAAAATGCTCTGTTTACAAGGCCACCCTGACAGTGATAAAGATTTCTAAAAGCAAAACGGCAGTAAATGAATCTTTTCCTTACATGGTGGTAAAAAGGTTGGGAGTGTTTATTTAATCACAGACTCATCCGTTTTCTGCCTTATACCAGTGACTCATTAGCCACAAAAAGTAACCAACATGGGCCTTCTTGTAGCCCTTGTTACAGGTACTATATGTCTCTGAGCTCTGAGTGATTTTTATGTCTCAGATTATTTCATTAGAGTAATTTTAAGAGGCCTGAAATGGTAGGACTATCCAGTATTTAACAAGAAAAGGAAACAAAAATTAAAGAAAAGTCTACAAAATAAATATACTTTTGTTTTTCATATCCTGTTAATCATCTTGTGACCCCTCAGGTTTATCTTGTCTTCAGTTTACCAAGAGAAAGATTCGGATTCAGACAGTTTTATTTTTGGAGCGTTTCATGGTGTTAGTAGTTTTTATGTGTCTTTAGTTTAAGAGTTTGTTTATTGGGATTTTTTTTAGTCATACTGGTTGTTAAAGTTTTGTCTTTAGAGTTTCATCTTTAGAGTTTTATGTGTTTTAGTCATTGTGGTTGTTCTGGCTACATGCACTTTGACTTCGTCACCTATCTTTTTGTTCAGCACCAGATTTGTATTCAGATTAATTCTAATTATTTATAGATTGACTGATTGATTGATGCATTTGAATCTAATAGTTGAATCAACAGAGGTAACAAAAAAATGCTGCTAGTGTAAATCAGAATAACAGCTAACATGCTGCCTATCCGAATACACCATTCAGCTCAAAATGTAATGTTAAGTACCACAAGGTAACACATAGCATAGCCTATACAGTGTATTAGACAAATGAATAGCATATCCCATTAAAAACACTCTGCTCTCACGGGTAATGACCAATAGTGCAATGATTTGAGCAGGTCCCAGTAGATATCTCCCGCAAGTTAAAATGAAGAAAGTACGCCCCTGCATTACCATTACATATTTATATAGGTTCTGATATAGGTGTGTATGTGTCTATGCATGCATTAGGGCATGTGTGAAAAGGTGTGAGAGCATATGAGAAAGAGAGTGAGAGAGGCTAGAGAGATGGAAAATGGGTATGAATCAGTGTTGACCCCTGAACCACAGAGCGACTGATGAAATTACCCTGCTGCTGAATATTGTTTTGAATAGAGCCAACTGTGAGATGGCCTCTAGACACACATGACTGGTCTACATGCAATCACACAGACACACACACACACGCCTTCAGTGCCACTTATGGAGCACTGCAGTGCAGTGAAAGAAAATGCTCAATCTCACATGGGTAGAGAAGGAAAATGTGGAGAGTGGGGAAGAAAAAAAAAACATGAAAGTGGGATTTGTGGGGTGGAGAGAGAAATATTGAAAGAGAAAAAATTGAGAGGGTAAGAAGGGGGTAAAAGACAGAAGCAGGCACCTGAAGACGTAAAGAGAGAGGGAAGAGATATGTATATGAAGGAGGAAAATGAAACAGACATCCAAAATGAAAAGAGAGGCAAGGACAAGCAGTGAAAAGGGTGAAATAGAGTGCAGCTTATTTGAATGGCTCTCAGACTCTTTGACTCTCTCTCCCCTTGTTCCGCTTTGACTGTGCCTGAGCCTACTAATGTATCGATCTGGGACAGGGGCTGACTGAAAAGAGTATGGAGTCATTTAAAGTTTAGTCTGACTTACTATCGCTCTCAAAAGACCAGAGTCAGACGTGATAGCTGCAACTTAGTAGTTCTGTCCCACTCTCTGCATCTCTTTGGTGCTCTGTGATTGTTCCTACTTTTACTTGATTCTTTTCTATCCCTCTCCCAACGCTCTGTTTCTTGTCATTTCATTGCTATTTTTGATATCCAGTGATCTGAGATGTGACATTATGAGACCACGCCTCTGGGCATCCTGTTTTGGCCTGAAAATGTCCGTTAAAACAAAATCTCTCCACGGAGGGCTTTAGTGAAAGGTGAAAGACCTCCCTTTCTGTTAGTGTTATACAGTATGTTGATGTTATATGTTTGTCGTACTGTAGGAGTTTGAAGCTAAAGCAATTTGTCAATCAATCAACCAGCAGCTATTTTGTTAATAGATTAATTGTTTCAGACATTTTTTTAAAGCTAAAATGCCACATATTTCTTGGTTTGAGCTTTTTTAATTGTTTGATTTGTTGCTTTTCTTTGTCATGAATAAAAGTAAACTGAATATCTTTGGATTGTAGACTGTTGGTCACACAAAACAAACACCTTAGGCTGGGAAATTATAATGGGCCAATTTTCGCTTTTCTATTATTCAAGATAATCTGCATAGTTTGGCCTTTAGCAGCAAAATTCTCCAACTTGAATACTAAACATTATTTCTAATCTGTAAAACACTGTTACAAGCCAGTGCTCCTTAAGTATTCATATCAAATTAGTGTAATCCTGTTAAATGCAACCAGTTACAACTCAGGCAGTTATGTCAAGATTTTCAGAAGGCATGTACAGCCTTCTTAACAGGCTGAATCATAAACTAAAGCTCCAAAACTTTGCTTTTATTGGCCACATGACATTCTGACAAATGACGACACAAACACTTCCTGATCAGGGCTCAACACTAACTTTTTTCCCAAGGACATGTTAGCGCGTAATTTTCTGCCGCGTTAACGCGTCATTTCCTGCATTTAGTCATGTTAATTTAAAATTTTGTGACAGAAAATGACGCGTTAAAGCGACAGAAAATGAAAGGATTGCTGTAGCACGTCACTGTTGCTTGTCAAGTTTACTCACGCACTGTACTCATGCACTGTGTTTTTTTTCCCCGAGCAGCCACTAAGTAAAAGACATCGTTCCATCTCATTGTGATTCCCGAGTTACGTCTTTTTTTTCCATTTTTTCAGAGGAATTTTCTTTTTAGAATTTCACTTCTGAGGCCTCCTGCTTTAGCTCCACCTTAATATATACAGCATTGCAGGAATCATGGGACAACACCTACATTTGATTACCATGCTGTTCTTCCAGTATTTGCAGCTGACTTTGGTCACAATATCTGCAATCATGTCACAGTAATTGCATTACATGTAATCCTCAACGTAAGATCTATGCAGTCTGGTGCTCTGCAGCCTTGCCTGTCTTCCTGGCTGCCTGGGGATGAGAACACTCACAGAGTTGTAGGGGCATTAAGAGAACATTACAGAGACAATGGGAGCCATGACAGGGAATCATCATTGTGTGTTTTGATTCTATCATTGTGAACAATGAAGCATTTCCCGCCCTGAAGCCCAGTGGTGAGATACTATGAGAAACTGCAGGACTAATGCTGGGAACGTCCCCGGAGGATGTGCAAGATGAGGAACATGTCAGTCTGCTCATGGAGACGTTTTTGTACAACAGCACAATCACACACACACACATACACACAAACAATACACTCCCCTGACAAGTGGGAACCATGAATGAAATCATCTCATTCCCTGTCAAATCCTCACATGAACGCACACACAAAACATGTTCATACATCAAAGCTCACGTGTGTCTGAGAGAAGAAGCATGCTTCTTGGCAAATACATTCAAACACACACACACACACTTTTTTGTCTTTTTTTTGTGTGTGTTTTTTCTCTTTCCAGATGGTCATTACATCAGATTACTACTGCAAAAAATCCCATTTTATAATTAAGTTCTAAAGATCTTATTTTCTTAAAACAAGGGAAAAAAATCAGCCAGCGCAATGACATCATTCGTCATGAAACCTGTCATACACACTGTCAATCTGGGTGAGAGAAGGCAAAACATTTTGACATGCTAGTTTTCTGTTCGAACCTTGTGTGGTTGTTTTCCCCAAGGATACTAAACATGGGAAACTATGATAAATTGTGATACCTGTCACTCATTTCATTCCCGTCAGCCCATATCTGTTGGAACATTTTCTGGCTGACATCATGTAGTCTCGTCCCAGATGTTTTATTACCCACATGTAGATAAAAGTATCCTGCATCCCCTTCATCCTTTTCACTGCAGATACTACAAACACTGCCACTTTCTCTCGTTCCTCTTCCTCCCTGCGTGTCTCTTGCTGGCAGGAGATAAAGTGGAAGTGACACTCGTGTGGGTAAGATGATATTTATGTAGCGCGCGGAGGTCATATATTAAAAGAAAAATGGCTTATTACTGGCCACGCGTGATGAAACAAAGGGTTTTTTCTTTGCAGCCATCCTCTCCCCTGTAAAACAACTGGGATTCTCTCCTCGTTCTCTTCCCCACTTACTAAATCTATACATTTTTTCTCACTCTCATCCTCCTTCTTCTGCTCTCCCGCTCAGGGCTGATTAACTCAGAGGACAAATTACAGCCTTGTATCTATTAGTGCCGTCCAGGTGCGCTGGCCTATTGAGCGATCAGAACTAAAAAGGTCTGCAAAATACACCCTGCTGCCAAGCCCCTTAGATTTAGATGAAGTCTCTTTATGCACCAAAGGACAAAGGAACATGACAGTTTTGGAGATGACATCATTTTGGTTTTGCACCAGCTATCTGCTCCTGCAGTCAGATTGGGCGGCAGATTTACGATTCTAACTGGCTGCTCTCTCTGTCCTCCTGAAATAAATGATTGTACACAGGGAGTTGATTTAATTTGTGCCATGCTGAGTAAATGCAAAATGGCCACTACACAAAAGACCTACAAACTGTAGGAGCTCTGGCAGCAAATTAATGTAAAGAGGAACAGCTTGTACTCCACGATCACTCACCTGGGGATTTGTTGGGACAAAAGACACAATTATTTTTCCTCTTTTTGATAAAGGCAGCTTTCAGATATGACGTCACCTCCAAGCTACATATAGGAGCTGTAACCTAGACCCTAGACCCTTGAACATCACATATAAGCATTTTCTGATCTGACGCCCCCATCAGCGGGACCACGTCATTTGTCAGTGCCTTTCAAAACCGTACCTGCTAACATCATGAGACATTTGTACACTTTTATGAAATCAAACATTAACTATAAAGGGAAAAAGAGCAGATGTGCTATTTCACACAGCCAATACCATATATTTAATAAGTGTGGCTGTTGTTTGGGGCATCATCTACTAAATGAACTGATCATGAGAAGAGATGCATCAGGATTTAAGTGGCTCACCACCTCGACTATACAAGCACCTGGGGGAAACACTGAAAGGACCTGTCAAAGGACCTTATGTTGACATATCTGATGGTATACGTGACCCTTTTGTTTGCATCTAGATTATGAGTTGTGCCTTTAACACACTTCCACATACCTCCACCAATACTTTCCTCTCGACTAGACACATCTGAGAAAACTATTTTTCAAAATGGGAGTCAAGGACAGCTCTGAGTATTATTCATATCAAGAACATGACATTTACACAGGCAAGTCTCTCTCTCTCTCTCTCTCTCTCTCTCTCTCTCTCTCTCTCTCTCTCTCTCTCTCTCTCTCTCTCTCTCTCTCTCTCTCTCTCTCTCACACACACACACACACGACTTGTATAAAATCGAATTAGATATAGAGACAGGTTCATTCACCTGAACGTCATATGAGCTAATGAACACATCGCCGACAGAAAACATAAAGTATAAAATCCAATTAGACAGAAGTGCAATCAGACAGAATGAGAACATGCACGCACGCCTACCACGCATTCATGACAAAACCTTCAATGTAACGTAAGTTTACATTTCTAAAAACATACACACACACACTGATAGCATGTATGCATCCACAAAGCCAAGGCCGCTGGTCCTCCATTACTTATTAATGTTTTCAGACAACCTCCGTAAGTGGAGAGCTATTTCGGGGGGCAAAATGATCTTCGAATCATCTGCCAGCGAGCCAATCTCTCCCCGTGCTCATCACTCTCCCACCCGACTCTCATCACATTTTTTCCTCCTGCTCATCACTCCTTTCCTGAGAGCAGGAGGCTGGCTACGGCCAGGGCATGACAGGTTGGAGGGTGTGTGTGTGAGTGAGAGAGAGACAAAAAGAGAGATTGCGGTGCATCATGTGGTTAGATAATGCCAGGTCATGCTTGTCTGACACTGTGTAGCTAAAGGGCACCCTCTATAGGACGTTGAGCAAACTACATCCTGATACAAAGGGTCAAAAAGGTCAAAGAGGAAATCATAAAAAAACCCAAAAAGTCATGACTGCAAATTAGTCTGTTGCTATTCCTGCAATTCTGCCAATACTCGGAGACTGTTTAGGGTCATAATGGTCTGCATTTCTGGCCCTTTCCATCCCACAGAGAAATATTTATCATGTAAGTACAGATTTATTTTGGGGGAGATGAGGCCAAAAATATGCTGCAGTCTTTCAGCAACTGCCTCTGCGGAGCAATAAAGTTGTCCCATGCTTGTACTGCTCTATGCAATCAGTCATTATCAGTTTCATAATAGCACAAACAGGTCTTACAGGGAAAGATTTTCAGGGTTCCTTGCCAGCACTGACTAATCTTGTCAGAGATGATCTTCTTCTTCTGACTGACAGCTGAAAATGAAACAAACAAAAAAAAAAGGGACCAGAAGTGGATGAGAGAGATGTGAAAGTGCATTCCCAAGGCAAAGGAGCAGGAAGACGAGGTGCAGAGAGGTGCAGCAGTGATAGAGGATTACAGTAAAGGCATATGCAACCGATAGCAAGAGAAGAACAAGATGAAATAATGATAAAGGAGAAGAGTATAAGAGAGGATCATGATGGAAAATGTCGTTTCAAATGTCTGCAGCCCAGAAACAAAAATAAGTTTGGCTGTTAGGTGGAGTCTTGTCTGCTGTTGCATTAGCTATTCTGTTTAATCACACCACCGGTTCTCATAAACACCAATAAGCAGAGGTGCACCAGAGGAGAGAGGGGAAGGAAGAGAGAGTTTAAATGAGAGAAAGTGAAAGGGAATGAAATGAAATGAAAGCAACATAAAAGGTAGAGGCGCAAAGAGATGAGAGTGTAAGGGGGGGTAAGGAAGTAAAGATTGGACCGAAGAGTTGTAGGCACCAACTCCACTCCTTGATGAAATGTATATACAGTGCACTTGATGTGAAATAGGAGCTGTGTCATAATCTCTACCAGGGAAACTATTAAAAAAATGTTCAAATTATACAATTTAATTAAATCCCTGGAAAAACAAATCCAACCCATTTAAAAACTTGAACGTTATCAGTGACTTAAAAGACTGTTTTAAATAACCCCAAATTTATTCAAAATTTAAAAACCCTCTACCCTGACAAATTTTAATAAACAGGCTAAGTGATTGCCTCTTGTTTATTGAAACAGATTGCCAACAGTGGTTAGACGGAGAAAAGAGACTCAAGAGCAGAGACGGGGGTCAATTTAGTCCAAAATATGAAGAAAATCAGACATGAAAATCTCCCCAAATCTACCTCAGAAATGATCGTCGTCAACACCAGGAGCAGGTACAGGTGCAGCTAACAAACACCAGGTGTGCCAGTTGATTGCTCAGTTGCATCAATTAGGCCGGTGATGTCACAGGCCTAAACTGGAACATGAATAAATATCAACACCCGATACTGTCAAAGTCATGTAAACTACCTCAGAAGCTTTTAAACCACTGTCCTGAGAAGGTTTATATCTTTCTAATGGCAAATTATGTTGCTGTATATTGTCCATAGATCAAACTGAAGTTGTTTACATTACATTGAGAGGGCTAGGTGTTGATATGCACTGACTGGTCAGTCTGGCGCAACAGTTTAGGCCTGTGACATTATCAACCTAATTGATGCAACTGAGCAATCAGCTGGCACACCTGGTGTTTGTTAGCTGTTGTTTCCTGACACCTCTTCCTGCTCCTGATGATGGTTTTAAAGGAAAACTGAAAGCTTGAAACTGCAAATGTGCCTCTTTTTTTTCAAGTAATTCTACTCTTACGCTCTAAATATCAGTGAATCTCCTGAATATAAAAATGCTCGTCATGAACAAGACGTGCTTTTGTATAATAAATTTTTTTCTTTATTTTTCTATATTGTGATAAACAGCATTTTCCTTTTTTCTTTTTATGATTCTGAGTATTTCTCACTTCTATTTCTGTTGTTATTAAGACGTTGCCACCACTTTTTTATGTATTCATTGTATGTATTATTTACATTATGGTTTATGTATTGCTTTGACAATATGTACTGTATTTTGATCAAATGTTATTATGCCAATAAAGCTTCACTGAGTTGAATTGTATTAAGAGAGAAAGAACTAACTGTAGCATTTTACTTCAAGTCTTAAGGCCTTTACACAACAGGGGTGTTTTTCTCATGTGATTAATTCGTATGTCAATATAATTATATAATTATATATATAATTTATAGTTGTTTAGTTGTTTTTGTCATGAGTATTATCACACAGAACGCGAATATTACGTGGCGAAAAAGCAATGTATTTTTTTCGGAAGGAGGTCAATTTTTCTGAGCTTTCCCACAGCGAATAAAGGCATCAACTAATCACATTGTGCAGAATGGATGTCACGTCACAACTCCACAATGTTGATTGATCCTCATCACCCTGTATTACATGACAAAGGACACAAAAATTATAAAGACAATGAACTCAAGGATAACGTGTGGAGTATCATTTCCAGATGCAGGATAGTGAGTAGCTTAGTTTACTTTTGGATACATAGAGTTGGTAGCAAGGCAACAGTGTCATAGCAGGTTTGGCTCATCATATTTATCAAATACAGGAGGCACTCTGTGTAGCTTTTTACCTGGGCACATAGACTACCCAAAGTAACATAAGACACTGGAGCATACATATCGGAGCACACATAGGCTTTATATGAGTGCTCCAGTATTTGTTTTTTCTGAAGAATGAGCTGGCATGAATATCTATCTATCGCAAATTTGCATCGCTGCCGGTATAAATAGTTTTGATGTGAAATATTCACAGGCGAGTGTTTCGCATTTTTGTGTCATTTATTTGTCACATCCCCTGTGTGTAAAGGCCTTTACAGACAGAGAGTGCATGTTTGTCGGTGTGAATGTGTGTGTGCGTGTGTGTGTCTGTGTGTGTCATGCACATGTGTGAGAGAACACTGTTCCTTTCAGTTCCTGTCAAGGCCCCCTGCAGGTTTCACTGCACCTCTGCTATTTCACTTCAAAAACCACACTGAATCAACACTCCCATTTCTCTCTCTCACTCTCTCACACACACACACACACACACGCTCTCTCTCTCTCACACACACACACACTTACTCATAACTGTCAAGCTGCCTACCTACTGAGTCTTTCACAATGAAAAACTCCAGTTCTGCTGCAAAAACCAAAAATACCAATGAGCGTGATCCCACCCCATCCTTCCTCAGTTCTTTTTTTCCCTCCTTTGACTTGTGAAATAGAGTTTACCCAGCTTTGAAATGACAGTAGAAATCTCTCTTGTAGTATCTTCCATGATATTGATAGTTAATAAAATGCAACGTCCAAGATTTAGTACAACCATAGCTGTATTTATTGTTATTTTTCATAATGAAAGCTGATTACAGATTACAGTGTGATTACACTAGATTAGAGCTAGACCATTAATCAGCTAGGCTATCTTTAAGGTCATTTAGAAACAATGTAGTAGTTTGTCCATCAAAGAGGGCCGATGAGGTTATTGTCCGACTATAAAATGTTCCACTTTCCTTATTCAGAAATGTTTCTTTATGTTATATGTTTATGGAAAAATATGACCATACACCAATATATTGTTATCGGCTTTCATATACTATAAAATATTGATATCAGTATCAGGAGGCATCAACGTTAGCGTTGGAAATATTTATCAAACAGTCGCTTTGTGTTCAATTCTCCAACAGTTCTGTACTGTTCAATTTTTATAATTTGACAGAGAATGAGCAGATTCAACACCGGTGCCAAGGCATAAAGTACAGTCCATCTCCACAGTTGTGATGAAGTAAAGAGAGAAATAATTGATTTTTCTGGAAGATGCAGATCAGGTGGCATGTGCTTGTAAATAACAAATAAGAAAAAGGTGTGTATTTAAGCTGAACCGAGTGAACAAGAGAACCAGCTTTGTAACAGTTAAAGTACTGATCACCCTGACTGTATCAGCCATGATTCTCATCAAATGAAGTGGCAACCTCACTCCTCTGTGAGGAAGACAACCCCCCATCTTCATGATTGCCCCAATCCAGGCCAAACTGCAGGAGCACTCCCAGCTACACAAGCGCGACCTGCCAGTGATTTCTGAGATGAAAGTTAAGACTGTGATGGCCAGGAAACAGATCTTCCAGACCTTTACTTCTACTTCCTTTTGTCCCACAATTCAGAGACCAGTCTTTTTAATAACAATGATGGCATTGCTGAGGTCAGACGCACAGTCAGGTGGTCAGGCTTAAAGACAAGGCCAAAAGTCAAAACAGGTTATTTTTAACATTAATCATTTGCACCCCAAATAACCACCTCTTAGCCAAAACTTTCTTTTTCCTTTAAAAGGTTGTGTTTATTGCCGTGTACGGAAAAGTCCTAGTGGAAAGGTTGGGGCCTCAAAGGCAGCCAACATATTGTTATATGTTAACTCTGCAGCAGAGAATTTCTATACGCTATACAATAAACTGTTTGTTGTATACTTCTATCTGCTGAGAAACATCCAATACATTATAATAAATGACACTGTAAATAGCATGCGAAGTAGCCCATTTGAATATTTCTCTCGCTTAACTGCTGATTTATTGTTTGCAGGATTTTTTTTTCTTGCAACCAGTGTAAAAAAATATAGCAGAATTAAAATGGAAGTGTTTATGCTCTGTTGAATCACATCACATCATTCCACATTATTTCGCATCGCACACTGAAACTAGGCAATACCAAACCACAGCGGCCTAAAATATATCATTCGTGAATTGGATCGTTGCTCATGTGCTGAGATGTGTAGCACATCACTCTGGAGGGACAGATATTCATCTGTAATCGGTAATAAGAAAAAGGCAACGGCTGGTTCTACGCAGACTGCCATCCCTGTATGAGGCCTGCGGCTCAAACACACACAAACAAACTCTGCCCATCATATATTTAGTCCTAAATATGTAACAAGTACATCAGCACAGAAGCTGTCCTGGAATTAATTGACCAATCATAGCTTAGCAACCGTAACTAGGCACAGCAGGCCTGTCAAGATTTGGGCTTGTGAATGTATTCACTATATACCAAGAGCCCTCAAAAGTTCCACGAAAAAAGTAATGTCCATGGCATGTACACTACTTTCCCAATACAATCCAACAATGCAATGCAGTAGCTAAGGGGGGTGGGGCATACAGAATGCCCTGCTGCCCTTAGCTATTGCATTGCAGTAAAACACAAGCTAGTGGGCCTCATTAACATCTATTGTGACATTAACCAACCACCACTCTAATCCTGAAAAGACTTGATTGTGAGTTATTGTAGTTTTCTTTCTCAAGTGTCTAAGCCTCGTGTGTTTGAAGTGACAGCAATTTCACACTTTAAGAGTAACCTCACAGCCTGGTGGTCGCATTAACATGGTCAGTTCATAAAAGTCCGACGAACTCAGTTCTGAATGATTTACAGCTCTGCAGCAGAAAGCTAAAAAGTCCAGGAAGAGATACTTAGATAATACTTTTGCTTGTAAGAGTCTGATTAATGAGGAATAAACTTACTGTGGTATCACAAAATATCTTTGGCACTGAAGTTTGAACGTGGGTGAACCAGGTGGAAACCCTCACCTGCCTCCCCCTCACAGTGCCACTCATGAGCAGTCACAATCAATTCACAACTAGGCCCTCAGCATTTGTGCTAGCTGTCAGTGTGATACAAGAGGTATGAGAGCTATAACCTGTCGCCTTTCTCTTTCTTCATCCCGCTCTCCCTCTTGACTTCTTCCCCATCAAACCTGATTCAGAGGAAATTGCTCGTTCCAGGGTTACCTATTGAAGCCTGTGATTAGCAAGCTATTAGGCCTCCAGTCAGACAGAGAGAACGAGACAAGGGCAAAGAAACACAGAGACAAAAACACCACAGAGACTGCTGCTGCACGCCTGCCTATGGCTCTTTTTAGTCAGTTCCTATAGAATGTAGCTGTATGAGGGCAAGACATCTGAGATGTAGCGTTGCTCGCTATAAGGCAACTTCGCAGCCAGATCTAAAAGGGCACTGCAGGGCGACAATAAAACAGAGCAAGAGAGAGAGAGAGCTGTGCTGGGAAAGAGCCAACAAAATGAAAAACAACAGCGAGGCCCTCAAAAGACAGGGACAAAAGAGCTTTCCCCCCGCTGCCTGCTCCTCGGACATAACTAATAAATCACCTTCACACCATCAATCACCAGGCATCAAGTGCAAGACTCACACGATCGATTCGGATGCCGTCGCACCTGGGGAAAAACAGGGAGTAGATGCAGAGACCGAGCTCTGACATGTATGCAGGGGAGCACACAACTACACACAGAAGGGGAAAACCCATGGGAACACATACAGTGCCTACATAGACACACACATACTATAGGCACCGGTACAAAAAGCACACAACTGCCATTACTCATCTGAGTGTCAAAAATGAGAATCTACTTCATGTGAGAGTTTCCCGGTGCAGAATATGGGTAATTTTAAGTTTAAACTCACAGACAGAGACAAGTTGAAGGGGAATCTCCAGTATTGGTGTTTTTCCCTAATGTCATTATTGCTCTGGAGAACATTTTACTCACCACCACCACTGTAGCGATTTGGGAAATGTGGACTTCGGAAAGAACGTCAGTCGGGGCAAGAAGCATTAGCGTCCCTACAGCTTTTCAAAAAAACTTTGATTTAACAAAAAAATAATCTCCAACAACAGCCACAGGGCTTTCCACAGTACTACTTTGTGTGTTTACCTGCTGTCAAACTCAAGCATAAGTGATTTTTAGGAAAGCTGCGGGAGGCTCACGTTTCCTGCCTGTGATGTCGACTGTGTTTGCCAAATCTCTATAACAGAGGTGATGGTAAAATAGTATTAAGACCAATAGTCATAATGGACATAAATATGGGATTGAGACCCAGTTTGAGTTTCCATTTCAGCCTTAAAAAGGGTGCAAGTTTGCAATTTTGCAAAAGCAACTGTAGTTTTAATATATCTGTTGTTACAGACAGTGTGGAGGTTTCATTCAGAAATAAACAATTTTAAATTGTGAACATCATTCTAAGAATCTGGGTGCAGTCAGGAAGTAAAAATTAATTTTATCAATACTGTGTCTCACAGCTCAGATGCTCATATACAAACAGAAATCACACAACAACCCACATACAGTACACACACCATGTCCTTATACACACAACAAAAGATATATTGCAGACAAAGTAAAATGTCTTTCCCCTTGGAGGTGGGTTGCTGTTAGATAGGATCAAAATCCCTTTCCTCAGGACTATACATCCTCGCTTCAAAACTTCCCCCACAAAACAAGTGTGGACTTTTTGAACTCTGAACTCCTGTTTCTCTAAGGAAACCAACCAGAACATTCTCTGTGAAATGAAGTTTCTCTCTTTAGTGCCATTCTCCCTGCAGCGAGAGGAGAAGAGAGAGGGGCGAGCAGAAGGAGAGGACAGCGCAGCGCTGCCTTCAAACGCCTTACACACATCGAGGCAAAAGTGCTGAGAAACATGAGAGACTTTTGTTTTTAACACAGCTTTCCCTAATCTAATTACCTCAGCAATTAGACTGCGATGTCATGAAGATGAACTCGCAGAAGGCAGTGCGGGAGTTGTGACATGCTCTGTTTGCCTTGGCCAGCCTGAAGACAGAAAAAAAACGCTTCTGAGAGTTGGCAAAAAATGTCATCAGTTTTTCTCGCCTGTGGCAAGTGTGCATACATATCTGGATGTCTGTATGTGTATGTCTCCTCTCTGGTTTTTGAAATGACTGATCTGCTACACTATGAGCTAAAATACATTTTGCTTCCCAGCTAGTCACAATCTCCACTAAAGGAGAGATGGAGTCAGATCATGTGATCTAAAACAAGGCTTTCAGGAACACTTCCATACCTCCTCGGTGCTGTGAGTCACGTGTTTGGACACCAGCCTGAACTCATTGGCAAAAGGCAAAGTCACACACAGACGGAGAGATGAGAGGCAGCACACGGCTTGGTTTAACTACAGACGGGCATGGACAAACAAGGTGGAGTAGGGTGAGGAAACAGAAGAATGAAAAAAAGAGAGCGAGAGAGAGAAAAGAGAAAAGAGAGGACCGCAAAGACATGGCTGTTTGTCATGCGCCAAATAATTCATACTTTACATCACTGTTTAGAGCCGTGCATGTGTGTGTGTGTGTGTGTGTGTGTGTGTGTGTGTGCATCAGCTCATCTCTTTACCGCCCAGTCTCCCAGAACACTCTGTCTCACTACAAAGTCAAACCAAAACTGATTTACTATGTATTTCCCTTGACGGGACATTATGGCTGCTGATTAGCATACACTGGTGGGTGGAGTGTATGCAGATACACACACACACACACCACACACACACACAGATACACAAAGGCATACACGAGAGAAGGTGACCAATTTGTTGTTGGGTTGATGATATCAGCTGGCCAGCACGTTGTATGGTGTGCTCCTTGACAAAAATGTTTGCTTATGTTATGTGTTCAGGTAAAATTAGCATCAAAAGTCCAGTATCGGTTGAGTTACAATAGATGCAATAATAATATACAACAGAAATGCACACAAGAGGCAAAAAGCATCACTACTGTCAACTGTATCTGCAGCAGTTCTTGTACATCTGTTGTTGTTGGCAAATAAAGTGTCCCTGATTCTCACGACACTCATCACACTCACAAATATACAGGCACGTCTCCAACATTTAAACCCACTGACACCACCCACACACACAATCACACACACACAAATGTCTGTTTTCTGTCTCCGGTGGTCATTTTCAAGCTGTCAATCAGAACAGAGGAGCCTTGAGATTAATGGAGACAGAGAGAGTGGAGTTCCACACATTTTGAGAGATAGTGGCGGATGCCCTTTTATTTTCCTGCATGCAATTTGAAGGTATGTTGAACATTGAGATTAGTACAGTTTAGCTACATTACTGGATATCCGTGCTACTGCTTAAAACACACCTTTCTCCAGTGCTGATGGCTTAATACCTAAACTCAAATTATTAGGGTGAAGGCCATAAATTTCGTCATTTGCCCATGTCTGCAGGGGTTCACGCGCAGGTACATGCATGCTGACTGCACATGTATGAATGCGTACATGTACACAGACACACAATGCAGTATAAACAAAATTGCTTGTGCATCTCCTGTCCACCCTGCTGTCCACATCCATGTCCATTGTGAAAATCCTATCCTCATATTACCATTTGTAAGTATTCTTTCTGCTGCTTTGGCCAAGCACATGTAAACATAATTTGATTTAATGACATTGACTTCACTAAATGTAAAATACAACATGCAGTTTCCACACCTGTCATAAAGTTATTTCTCTAAATTTGATTTGCTAATTATCTTACAAACATTCAGTAATTAAGCTTAAATATGCAAATCTCTCCACACTCCTTCAAACTGTATGCAGACATAAAAAAATGCATCCATGAGTTAGGTTTATCCAACACGCAGTGGGTAAAGTAAAAAAAACTCCAAAACCTGAACAATCTCTTTCACGCTGGCAGATGTCCAATCTCGCTCTGAACATTGGCTGTTATTGTAGACGTTTGGTGCAATTTTTCATCAGCACTGAAATGAATTCTGCTGGCCTGACTGTGGGGCATTAAAAGGATGTTAAACTTGGATTCTCTTTTGGTCTCGACCATCAAACAGACACAACAACAACAACAACAAAAGATTAGAGAGCAAAACGTATATCAGGGCAATAAATCAATGGGAAAACTCCTTTACCTGGCGTATCTGAGGAGCTAAAGTCCTCTGAAAACAACACTGTCGGCCTTGATAGTGCACTGTGCTTTGCCACAACATGTGGCTGCACCACAGCCCTGCATGTAGTGGCTGTTTAATATTCAATGAGACTGTTGTCAGCGGTGTATGACATGAGAAATAGAGGCTTAGCAGAGAGTTTTGTGAAATGTATTCCTTCACCTCATTCTCAGCTTCCTCCATCTCTTAATTAAATCAATTTCACCCTCCTTCTCTTTACCCCTGTCTTTCTCCTTCTCATTCTTTCCATCTCTCTCCCTCTCTCTCTCTCTCTGCCTTTCTCACATACTCTCAATCTCTCTCGCCCGCTCTCTGCCCTGTGTGACTCCCCGGTTGCAGTTGATTGATGATGAGAGAAATCTCCCAAGGACAGCCGCCTTGTTAAAGACAGGCCAGTGTGTTCTGCCTGTGGGAGCAAACGGAGATGGAGGGGGTGAGTCGGAGGGATTACAAAGAGAGGAGTACCCCGATATCCCCCTGCTCCATTACCACTTCTGCTATTTTTCAGTTTTTTTTCCCCTCCTTATTTCCTCTTCTTCTTCCCTTTCCCCCCTATCTCCTTAAACCCTGCTTTTTTTCTTCCATATTTTGTTCACCCTTTTTTCCTGTTTTCCACCTTCCAACCTCCCCAGCTTCACTACCAGGCCCTTTTTAGCATCTCCGCTGAGGGAGAGCCTCGTCACCAGAGGGACTGCAGGATGGGGGCGATAGCTGTCAGGTGGAGGAGGGTGGAAGGAGAGGGAGATAGGAAGAGGAGAAAAAGGGGGCTCTGAGGTCCCTGCTGAGTCCCCTCCGAGGCCCCTCCAGGGGGGGCCGGGGTGCTTTGGATGGGGGGCCATTCCAGAGAGAGACAAGCTGCGGTCTGATTAATGACAGGGAAGCCATTGTATTCATCACTGCCCCACATCAACCCTGAGAGAAAGGCTGTCGGTTGCAAAGACTGGTGGCATTTCTGCCTCTGGATATGTTGTTTTTTCCCTCCTTGTTTTACAGCAATTAATTTAGAATAATGACTAATGAGGCAAGCAGAGTTAGAACACATTACGGTAAATATTAGATAAATTACAAATCATAATAAATTAGATTCAGGAGGAATATTTTGTATTGGCTGGATAACAATTTGCTGCTTTTCTTTGTCTTATGTGATAAACTGAATATCTTTGTGTTTGGAGTCGATATCTTGGGCTTTAGGAAATTGTGACAGGAATTTTTCACAAATTTCTGACATTTACACCAAACAATGTAACACATAAATTTAGAAAATAGATTGATTGATAATAAACATACATATGGAAGTACGGAAGATGGGGGGAAAAAAACAAAAAGGCAATGAGATGTTGCCTCTGTCAACACTTTGTTGAATTCTCAAAAAATATAACTGGATTTGCAAGCAGGTCTTTGTCCAAACAAATTTTCGGGGATTCTCCAAATATTACACTTCCATGAAGAGAAAAAAAACGACCACTCAGTACCAGGCTATGAGCACCTGAACAAATTGTGATAAATTGAAGCCTTCCATGGCTAAATCAGGCAGCTTGTTGTGAAATCCATGCGCTGATAGGAATTGTAAATTGATGTAAATAGCTTTGTTTTAATTTACAAGCAGAACTTATTGAGCCTCTGAGTGCCTGATTAAACCTACAGCATGCAGTGTACATGGTCACGCAAGACAAATAATTACTTTGATGTCCTCTTTCAAACACACACAGACACAGAGAGCAAGGTTTCTGTGATTCTCTCTCTCATCTCTCATCTCTTGAGATGTTTCAAAACATTTCAGTCATTTCTGAACTGAGGCCAAGATCACTTAGGAGTCCTTTAATCCCAAAATAACACACATCACTGCAGTTACAGCATATGCAAACTCATGTACGCACATAAAAACAGACGCCTTCAGTTATACTTCCTGGCCTTGAATCTGTTCAACTGAGTGTCTTTCCCTCTACTGCAACCACCACCAACAAGTCACTTTTGTTCCTCTCTCTTCCTCTTCCTATGCTGTCCTCTTTTTCTCTACTTCCTCTCTTCTCCCCACAGACTCATACAACATTTATGACTGTCTGGAACATATGCTTGCAGCAGGAACCTGAAGGGCATAGCTTCTTATCCAAAAACCAATACTAACACTGACTAAAAGCTCGTCTGGTATCTGACTGGGATATTCCCTGGTATGTTTCTTTTTACACCGGACAGCATTACACCAATTCTCTTGTGGCATCGCCCTGTTTCAAACTTTTGCTCGAGCAAACACAGTCTGGAGTCTGAGACAAATTTCCCCACAGGGGCATCAACCTAATCTACTCGATCTTACCTCCCGTGCGAATGTAAATCAGAAAACTCCTTGTCTGCTGTGTATCACGAATGCGGCACAGGGTGCAGGATGGAGCAACAGTGGCAGTGCGATAAGCTTGTAAAAAGTGGGACCACTGGGACAGCTGCATCTGCACACATAAATACACTTCACTTTTTATTTGTTTTCTCCACTGTTTTTAATAGAAAGTTGACTGTACTGTGTGAGGTTCCCCAACTTTTACACCTGGGATCTGTCTAATATAATCACAGCACGTCTGCCGTCAACCACAGAGCAGCTTCACTGCTTTGCTCAAGGGCACCCTGATGGTAGCTTTCTGAGTCATTTCAGATTGAGATTTGCACCATCAGCTTTCCTGTCACAAGCCATTTCTTTGCCCTCGTGGCTTTTTCTGCTTCACTTGCATCTCTCTCAGTAGCAGCGTGGCGCCTTGCTTTGTGGCAACATTCCTACATGTCCTCACTGTAAATGTTACTTTTCTAAGGTTTATCATAGAGGTTAATTTTAAAGCTTATCAATTAGTACCCTACTTTAAGCTGAAAGAGCTGAGATTAAGAGAAATCGGAGGGAGTTTTTAGGGAGCTTTGGAATTTTAGCAGTTAGAGGGTATGACTGTATATAAGCTAAAGCACACTTGCAAAACAGGTCATAGGAGAATTAAATCTAATGAAGTTATAAGGTTAGAGGGTACTGTGGAACTACTTATATACACAAGCTAAGGTAAGGGTATGTAGATTGTGGGTGATCAAAGGATCGCCTGTGATCTTCTAGTAGAAAGTTGCTTTAAAAGTTATGATCCTAACATTTCAGTCCTGGTTGATTTTGTGACACCCGTGGCTGCTTGTGGCCTTGAGCAGCTACTCAGAAATGCAACAGCAGAAGAGCAACTTCTATCAGTTTACAAGCCAAAGGCTAAGAGGATACACCGCGTCATGTTGTTTTGATAAAAGAAGACTGAGACAGTCAACAACAACTAAGCTTTCTTTTCCAAAAGCCCAGCACTGGCTTTTGCCATTCGCATCACGTCCGGTACATGCGTGTATTGTTTCCTGTGAATTCCTTGTTATGCAATCTAAATCCCGCACGGGTAACAATGGTAACAATGAATACTAGTACACAGAGAGGCTATAACAGAATGCAAATACATCAAATGGCTGTTCCTAAAAGAGTGTCGTCCGTAGTATCAATAGTATCAAAAATGGGGTCTGAGTATGTCTGAGAATGAAAATCTTAAAGAAAGAGAATACAAAGCTACTGTACCTCTGAAGAACCACAATTAATGATAATGACAAAAAAGAAGCATCAGGTAAGGTTGTGTGAGAGAACATATGGTGCCGCTTCAGAGCTCAATGCAGCAGTGAGGGAAGATTGAAACAAGTGGGCGATTTTTATACAACAGCCATTTTACTGGACCTCCCACTCTTTTTATGTGGTGCAGAGCCATAATAGGCCGCCATTGAAGTCCTAAGTGAGCACACTGGTGGTGCCGAAATGAAGTTTAAGGAGATTCCACCAGTTCATATTTCAGAGGTTCTTTGATTTCACGACTTTATCCCGCCCATTACTTTCAATCATCTGCGTTAATAATGAATTAGGTGGTTTTCTTTTGTTGCTAATCTATCTTATTTGCTATTCAGCCACTTAAGGCCATTTCAATAGAACTCATATTAGAATACTGGGCCCAATGGGCATTAATATTGGATGAAGTGGGAATATAATAATGTGAGCTCCCCTCACTGGAGGCAAGCTACTCTCAGTGCCTTTCCCTCGGGCTCTGCGGCAATATGTATGGAGGAATATTAATTACTGTCGAAGCATTATGGTTATTATTATGATTTCACATTATGCAGCTTCCAGGAGCAATCGGTGGTGGGATGCTAAACATGTATGAGCCACTTAAGATGATGAGGAGAAGGGAAAGAGGGTAAAATAAGGAATGCAGCTTTCTAAGACCAGTCGTTTTTCTTTCTTGCACTTCCTCTGGTCTTACTGTCTTACTCTTCTGTTTCTCTTTTTAATAAGAAAGTTGGTTGTTTCTTGGCGACAGATTTAAAAAATATGTCATTTCCATATTCTTTGTTTGCTCCTCCCATCCATTTGCTCCACTTCCTTTCCTCGTTTTCTACTCCATCTATTTCCACTTGCTCTCCATCCTGCTTTCTGATAACTTTCTCTTTCCTCCTTAACCTCTGCCTGCCTCCCACTCTCTGTCTACCTCTCTCTCCCTCCCACAGGCACAGTGGATCAGAGGGTTTTAGGTGATAAATACCCTGGACCAAGGGCTCACCAGCCACAGATTCCTGCCACTTTACTGTGTCACATTGTGGCCGAGGCCTCATTAAAAAGGCATTAGCCTCCTCTTGGTCCCATGATGGAGGCCGTGTCTGGCTCAGTCGCTGCCGCAGGGATCTATTTAAAAGTGGCGGCAGGAATGGATAAGGAAGAGCGAGATAGGGGAAACAGAGAGAGGAAGAGATGGCCATGTAATGAAAGGGAAGATTTGGCTGGAGAGAGGGAGCGAGAGGCATCAATTCCATGTGTGAGGATGAAGCGAGGTCCGGGAGTCCAAGGAGGCGAAGGAGGAGGAAGCAGAGATAACTAGCTGGAGCGAAGTCCACTTACTTGTCCCCTGTGAGTTCATGTGCTTTCAGAATTTAATTGATACTGGCCAATTAAAGCCACTCAGGTTTCACCTTGAGGGGGTCAGGAGAGGTGGAGTCAGGGGTTGGGAACGGCATGAAGGGGGGAGCTGGGGGGATGTGGAAATGGAGAGGAGCAAGGTGAAGAGGGGAGATGGAGAGTGCAGCATGAAAACACAAGAGTAAGCGTTTACAGCACATCATTAGTAAATAAGTAGTCTGGAGGTGACGACAGAAGAGACGAAAAAGTGGGGGAAGAAGGCAGGAAGGAGAGAGGAGGACGAAGGTTGACAGAGAAGAGGAATGATGTTTGGGGGTTTGGGATAAAGGATGTAGAGAGTACTATCGAGCAACTGTTACAGCAACATTTGAAGTGTTATAAAACAGAAGAAATGTGAAGTAGTATGTGGGTTGAATCTAAAAGACTCCCTCAACCAAAGAGTGAAACAGGAAAAATATTGTTATTAAAGAAGAAATCAATACTGGGCAATTTGTTATTGTTCTTTAGTGTCAAGTAAAATTGACCATGCATCAAAAAACAGATACACAAGACAATATTCTAATGTTCCAACTGAAAGGTCAATAAACCACAAGAGACACCATTTACTTGGGGGCGATGACAAGACAAGCCGACCCAGTCAACAATGGCGCCAACCCGAACCTTAAACCTGGGGGGGGGTTGGCTTCACTCACCAGCCAAAAAAACTATGGTAATCTATTGAGTGGCTGGTCAAATTTGAACATTCACTAGCCATTCGGCCAGTGGACAAAAAAGTTAATTTTGCACTGCACTGTTTTGGTTAGCAACTAGCTGGTGAAAATAGTAAAGCTTTTAGCAACTAAAGATTGTCGGGAGTTCATGGACACCAAAAACAAGTTACAAGACTTACTTAGGACAACAAATAGTGGACTTACATTCATCAGGTGGACAGAAACATGATTCAAAATAAATGCTAATGTTTCTCTGTGTCTGCTGTGTAAATATGCAACTGTTCGCCCTATCAAAAAGGCAATAATATGTTAGCGCTGTGTTTACAGCTTGTTTCCGCTGCCCCCAAGTGGCCAAAAAAATGTTCAGTTATTGCAGGTTTAAGTTTAAGGAGGATGCAAGCACGACACTAGATCTTACTCAAGTTCACATTTAGTCTCCTACCAGTAGTCATGTTTTTTCACCGTGACCATAATCTTTCCCTAACCTTAAACAACTAGTTTTACTTGCCTAAACCTAACCATAGTCCAAAAATGTTCATATCAGCCATTTGGGAAGGCACTAACAAACAACCTATTATGTCATTAAGGTACGAGGACCAACTATTGACCGTAAAAGCAGCTTAACAGTTAAGAGACAGAAATAGAGACAAAGGAAAGATAAACAGGCTGGGTCTGAAAGACGGACTGATGAAGTCAAGAAAAGTATGAAATATCTTGACAGGCAGATAAGTAGATACATATGTAGAAGTCGTCAGGTGGGCTGCAAGAGAGACACACAGAAAGACAAGCAGACATACAGGCAGATAAGCTGCCTCCTTATTCATCAACAGTGCAGATTCCAATCTGCCCTCTGCTGTCCTTACTGTGATGGAAGGATGAAGAATAAACAAGCAGATAGCTGTCACCTGTGTGTCTTTCCATCCACTGACAAGCTGAAGAGGTAAGACGGTGAGTGTGTGAAGGCAGCTCAATGAAAGAGGACCGGGTCAGGCAGGCAAGTGCAGGTGCAGAGGAATGTATTAGTTAATAAGGATTTCTGGGTAAAATAGCCACAGACAGACTGGAGGTTTTTCAGTGGTAAGTCAAGGCACAGGTGAGGAGTTTGTCTAGCAGGTAGACAGATAGACAGAGGTCATACTGTAGACAGCTCAGAGAGAAGACAAGCGAGGTGGAGGGAAGCGCTTGCACCGGCACAGATCAAAAGGCAGAGGTCGGTCAGACAGGCAGGAAGGACTCAGGTGGAAGGAAGTGGATTAGCTGTTGTGATTTTTTTTTTTTAGTACAGTTTTCTGTTTTTGTACAGTAACAGCCAGACAGTAGGCTGTCAGAGGTTATTTCACAGGAAAGTCTTTGCTCAGGTGAAGAAGGAGAGAATCCGAAGTGAGGCAGGCTGCGTTAGACTTTGCAGGCTCTGGGACTGCAGTTTGACTGATGAGCGCTATGCTGTGATTGATTTAGAAAGACAGACAGGCAGCAAAGAAGAGGAAGGAATGATGTAACACTGCAGTCAGACATACAGCCACATAAGAAGTCGTTTTGTAATGATGCAAATCGATACATTGGAAAGACAACTTTTCTTTTAGTCTCCCATCTGAGGCCTTTTTGTTCTGTTGGGCAGTTTGATTAGCTTGTTCTTATTCGAGTATGTATTGTTGTGTTTTCATGTTTGGGCCAGTTAATGAGCCTTCGAACATTTGGTGCCTATTGTTTATCCTGAGATGGTCATGAAAGAGGCAAAATCAGAGATGAGACAGTTTATTCTTCTGTATCCGTGCACAGTATTAAACCCCTTGAGGAAACTATTTCCAACAAATCACATCTGTTGTTTACAGAGCCGCATTATTATAATGAAGTAAAAGTTCTATTACTGTAAAAAATGTAACTATAGCTATGAATCTTCACGCTTTAGTTGCAAATTTTCACACAACTCCCACAATCTGTCATGTCTTCTGTAAGAACTTCGGCAACTCATCCTCCTTACACTATTGTACATTGTGTCTCTAACTGACTCATACTTTGTTTCTGACTCATATTCTGAACTTAGAATATCATGTTCTTCTTTAGGCTGAAGAGTTTAGGCCAGATCAGTTCACTTTTGTGTGCACGTTGATCTAGCCTGTTAATAATGCCAAGCAGTGAAACTGCTGGAGTGAACTCTGGGGTGATGCTGTATACGAATTAGAAGATTTTGAGTTCTGTGCAAAATTATATGATAAAAAAGGGGGGCAAATAGTGGTGAGCCTGTCCCATTTAAAGCTCAGGGACCAGACTAGGGCCTGCTGGTCTCTCAGATAGGCCAGTTAATTAAACACTGACACTTAATACTCATATAAGCAGTGGCATGGTTCAGTAAAAACTTCTGGGGAAGCAAAGATAAGTCATGTAAAAAAAATAAGGTGTAACAGTGGTTATGTGGTTTTACAAAAACAAAAAGTTAACAAATACAGATTTGTAATACCGTTCCACTGTGGTGTAATACAATAAACCTTAAAACATTCATTAAGTAAGTCAGTGGGATTCTTACAATGACAGCTCAGTTGGTAGAGCAAATTGGCCACTAATCACAAGTCGGTGGTTTAATCATCAAACTCCTCCTGTCCACATATCAATATGTTCTTTAGCAAGACATTAAACCCCAAACATGAGTCGCTTTGAATAAATGTGTCTGCCAAAATGAATGTCAACAATGCATGTATCATATATACATGACTTACACACTCTTATCTATCTTTATAGGAAACAAACATACAATAGGGTACTGCAAAGCTTCTGCAATACGCAACAGATCGGTCGTGATTATCAATATATCATCATCCATTGATTAAAAAAAAAGTATGTTCACATCAGAAAGTATCAATGCATGCATCAAATACATGACTTACAACTTCATATCCTCAGCATACAAAAACATCCTTACTGATTGTAACTTCTCATAATAATTCTCAGCTTAAAAACAAAACAGGGATGAAAAACTGGTCTCAAGAAACTCGCATACCTCCTCCACAGGCTCTAAGCACAGTCAACTGGTGACTGAACAACCAATAAAAGCAAAATTTGAGATAATATTCATGCAATAACCTCAACAGGCTCAGTCCCTGCTGGCCGTATCAGTGTAGACAGAAGCAATAACACAGCAGCTTCAGTGTCCAGCCAAACAAGGCGCACAGTACAAAACACAACCTCTGCAACCTCAAATACATACAGGCAATGCAGGACATTTAACCACCAGTAACTTACTTACTTTACTTACTTTATTTGCCGTTGAAGCCCACTCTCCTTTCCTTCATGGAGGTGAACTGGTCTATGTCCCTGTCATAAATCGTCCCACTGCACTTGTTGCTGTGATGGTAGTTAACTTGCTGTCAGACCTCTTCTTCCTTCCTTCCTCCATCGCTGCCAGCTAACTTAGCCGCCGTTACCCTTAGCAACCATGTTAGCAACACTGGAAAACGTCAAACGCACAGGCTGCCGTAACGTACCTGCCGTTATGAACCAGGGGGGGGGCGCTGTTTCACTCTTTTAATGAAACTAAATGACACCTGGGGAATTATATTGTGAGATAATTTGTTATCGCTATCTTTTTATTCAATCGACAGCAGTAGCTTTTTTTTTTATATATATATATTTCCTTTGGTTCCTGAGGGTAAATGCCACTATCTGTATTTCAGGCACAAAACAGTCCTCAGTTGGACCAACTCCAGAGCACCAGGGGCCAAGATACACTCAGTTGCCAGTTTATCTGGTACACCTAGCTAAAATTAATGCAGTCTAATACACCCATCCTGCAATAAATCCTACCTTCATGAAGGTTAATATGTTCAGTTTTTGTTGAACCTGTTTTAGATTGGTGGTGATTCAACTGTATGATCATTTTGGAGGCAGCAGTTTGTGGTGTGTTATAATGACAGGTATTTCAATTATTTTGTCCACCCCATTTATATCAGTGAGGATAGGCTGAATAACAGAAACACCTCTGTGGATAATGCAATACAGTTCAACAGCACCATAAACTACATCCTCTAAAATGACCATACATTTTAATCAGCAACACCTCTCTAAAACTAAGCCTGTACTGTAAATAACGTTTATTTTCATTACCAATAAATCTATCAAATAATAATGTGATTGACTGATTAATCATTTAGTCTATAAAATGTCAGAAAATAGTAAAAAAATAAATAAAAAATGGTTACCACTTGTTTCCAGGGCCCAAGGTGACGTCTTCAAATGATTAATTTTGTCCAACCAATAGCTCAAAACCCAAATATATTCAGTTCACATTGAAAAAGCAGCAAATCCTTACATTTGAGAAGTTGAAACCGCAGAATATTTGGCATTTGTGCTTAATAAATGACTAAAATGATTATCAAAATCATTGCCAATTAGTTCTCTGTTGATTGACTAGTGAATTAATTCATTAATTGTGTGCTGTACAGTATTTGTACTTTGTGTATTCTTTGTGTATTCTGTATTTTTTGTTTTGTTTTTATGACTTGTGTGCCTTCTCATCTCATCGTAACTCATCCAATCTCCCCAGATTCTCAAGACTATTGCACCTATATACAAATTTATGAATTCAACCCATCCTCGCATGACTCTATGCGGTTGCCTCTGGATTTATTAAACTATGGAGCAGAAGGTTTATCAGGTTTACCACAAGAGACCTTAATCAGATTGAGGTCCCACGGCAACTCAGAATGTATAAATTGACAACAAAACAAAAACTTTGGCATAACTTATTCATTTTAGGTGAAACATCTTTTTCATCTACTCCAGTAAACTTTGGACTATAAGAAAACGGGATAGAAACTCTGAGCATCTAGAGGAAGTTGCTGAAATAGCTGGACAGTAATGAGACGCCAGGAACGCAGACATTTTGCTGATGCCTGTAGAACTCTCCAATCCAATTAATAATAAAATTCCCCCACATCCCTCTATATCCCCTCTCCTTCTTATTATGAAACTGTATTTAATTCAAGCTCAGAGGGCGTTAAGTTCCCATGAGGACGCTCTTACAACAACCCCCCCAAAAAAGGTCAAAAAAAGTTGAAAGGCCATGAGTCCCCAACCTTATTCACTCACAGATGATTTACTTCCTGTGTTTGTATGCAGGCACTAGTCCAGGGATGTTTGGGAGGTGAACTGGGACAGGGGAAAGGATCGTGACAACAGGGTCAGGTTGGGTGTTAAATTAAAATGATAAATGGCCTGGGGTGGAGGAAAAGGGACCCTCATATTGGGGTTAATGATATGAGGCACTGATGGAAAATGTATGTATTAAGTTCATACATGAATGTATGCATGTAGGTGTCTCTATACACTTGCACGCCTTTCTGTGTGGGTTGATTGAATTGATTTTTGTGAAGTTTTAGGAAATTAGGTGACCACACTGTAGAACCAGTAGAACTTCCAACTGTCTTTATTTGTGCATGCCAACACTACTAATTATACTTAGTTTATAAAGGATTTATAGGTTGTTACTAATGGCTGTATTACTGGTTAGTACATGATTTCAATTCAATTCAATTCAGTTTTATTTATATAGCGCCATATCATAACAAAGTTATCTCAGGGCACTTTTTCGAATAGAGCAAGTCTAGACCGACTCTTTATGTTTACAGAGACCCAACAGTTCCCACCATGAGCAAGCACTATGCGACAGTGGCAAGGAAAAACTCCCTTTTAACAGGTAGAAACCTCGAGCAGAACAAGGCTCAAGGTGGGCGGTCATCTGCCTCGACCGATGATTTACTAATGATTTATAGACAAGTAATCAGTCAGCCATTTATAAGAACTACTTTTGGGTTGCCAGGTTGTTAAACATCCATTCGGCTGGTGTATATACATCTCAACCAAAGATGATGCAGAAAAGTGAGGATATTTCTATCTGCTCAACATATACACGAATACAGGCACTTAAATGAATAGTTCAATATTTTGGGTAAATATAAAGCTAACGCCAGCAGCCAGTTAGCTTTGCTTAGTACGAGAACAGGAAGCAGGGAGGTACAGCTCACTCTGCCCAAAACAGACAAAATCCACATCCCAGCACTTCTAAAGCGCTATAATCAACATGTTATATCTTGTTTGTTTAATTCGTATAAAAATGACATGTTGTGATTTTACGCAGGGCTATGTGCCAGACTATTTCCTGGAGTCTTGTCATCACCATGAGGTTATAGACAACCAGCCAAGACCTGGCCAAGAAGTAATCTTTGTACTATGCTAAGCTAAGCGTGAGAATGGTATCAGTCTTCTCATCCAACTCTCAGCAAGAAAGCAATTAAGTGTATTTCCCTAAATGATGAAACATTCTTGTAAAGGCACAAAGACACCAAAAAAGGCTTGGATTGCACTTTTTGGATTGCAACTTCTTTCAAGATGGGTGCTGTTCCTTCAGCAGCATCAGGAGGTTTATCAGCTGATGTGTCTCTAGTAATAAGAAAAAGAAAAAAGGAAATACAGGAAATAATGTGATGATTACATCATAACCTGAGGCATAATTTTCTTTTTCTCTGCTGTATTTCTTTAATTCATCAAGACCCCTCCAATAGACAGCTACAACATTTACATTTTGGAAAACAGCAGTAGGGCATCCAGACCAAATTCCTTTTTTTTTAAAAACCTACATTTTACAACTCCAGGTGAGAGGATACCATTATTAGATTATTCAGTTATTAATATTATAAAGGTATTTGTTGCAACTTTTTGACTGTAGCAGAAAGTGGTAGCCAAAGCTATTATTTTATACTGTCTCAACAGTGTATTGAAACTGGTGTACAAGGGGCACCAAAAACTCTAAAATTGCAGCTTAAAAATACAGAAGTGTGTATCTCTGTCTCTATTTGAACATCTTACTTTGCAAGCAATGTCTACTACACTGCCAGTACCGCACTATGTTGGTTGACCAGTGGCAGTGTGTGTGTGAGTACAGTACATGTGTGTGTGTGAGTGTGTGAATGGTTTAGTGTACAGGCATTTAGAAGGACAGATAGAAATGGCTGAGAGGGGTTGTAACATTAGGGGTGAGGAGAGGTTATATAGGCTAGTGAGAAGCAGTTTTGAGTAATGGACAGTGAACTGGTTTGGGTCAAAGGTTACTAGCTCCAGGCAGAGTAACCTCTCACCTGTTCTCTGGCAGATTTTTAGGATTTTATGGAGCAGTAAAAAGCCCACCCCGACAAACCTTTAACACCTACTGCCTCATAGAATCAGACGTATGATGGATTGGGACAGTGCTGAGGTGGTGACTGCCATCTGGGAGTCCGTGATACAGAGGCGAGTGATTGACTGGGATTTAGCGGAAGCGGGTCTGACTGTGTGGCCTGACAGGGACTGATAGCCTCGCTATCATCATTCTGGGTCACAGCAGGGGCGGTCTGCACTCTGTCTTGGAGGTCAGGATGGAGGGACAGCAACATATGGGCAAGAGCATAGGAAGAGCAAGGCTATACTGAGTGCATACAGGCCTTTGTATTAACAGTATTTTGTCATTTTGTTCATATTTAAAGTGGGAAAGCAAATGTACTGTGAGTTTTACCTGAAATCAGAACTCAGTTAGGAGGCATCTAGTTCATGATTTGATTAAAAAAAGAGATAAAATGCCTTCACTTCCTCACATGACTCTGTACAAAATGTGTTAATATTAAAAATAACTCTTCACATGAAACTGTCTGACCAGAATAATCCATCTCAAACTGTTAAATCTTACATACTTCACCTTCAATTCTCTTATAAAAATGTAAAAATGAAGAAAGAGGGGCGATTTAAAAAAAAAAGGACATTTTAAAAGTTTAAGCCTCATAATGACCAAGATATCAAGCACACAAAATGAGTGTAACACCTTTTCAACACTGAGTGTAGTTTTTAACTCACATGATCTTTTCTTTTTCACTGGCATGCACAGATGCACAAGATTCAGGGATGCTTAGGGATGCCTATTTATGGATGTAACAGAAATACCTAAATAAATACCAAGTTAGCATGACATACACGGCATATGTGGACCACACTTTATTTATCCGGTGTGAATACTAAAACACTTAATAGGTTCAGTAGAATATCAACAAAGTGTCACTTCTGCTCTATTTCTATTTTAACTGTAGGCTGCACAGCATTCTTACTGACGCATAATCATCACCTTATAGTACTTTGACAATCATATAAGACTTAATGAGGGGTAAAATATCAAATATCAAAAATATCCACCATGCTATATATCGAATAAAATTTACATCCAATTTCTAAACTTAGTGTGGAGCATGAAATCCTTTTACTGCACTTGACATGAAAATGGCCAAAAATGGGTGTTTCCTCCTAATAACAATAATAATCAATAACAATGTTTTTTGATTGAGAAATCTAATGTGCACACACTGTATGATTGTAAAGCTTTTCCACAAACTCAGAGATATCCAGTTAATGATAACTGAAATGAAAAAGGTAATAGTAATGATAATAATCTCATTAGCGCCTTATCACTGACTGTGCACACCATATCTAAATCATTATGACCCTATTAGTGCATTTTAACCCAATGTGCAATTAAAACTGCAACTGTTGTTATGATGTAACGAAACTAATCAGCCCACCATCAACAATTACACTTTGTGAATATGATGTGCATATGGCATTTCACCCGCAGCAACATTAATTTACAGATGCACCTTTTCTTTCAGTCTAAGATGTTAATCTATTTTTAATAAAGCTCATCATCAGCAACACAATAATGAATGGAAGGCTACTGTAGCCTCTGCTAGTGAGGGGAAGACATTTGATTATTACTTGCACACTGTGCATCTTTGTCTCTGTATTTAATTTTACTCTCTCCCTCTATTTTACAGTCTTCTCCCACTACTTCTTTCTTTCCATCTACCTCCCTTCCTGCTTACGCTCCTTCAGTTTCTCTCTTTCTCCATCTCTCTTACGCCCCGACTCTGTAAAGCCCAATAAATCACATGGTGATAGATTGGCCCCATTGGGAATGTCTCAACCCGAGGCTCGGAGCAAAGGTAGCTCACCAGATATGGGTCCTCTTTGTTCTGAAACCACGTCGCGGGGGGGATATTTACATGAAGGGCACAGATCCCAGTCATCCTGGCTTGAAAGAGGGGAGAAAAGGGCTATATTCACGGAAACCGTCCAAGGACAATAAAAGGCTACAATAACAGATATTTCCAAGGGACCAAATTGCAGGTTATATTTGGACTCAGACCTCTGGTGGGAGTGAATACTACGATCGTCTCTATTTATATTGCAGCTTTGCGACTTCATAGAGAATGGGCCATCAAGGTAAAATGTGTGTTTCAGTTCAAGAGGCGTAACCTAGAAAGTGAAGCATGCTGCTGCTGTGTGGAAGACATGCTGGATGAACATCAGCCTGGGGTGTTGTTCGCTTCCTGCAGTCTGAATCTTTGATAAGTGGTTTATGCCACAGGCCACAGAGCTCTACGCATTTTTACGTTGTCATTGCTATGTTGACAAGAGCTCCATTTAACTCGTGTTTCACACAGTAAATTAGACACTTCAGTTTCAAACGACCTTCATCCCAACATGCTGCCTCACCGCGTCCCCTCGCCAGCGAGCCACCATGGAAAGCTCGCGAAAAAGACACGCTGCGAGGGGCTCGCACCATCCATCACACCTCGTAGGAAACACTGAGGTGGCTGTCACACAATTCTAGTGGCTTGTTTGACTTTTAATGTATTTATCTCTGTACAGGAATGCCAAAAGCAACAAGGTCACCCCACATCATCACAATTTGCCAAAAAGCTCCGTCTGCCATAAGTCACTCATCCCAGAATTTTAACCCCGGGCATCTCTCACAGTAGGATTAAATATTTATGCAACGCAGCGAGGGTTCACAGTTGTAACAGCAGGAGTAGCACAGCCCACTTTCTTTGCAAAGCTGCCAGTCTTTGTTAAAGATGAACTCCCTGATCTTGCTGCAGTGCCCAGTAGCATCCCCAAAAATACAAACACGTCCTCACAGCTCACTGTTTTTATTTTTTGAAACTCAACTGTGAACTGTGTTGACTCTCAAAACATCACCAGTTGGAGGCAGTAGTGAGTGGATCTTTAAAGCCACTGTGTGTAGAATTTGAAGAGTTGGCTCCCTCCAGTGGCGGTATCAGAAATGCAACACGCTGCACTAGGATTGTCTCATTTTTTTTAGCTATGCTAGCAGCGTGGCTCTATGAATGGCAATGTTGGACAGTCCACGGGTTCACCTCTTTTTTCTGAACAATCTCAACAACGATTGCAATGAAGTTTTGTACAGACATTCATGGTCCCCAGAGGATGAAACCTACTGACTTTGGAGATTCCATGACTTTGCCTTTAACGCCACGATGAGGTTGAAATTTGTGGCTATGAGTGTCATGTTTCAGGATGAATTGTCTGTAATCCCCACTTTTCATCTAGCACCAAGGACAAGGTTCCAGGTCCAGCCTCAGAGAGCTGCTAGCATGGCGGTAGACGCTTAGTCTTGTGTACAAGCAACAACATATGCTATCAGTAAAACGTTGATACTGTGACGAGTCTATAATCAAACATTCTGTATATTTTCACAGTCATTTGAAATCAGATAAGTTATTATTTCCATTGCTAAAATGATGAAAGATGGAAACTAGTACGTGCTTGTATTTGGCCTAATCAAACTAATCTGTGAGCTCTGTGTGTGAATGTCCTTGTGAAATTCGAAAAACACATGACTGTCTCTCTGTTTCTCCGTAAAATGACAAATCAATAAGCAGACCTTTGTCTTACAACAGCAGAAACATCATCACTGCACACAGATGCTTTGAAGAAACCTATAAAAACTGACACTGAAGTCATTGGAACCATAAAACAGAAAGCAATGTTCAAAACTGTCCTTGACAACATGCATTAGACATCCAGGACAAAAAAAAAAAAACTCCCTTGCTAAGACTGCCTGTAATTGCTTTTCATTATTAAGTGGTCAAAGGCAAGACCTGATTTAGCAACCTGAAGTTTCTTTCCTCCTCTCCTCACTGCCTTCCCTCCATTAGCTTCACCAGCTCATGGGAGATGATTCCCTCCAAGAAATCTGCCGCAATAATGTACAATGCACAGTGACAAGGAATAACACTTTTTAATAAACGAATATAGAAGAAAATCCTGCCAGGAGACAGGACCAGGAACCTTTTCTGGGCTGCCCGTTGAAAGTGTCTCGCTCTGTATTATACTGTGGAGTTTTTTTGGGGGGGGTCTGCTCCAGATAAGGGTAAATAAAGCCTTTTATTGCCTTGATTCCCTCAAAGATAGACTCAGCTGTGTAATATAGCCACCAAGACATCAGGGGATTGGAGACAAATAAGGATCAGAGCAAGGTAAGGAACATATGAAAGACTTTTTTATTCGTCTGGTGATAAAATGTATGCAAAGAATAGCTTGCAGGCAATATTAGAATATATTTTTATTATCCTAAGGCAAAAAATCATCAGAAATACATTATTTTCTGTCAAGTGATCTGTCTGTTTAATTAAGAAATTCAAAAGCAAAGATACACTTACCCTGTTTTTTTCCTGTGACAAGATAATGTATTATCAGAACATAAAATGTGCATTTAATCATCATCGTAATGGTGTATTTCGTGTAGTAATATTGTTTATCCCTTGCAGTTTGTGCTACATTTAATGATTACACCTTAACTCATAACCTGCGGACATGGTGACCTATCTAAACTCGGCCTGGTAATAAGGTCATATCTGACAGCAAACAGTTTCCATTCATTACCTCCATCTGACACTTAATGTGCCTGTTCACCTACTGTAGCCCTGACACATATCGATTGAGTATTAAACCTGCTATTGGGCTCAGCCTCAAATCAATACACAAATGCTTTACCAGCTCTCAGAAAATTCCTGTTCTGTAACATCAAGTCCTCAAGTGGTTTCAATAATTTCTGTGGGCACAGATGAATGCTCCCCGAAATTACTTTTTTTTATTTGTGCCTTATTAGCAGTTATATGATAATATGGCAGTGATTTATTTCTCAACTTGGCCTTTTTACTTGTTCACAGTAACTTGATGCAGTGCTTTCATTCAGCGAGTGGAACGACCCGTCATTCACGAGCAAGGGCACTGAAAAGTCAATCTCTGCGTCAATTTTAGTACTTTTTTTCCCCACAACCCCCACATCTGAGGGTGGGAGTCAGTCACCTTCACTCCAGCCAATCCACACACAACATGTCAGCATCTGTCTCTGTCTCTCTCTCTCTTTAATTTTGATTTAACGAGGAACAAAAAGTTAGAAACCTAAAGAAGAGCAACAGAGGAGGGATCTGTCTTTCAGAACACACAGACATGTAATAGATGTCATATGTACAGAGAATACAGAAATTACAACAGTAAAATTACAATATGGAGCAACAGAAAGATAATATTAGGTAGACAGACTGCAAGATATGTCTACAGTACAAGCCTTTGCTTCTCCAAGTTGAAGCTGATTTAACTGCACATATTGTACAAGCGTGTGACAAAAAACACTTTTCAAACTTTCAACCTTCAATCTTGAACTCTGCCCATCTGACAAAAAAGGCAAGCAAGCCTAACAGTCAAGTCATGTTTCAGAGAAGGACAGACAGACAGAGAGACGGTATGTTGCAGTGAGACTTATTTATTGGATAATATATTTGCATACGGCCATATGACACTGCATATTGCTGCATCAGTCTCTTTTGTTAAGAGTAGTAGAAACAAGGAACATTGTGCATGTGTTGTATGAGATTTGAGAGCATGTCAGTGCAAAAAATAGACAGAAAATACACAATATGCTTTAAAATGGATTGAGTTGTAGTATTAATTTATAGAGTTGAGGCAGAAAGGATGAGCATTCTCAGAGCAGGAGACACCTGAGACACCACACTATCCTCCATCAATTTAAATCACATCAGTGTTCTACATAACCCGTCTTCCTAAGCTAAATTGAAATGAAAAAAAAAAAAAAATTACTTTAACTTTTTCCACAATGTTTTTATTCTTTTGGGTTCTGCTGCAAGGATATAAAACTTGTTTTACATGAAGCCGACCATGTCAACTGTCGGTTCTTGTAAGAAGAGAAACAAGGGGAGGAAAAAAAGAAAAGGGCCTTTCAGCAGGATACCAGCAATAATCTGTGTTAAACCTGCTGAGCTGCTGTATTACTGAAGCTCTTGGCAGGTGCAACCACACTGTAGCCTCGCTCAGTCAGTTTGAATAAGCCCCGCGTAGCTATGATCACCGTGAAACTTCAGATAAGCACGACTCGCACTCAGACATGCCAGGGGAACGCTGAATCTGCTCTCTTGCCGCTGCAATGTCAAAAGAAAACCAATCACGATGCAAATAATAAACATGTTTTTGCAGAGCTGGAATCTGTCACCGTATTGTTTCTAAAAGAACAGCAGGCACACGTTGGGAGAGGGTAAAATCATTTGAGGACACAAACAACAGCTAAGCATCACTACAAATGTCATGTAAATGTTCAAATATTGGCTTGAAGCGGATTTTGAATTAATTTGTTTCATTCGTTCCTGCAGCGGCTGCCACAAAGAAGAAGATAATCAAGTTAATGCGCCCAAACCATCATTGTTGATGCGATCTACTGATTATGCAGGAGGGGGAAAAAATCAGCAACTCGGCATTTTAACAGGCATGACGTGCTTCTCAGGGTCTTTAATGTTGTGTGTGTGTGTGTGTGTGTGTGTGTGTGTGTGTGTGTGTGTGTGTGTGTGTGTGTGTGTGTGTGTTTTCCAGGAAAACAGGCGAGGAAATGGGCACCTGCTACTAGAGACTTGAGGGCAGAGCACTTAAAAACACTTTGCACATTTTTTGCGACTGAGCGGACAGACGCGGGGGTCTGAAGGTCGACAGCTCTGTGATGCATGACAGAGGAACAGGGCTTTCTGCTAACGGGGCACGCCGGTGTTGCTTACAGCGAGGTCAGCATTTTACTCATTTCGCTCTACACACACACACACACTCCTCCGCTCTGGATTTCTGCTCCGTGACACATCACATCAGCTGAGTGATGGGCCAGCAGCCTATCTTCACTCACTTATTTATGTATATATGTGTGTGTGGTGTGTGTGTGTGTGTATAGACCTGTAACTTACTTGTGGCACCAAGTGTATAGACGTGTTAAAGCTGCACTAATCAATATTTTTATATTTACAGTGTCACACGATTAAAGCGTCACTTTCAGTGACGAACCCCACAGAGAATTATCACCCGCCCATCATTCCTATCTCTCTCTCCCCTCACTTCCTGTCATTTCTCTACTGTTCACTCTCTGATAAAGGCATGAATTGCCCTCAAAATACTTTTTCAGCTTGTTCTGGTGGTGGGAAAAACAAATCAATTGATGCAGCTTTAAAGGGTAAGTTCACTCAGATTGAACTAGTGGTACGTAGATAATTTGGGTTTAATTTGGACAGTTTGTGAGATATCGGTTTCTTGTAATGTAAACCGACCCTTAAAAAGAAGCCGAGAGATGTGGTGTATTAAAATTTCTTCTGACGTCCCCCTCATTCTGTCTCCTTCTCTCTCTCTCTCTCTCTCTCTCTCTCTCTCTCTCAGTAAGGGAAAAACAACCGTTACGAAGGTGGAGACTGAATCAATAAGTGCACTACGTTCAGCTGAAAACTCCCAAAGTTAAAAAAGTCAAACATCTATCTCTTTCTTTCATGGGGAGAGATTTATTGACAGATGAATCCTACCAGAAAAAAAAAAAAACTACTTTCAAAAGGATGTTAAAGGAGTTTTCAAAGGTGCCTCATCCAGTCCTTTAGTGGCAGAACTGTTGTAAGTCATCCCTCCATCTTGGGCTTTATTTTAAGCTCTTTCTCTGCACTGTGACCGTTTCATGAAAAGCCTCTGATGAAAAGCCCTGGTGAACAGTGTACTTTTACAAATACCATATATTCTCAATTACCTGGAATTAGATGCTGGCTTATGTGGCAAGGGGCGTGTCCAGGGAGTCCAGGTGCCACCCCATTATCCTAAACTATGATTGGCTATCTGCCCGGTCAGAGGAGGGACCTTAGTTCGAACCAACTGTTTGACGAGTAAAGCAAACTTTCGTTTATAGGTGCAAGGTCTATTTGACTTTTAAATTAAAATTTTTAACGCAGGAATGTAAGAAATTGTAAGATGTGCACATACGTCATGCCACCCCTGCATAAGTCAGTGCACCAGCTTGGGCCACCCCAGTCAAAAAAGTCTGGACACGCCACTGTTCTGTAACAAAGCCAGTATTGTAATTTGATTGGTGCAATATCTGTATGGGTGGGCGCTAAAAATAGTTTGTAATTCAATTCCAAATTTGTTCCACACATCTGGAAACAAGCCCGACTATCAGCAGACTATTCAAAAGCAAAGAATTATTAGAAATATTCAATGCACATTCAAATGATAGGCAGGAATATTAATTAACAACATTATATCCTATTCTCTTCTATAAAAAGAGACTATTGTTTCCTCTGTGTGTGTGTGTGTGTGTGTGTGTGTGTGTGTGTGTGTGTGTGTGTGTGTGTGGTGTGTGTGTGTGTGTGTGTGTGTTATGTAAAGTGAGCAAGAGGCCTATTGTGCAACAGCTCTTGAAGCAGACCCCCCTAATCTTATCACTCACCACTGTATCTAATAAAAAGAGAGGCTGGAAATGAAGACAAATTGATCCCCAAACTTATTTTATCATGTAGGTCTGCTGCCGTAAATCCAAGAGAGACAGGTGTTTCTCAAATGATCCAGAGAGAGCCTGTGTGTGTGTGTGTGTGTGTGTGTGTGTGTGTGTGTGTGTGTTGTCGGTGTCTCACCGCACCAATATAATCACCGCTAACTCCATCTCTGCATTGTTTTGTGCCCAGAATCACAAGTACACACCTGGACAAGAGCTGCCGCCACACCGCGTCTGCATTTGGCGAGCAGACAAAACACAGTGTAGAGAGGGTGTGCTTTGAAGCTGACCATCTTGGCAGCAGGTAGTTTCAAAAGCAGGTGTCTTTGGAGAGTGTTTAAGACAAACATACACGACATATGGGTTATATAGATGAGGCATATGGGTTGTAAGCACACCTCATAAAATCACACATAAGGGACCAGTTAAAGGAATACCACAGAGCATAAGACACAGCTGTAATATCAAGGTCTAGGTAACAGCAACTCTTACATGTCAACTTTTAGATATAACCTGAAATAATAACGGAGATGAAACCTGTGAACTTATTCCTGCGTCAAAGCTGAAAACCATCCCAACAGAGGGTGTCGGCTCAGTTCCTTTTGCTCAAAACTCAATGAGAAGCTGTCAGCTTGGCTTTTCGTTTGTTTTCCACACTGTCTGAAACGTTGCACATTCACTGACTATTCACTGAAGACATAGCACTGTTTTCGTTTGTTTTAGTTCTTCTTTTCTTGTACAAATACTCTTAAGAATGAGTGCACAAAAACTTTTTCTTTTTTTTTGCGTTAGACCACTCTCCCATCCTCCCTTTTTTTAAGAACCTGTCCATTTACTTCCCAATGCTCCTAAAAGAAAACAAGACTAGAGAGTTTATGGCCATGCTAGCGTCACAGCTGTGCCTTGAGATATAAATGGTTACAGAAACAATCCTAGCATGTTGATGTTTAGCAGGTTTAATGTTTACCATGTTCACAATCTTATTTTAGAGTGTTAACATGCTAACATTTGCAAATGAGCACTGAATTCAAAGTGCATCTGTGGCTGATCAGAATGTAGTTTTGCAAATATTTGGTTAAAAGTGAAGTAAAGTATTGGACAAACTGAAATTTTGACCCTCATTATGGCGCTAGATGAAAGATCTCTGGTGATCGAAATGATCACAGTTCATCCCCTGCGGAGCATGAATGTCTGTACCAAATGTCATGGCACTCCGTCCCATAGTTGTCCACACATTTCACTCTGAAACAAAAATTTCAACCTGCTGGTGGCGCTGGAGGAAAAGTCAGATGATCACCAAAGTCGTTACCTCTTTGGATCTTGAATTTCTGGAGCACATTTCAGGTCAATTCATCCAGCAGTTGCCAGAATATGTCACTCAAACCACAAATGTCAACTTCATGGTGGCACTAGAGGAAATGTCAAGGGATTTCCAAATTTATTAGGATTCTTCGTCCTGGGACCATGAATATCTGTACAAAAATTCACAATAATCCAGTGGATGTTGAGATATTCCAAAGTGATGAACCTACTGACTGACAGACTGACATTGCCATTCAAAGATCCATGTGGCTAACACAGCTAAAACACAATGCTTGGTACTGTATGCATTTGGAAAGTGTAATATAAAGGCTATATGTACATCTTTCAGTCTAGTTTTAATATGTTTGTTGTACACAGGTTACTTTGACTTTGAATAACTTTTCTTAAGTCATAATCTCTTAGTTGCGTATGAATAGTTTAAATTGTACTAATGTGGTCATTTATTGAGCCTTCTAGGTTGTCAGCAAGGCAATAACAGGATGCTTCAGCAAAGCAGAGACTCACCAGGAGGGTGAACTTAACCCAGGTCATCCAGCTGAAGGACATTCAGCCACCCAGCCATCCATACTGTCTCAGCTGTCAGCAACATTATAGTTTGAGCACAAAATCATGCATTATCTCAAATGCGGCGTGTGCTGTTCATATTTAATTGGGGGATGTTATCCTCTTCTACTATGATTAACATTTGTCTAATTGGAAAATATATTGCATTAACAAGGGAGATTCCACTGGCTTTCCTCGTCACGCATCACCCATTAGTGCAACCTGCAATTCCACACACTGTTAATCACATCATGAGTCATGCTAAGTGATAACATCAGCCTCCAGACACAGCCTGTGACAAGGTGAACAGTAAGGCATCTGAACTTTAAGTGGGATTTTTTTGTTAGAGGACAGAAATGGACCCTTTGTCTCCTTCCTGGTCTCCTAATGAATTGGTTTTAGTCTGTTTTGGAGCAAATTATCCTCCCCTCTCCTCCTAATTTTCCAATTTGCTGTGTCATTTATACCTAATTGAGGACCGCACTGGGCTGTATTACTCTCACAAATAGGGTGATATAGTTTATTGAAGGTCTGCTTTATACAGAGGGGCTGGTAAACCAAACATCAATTGTAGACCATACAGAAGATGGGGATTTTTCCCGGAGGCTGGGGAACATTGCAAAGAGGCTTTAATTATTTTTCAAAGGCAATCCCGGCCATTGCTCCACCACTCATTTTATGGTCACTTTGCTTTTCTTTCTTTGAGGGAGGTAATGAATGGGGTGAGAATTCACTTTATTTCATCCCTGCTCTGTCGCCCTTCCTGATATTTGCATCTCATATTCGTCTAACCAAATGAGAAAAGCTTGTTTTCAACCTGCCCAGGCCAGGTCCAGCATAGGAATGAATGACAGCCACAAAGCTCAAGTTAGTGCTTCCACTATTAGCACTTTCCACATTGAAAGCCTCTGCATGCAGGCATTGGTTCACCCTGTTAGGAAAGTGTAAGTTTGTGCCCTTGACTCTCAAACGCTGAAACAGAAACGCTGCCTGCTGGTACGCACAGATGCGATGCAATTTCAGCTGCTGTCACTTCTTACATACAGCACCAACTGACACTTCAGCTACTTACAGTGCATATTCCTCACCTTTTTCTAGCACTTAAATTGAGATTGACTGACAGTGCAACTGCTTTCAGCTCTTACACATCGACTGACATTTCAGCCGCTTTCATCTTTTACACCTCAGCTGACAGTTTAGCTGCATTCAGCTTTTACTCCAACTGTTAATTCAACTCCAAACAGCGCTTTCATTCAAACTGACAACTCAACTTCCCACATTGCTTAAAGTCCAATTTTGCATTTTGCTAACACTTCAACTGACATCTCAGCTCCTTTCAGTGCAGACACCTTATCTTTCTCTGGCGCTGGACTGACATTTGAACTTTCTTCTCTTACTTTTCAAGTGACAGTTCCAGTGCTTACACGTCATTTCAGACATTTCAGTTGCCTACAGACATTTCAGATGCAAACATGGTTATTTAACCCATTTCAGTTACTTCGATGTCAATTCAGACGTACACTTCAGCTGATAGTTTAACTGCTCTCATCTCTTACTCTTCAGCTGTTGATTCAAATACTTTCAGTGCTTACAAACTACAGCTCAACTTCCTACAGGTCTCATACTAAAAATTCACATACTTAAAGCAATTACACTTCTATTGATTTCAAATGCTTTCGGCTCTGACCTTACACACCAGCTCCTTTTGCTGCTTACACTTCAGTTTGGATGTGCAATTTTCAGTATACGTGAGAGCCTTTTCTCTTTGGTTGGTTTTCCCATGAATACACTCTCATCTGCACAAACCCGACAATTACACAAATCAAGAAATGTCAAATATGCATGACATGGCCCATAAATGTAAGTACTTTCTTGAATCACAGAACAGGTTCAATGTCCAACTTCTTTTGGTGCCCAGTGCAAACAAATTCTGTCATGTCTCTCGCAGACAAATGTCTAAATTTCAGAGCCACCAAGGGGCCTCTCAAGCAAAGGTTTGTCTGTGTGCAATCAGCAATAGGCATTAACCTCCTGCCTCTCCTCAGAGCAGCCCAGTATTTTCAAGGCCTAATTTCCACAGGATTTTTTTCTGGCAGCAGATGTTCCTCTCCACCCCGCCCATCATCAGGGGTGCCCGAGCGACAGAGGGGCCGCCCATCAAAACGCCATCAGGACCTTGCTGGCCACCAGACGAACACATGCCCAGAATGCATCATGTGGGGGCTGTTCAGTCCCATTTAACTCTTCCTCCCGTCTGCCACTTCACTTTACCGTCAGCTTGTGTCCTCCTAACTCTCCATCACCAAAGCCGACAGAACAAAGCATTCAGTGACCTTTTTTTTGGTTTGTGCTGACAAACCAACTTAGCAAAAGATGAGTCTCGACCCCTGGCTGGCTCAGTATGAACTGAGTGAGAGACAGTGGCAGACGGAGGTGTGGGCACGTGAATAAATCGATTAGTGGGGCACTTGACGGATGGGATTTATAGGAGGCCTCGACGCACCAAAGAATTAATTTTGCTAGGAGAACATGCCTCTGCCAGGTTCATTCGTCTTGGCAGGAAATTTGGCAATTTCCCCAGGTCTGGGGGCTCAATTAACCAACGGCTCCAGCAGTTTAGGGAGGGAACAGCTCTGTTGAGGAATATGCCACATTCACGTGTCAGACACGTGATAATGATAACAGATTTTTGGAATACAAAATGAGAGAGCTTGTAAGGGAGGGTGAGGTTAGGTGGTGGGGTTAGGGGCTGAGAGGTGGGATTGGTGGGTGGTGGGGCTTATTGTGGAACAATGGAACAAAAGGACAGGTAAAGAAAAGCTTCATGGAACACTAAGGCAGCTTAAAGCAGTATTAATTGATTTTTTTTGGCCACTTGCAACAACCTGTAAACACAACTTTGACATATTATTGCCATGTAGTTGTTTAGATGCTATGGTGAAGGTGTTATGCTGCATTCACACTACGTCAGCACAATGGAAAGAACAGGAAGCCTCCTGTTATTCTCACTTGGGAAGATGGTTACCCCAACTGCTATAACTAAATAACCTAAATTAGCTCATTTCTGTTGTGTTACGTATTTGGAGCAGTTTGTTACCAAGTGAAGCAAGATACAAACGAACACTGTCTAGTTCCTTTTAATTTAGCTAAATCTATTGCATTATTAGATTTTATTTAAATGTATCTGTCTATGATGGTGGTTTTGTAGCTGTCAGAAATTCCCAATATCTCCATATTGGAATTACAGGAGGAGGCTGTTTTTCTAACTTGCAGGCTTGTAATTACGATTTGAACGATATGACGTGAACAAGGAATTAGCAAAGAACTACACATCCAGCAGACACGGAGACAGCATTAGCTCCGTGTCTCATTTGGAGTCGTGTCCCTGGCCACCCAACCAATGCAAGTGCAATGTTCACTCTACTTTTAGCTGTTTTGCTCTCTGCCAATTCTTGAATGAAATATCAGGCTCTTTATCTTCTAAACGCTCCACTATGTTCACCAGCTAGTCACTAACTTTGCTCTGCTGTTTGGTGCTGGACTGTAAAGTTGGGTTATGATACCTGATAGTCGATTTATCAGTGGGAGAGACCCCTGTCGAATTACACTGTTTTTCATTTAAAAGTGTTGCAGCTTTTTAGACGGCTTTACCGAACTAGTTTAGCACAAATGTGTTGCTTTAAATCTCTCATTTTCTTTGGACTGCTTTAAAACAGGTGAATATAAAACTGCACAGAATGGACGCTAATATAGAGCTGCTTGCTAAGTGTTGAAGCATCTCTGTACTGTCTCTCTCTCCCTCTCCCACTATCTCAGGTTCCAGTCCCTCATCCTGAACATCTCAGTGGATGATTTATGTAGCAGTGTTGCTCTGTGACCTCAAAATCCGCCCCATCCATACCGCACCTGTCACTGTGCCACTGCCTGCGTGCTTACTGAAAACCAAGCCATCCGTGCAAAATGGCAATTTTCCACTCACCTAGAGAATTTAAAAAAAAAGGATCCAATCCATTCAGAGGCAAAACTAGGAAAATTCTGATATGTAGAGCAGGTGCGCGAGGGCTCAGTACTCTGCTAACGAGGGAGCTGAACTGCACGCACCGCTGACCACAACATCTGTCGTTTGTAGGGATGCAGAGTTTGATTTTTACCTCTGCAACACAGTTTGCACGGCGAGAGACAGCAGATGATAAAGCGCTTAAGATGGATACAGATGGAAGGGACCAGGCCCAGTTCGAGCTGGGGGGCACAGAGTTCCCATGCTGTGGCTTGGTAGCATATGATGCATGAGAATCCAGCGGGAACAGCAAAGAGTTATACTTGTCTGTCTGGGCCCAAGGTGAGGCCCGGTCTGACCCCCTTCACCATCCCAGGTGGGAACCCTAACGAGCTCATCAGGTCTAACGAAGCCTAACAAGCTCCTAATTGGCAGCATTATGATGTCCCCGAAGGTCAGAGTGCAGGTTTCTGTGCCAGCAGTGGGACAGGCTGCCACTTCCTGCCAACAGCACGTCACGTGACCCACTAATGTCCCTCTGTGTAAACAAAGTCATGAAAGGACACGAGGAACTTCTTACATAAGCAAAAGCGAGAGTTTGTTAACCTATAGTGGAAAATTACACACAAAAGCAAAGTGGACAGCTGTGGTAACAACACTGTAGCACCACTTTAACGTATGAACCTGTCTGTCGCCATAAACTAAATAAAGCTCAGCAGTGTAGTGCAGCACAAAAAAGCTGCAATTTAGATTTTTTTTTTCCTGTAAATATGTAATGAAACTCACTGATCGAAGTACTCAAATACCAAAACTATGATATAGTGCTGTGTTTAAGGTTTAAGAGTGAATACAAAGACAGTGGGAGGTATTTTTGGTCTATTTGGCAGCAGCTTTAATGAGGACAGGTTACAACAGGAGACAGAAAGCAGAACAGTCAGAAGACGCTGCTGCCACTACTCCAGACAAGCAATCTTCTATGGTAAAATGCTGCCACCTACTGGTCAGCATGCAAAGGTACAGCTTGGTGAAGATAGATTTATGCTACAGAAAAGAGATGGAAGAATTGTAAACAGAGCTGATTATCATGATCCAACCAACATATCATTTATAAAATCACATGCTCTCAAATTTAGAGATTTGGTTGACTTCAAAACTGCACAATTAATGTATAAAGTAAAAAAAATAAGATGCTTCCAGACTGTATCCAGAGGTTGTTTCAAATTAGAGCAAGTCAGTATGAACTAACAGGAATTTGCATGTTTACAAAAACGATTAGAACAAATGCAAATAAAACAAAAATGAATAAGTTAAAGGAGTTATTTTGTGGAATAGTTTTGAAAAGGAAATGAAAATGTGTAATACACTAAATTTTTTAAAAATGTTTCAAAATAAGATGAACAAATATAAAACTGAGGTATGAACACTAGTGTGTATATGAATTTTTGTTTGGACTTTTGGGTATATATATATATAATATACATATATATTCTGTGTATAGATCTAAAGGGATCTGTACATTTTATTTATAGGTGTAATAAACTAAGGCTTAAAGCTACACCTTTTCAGTCATTATAAACTTGATTTGTTTAGTTGTTACTCGTGTATTTGAGTTGTATAAGCTGAAAACGACTGAAATAAACTAAACTAAAATTTGTCCAGTAAATACTAATTATAGCATAATTTTAAATCATTGCTAAAACATGATTTCTTGTGATCAAGCTACTCACCCACACTCTTATCAATCAACACATTTTAATCCCAAATAAACGATATCGCACACATTTTTAGAGCTGTGGTCAAAATGTTTATCAGTTTTGCAGACAAAGAGTGATCTATGTACATGAAGTATGTCTTCGCACTAAAAATGCAACTGCACGCTTTATAGAAACATGGGACGATCGTTGATTCAACAATGACAAAATGAAACAAAAAAATGTAGCATCACAGTGTACTTACAAAACAATCAAAGAATGAACAGTAAATCCTACTTGCAGAGTACAGGCTTGTCAATTTGAGCATTCGAAGGCTTGTAGGACAACTAAAATCCAGACTTTTCAAGTCTGACTGGCCAGCAGGAATAAAAGACTGGAACAGCACTAAAATGAGACGGACATTAGGCAGAAGCCCCTGAAGGATTAAGCCTAATGCTACAAAAGCACCAGAAAATGCCCATATAAATGAAAGATGAAGAAAGTAAGGGTGTTAACTAAACTATCTTACAAATGTAAATAAGTAATAAAAAGGTAAAATAACATTTTTACCCACTTTTATATATTTGACAGATTTCATTAACTGGATGAAAAACAGTGAATGTGTTGGGTTTAAAGAGAACTATGTCCAGTAAAACAAAAGTACTGACAAAACATGGTTTTCTTAAGAACACATGTACGTTGTATCTTTAAAAATCTCACTTATCAGTAAAATAAACAAAAAAACAACAACAACAAAACAAACGCAAAGCTTTGAAATAAAGATAAAATTTCTTAAAAGTAATGTACAAGTCAACAGCAGACCGTTCGGTCACTCTGATGTTCCACACAGGGTTGTGAGGCGATTCTGTCAGGAAGGAAAAAACAACGATGATGAGAATAAAAGCATCTGCAGGTCCACAGTGATACTACAGAGTTTCTGTCCTTTAGAAGTGATCAGTATACCTGCAGCAGACGAATGCTCTTCAGAGCGGTTTCATCCAGTAGTGACAGGTCCACTGAGTCCATCTGACTGGCCAGTAGCTGAACGCTCTGGATCAAAACATTTCAGGACATTTGGTTAGTAAATTAACCTGCTCTATCAGCCTAATCAAGTCTTGTCAGAAGTCATATAATAAAATAAATAAAACACAATGGTCTCATCTAAAAAAATAAATACAGGCCTAACACACAGACGACAGTTCCTCAGTATTATCATGTCATAGAGTATTGTCAAATTCTGCAATAAAGGATTTAGAATTACATGCAAATTAACTATTCTATTCCAATGAAAAATAATCATTCATTATAAAGTGATATAACAATTATAAAGTGGTCTTAATTTATTGCCAGTCGCTTATGTTAATAAGAATCTGTCCTTTGCTGACATTCCTGATAAAAACAATTTATCAATTAAATAAAATATTGTCCTGAAGGATCCAGAAGTCTGAGCCCACTCACCTCTCCGTTGCCGACGGGCACATTGATGACAATGTCCTCATTTCCTGCTGCAACGGGAGAGCCGTTGACTGAAATGCTATAGACCCTCTCTTTGTGGCGGGGAACTCTCACAGCGGGGGTCTTAGGAAGCCTGAGGAAAGAAAGCATGTATGGGTGAGTATTGTGAACCACTCACTGTAAATAATGACTAGAAAAGATCCAAGAGAGTAAACTGCACTAGCTGCTCAATCACAGCAGCATTTCAAATGAGCTAGCTAGTCTCCAGTGTCCGTATAATGTATAACACTCATATAAAGATGTTAGATCCACTTGCAGATCTATAAAAGCAAAGGAGCAGGTGCTTTAAAAGATCAACCTGAGATTCAATGCAATAGTTTTGCATTTATTTATACTGTATGTATTTGCCTGTTGTGTTTTCATAAAAGCACAATCAGTAAGACAGTAAAGAGCAATAACTGTACAGGGATTTCTGTTGGTGAAATTTCTTCAATGTTAAATCCTGAACATAGTGCAGCTATGACTATAATGCTTTCTTACCTTGGGTCGAAGCGTGGGGTGACGAGGGGAGTGGGGCCCATCATCAGAGAGGAATCCAGCATACTCCTGGCAGGAGTGACCAATGGCTTCCTGGTTGATCTGAATCCAGACAGACATGTTAGTATGGTGTTACTGGGCTACTGAACTTGAGAAAGGTGTAATAAAAGACAGACAGAAAGAAGGAGAAAGGTCTCACCGTCTGATGGAGGTGTTCTGCTTGCTGACTGAGAGTGCCTTTGCTCTCTTTGACGTAGTCGGAGGTTTCCTTGTTGCTTTCGCCTGAATTAGGAACGAGCAGTTAAACAGCGTAAAGTGGCTGCACACAAATGACATTCCACAGCAATCATCCACTCTGTATACGTATGATCAATGATGCTGTCAAACACTCAGCTGTGTTTTGTTCTTCTTATGCATGCTTGAATGAAAATCAGCCACTACCTTCTTTGTTGTGCTCAGAGTGTTTTCATCCTCTGAACTGGATTTAGCTTCTTTTTTCTTTGACGCTGTGAGTTGGAGACAAAATAAATGAAATAATAAACCCACCTAAAAAGTGTATTCATTTTCCAAACCTTAAATTCTAGACTGGACCGAAAGAATTTGGACATTTTCACTCCATCCCATCCAAAGTACTCTTTGTTGATAGACTTGTTTAATTTAAGAATACTTAAAAAGAAAACAGAAAAACCAGATTTGACATACTTTTCTTGACTGATTTCAGAAGGACTGCGTGGTCCTTGGCCACAATGCTGTCAACAATAGCAGCTTCCTCTTCTCTCTGTAAACAGACACACGGGAATCATATAAACTGGATGAGTGTTTAATACAGCACAGGGTGTGCCCGCACAAGCCAAAGAGACTCTGAAACTTGTGACACACTGCGAATCATGATATGAGTTAGAAAGATAAATCAACTCACCTTTGTATTATCCACTTCTGGTGACTTTGGTTTCTCAGACTCTACAAGGATGATTAAAAGGATTAACAATAAACATAAAATATCAAAAATACCACATCTGCAGTTGTGCTTTTATGAGACCAGCGCAGAACGCTGAAGAAGCCTCTGTGGCACAATTGCAGTATTTCTTAAAATAATATTCATGGGTTTCATTAGACTAATGTGAGGGGGCTTGTGTCGACTTACTGCAATGTTCCAACCAGGCCATTTGCCTGACAGCCTTGGGGAGCTTAATTAGTGCCATGTTGTAGCTGTTGTCAACATCTTTCAGCAGCTGGTTGATCTTCTCTTTCATTTGTCCAACTCTGGTCTTCACTGTCAAAACATAACAAGTGTTTTAGAGAACACTTCCCAGCAGTTTATAGTTAAAACTGGCTCCATGTTGAAGAACTACAATATTTAAAATGCTCCTTACACGATGATGCATCAGTAACAATAATCCAATAATATATTAACCCGATCGATACATCACCTGGGGCAATACTCCCGGCTGATTACAGCTTATTACAGATATACAAGAAATTGCCGTACAGGAAGGTCAAAGATACGTTATAGAGACAGTATCACCATTACAGTTTGTCAGCCAGAGAGAACTGTTGCGTTCATCTTTCAAACTGCACGTCAGGCTCAGTACATACCTTGGTTACAATTCTTTAATAACCAAATAAAGGGGATCGTTAACAAAAATGCTTATGTGCTTATTTTAAGAAAAAAAAATATATATATATATATATATCTATATTAGTAGATATATTGTTGTATAGCAACATATCATTCAATATTCATCCTACCTTTTTGCTCTCAAATGTCAATATCTGTGTCACCCTCTAAAATCTGTCAGGCTCTGTAATAACACAATAACACAAAAAGGGCCATTCTGCATCATTTAGGGCCGCACCATTGGCATGGTCCTACCGGTCCTACCGGTCCTACCAAGGATGGCAAGAAACATACAGCGAGCCTGCCTGGGATTGGCGGCCAATGTTAATTTCTAATTAAGTCAAATTAAATCAAACCTTCTACATAGCACATTTCACAGGACAGTGCTTTACAAAGTGCCACAGATACTGAGGAGAACGCAGTGTTTCTTCGCCGTGGGGACAAAATATATTCACCCTCGCTGTCGAAATCCTCCAGAAAAGCTTCCAGCTTGGCCGTCTTGGGGTTGTTTCTCCGCTGTTTGGTGGTCCTTTTCCTGGGAGCCATGTCTGCGCGGAGAGGTGGCGGAAAAGAAGTCAGTTCGCCCACGCTTGACAACGCGGGACGGCGGCGGCGCCACCGGGTCACGGCGTGTCGCTTTAGGACATAAGCGCATCCAACATTTTAAACAGAAACGCGCGACATGAGGCCGGCTGCTAATGGAGCTAACCAACGTCAGCGAGCTAACGGCTAATGCGAGCGTCACTTGCTCTGCTAGTCAGTTGGCACAAGCTTGGCCCGCAGTGTGGCTGAACATTTAATAAAACATTCTTAATAGTAGGTTTTTACCGTGGTGAAATATAAATATATATATATATATATATATATTTTATAATCAATGAATTACCTGGTTTTGTGTGTGTTTTTCGCCCTCGGACACTCGCCTCTTCGCTTCGTCACACAAAGCCGTTTTCAAATCTCTGCGCGGGGGAGGGGCCACGCGCGAAGTCAGCCAATTGGAACGCGCGCTTTTCCTCGCGTCGCGGAACAACGTCCGTCGACCTATCGTAGCGCCAAACGTCAGTGTTTACGCCAGGAGAGCGGAAGCGGATCTAGGCAACGCGGTGGACGTGTGATCGCGTCAGCAGCTGAGGTTACCACATGTGAAGGGGTTACAGATATCGCATTAAGGGAGTCTGTTGCTCCACAACTTAAATATAAGCACCCGTTTGTTGTGCTCACCTGACGTCTAAAGCCAGCGGCTGAAATGTCCAAACCTGCGCTGCTGTCACTTCACCAGGCGCTGAGGAAAAGCTTCCGGAGTCTTGAAAACAACCAGAAAGCGTGGAAGAGTGTGCTGGCCGACTGCAGCCCTCTGACGGTGTCTCTCGGGAACTTGGCAGAGCAGTCGAGGGCGCTGTCCAACGTGCGGATCTCCAGCACGCCGCTCAGAGACTTTCCTGACCTGGAAGAGCGGCTGCGTTTCAAGCTCTTACAAGCCACAGATGCAGTACTGGGCAAAATCAGTGAGAAAATGTAAGTAACTGGGTACACAGAGCAACACAAAGGAAGACTCGCACCTTGCCCTGAGATGTTTTGTTTTTGTTTTTTGCATCTAGCTGATGTGGTTGCTTAATAATCACTCACTATAACAGTAGGCACGCAGGGCCAGCTCAACCTGCTAGAGGGGCCCTGGGCAAATATGAGCAATGGGCCTCTGCTGAGATCTCCTACAAGAGATCTATCATGATGGTATGCCACTCTTTTATTTATGCATGCTGATTCTGAGGGATGTCACTGTTGATTATTGGTACGCCCGTCTTTCTTTAGCTATATTTTCTACTTACTGTGTTTATTGTAATGCACAATACACCAAGGCAAATTCCCTGTATGTGAAAACCTACTTGGCAATAAACCCGATTCTTATTCTGATCGCACAAAGCAGCGGCACGATCAGCAGTGGCTTATGCCAGTACAAATCGGAATATGACAGTGGGAACTTGCATCTGTCAGTAAAACATGAGCGGCATATCGTTTATAAGCGTCATAAGCCAGTAGAACAACAACAACATACCAAAAACCAACAGTGACATACGTGCTACTCTGAATCAGCATATGCCACTAAAACAAGAGTGGCTACCATCAGCCACTTTTTGATATCTGCACTTTTGCCCATTCCTAGACACAAATTTATTTGAGAATATGCTCCATGTGAGCACAATATCAGCTAAAGTAATAAAGGGTTTAAAACTAGATTTTGACACAGGGCACCTATACAGTCAATCCATCCCTCCCTCTTTCCCTCAGGTCTTCTCTACAGTCTGTCAGAGATTCCATCAGTAACCAGGTCTCTGCAGTCTTCCAGCTTTACGAGCAGCACACAGACAGTCTGGATCTGCTCACTGTAACCGAGCGCTCGGCCACCGCCCCGTCGCTCTCTGACATGCTGGAGTGGCTGCAGGATGCCGAGCGTCACTACCGACAACAGTATCCTTTCTGTTCATGTTTGCGTTCAGGTTCGGGGGTCTCTTTTTTTTTCTCCTCAACTTATGTGTTCAGATTTCTGAGGAGGAAGACTCTGCTGCAGACACTGAGAGCAGATGATCTCTCCCTTTTAGAATCTGCTCCCAAAAGATGGAAATCCTTGGAGTCTCCCAGTGCAGAAGACCGCATCACAGGTAAAATCTGTTATATAATGTTGATAACTTCATTTAAGTAGCTCTGTTCAAATAATAACTAATTAATCATATATGACAGGTTAAGTCTTGTAAGATATAAACAATTTGAAAAAAATGGGTCGTCGTTTTGCCACTATCAGGTATAGACAAGGTATCACCATAGATAATAGGCCAAACTATGTGAAGTCATGTAAGGGTCTTTTGTGGAGCAACAAGATGATTGACAGCAATATCCTTTAGTCTTTTTAGAATTCTATAACAAAAGCAGAAATGTCAGTTTTTGATGTTTGAAATATTATGTCATTGCTTTTAGCTAAGACCTTTCTCCTGTCACAATGCATTGTGTTTTCAGATATTCTTTTTATATTACTTATAATGACTGATAAAGGGACCCAGCTCCATGGCCAGTATACATAAAATAAAATAAAAATAACAGGAAACCATTTGACGTAATGTGGTCTAATGTCAGTTTATATAACTTACGTTTTAGTAAAGCTGACCAGCTACCAGTGCTCGGCCAAATCTACAATGGCCGTCATTTTCATTAGCAGTCAGCGTTAGTAGCCTGCGTGCATGTTAAAAATATGGAGCTAAAGATTTGTAGGTGAAATAATTATTTCACTGTCTTCTTTCAGATACACTTTGCAAAGTGTCCTTCTTTATTGAGTCCCAATGAAGAGAGTAAAAGCGCCATAAGGAACTCTGACCAGCTTGTGAATCTGACTGCTCGAAGAGAAGAGTGGGATCTCTAAAGGAATTCTACCTCAGATGGACGCATTTCCTGTGGATGTTAGGAAAAGGACTGGGTTTTTATTTTGTCATATAAATTTCTGTAGTTCTTGGATGGGAAGTGTGTGAATGTATCAGACTTTATATGGTAAATTACCACATGGCAGAAGATGCCCTTTTCCACAAAAAAGGACCCTGTGGCGTACTTGATTGAAGACACAGTGAAAATCACTGTCACATTGTTGTCTGTGATGGCCAAAATGGCCCAAACCAAATGTATTTTTGAGAACAACCTGCACACACAAGGATAAAGACAGCTGAGAAACACAGTTTGTGAAGCACACTTTAACAAACTCGTTTTATTTCACACTTTCAGTGTCGGCACAGTCAGTCAAGGCTTTATGTGACAAATCAAGAGGTAATGACATTGTCAGAGAATAACTGCTCAAGAAATCACTGCAATCTTCACAACACAAGCCATCATTAAAGCCACCCTAATAGTCGCACCTTTCACGTTTTTGAATTTGTAGATTTGACAATATAGGCAACAGGCTTTCTTCAGGCACTACTATAAATCACAGTGCAGTTAAAGTCAATTCCCAGACAAACATGAAGTACTGAAGACAAGTTTAACATTACAATGAGATATACAAAACAAACTGATAAAATATAGGTTGAATATATTAATAAATATAGACTTTATAGCTTAAAATTCATAGACTTAACATGAGACTGTAAATTTAGGAAAGAACCAGAGTTACACAGTTTTTGACAGCATCAACTCTTTAACTTCCTTCCTCGCCACCTCTTCCTCTCCCTATACGTACTCCTTTAATGGTAGACTATTAGATGTGATAGGTTTTGGGGGATCTGGTGCTGAAGCAGGTGAATTAGCGAAGCTCCGACCCATGTAGCCCCTGCGGTACCTGCCGTCCCTCTCCATGAGGGGGCAGGTGCTGCTCAACACGGCTCCGCTGATCATGAGAATAACCGCAGCTGCCCAGCCCAGATAAATAGCCTGACCCAGCTCCCTTTTGTGCATCAAGGGCACGTTGGGGTTGTAGAAATCCTGGACGACGGTGTTAGCAGTCCAGGAAATGGGAATCAGCACGCAAAGGCCGGTCAGAATGAAGAGAACCCCGCCTGAGAGCGCAATACCGGCCTTGGCCCGGCGGTCGTCCCCGGCGCAGGTGGTGCACTTCATGCCGCAGCAGGACACGGTGCAGGAGAGCCAGCCCATGAAGATGGCCAGACACATGAGGGCGCGGGCCGCCTGGATGTCCGGAGGCAAGGCCAGCATGGAGTCGTATGTCTTACATTGCATGTGGCCGGTGGTCTGGTAGATGCAGTTCATCCAGATGCCTTCCCACTTGATCTCTGAGGTCAGAATGTTGCTGCCGATGAAGGCTGAGACCTTCCACTGAGGCAAGGCCGTGACAGCGATCGCCATGATCCAGCCAGTCACCGCGCAGGTGAAGCTGATCAGCTGCATGCCAGTGTTCACCATGATGACCTCCTTTGTGTGGTTCCTCTTTGTCTGCAGTTGCCTCTTTGGGGAGATCTTTTTTATTTGTTATCCTTCTTTTTGGTCTTCAAAGTCTACTCTTTTGGTTTATTTGTCCCCTTCCTATCTGGCTTGACCAAGCTCCTTACGGTCTTTGCCCCAATGTCACTTTGTCAGCATCCATTTTCTTCTCTTTTTCTTTTCCTCTTCAACATCTGCTCTCCCTTTTCACTTTCACGTGTCCTCGATTCACTGCGTTATCCAGAAGTAATCACTTGCTTTCCCTCGACAGTCATACACCTTTCCAAAGGATCAGAGGCTCACACACTTTCTCCTCCTTTTCATTCCTGAGTTCAAGTCAATGCATTATTGAGTAGCCGATAGCTGTGCAGCCACCTGTGGCAGCCCGCAGAAGCCGGATCGATCAGGCTTCACGGTCCAGGCCTCGTGGATAAAATGGATCTCAGCCAGGCTTTTTATTCTTTTATCTTTTGTGGAAGTGGTTCCTTGGATTCAGCTCTGGTTCAAACCCAAGGGGGGCTATTGTTGAGCTGCAGAGTATTTCAGTGTCACACTCCTGCTTTGGTGTAGCCTTACCTAGATGGATCAGACTGGTATAACCTGATACTTGGATTCAAGGCCACTGATGCTGCCACGAGTGTATCCTGTCACAGCAAGGCTGAAATACTGATGCTTAATTACACGGAGTAAAAATCGGCGCAGCTTTTTACCTCTTAGTCGACAGAAATCCAATGTTTAGTCCTCACGGAATAAGTGAAACAAACATCCTGTAGAGAGGAACAGTCAGCTGCTATTCCAGAGGTTATTCCAGTCACTTATTTGAGCAGGTTTTTTCCAAGAATCCACATTAAACTTCGCAGGAGACAGGCTTTTAAATCTGTCTAATTTAAAAAAGCACAGGTTTCCAGAGGAAAACAACCAGCAGAACTCGTCATCAGACACTGTTGCTGTTGCCAGCCGAAGTGTCTCCTTGTTGACAATAAACGGCGCTGAGGTCCAGAGCCTTGACGAGGCCACTTCAGACTTCAGCTGCTGCTCGGCTTCACCCTCCCCCCAACCTCTTCCTTTAGTAGCAACGCAGCCCAAATGGGTCTGTTTGATTCCAATAAGGGTACAAATAACAAATCAGGGCCGCATAGACAGACATCTGGATAAATACAGCATTGGTTCACTCCCTCCCATCTTCAGTAGCGCTGTTGACAGTCAAACCTGCAAGAGCAACACTGAACCCCAGGAAAAAAAAACACCCAGCGATGCAGGAGGGAGGGAGGGAGGGAGGGAGAGGGCAAAAGAGGGTGAGACAACAAAAGGAGGGAGGGATGGATGGATGAGGATGGAGCGCTGTCCGTCCGTAGGTGGATCAGTTAACACAAAGACAACATTGGGGGGGGGCTCTACAATGAGGATTACACTCACTTTGTATTGCTTCATACCACACAAACTCGTGCATTTTAAAGGAGTTCTCACAAAAATTAGCTTTCAATTGCATTTTGTCTGCAATGAAAGGGAGAAACAGCTCCACAAAAGGGGGCATTGGGGTTTTTTTTTTCTCTCCAACGACAACTGTGGTTGAAATGCTGAAAAGACACAAGAGAAACACACAGGTCACAGGTAAAAAGAAAAAAAAAAGTCACGTGTATTGTATGATTGTAAGCAGCGCCATCTGGACAAAGGAAATTACAAAACCCGGAATTCTGACACTTTACCCAACATTGATATTCTTTGGTTAAATCTTGTTTCATGTCATGTCAATTAAATTTGACAAAATTGTGGCTGAAACATTAACATGCTGAAAATGGCAGGTCTGTATCAGGTGATTTATTATTGTTAAATATATTGTCAAGTTAACAGCTAGGAGAAAAAAATAGACCCTGGATATAACAGAAGGATCTGACAGCACCTCTGTCTTCATATTCAGAAATGTCCTTTTACCCCTAAGAGCTCTCTCGCTCCACCTGCATCACACTGAACCTTGGTGTGCCATTGTGCCGATGAATAAAATATCATGGCATCAAGATCTGTGGTTCAGGTTTCCTTTCTTCTGTAGCCTCCGCTCTCCTTGGTAACAGTGGTCATGACAACCGGCCAGGACACAGGAAACGGGAAAGGACAGGGGATGATACACAAAGGGGAGTTAGAGGAAGGTGACACATACCAATGATAGCTGTCCAGTCTGAATGAACACACAGACAGATGTAGGTGTGTGTGTGCCTGCAGCAGTCCAATACAGGTTTGCAGTGAAATTACAGAACAGTTAATGTCATGCAGCCTTATATTCATTGTAATAAAGAGAAATAGTTTAGATTTATGTGGTAATATCACCGCATAGGGAGTTAATGAGGATTGCTCCTATTTAGTGATATTTTTACGTACAAAAATACTGAAATTATTGGAAATTCAACCTCCCAGAGTTCCCTTTGTCCCATAGCGGTCACACCAGCTGACTGCATGACCTCTTTTACCTGAGGCACCAGGGAGGGAGGTGCTGCCAACACAACAGCATTGTATCCAAGGTTAGCGTAAAAAGTGGAAAACTGAGCGAGAAATCATCTTTTCAAAATGTTTTTCTGCCAATCAAATGCTCTTTTTTAGCTGGTTGCTCACAAATTTCAGTTTTACAGTACATCGTCATGTGTGAATTACTGTTTTTTGGGTATTAAGCAGGGAAAGCAATCAAATTTCTTAAATATTTCAGCCTGAAACATCTGCATATAAGTGGGCTGCGGTTAAGGATATAGTAAAAAGAACAATGTTGATAATTTGTGAACGCTTGCTCAGAGGACTTCGGTTACTGCCAGGTAACACCCTAAAGACATTCAATATCAAGGCACAGAGAAGAGCCCATTCCCTCCTTTGTTTTGCCCGTGTACCTGTCAGGATGTTAAATGGTGGCAAACAAATATATAGTATTTACAGATTTACCAGTTACATTAACTTATTTTAGTGTTTCACAGGCCCCGAGCTACAGTATATGACACACCTTTTATTGTACTTGTAGGAAAGCCCATATACTGACTCATGACTGCATCTACACTGGTTAACATGATCTGTAAGAACACAAGCATCAGCAAGGTGCTTTGATATCTTCATGCCTCACTCTGCTGTTCTTAGATGACCATCAAGGTGAGGAAATGGATAGATCATTAATGTTTTACTTTTCTCAGTAATCCTGTCATCCCATTTAGCTTGGTAAAGAATGCCATCTAGTGACAAAACACATGCACATTGCAGGCCTTGGTGTTAATTGGTCAACTAGCTCCATATGAACATAAGAGCCCCCTTTCCAATAGCACAACATGCCATCTGTCATCAATGACGAGAACACACCAGCTATGTTATAGGCATAAAATACCAATTTATTACTTTGCACATTAACACAAGAATTCCCTGCAGGCTAAAAAAAATAAAATGTATTTGAACTTGTTACATAATAGCAATAACAGCGAGTGAATGGCCCTCTGCTGGGGGCGGGGCTACAACACACCCCGCCCCCAGAAAGGGCTTTGTTCATTCACAGAATCGGAACGTTCCATTCACGGAATTGGAACGTTCCAATTCTATGATTCTATTGCTATTAGACAACCACACACAGCTTCAGAGACCACTAGCAGAAAAAATAACAGAGCAGAGCTATAACAAACCCCCCAAAAAAAGGAACAAAAGAAGGGAAAATAAAAGAAAATAAAAACACACAATACACAATGTCAAATTACAAATCCGTTAAGATATAACAATATATCAAAGTGAGAGGAATTTAAAAATAATTCATGCTCTCTTTCTATTGGGGCACAGAAAGAATTATGGATCTTTTTTTTTTTTTTTTAAAAAGGTTAAAAAGAGGTAATCCTGCTCCGTTGATGCCATGGGGACCCCTTCACAAAGAGGAAGTGCATTTGTGAGGGGTCAGCGGAGTTGCCGTGGAGACAGGAGAGACCCCACTAAGAGGTGTGGCCACAGGTACAAACCAGGAACGAGGAGACAAAATGGATGCTCGCTACAGTAACCTGGCAAAGAGGCGAGGGGTTCGGTCTTTAACGGGTCCACGTATGAAGAAAGTACCTCGTTTGAATTTGAACACGACGCAAAGAGCTGACCCCCCTCGCCTCAGAAAACAGCTTGTACCTCCCAAATTACTGACAGTTGTGTAGGAATCTTTAAAATGCATCTTAGAGAGACTGGACAAATATTGCTAGCCTAAAACAGTCCCACTAAATTGATATACATTTACCCCCCCCCAAAAAAAGCGTTTATATTTTTTCTCATAATAAATATGATTCCAAAAAGGTTTTTTTTGTTTCTTTTTTTTTTTTTTTTTTTTTTAAAAAAAAGGACAATACTCTGGCATGCAGGCGAACAAAGTCTACATTTTGTTACTTTAAAGAAAATTGTCTAAAGCCTACATAACTATTCCACCAAATGCACATTCCCACTGATTGATACAAGCAAATAAAATAAACTAAAAATTAAAAAAATAAAAGTACAGAGACACAATTCCGAGAGTAGACCAACAACCACAATGAGTAGAATTATAGCTTTGTTTTTCCACATTTGAAAACTAGAACTGGGTTAATATTGCTTTGCAATGTCATGTTACAAACAGGGAGTGATCGCTTATCTGACTGGAGTTTAATGATCAAATATTGTGAAGAAGGATATAAAACATCAAATCATTTCCCATTAGAGATGCCAGATGAATATTCAATCACAGCCCACTTGGCTTGGTAAAACTAGTGCACATTTTAAAAACTGATCTGCCCCCTTTAAAAACGAAGAGTGAAACTTATTGCATGCAATGCCTGGACAACACCCTCCCACTCCCCTCCCCACCAGGCCTCCTCATTTCCAGCTTCTCTGCTCCTAGCCGATGCCAACGCCCACGCCTTCAACAGGCAGGTGCTCAAACTCATTCATAGTAAACCTGCTGCTTTACGGGTGGTTTATTACAAAAGAGCTTTCACTGAGCTGCCCCCCCCCGATGAGGCGTGCACGTCGACTGTTGCTCCAAATCCTCCTGTCCCACATCTTTATCCAATCGCATCACCAGGGGGCACCACTTGTGCAACTGTCACCACAGCACCTTGCTAATGTCACTGTGGTTTCCATGGTAACAGTTTGCAGAGTGTTTGTACAAGGGGTCCAAGGGCAGTGTTTATGCTTATTGTCAATTCATTTAATCCAGTGTTACTTAAAAATGCATAAAAATAGGAAACAAACACCGTCAAATAGCAGATACTTTAAGATGGGTATACTTTAAATACACAGAGTAATAGAAACCATTTTTTTAAAAGTCTAAAAATTCAACTCATTGCCTATCGCAAACCGCTTTTTAACAAATCCCTTAACCTAGGTTCACTCTGATTACAATCCCTGATTGTCTCCATCTATCTCATCAAAACCAACCGATGCCAGCTGAGCGATGTACACAGCGGCAGATCTGTTTCACCAGTCGGAATGCTACACAATACCTCAAATCTGTCACTAAATTTTACTCACATCAGAACCTACAGAGGAAGCATGAATTCATCAATCCTGGGGCCTACTTCTTGTCACCATTAACCAGAATGCTACAAAAAAAATGTCCAACCCAAAGCTCTACCCCTTAACCTGCAGCTCAACAACTGAAGTCTATTCCTGAAGTCGCACTAGTAACTATATAACTGGCTTTGCTGCCAACCTTAAAATTTCATCACAATAGTAACAACATTGACAACAACGATAACAACATCAATGGTAAACTACTAATTCTAAACAACAGTTAAGATAACCACAAAACATCTTATATTAAACTTTTACAAATCTGCTTTGTTGATTCGTATGTATAAATGCATAAAGGTAAGAGAGATTGAGAGTGCCCTCTGTTGCTTGCCTAGCGTCCCGGGTCAGTGCAATGAATTGGCCAGTATTAGCAAAGGAGACCTTGAAAAACTACGTTGGTTTCCGGCTCTTCAAACTACGACTAAAAAGAAAGGAAAAAAAGAAAAAGAAAAACAACGTCCAGCAGTGTCATCATATAATCTTTCAGATAAATCAGGTCCAAAGAAAAATAAGACCCTGCTTTTCACACAGAAAGCAAGGCTGATAAGACCATACTCTGTGTTTAATGCCTTCAGCCATTCAACAGGTCCCAATGCTGAGCCAGTCACAGGCCAGACCACGGTTACTACTGCTACACGTCAGACCCGACTTCACTTACTACTTGAAATGGATTGAGTTACTCTTCCTGGGATTCAATGATGTTTTGAGGCACAAAGGAGCAACTGGCTCCCAAAGGCGCAAATCCCACCCATCTTGCACTAGCAGCGGGCTAACACACATGCTCAAAATGTAATTCAAAGCATTTCAATTAATTAAGTGACCCAGGACTGCTACAAATACCCACACCAGCCTCTATGAGGCCTGTTTTAAGTCATATGTCTCAAAGTTGCTCTATAGATGTAAATATATGCTTATATGTACTGTATGTGTGAATATAAAAACAACAAATCTGAGGCATTTACAGCAGTTATCTCCTTGATTTCCCTTTACAATTCAGTGGCCTGCCATGAAACACACATGCACACACAAACACACTCATACAGCAGTACATGTATATACAGAGATGCGCGCACACACACACACACACACACACACACGTATTCTTCGCTAAGATGGGAGGAAAGTAGTAATGGGCATGACACCCAGGTCACCTCGCTTGTAAAAGACCGTAAAGGAGAAAAAGTTAAAACACACGCTCATAAAAAGGAAAAATATATATATGTATATATATATATCTCATTCTCAAAAGGTCGACTCCCCTCCATCTCTTTTCCTGTAGAGTTCCCTACCCACCACCCAATAAACCCAAGACCTTGTGACAGATTTTGCCCAAAGGGGCTTTGAGGTAAAAGTAGATAAGAGTCCTGCTTAGCTGGGAGAGCTAAAGAGCTGCGCTGACACAGATTGTGCCAATCCACTCCCTTGCTCAGTGTATCTTACAAAACACAAGAGTGCAGACATTCAAATAGAAAAAAACAAACTCAAAATAATGGCTCAACTTGTAGTATGTGTGTGTATGGTTTGTTTTTTCGTTTTTTTTTTCTTTTGTGAACTGGAAACCCTCAGGGTTTGCAGTGCTGGATTGCTGGTTTGAATGGCGGCTCGATTGGGAACGCTGGTTGGAGATTGTCCCTTGAAACAAAAACCTGCTGGACATAAGGGACACAGCAGATTACCCCGTCCAAGAGCCACTTTGGTGCAGATTCAGAAAATGTAGAGTGAGGTTGAAGAGAAAGAGACAGACTACAAGGGGAAAGAGATGAAGTGGGAGAAGAAGAGAGAGACTGGCAAATAAGAGATAAAAAAGACAGGAAGAAAGGGAATCCGCGGGTGGACTGGCTGACGTGCTCGCTAGCTCAGGCGAAGTACATGGTGTGCTGGGTATCATAGTGGATCTGAACTGCCTTGGCCAATGCCTGGGGGTCCCGGCCGTTACTCTGGCCCGACACGTGGCTGCCTTCAGCACTGCAGGACAGAGAAATGCAGAATTTACTTCAAGTGTAAGGAATGATATCACATCACGAAAACGCAGGAAGTAGAAGGTACAGGGATGAAAACAAGAGCTATGTTCTGGTAGGCAAGTGGTTTAGTCTCTTGCCTCTGGAAACACGTCCCTCTACTGGCCTTGGGTCAATCTAGAGAGCTTTCTCTCCTGTCTCCTCTATGTTGATTATGCAAACATTTTCATTTTTTACATTATTAAAAAATATAAATGTTATAAAGTGCTTTGCAGAAGCAAAAAGAATAGATGAGATGCTCTTTACAACATACACATCACAATGACAAAGAAAACAAGTGTGTTAAGATGCTTTTAAAACATTTAAATACTATCCCGAGGTCCATGAAGCTCAGCTGCAAAAGCATGAGCACACTTAATCTTCAACCTCTCTGTCTGCCTCTCTACTATCATCTATCTAATAAAGTCAAAAGTGCCAAAAAACATTTGCACATTTTAACTATAATTATCCATTCAGGCCAGTACTGACGTGTTATCCCTCTGGGTTTGGTCCAACTATATGAGCCATTTATCTTTCTTGAACTGAAGCCGCATATATCCAGGGCGGCCTCACCTGTCATGGTCTTTGTCCACCAGGTGATAGCGGGCTCGGAAAGCCACTAGCCTGGCGTAGTAGGCTGGTGCTGGGATGGAGACGGAGCGTGTGCAGCGGACATAGGTGTGGCACAGCTGGTAGGTGAGGAGCTGCAGTTCGTCGGCAGTGAAACAGTTGTCATCCCACAGGACGTGGTAGTGGGAAGGACGACTGGTTCCCTGAGGGAAGACGGAGCATAACGTGTTACATGTCAACACTGTACTTATCATTTCATGTAATGCCATGTGATAAAGTGCACTATATTTTCTTGGTGACACAAAAACCCTTGGTCTTTTCATTTTTCAGCATTGGACCCCCACTGTGGTTCTTCACAGATACAGTACATGATTAAATGTTTTAATTCACCCTTTTCAGAATACCACGCTAGCTAAATACACTGCTTCTGTCTCAAAATCACAAACATTGTGTGAAGCTTGTGAGCAGGTGTGATGGTTTGCACACTCTATACTAGCCGACTCATTGGCTAAAGTGACAAACCTTCCTGCCCTGAGGCATGTTTATTGTTCTTAGTTTGGATTTGTATACAGGAATTCCTTTATGTTTATATAAGTGCAGCATCAGGCTCGCCAGCAAGTGAGCTAAGATGAAGAGCAAGAAGTAAATGCTGCAATGTGCACAAACCACAGCAAGTGTCTGTTTCCACTTTTTACAGCTATCTTTTAAATTTACAGGGGACAAGTGTTTTATACTGAAAACATAGTTTGTGGGTAGCGCATCACTTTAAATAACGACCAAACCATCTGATGGGTCAAACAAGCATCCAAATCATGCCGTTTATTGTCATTAAGCATCATTACCGTGGTAACCACAGAGCAAAATTGCCGTACCCTTGAAGACAATTTCCACTGAAATAATGAGTTGTAACCATAATTTCTGTATTTTGTGTTTTAATGTGCCAAATCCACACACCATTTCAAAACTGCTAAAGAGACTTGGAGAACTGGAGTGAGCTGGACACAATGCAAAGCTGCATTAGATTTCTTATAAAACATACTAATTTACCCCACAGCTTATCTATGTGTGTGTTCCTCACCTGAATCCCAGCATGGCTGCACAGGTAGAAGTCGAACTCGGACGGGTGTGTGATGGTGCTGTCCACTGTGGTGCCTGCTGGGACGTTGCCGCTCTTCCCAACCTGCAGGGGTTGATCAACTAGATTATAGTTAAAAGACTCGCACAACACCGTGTTGTATAATAGAACACAATTCAATACCACACATCGTGGTAGAGTGAACTCCTACTGACCCTCTCAGCTTTGTCAGAGCAGAAAAGACGAGTGTGGTGACGTTTCTGAACCACAATGTAGGTAATGCCCGGCCTGTAATCCTCCTCCAGACTGATACAGGCCTTCCTGATGGCTATCAGCTCTGGCCATGCAACCTGAAAATACAAAACAAAGACACACATACACTTGAAAGGTATCCTATATGCAACATGTTGTCTTGATATACTACAAATGTTCTTTGTGTATTTCACATTTTAATTTATTCTGATGGCACTTGGTTTGTCATTTCTGCGTAGTAGATCACACTTTGGACTTGCACTGCCAAAATTATGGCAGAAATAAGATGGATGCGTATGACAATAACTGCTAAAACTGCAAAATACTGCTAATCTCTCACCTGTTTCATTTGTCCCTCAGACACACCGCCACGATAATAGATGATGCGTGTGGGCTTGAAGCGCGTGGACTTGTAAAACTGGATGAGCAGCTCCCGCACCATGTTGGTCAAGTCTTGGATTACCTCCTGACTGAAGAGCTGCTCCTAAAGAGACAACAACAACTGATTTAGACTCAAAAAAGGAGGAAGGAGCTGTTAACAAAAAAGAGATATGTCCATAAAACAGTCTAAAATGGACATCTAGTACTGTAATATTATAGATTTAATTTAGAATAGTGTTAAAATAATGGACTGGATCATGTCAAAGTGATGCATTCAAACTTGGATACAAGGAGAATTTGGAGTTTATCAATAATATGAAAATCTAAATGTCACTTTCACTAGTAGTACACACACAGAATGTTGTTACCTGGGACATGTCTTGTCTAGATGTCTGGACTCGCACTGTGGCGCAGTAACGGCTGGGGTGGCCGTCCATGCTGCCCACCACCGCCGCGATGGATGGCTTCTTCCCATCACCTGCTGGAGGATGTGTGACATCCGCACCCAGGAAGATGACGGGCTGCTGGAACACAGAGGGCCTGAAGAACAAGACACACAAATAAGAAAGAAAAGAGACTTTGCATCACATTTCCTATTCAACTTCTAAACCAAGAACAGCACAACCACAAAGAAAATTATGTGAGAAAAATGATCCAAATATCATTATACAAAGTTAAAAAGATTCTCAGAATTTAAGCACCAGACAAAATAAATGCCAAGAACAGCAAAATTTATATGAAAATGATGCAGCTTATTACTACAACTTGGATTGCTCTTTACCACATGATTACCAGGGGGCTATTTGTATTCAGAAAGCATCTGACCAATCTACAACATTCAAAGCCAAGAAGAATTCCAGACTCCCATCTGGACTGCAGCAAAGACATTACAAAATCCATGCTGACCTCTGATGAGGCACCAGGACGTTGTTGATGCCTCCCAGCTTGGCGTTGATCTTGAGGCACAGGTTGGAGAGGGTCTGAGGGGACGTCTTCACTACGTTCTTCACCTGCACACACTGGGTTGCCATGCCAAGGAGTGTATCACCCACCCGCTTTACCTCAGCTGTAGATGAAAATGGAGACGACCAAGATCAATATCATAAAAATGTACTTTAAAAACTGAATAATTACCTGTTGAATCAAAAAAGTTCAACTCCTTCATGTGACCCTCTTCCTTTTTTCCATCCTTATATTTAAAAAGCATTTACCTTTCCCCTTTATGCACTAAAAAGCAAAATTATGAGTTTCTTACCATAGACTGGTGTTTTGCCAGGCAGGATGACCACAATCAGCTGCAGACCCACGTAAGACATCTTGAGGTGTTTGAACATGGGCTCCACACTGTCCGCTCCTTGGGCGTATTTACAGAAACATGGCTGGCCTTGAATGGGCATCCCAGCATCCTTGGAGATCTTTCGAAGCTGGTCAGTGAAGCTCCTATTGAAAAGCATTAAATGCAGAAATCAGCAGTATAAGCATAAGCAGACGGCATCTAATAAAATTCAATGTAGCAGGGAGAAATAAATTTACTATATGTATGCAAGACCACTGTAACTGCAGGCTGTAGCTTAAGACTATGAGTCTACAGCCACACTAGCGGCTTTGTGAGGCTGTACTTGGGCACAGCAGTGCTTTGAGCTAAATGCTAACATGTTTACAATGACATGGCTAACATACTTATGTTTACCATGTTCACCATCTTAGTTTCATGTGTTTGCAAGATACTTTGATCATAAACTGAAGTACTGGACAAATACAAATATATGACTTAATAATGATGCTAGAAGAAAAGTTGAGGGATCAACAAAGTTATTACAATTCATCCTGAGGAGGACATGGATGTCATGACAATCCATCCAATAGTTGTTGGTCATTTCACTCAAAACCACAATTGTCAACCTTATGGTGGCACAAGAAGAATACATCATCTGAAAACCATGAATATTTGTACAAAATTTTGTGCCAATCCATCCAATACTTGTTGAACATATATTAGTTTGGACCAAAGTGGTGCACTAACTGACCAATAGACATTGCCATTCATAGAGCCACGCTGCTAGCATGGCCTGAAAGAAAACAGTGTATGAAGGCTCATCAGCATTTGCCTTCACTTTCCCCTTGTCCTTCTCAAGTCCATTTCTGGGACAAGCCTCATTGTAAAGCAAAACAGTTGATGCCATGACTCACTTGAGCAGGTCTTCCCGGCACTGTTTCTGTGGAGCGAAGCAAGCCACAGCCCAGACCTTGATCTCGATGCCGGCGTAGAACTGCTTCCCTCTCATGTCCCACACGCCCTGGTTGGGCGTGGCCACGGTTTTATTCTGCGGAGAGAGTCCCTACTCTCTTAGTCAACCCCCCGGTTGGATGAGCCAATACAACAGGTACTACAGCCCAACCCACACTTTGATTATCCTACCATATACACAAACCTGCAAACTCAGGTGAAAAAGGTGACATGTTTGTAAACACAAACCCTGTTTGGGGTCTGGGGGCATGCTGCCCCTGAAGAATTTTTTTTGTGATTTTAAAATGTAAACGAAGCATTCTGTTGCACTCTGAGAAGAAAATAAAGGGAAAAGACAACATTTGCCAAGAGAGCATGAGAGCCCTTGTTGCTGTAATTGATTTCTTTTGTGCAGAGGCTGCATTTTGCATACCCCGCTTTATCAAATTTATTTATTTTTTTTTTAAATACTGTGACAGCTGGAATCTGTGCTGGACTCCCTTCACCTCCGTTTTCGCCTCAACCTTTAGCCAGGCCCCAGCTCCATCTGCACTACATAAATAGCGTCTCTCTTTAAACTCTGTCACTGAAAAATAATTGTCTAGATATTAATCAGCCGCCCTCATGGCCTCCTTTTTCATTATTATAAAAGTTTGTTAAGGCTAACCCCAACCATCAAGATTATATGATCCGCCAGAGCCAGTGTTTCTTAGGTTTTCGTTTTTATTTCCCTCATAACTTACGACAATGACGGACATTAAAATCGGATAACAATACGGATGAAGTGGGAGTTAGCCTTAACTCACCAAATTGATTTTGATTCTGAACTGTAACGTTGTAATCACAGACTGTATGGCTGTAATACACAATTTACTGAAGTTAACGTTAGCTGACGTGCTAACAAGCAAGATTTGATGGGGTAATGTTAGAAAAAAAAAATATCACGACACTTCAACTTGAATAGGCAAGTTAACGTTACTTTAGAAACTAGTTACCTAAAGTTAACTCAGTTAAACAGCATATTAGGTCGTTGGCAGCAAACGAGACCCCCCCCCCCCAGTTTGCAGGTATGTATACAGACAAACATGATGCATTCAAAGCCCACCCAGCTGGCCCACAGATACTGTACATTGTTAGCTAGACTTGACACAGATCAAAATATTCTACGCACAATGAAAGGCTTCAGTTTATAATGATGTTCTGTGTGCCGTAGTATACTGTGCATAAAGTATTAATATGCACAAGACATACACAGTCCAAGTTAAACATTGTGAGACTTATTTAGAAGAGAGAAATGCTGTTTTTTGTATTGCACATACATTCTGGTTTTTTAGCTTCCCATATCAGGAGTCCTGACTGTATAGAGTACAAGAGCAGTGTATCCATTCAAAGACGCATCATTAGATGAGTGCTCCTACTTCAAGTGTGGTTGTGAATACAAATTCAAAAGGGCAGTGGCTTTCAATTAAGTTAAGATTTAAGAGATTAAGAGCTTTTATTCTCCAAAACAAGTGACCACAATGAACTACTTGAGAGTGGGATGCCAAGAAAAGTTCAGAGCGTCTCCATCTCATTACAAGATTGTCTCAAAAAATCTTCAGTAGGATCAAAGTTTCAGGATTTAAAAGCAAGTTTTTGTCAATGATATAAAAACTTCATGAGTGTTACACAGGAAATAAGACTGCAGCTTTTCCCATCTCACAAGTTGTACACACACAGTGAACTTCAGGGAGTTCATTTTTGTTTCTGTGAATACTCTGATGCAACTGCATGTCCACAAACATCAGCAAGCCATTTTAAAAATGAAAGGCGCGTGTATTTCATTCATGCCAAGTAATCACAGAAATGGCAAAAGCTTTCAGTCCACATTTAAGGGCATTTCACTAGAAGCCGATTAGACTCAATATCCCAGCAGGCAAGTGCCAAGCCTTTCAGAAAGACAGTGTTGTGATAGGATCTTGGAAATAAATTAACCAATGTATATAGCTCAGGTAGCCAATAAAGAGATTTAAGCTTGGCACTGGTGCATAAGAGCATTTATTTCCAAGCAACAATCTGCTGTAATTCTGTGAAGAACAATTGCAAATGAAGCAGAGAGTGTAAGGGAAAAAACGGGCCCATACACTGAACCAATTTCCCCACAGGGATCATTAAAGTTTCATCTTATCTTAGCAGAATCAATGAACGCTGCCTCTGAATGGGGTGTTATGTTCCAGCACCTGGTTATATCAACCTTTTCATTTTCAGATAGGAGATAAAAGTCACATTCACTCCACAGGCTTTAAAAGAGAATCTTTCAGACAGGTTTTACGTTTGTGCTGGGCGGCTACGAGTCTTATCGTCCTCCTGTTGGCAGCACATCCACTCTTCCCGCCTTACACACAATCCTTGAATCCCAATTCAGCCTCTCACACAAGTTATGTCTTTGGTTGACAAGTTGATTGCCTTTCAGATCCATACATCTCTGCTCAGAAATGTTTACTCTCATCTTCTGCATGCACCATCCAATCAGATCTCTCTAAGAGGCTGATTGCTGAGATTCAGTGGGTGAATCTCAGCAGTCTGCAGTGACTTGGCTCCTCATCTCCATCCCTCCACTTACACAGACACTACTGAAGACTGCTACTGCAAACCCAAGCCTTCATCCACATGCACCGTAATATTTACATACTTAGAGGCTGTGTCAGTGAAGGGAAAGAATTTAAAAGAGATGCACTTAACAGACTGCAAAGATGCACCACAGGATTATAAAAATGGGGAAAGTTCCAGGTCTTACAGGTCTGCATATATTTAAGTTGAATAATGTATCTAGTCACCACCTGAATCATTAGCAGCAGTTAAACTTCAGGACTAATTAATTGACTGGTTCATATACGATACACAGAGTTGCAAAATCAGAGGAGTCGCTTGGTTCTTTAGTGTTTTTCACTATTCTGTACTCCCGTTTGAAATGTTTCTGCTAACAATCCTATAGGTTTATGTTATGGCCACCAGTTTTAATTACTACAACTTCCTTTCTAAGAAATCATGTTTTGTCCATTAGTTTGGCATGATGGATGGCTCGACATACTGCAATACCCATGAGCCTCGGCTGCTGTCGCTATAAAGAAGAAGCCACTCAGAGGCGCAAATCAGAGCTGTAGCAAATTCAAAATGTGTCGTTGGTGCTGTTGAGAACAAAACACCTCGCCATAGTTCCTGAAGTCATCTAGAATTAAAAAGTGAGTTCATTTAAGCTGCATATTGTATTATCAGTATAACACTATAATCTTTAGGCATACGTGACAGAATTTGAAGCTCTGTGATTGGGTGTTTCTTACCGAAATGCACCTTGGGAGTCTTGGTTAACTTCTCACTTTACGGTTTTATGCGCACAGGCTTGTACCTGCAACTTCTTGTAAAGGAAATCAGATTTTTTTTTTTTTTTTTTTTTTTTTAAACACAGTTCATCTTTTGTGCTGATGATTCAACCAGGAGAATTTGATGTCCATCAAAGCTGTGCTCCTCCTGTCAGGCACCTCATATTTGAATGGGACTTTTCTACCGGGACCAAGGGCGTCTGAAATAGCTCCTCCCACTTTGCAACTCTGAACTATTAGTAAAAAACATTAGCTCAAACAGTAGCCATTTTTAACCAAGTATTTCAATATTCATCAATCTCAAATTTTCGCACAGTGTATTCAATTATCAAAAATCAATCATATTATAAATCCACTCACCAGATGAGTGACCTCTGCATACCTGGATCTTCCCCCATGTCCCAGCATTCACTCTGTGATGCCCCCCACCCTGTGCGTTCCCAGTCAGGCTTGAGCCCCCAGAGTGCAGACCCTTTCCCAGTACTCACCCTGCCACAGTCCCTCCCTGTGTCTGTACTCACCCGGCCCCCATACTGTAGCATGGGTGCTGGGAGAACACGCCCTGTCACTTCTGTCATGTCATTGTGCACCACAATGCCAAACTCCTTCAGGTAAGGGTCCGGGCCCCCGACCATGCTGTTACTTTTGACCTGGGAACAGAGGAGAAAGTAAAGGGAAGGAATTGGAGGATGGTTGCAGGAGAAGAAATCAGAATTGTAAATGAGGATTAACATAAACTAGGGGACAGAGATTTGTCTTGTCGATTTCTCTCTTATTCAGCATTTAGGCAAGTTCATATCAAAACTAAAAGTTCATATCAAAACTAAAAATCAACCAAATGCCAGCAGCTGGAGTTGACTCCCACCCCAAGAGGGAAACAGCACTCACCAGTCTGCTGATCTCCTCCTGTCTGTCGGGGGCTGAGCGAGCTGTAGCTTTGATCATGGTGGATGTCTGGTTGTCTGTCAGTTTCTTGATACAGCGCTGGCCTGCTACTATGTTACAGACCTACAGAGCAGGGAGATACATTTCATTCATTAAAACAAAAATCAATCAGACAGGAGCAACAACAGCAGGGAAATTAAAAAAGGGAGAACGTTACAATTAGAGATGAAAGGCATTTTTTTGTCCAACTAAAAGAACGAGATTTAAGCGCCAAAACAATCTCTTTCTCACCTCTAGGGGAAGGTAGGTGTGCTTCTGTTCCTGCCCTACTTGCAGGCACGGTAAATGTGGATACTTGAGCTGCAGATTGTACTTCTGCTTGAAATACTGAGCTACTGTGCACTCCATGGCTTGGCCGTTCTCAAGCTGTAAGGGGAACCTGTGAATGAATGGAAAATGTGGGCATATTTGCAAAATAAAAACAAAAACGGAAAAAATTACCAAAGTTAATGTTATTGCATAAATTGTATATTTACAATGTTCTATTTATAATGTTCTGACTTTTTGGTGCATTAGACAACACATGCAACGTGGCTCTGGCCGACATATGAGGGTGAACAAACTGATGAGTGTAGGAAAGGCAATTACGTTTGGTGGCTGGCAGGTCGGCGAGTTACATTGCACACACGGTACTTCCTCTTCATTTGACCACAGTGTGTGACCTCAACTTTCAAGCCTGTTTAAAAAACATACAAGAAAGAATGGTTACAGAAGCATGTGAAGAAGCAGTACCATTTCCCCACAAACTGCAATTTCAAAATATTTTAATATCTTTAAAAATTGCAGCAGGTTGGAATTGTACTCTTCCGTTTCTCTACTGTCGTTTTCAGGCCATGATAAAGATAAATGCTGACAAGGCAGCTGGTTGTGTACAGGGTGTTTCAGTTCTCTGCAGTTTCCCTTTACACTTTTGTCACAACTCGGAAAGGAGAACGGAGAGAGCTTACAAGTGTCTGCCGAAGAAAATATGCGATTGAAATTCCACACTGTCTGGTTCAAATTGACATCAAATCGGAAAAATGCCACTAGTTCATGCAACATTATTTGGTGTTTTTTTTGTGTATTTACAATAACAGAAGTGAAGACACACAGGAGCTGCTTGGAATAGCAGCATTTTCTTTCCGTTATGAATACTTGAGTGTGAATATCATGGACATATTTTCTCATTTGAGGCTGCCTAGTTTGTGTTCAAAGGCAGAAACACAACCCTTTGTTGCCCTGAGGTTTATAACAAGTGTTCAGCATTGGAGTAGGTTAAGCAGTGTGTACTGTATGTGTAGTGACTATACAGTATGATAATGCGTCAGGAGTGGGTGTAGCTTCTTTAGATCTTACACACCACATAAAAACAAACATGCGTGCATGTGCCTTCCAGACCCACACCTTGCTGTAATCTCTGGTACAGTGAGTCACAGACATTGTGTATATAATGTGTGTATGTCTGTTAATGCTGGCACTCCTTTACTTGTTGGTAAATGTCAGCATATTGTGTGTGCACTGGTACTTAGTGCTCACCTCTTATCTCCTTGGTGAATTTGACACGCTGCGAGTCGGTCAGGGGTTTGGTCTGTTCGTTGATGTTCTGTATATCCAGCACCTCGCACATGAACTCGATCACAGGCTGCGCGCGGTAGAAAGCTGTCGCTGACACTGAGGGATAGAACAGACAGGAGATTATTCAGCAAATCAGTCCCCATAAATCAATAACAGCAAGCAAGCCATGAGATACTGTACATCACAGACAGAGTCAGGGCAAACTGTAGAACTGGGGAGTGGGGATGCAGCAGGAACAAAGGGAGCTTTAAAGCACCCTCTTGCAGCCAAAATGAATGTCCTGATCTCATCAACAGTGGCTACAGACTACAAAACCAAGTCAATACAAACAAACACATCAGAACCTGTGTTTATAAAGTATTTTATATGACAACAAGTCCCTGTCTTAGTCTCAGAATAAGACTGTTGGGAGTTCAAAGTTTTTGGTCTGGGTGTTAAGCTGACATCTCGACTACCCCTTCACTCTTAACGGTTTTAGGAACTGGCTTTAGTGCCAAAATGACTTGTGAAATATTGAGTTTTACAATTTCAACAGACTTAACTGGTGTTCAGACAGAAAACAGCCCTGCGTTGAAGAAAGAAAAGAAAAAAAGGCAGGACAATGCATTGTTGGGGGCATATTGTTTCAGGTATAGGAGAGACAATGGAATACAATCCTAGAAGTTCAATTTGAGTTATAGATATGAGTTTAAAGGCTTATCAGATGTCATTACTGCATGGTTTATAATATTATAGTATAGGGGTGGGATTCCACAACTCAGGGAAGTTATCACGGCGACAATCACTTTATCTTTTGCCGCAACGATCGTGAGGTTAATAGCTCTGTCACAGAAAACTGAATTTCAGGCTCTGGATGTCCTGAGTACTCATTCTTAGTTGAGATGTAGGTGAATTAAACTCATTCATTCAAGTATCTGTCTTTATCTGTTATGTATGTAATCATTATGTGGGGACATCAGGTTTTCTACCTGATTTCCAGGATGGCAGTAAATGTATTTAGTAGGAAATTTGTAAAATCTACTGTTGCAGTCTAGGCATAGAAGGAAGCAGGAGTGCGTTTCTTTCCCCACACAATCAATTGCTGATTATCAGTGATTGTGTGCATACAAATACATGCATAGAGCATTAAGACATGATAACGTTTCTTTATATCAGTCAGTTAACACCCACATCAAATATCAGCCTGATACAGTATACTGTACAACAAATCACAGCTGAAGATCATCAGCTCCACTCAGGTCTTACCATCGATGTTGAGCATCATGTTCCACATGGCAGGACGGACAGACTGATGGAAACCAAACCACACCTCCCTGCCTCCACCCAGAGGATGGTAGTAGCCCTCCGGAGGGGAGAAAAACGAACGCCCCACAGGAGTATACCTGTGGACAAAAAACATGAATAATGGACAAAATCTAAATCAACAGACTCAAACCACCGCGATTAATTAAATGTTCACAAGATTATTTCTTAATAATCAGCCAGATCAAGATTCAAATTTGTCCGTTTATTATGTCAAATGTTTGGGTTCACCAGCTAAAAGTAAATCAAATGTTTATGGACACAGACAAAAACACAGCTATAAACTCAAAATACAGTTTGGTCTCTAAATCAGTAGGACCACTTAAACTAATTTTATGTTTGCAAACGTACATAAAAGGGTATTAAATCTAACAAGTGTGTCTGGAAATGTGCACTTGCATTATCTGCGTGTCAAGAAACAATCTACTAAATAGTCTAAACCAACCAACCAAAGTTATCAATACCAAAGTGCAGTGAATTGATTTCTCCTCATAATGCAGTTGTGTCACAATTTTGATGTAATGCGATATCCAAATCAAAGTCAGCAGATATTAAAATGTATTTAGAGATGGACACAAATATATCAAGAATGCAGTGCCCTGTGGCTCAGTTGTTACAGTGTGCTGCCGTTAGGTAATCAATTCCATGAAAATGCATCCAGAGTAAGGCACCAGATAAATTATATTGTGTAATATGATTTGATCAGGAAGATGCAAGACAGCAGGAAATTAAGTAATACAGACAAATAAAAGATGAAAAGCAATAACTGTCAACAGATGTGTAGAAGATGTGGGTGGTGTGTTTGGGGAAAGGCAGAGGGGAGGAGTGTCGGCACCTCATGGAAGGAAGATGCCGTGTGATGACATCCAGAGCCTGAACGGAGTCCTCGGGGACCTCGTTTAGGTGACCCGACAGGGCTTCCAGCAGCATCTGAAGACTGACCACAGACACCCACTGCAAAGACACCTTGAACGTCTGATCTTTCCCCTCACCAGGCAGAGTCACCTCCAGATCCACCTAAAGATGGAGAGAGAGAGAGAGAGAGGGAGAGGAAGACGAGGACACAGAGGGAGGGGAAAAGGACAAAGGGAGAAAGAGAAACAAAGAGGGAAATGGATTGAAGAACAGGTGATGGGGAGAGACAGTCATTAAATACCCAAGGTCAAAGCAGTAGTTTTTGCCTTGGATGCAGATTTGTTTAAAACAAAGGAGGCAGCCATTTTACTCCGCTAAATCAAACTAGGAAACTAAGAGTGTACACTGTATTCATGATTAAATGTTATTGTTTGGGTTGAGGTTCTTAAATACAAACCATTTCTCCCTTTATGGATAATTTAGAGCCGACTGATTTTTCAATATGACCAAAACATTTCCACACTTTTTTTAAAAGACACTTTAATCTGTTTACATGCTGATGACACAAGGGTCAAGAGTTTGAAATACCAACCCTGTCTCTCCCAATTGGCAGTGGATGTGCTGTGTACATGTTCCTCTTCCCGTCGTAGCCAGGCTGCCGGTCTCCAAAGATCTGCATCTTGAAGTGCCGCACCATGGTGTCCACCACTTCCCTAGGAGGGACAGGGATAACAGGAGGGTCAGCCAAAAACACATACCAGTAACATATTACAGTATTTCTGGGGACAAAATAAACAAGAAATGGCTGTGCAGTTTCATAGTACAATAAAACAAAATCCTTCTTTTTCCTCATTTCCCCGTTTACAAGTATGTAAAACGATTTGCCCCAAGGAGACAAGTTTCTCCTTGTGCAGTCTGTGATTAAAGTAGCTACAGATGTGATTGTATTTCAAATCATATCAATCATCAGTATCTAAAACAATCTGTGGGTAGATTTACCTGTTGACCCTCCGAGGCCGTTTCTCAGGCTTGATGTCAATATCATAGTGATAGACATCAATCTTGGGAATCTGCACCTGGAAGTGGTTGGCCAGGAGCCGTATGGGTTTCCCCACTGTGCCGAGGCCGGGACGGCGCGGAGGCTGGAACAGAGAAGGAGGGGCGGGCGGGCCTGGAGACAGCAGAGAGAAAAGTGACTGCACTGAAATATGCCACAAGTTACTTATTGATTTTACACAAGAAAAGTGTGAATTACCACCATCTTAGAGGGGTTTTTAATCGACACCGTTGACACTAGTCACTACTTTGCATAAGAATCAGTAACTTTCTTTATTTTAAAAGTTAAATTCATACATTAATCACTTTGCTCCTCTTAGTGAAGACTGAATTTATCAGACTCTTGAATGAAAAAAAATATTAAGCTTCAAATAAAGCATGTTGAATGTGAACAAAGACGAGGCGGCGAGAGTGAGAGCGTGTGCGGTTATCTTTGCATTAAATGTCAGACTTTGAAAGATGAATGTGCGCGGCATAACGCCAAGCTTGTTGCAAACTATCTCATCAGTGACAACTGCTTGAATGCACTGAAATGGCCCCACAGACCCACACATACACGCTTTGATTGATCCGTAACTCTGGCCCCTGACCTACATGGGTCAACAAGGGGCTGGCGAAACAATGACCTCCAATTATCTTTCAGCCCGCCCCCAGCTCCACCCAGACACACGGGGTGCCCACCCCTCATGCCGAGACAAAGACTGAGCTCCTCTTAGACAGACAGCAGCAGGGCCATATGGAGGGGTACCACGCAGAGAGGCTGGGATTACCGTTATACACAGTACGCGCCACACACATGCATCTCGCTGACATACACATTACATACAATATATGCAGGTGCCTAACACAGGTGTAGTGCCTGTGAGTTTTAAATTGTAGCATAAAAAGCTGCAGGTAATGGAGGAACGTCTTGAGCGTTTAAGTCATCAGTTAAAAACGGTGCACACACATGCTGAAGACCTCATCTAGCTAAAAGTGACAAATCATCTCTCTCACACATCAACACTACTGAAGGAGGAAGGAGGTACTGCGATGCCTGATCTCTCTGAAGAAGAGCGTCTGCAAAATGCTCAAAGAGGAAACACATACACTACATGTTTGCTCTGAATTTAGTTGAGACAAAAGCACGCAAAAGATTGAGAGCATTCTCAAAAGGCAAAAAAATAAAGTAAGTTAAAACTATATTGTGTTGGTGGTACTGAAGGAGGGTGGTGGAGGCTGCTTAATGCTTTTGTAAACTGACAGCTATGGGACTGCGGGGGTCCTCTTGAACTCCATGCACCCAAATGCTCCAGTTAGCAAGTGAAGCGCGAGGGCACAGACAATTGGGACCCTCCCCATCGCTTCCTGAAAACATGCTTCCTAACATGCCCTGCATTGGCCCCAAATCACCTCCCCTGCTCCCTACTGCCCACTCCTCCTCCATCAGCATCCAAATAAACCATTAGCTTGATTATAACATCAGCTTTTCTACATCGTTATGTTTATGCTACAGTCTCAAATAAGAAGCTATCCGTTGCATACCTGCTTTTCTTTGTCACGACTTGGATTAAAACCATCTGATGATTCACTCTACTTTGTCCTACTGGCCTTGTTACTGGTGGCAACAAAAGGCGTACCAAGTGTTCTACACTATGCTGCAAGCTAAACATTGTGTGTATAATTCTACATTATGCATCACAAGCACACCAAAGCATTTCAAGCGCATTGCAAATAGTAAGTCAGTACATGCATTAATGCCTCCATTTTGGGGCGCTGTGTGTGTACGGAAAGCTTTACAAGCAGGAAAATGTGTTTATAAAACATTGTCTTCTGTTGTATGTGCATGGGGGTGGACAACAAATTTGAATAAAATGCAGATCAATAAAAAACACCACGATGGAAAACTGTGACCACAAAAATTACGATACAGTTGAGTCAAAACCTCTTTCAAGGCTACTGCATTCAGCGTTTCTGGAGGGTTCAGCAAGTTAAATTTAAGACTAACAGAATGCAATTTAATGCCCATTTCATGATCATACTAGGGCTGCAACTAGCCATTCATATCGATTAATCTGACAATGATTTTTTGGAGTAGTCCTTTAGACAATAAAATGTTAGAAAATACTCAGTTTACAACAGTTTACAAGGATATAAAAAAACGTCAAGACAAAAGCAGCAAATCCTCACATTGGAGAAGCAGAAACCAGAGAACTTGTGGCAATTTTGCTCCAAAAATGATCAGAATTTTCTGAAGATCGACTACTTGATTAATCAACTAATGGCTGCAGCTCTAGTTCAAACCATCCAAAGTATGAAAGTATGAGGAAACAAAATTCAGAGCTTTTAAAGACATTTTTAGACCTGCAGATACCCCGTGTATTGAATTGTATGACATTGTACATGGGTTATTTTTTTCTGCTCACTCGGTGAACGTACAGGTACTACAGAAAGATTTTGGCTCTACTTTATGTGTGAGTGGTGCAGTGAGTTCGAGGTCTTCCTCTTCCACCAAAAACAGAGCTGTACCTATATATAGCCTCCTCAGCTGCCACACTACTACACTTAGAAACGTGTGTGTGTCTCAACATGAAATGCCTGAACCCATCCTTCCTCCGCAACCCGTCTACTTACCACAGCCAGCAACACCAAACCCCAACTGTAAGGTTTTTCAGTAAAGAGTTCATGCAAATAATAATTCTTTTCATTATCAATTAATCTGCCAATTATTTTCTCGATTGGTGGATTAATTATTCAGGTCTATAAACAGTCCAAAACCCAAAGATATTCTGTTTACTATCACATAAGAAAAAGAAAAGCAATAAATTCTCACAACTGAGCAGCTGGAGCTAGCAACCGTTTAGCGGAAACGACAGATTAATTTTCTGCACATCAACTAGTAGATAAATTGACCATTTGTTTCTAACTTGTACCATCCAATTGATTGGGTTTGCTGGGTTTTTTTTTTCCCCAATGAGCACCGTCAGGTTAGTTTGTGTGTAAACAAAACAGCATGTGAAAAAGGCAATGGATACAAATACATGCAGCTGATAGAACTGAAAGATACCAAAAGTAAAGCTGCAACCAAGGATTATTTTCATTAATGATTAACCTGCTGATTATTTTTATGATTAGTCTATGAAACATCAAAAAAAAAGTGAAGAATTGCCAATGACAAGCCCAAGATGACTTCTTCAAATGTCTTGTTTTGTTCGACCAGAAGTCCAAAACACAAAGATATTCAGTTTTCAATTATATATGACAAAGAAAAGCAGCAAATATAAAAAACATCACCATGACCATCCAGGCCAACCAACACTACAGAATATTGCTTAGTTTAGTTTATTAGCACAATAATGAGGAAACAAATACATTCAATAGAAAAGACAGTATTTACAGTGCAGGAAAGGAAGGAAGCCTAAAAGACTTTCTCAGAGTCATCCCCTTATTTAATTTGACACTTTCTAATCAAAAACAAAACAACCACATTTCTTTTGACAGAATAACTTATCAATAAAACATTTTACATAGAGCTTCATGATGTCACATGAAGGGATCTAACAGACTTGTCAAAGGTGGCATTTAGGCCTCGATTTAAACAACCCGAGAAGCAAGTTTCCTCTATAATTTTATGCTTCTGCACCAAGTGAGACAGAGCTGCATCTACTTTCAGTCACAGAGGAAGTGAAATTAGCTTTTCCCAGATGCACTGGAGGCCAACAAGTCTTTCTGCTCCTTTTGTAGTCTGAGTGCGTCTTTTAGCTTGGATCCAAATGAACAACTAGCATGCTCAAGGTGCAACACAACACGGTACAAAGACCATCGCCTGCCCATCCTACTGCGCTGATTTTTCTCTTCACTGATCTAATGTTTAAAAACGAGCGTGTGCAGTATACTCGCATTTGCTGAGAGGCACTGTAGAGCCTACTAGTGCTACGCGTGTCCCTGGTAACCACAGTGCGAACAAGCAGAGAGACAGCTGGGCTTAACGTAAGCATGAGGATGATGGCTTGGCCTGGTGATGAGTCAGAGACTAACAGCACTGTACAGGGAGCACGCTGACACCCACACCTGCAAATCACCTGGATTAAGGTACGACACTGGACTGTGGAAAAGGAAGAACTGAGAAAGACCATTCACAAGGAGGAAATATCCACCCCTCAGGGTAGAGAAGTTTAATTCTTAGCTGTTGCTTCAGGAGCAACTGATTTTGACTTTTAACTGGTGAGTTCAGACGCCAAGCAATGTTTGTTATTCACATAAATTTCACCTCTGCATCTACTCTCTGTTCACTGGCCACAAACAGCCAATGGATGCAGTACCCGACTGGTGTCCATGTGTAATAGCTCATGCTGAGATTATCATTCCCCCATTTTACCGGGAAATGTAGTCGTCTTATTAATTTTCCTCCAGGCTGTTGCCTTGAATGAAGGGGAGTCATATATTTCAGGATAATCATGAACATTTTCAACTTGAGTAGTCTCATCTTTTCCTCAGTTCACGCCACCTCCAGTGAGTTGCTGTCCGTCTGCCTGTGTTTACACCTTTTTCCCTGTGATAATCTGCACATTTGTGCCAACTGCTTCCGTTTGTATCTGAACACCACTTCAACAGTTGCATCTCACACATCTGGAAACAATAAAAACAGATTAAACCAGCTGCTTTTGTGAAGACACCCCAGGCCTACAGCACATCATTACACAAAACCTTTGGGGGGCCCAAAGCCACAGTTCAGCAAAGCACCAGAAAGTGCATGTTTCTGTAGCAATCCCCTACAACTGAATGAGAGACTGACAAATGCACTTTTCTAATTAAAATTTGCAATGTGAACATTTTGTCTATCAGCTTCAAAAACCAATACAGCATCATTCTTGTATCGCTTTGCTGATGGCACTTGGCTGATTGCAGAATTGAAACTGTGATCTCACTGTGGTCTTATCAGTGTTTATCACTTAATATAACTATTAGTTAGTTAGTTATTCTGAAAAGCTCAACTTGTTTTGCACACAAGACTCTTATAAAGATGCATCCTACTATAAGCCAATAAGAGAGTAAAAGCTCTGACACTGGAACTGGACAAAAAACAATATCGCTGAATCCCCATTTATTATTATTAATTTGAGTAAATAACACCTGAGATGGCAAACCTACACCCACGCTGCACTTAGCAAGGTAAACATTCATTAAATACAACTCCTCAATGAAAAATGTAGCTTGCTGGTGGAAATCCTACAGGTGAATTTTGCATTTTATCACAGATAAAAACTTGATGGCTTGCACCGATTGTGTGTGACAACGAGGCTGTCGTGGCCCACACACCTGTGGATGATTGTGCAACACTGTTGTCTCCAAACATTCCCCTGGACCCTCACACAGCAACCATGCATCTGCTTAACATTTATTTCAATACTTCTTTCCTCCTTAAATAATGCATCTAGGTTTTCCCTAATGCCGCCACATTTCCTCTAGAGCATGTGGGCAATGTGTGTGGAAACGCAGCGATTCAACAAAAAAAATAAACAATTGCTTCACTGTCGCAAAGAAATGGTGATTTGCTCTGCAAGCAGCATTCAATTCCTCATGTATCTAAGGGCGCGTTTCGCAAACAAAATAAAATACTCTGCAGGGAAAAAAATGAGGTAAACACATTTTGCATGTCGTGACAATACAAATGACAAATGTATTGTATCGCTAGGTGTACAGGTGTGTGGCTGGTTTATACCCGCATGTATTATCATTAGATCGCCGCATCGCTGCAAAATAAGTGCCTTTGTTATCATATAGGAGATGAATAATATGGAAGTGGCCTGCAGACATGATCGATAAAGCGCCATCCATGCCTGCTGTGCTCTCACAGACGCATAAAACGTGTAAAATACGGGTCCCAAAACGCGCACGTCTGCTCATTTGACGCCAGTAACGTGTGTTTTATTGGTATTTATTTTGTTTTCCACCCGTCGCTGTCATCTTGGACGAGGGCAGCCCGAAGAGACACACTGTTCTTGATGGCGATGGTAGAAATTTAGATGGTTTGGCAGCGAAGGAGATTTGACACAGGTAGCACATTTTGACAAATTTCGACAGGATCGTGTGGTCTCGTTTCGGAAATTGGGCCGTAGTTGTGTGGCTGGACAAGAAACACACCGCGAACAAACATCAACGTAAACACACCACGACGCGGAAGGAAGGAGGAAGCACGGTCCTAGTTAAATCCCCACTCACACAATGCCAGCCCCGACACGACGAGCCGTGCGTGCTTCGGAGAAATAAAACCGCGCAGACACGGCCGGATAACCGACAAGGAAAAACGACAACCCGCCGCGTACAGACGAGAAGCGCGTCTTCCGCCCGATGTAAATAGAGTCACCCGCACGCATACACGGACACACGGGCTGGGCCTCGGGTTTGTTTTCCCCTCGGCGCGTCGAGGCCTCGCTCGCAGCCGCGGCCCCCAGTGAAGCGACGCATTCGCGCACACGCTCCCCGCACACGGCTCCCGGCTCCCCCGCTCCCCGCTCGTTTTCTATTTTCTTTAAAAACGTCTTACCGGGTCCGAGCGCTTCCATGGCCGAGGCCTCTCTCTCCGTCTCTGTCCCGGCCTGGCGGCTCCGTACCGACGCTGAAATTGGGGGCGGTATCTCGAAGCTTAAAGTGGCTAATTTAAGAAAAGGGAATATAGATGCGTGTTTGACTGCTGACTGGACCGACTGACCCGAGCTGCCGCTGCCGCTGCTGGTTCTGGGGATTTGTAAGTGCGCATGCGCCAGTTAGACGCCTAGGAGCCCCCTGTGCGCATGCGTAATTTGCTGTACCGCACTGGTTGATCAAACTTTAATGATCCCAGTCGGGGAGGGGGGGGGGGGGGGGGTCATCATGAATAGATATAATATAAAACAAGAAAATATCACAAGGTGGGAATGTAAATACACACAAGTTACCTAACCAGCACCAAGTGAAGTAAAGTGTATGAATAAATAAATATGTGGAGAAAAGCAGTGGTTAAGAAAATACTGAAATTAGCGGCGGAAAGTAAAGTAGCCTACATTTAATCAAATTCTGTACTTTGGTATACTGTACTGCACTCAAGTACAGCTGGTACATAAGTACATTTAATAACTATTCAATTAATTAAGCAATTGGAAAATGACTCCGTTAGTTCAGTAATTCAACTTTATGCCTCCTACAAATAAATTATGATTATTATTTAGCTACCTGGTGATATATAGAGTAACTAAAATTAGCCCTACTATTACTAAATGCAACATTAAAGTGATGGATCAATATCCATAATCCAGTGATATATATTATTCTGAAATAGGCCATTCTACATAATGACTCTTTTTACTTTGGGTACCTTAAGTATATTTTACTGCTAATACTTACTGTGCATGTAACGTATGCAATGCAATGTACTTTTACCTAAGTAACATTTTGAATGCACGACTTTTACTTCTAACAGACTATTTCTACATTGTGGCACTGGTACTTTTACTCAAGTAAAAGATCTGAGTATTTAATTTTACCACTGAAACAGTAACAACAGGTCAACATCCTCCATTCGCTGTTTAAATCGCTCTCGGGCCACCCCAGTGAAGAAGGTCTACAGTAAACAGTAAATCTCCTAGTGGCCTTTGCAGATATACTTCTGACTGACTTGTTATTTATTAGGTGAAAATCTGAAGCGCTTCTGCTTGAGGAAGAATGTCCATTACCTCAAAGACTCAGGTAAGGTCAGGCCATTAACGGTGCATGATTAGTTTATTCCCACATTAGCAGCTATTTAAGTGAATGTGTCAAAACTATTTTATATGGAATAACGCACACGTACAAACACGCACCGGCTGAGGAGTTCTTGGGCAGAACATTGGATTTTGCACATTAGTAACTTGCACATTAGTCTTTATTTCTTAAATCACCCTCACTTTTGCGAAAACAGACAAACAAACAAACAAACAAGCCCCGCCCGCCCCTGCATCCCCCGGTATTTAAAATCAGCTCTCACCAAATTGCGTCGTCAAACTGGGCGGGTACAAACGTCCCGAGTGGACCAATGGGAACGCGAGGACGGGTGGATTGACACCTCGGTGACGACGAAAAAAAAAAAAAAAAAACTGCGGGCCAGCTGTCACGGCGCGCGAAGGCTCAAAATTACCGTTCGGTTTCTGTGTGGAACAGGCGGGAGGAGGAGAAGCGGCCCGGACAAAAGCTTTCTAAATGCGCTTTAAAAGTCTGAAATAGCCCCCTTTTTCTTTTTTTTTTGTGTCGCGCAGACGTTCGCTGTTGTGGCTCCCGAGACTCGACCGGTTTGTTTTACAGGAGAGCGTAAACCAGCCCGGCGCGCGACGATGAGCCCGGTCCTTTCTCGGCGTCAGGTGAGGAGACGCTTTCGGTGTCCGTTTAACGTGAACGTATCAGACTTGACACACGTGTTGTGAGTTATGGGGGAAAACGCTGGCAAGGTAAAAAAAAAAAAAACAAACAAAACAAAAAAAAGTATTCCAGATCAAAGAGGTGCGCTACTTGCAGACGTCGTTGGCGTTAGCCAGTTAGCCAGCTCGCTAGGTTAACGTTTAGCCAGCTTTGACGGTGGCTCTCTTGGCCTGGTCACATCGGGTACATGGCGTTTTTTTCTTTTTGTTTGTTTTTTTTACTTTGTTGACCACTGTTAAAATCTTGCATCGAAGCAGACCGGTGATCCAGGCGATTACTCGCGGAAATCAACCGCTTGTGCCCGTGGCTTTTCTTCCGTCTGTGTATCTAACTGCAAACGCTGAAAGGAAGCGAGGTCGCTCGTTGTTCAGTTCACTGCGAGGCGCCGCCAGCGTAATTTAACAAGCGTCCAGCTGCCTGAAGTCACACAGTCGACCCTCCGTGCCTCACGTTAACTGTGCAAAGAAATGACATTTGTTTGACAAGTACAAGACTCTCGCGCTATAACTTTGGTGTCCTAGAAAAAGTTATGCAGCTATCAACGATTATAATCTGCCACTTTGACCATGCAATTAATACCCAGTATCTAATGGATTTCATTAAAGTATGGTTAAGTACACGGAGCACAATCAGTAACCTTGAACACTAAAATCTGGCAGTAGGTGCCTTTTTAGATTAAGGCTGTATTACATTGAATCAGACCAAATAGACTGTATACTATAGAAAATGCACTTCATGATGGGTTAATTCTGTTTCATGTTACTGTACCCAGGCTGAGGCGCTCCAGACTGTGGCCCAAACAGCCACAGAGAGTGATTCAGACAGCGGGATGGGCTCTCCAGCAGAGGAGATGGTCACTGAGACAGCTGACAATAAAGAAGATCTTCCAGGTGAAGTAACACAACAATAGATGATAATCCAGCCTGAGGGAGACAGGGCAGAGCCACTTTGGCTGTGTAAATGAGTACACTTGTTACATTTACATCATACAGTTTAGGCTTTTAGTGGACACTTAACCACAAAGCTTACAGTAACTGCCACAGTGAAATTACTATTTGAATGCCATCCCATGATCCACAATACTCGCCCAAAGAGAAATCAGCCCATGCCAGCCCTATACAACACATGCTAAATTAAAATAAGTGCCACAAGTGCTTGACTGCATGTACTTGCAGATTAAAGATAATAATACTTTTGCTCCAAGAGAACAATTATTTTGAAGAATCACATTTATTTAAAGTGCATTTTATCAATCATTGAGTAATACTGGAGCAAACAAAAATAACATACATGCACAATACTCAGGATAAGCAACAACAGAACCAATTTCAGATAAGATTAACCAGTATTTTGGTTTTAGTTCCACTGCATGTGTGCATATTCATTTTCTCTCCACTTACCACAGCTTACTTAGTATTCACTGAGTCCCAATAAAAGTCTTAAATGATTTGGGATGGCCACTGTGCTATTATTTTCTAAATTGTTCATTTGTTTTCAGATTCTGATGACGATGAAGACATCACAGTTCACAGAAAGCCTCATCGCAATGCCATTAGAGACAGCGACAGTGAGGAAGAGGAGGCAGCTGCAGAGAACAGCGAACACATGGCCAAAGCACTGGTCTTATCTGCGTCCAGCGGAGAGGAGATGGAGACTGGAGAGGCAGAAGAGACAGCTGAGAGGAAGGCGAGAGGGACGCAGAAGAGCAAGAGAATAAGCCGTGCTCCCATTGACAGTGAGCCTGAGCAGGAGAAATGTGGAGAAATGGAGGAGCAACAGGAGAAGGTGAGGAAGGAGGCAAAATCGAAGAAGAGAGAGAAGAGCCAGAGGCATCGGGAGAAAAAGGAGAAGCGTAGCAAAGCGGTGGAAAAGCTGAAGAAGAAAGAGAGGATCTCTGTAATGACTGAGGTTAGTGCAGCTTGGCCTTTTCTCTCAGTGGTGTTGTTTTCTTCTTATGCCGCTGAACTCTTTGTGCATTGTGTTTGGTACATCTAGTACTCTGTCATAAGTGTGGAAACTGCACATAAACCTTGAAAAAGTATATGGTATATAAAGTTCATATTACTGTACATGTCACTTAATATTTTCTATATATTTAGATCATTGTTTTGCATTCCTATGTTTGCGTTAAATGGGGATATGGTAGTGTGTGTGTGTGTAAAATTGCACTCTGTCTACTCAAATTAAGGAATTAACAACTACACAACTACTCCACATTTAATCAAATTAAATATTAACTGAGCAGAAGCAGAACTGAGTGATAGTTATCGAATAAGAATTCTTGTCGTGGATTATATTGTATAATTAAAGAGAACTTTGTACCCATTTCCTCAGGAGACACCTCTCCCTCGGGCTCTGAATGACAGTGGATGTCCACTGGGCGACACAGACGTGTTTGACACTGGTTTGGACGATGAGGAAGAGGAGGAAGAGTCTCTGGAGGCCATCCGAGCTGCTGTCAAGCAAAAGATGAAAAAACACAAGGTACAATAAATGACTATTTGCACTTGCAATTGTTGTTCAGTATTTCAACATTTTTTCTTGTGACTTAAGTTAATATTTTTTAAATATTTATTTTTTAATCAATCAAAACAAGAACTGTATTTACATGTAAAAAGTTTTAGGAGGAATTTAAGCCCTTGCTTTTTGTTTGGTTCACATAATACTGGTAACAGAATTTGTTAAAGTTGATGACGTTATGGTGAAAAGGGTGGCACAAATGTTGGGCAATTTTGCACATGTTGTCTAGACAGGCCTTCGTGTAATCGGTGTTCAATATTGCTGCAGGATCCTCTCCTGAATGAAGAAGAGGAGGAAGATGAAGAGGCACCAGAGAAACCCCAGCGTGTGGTATGCAGTTCCAAAATTCTTGGATTTATTTTAAATGTTGTAATATTAATAACAAATACCAAGAAGCGGTTTCATTCTCAACGTGTGTGATGTTTTCAGGAGAGGAAAGCTGCGCGTGCCAGCAAAGAGGCAATGAAGCAACTCCACAGTGAGTCTCAGAGGCTGGTCAGAGGTCAGTTCACAAGAAACACTTACATTGTCTTTTATCTATCGTGGCAATGTGTTAACTGTTTTCTGATTAATTATTCCTTATTTGGTTTTGCCAATTAAACCTCAAGATGGTGTAGGTTTGGATCATAATTTGAAATGTGTGGTTCAGACTTTGAGAGAGGTGTCTCGTGTCTTCCATGGTACTGAGACTCCATCTTTGACGCGTTCTTCTGTCGTTGTAGAGTCTACACTCGGCCTGCCCTACCACATCCCTGAGCCGAAGACCATCGACCAGTTCTTTAAGAAGAGAGCCAGGCCAGAGGGTCCTGCCATGGCGTTGTTGAAGTAAAGACAAACATAACGGATAACACACATGTGTCAGGGCAACAGCTAGCCATGTTGGCCAAAGATTACCACCTGTTGACACAATTTTACCAGACAAATCTGATTTTATAATAGACTGCTTACCTACAAATGTATGATAATCTAATTCTCTTCAGATCTACAAAGTATTCAGCCGTGATGTTGGAGACACCGTCAGCTCCGCCTCCCACCAACCCACCCAGCGAGGCTCTACAGCCACTCACAGAGCAGGACTCGTCTCCCTCTCTAGATCTGTCGTCCACTCAGATCCAGCCCATACTGCATCCTGCCGCCACCTCGTCCCCGCAGCAGGAGAGTCTCAGCCAGGCCAGAGAAGCAACTGCGAGCCCAGATCCCGACCAGGGATCTGGACCGATGCTTTACCTCTCTGAGAGTCTGCAGGAGTCGACAGATGGAGTAGCGAGACCTGCTTCTGACTCTGGAGAAGAAACCTCTCCTGTACCCTTAGAACAAAGCCAGACCGCAGTAATGTCTGACTCTGAAGCCCTGCAAAAGGAGCCTGTATCGGGGGCTTTTGTGGAGCCTTTAGCCACTGATCCAGCTGCAGCAGAGCCCTCAGCACAGCAACCTGCCAAATCCAAGAAGGACAAATTAGCCAGACTGAAGAAGCTTGGACTGGACCCCCCGCCTGTCGCTAAATTGTGTCCAGATGACGGAGCCTTCGTTCAGCTCGAGCCTCCACAGCTCAACCGTGGTGAGTGATGATTCTTGTAGGATTTCAGCAAAGTTAGAAGATGAAGTTAGATCATGAGTCAGAATAAACCCTTCTTCTAATATTACATTTAGAGCCTGTATTCACCTCTTATCTTCAAATAGGTGTGGAGGCCCTGAAGGAGCGTTACCTTCGTCACGTCCAGGCGCCTGCACGCCCTCAAGGAGAGCGTACAATGCAGCTCAGCATCATCCGCAAAGACAGCGCCCCATCTGGCCAGGAAGAGCTGCACACTGAGTCAGTCACTGTCACTGTTAAAGAGGCAGCAGAGGATCCTGTGGCAGCCAAACCAGGTGTGGATACACATGTGATGTGCACATAGGTTTCTGGAAAATTGGCCAGGGTTTCTGGAAAATTGGAGTTTTGACAGGTGTATTTCAGACTGGGAGACCAGATTGTTGACTTCAGGGCCATGGTGCATGGTGACTTGGAGATTTGGTTTGCTTCCTAACATGACTAACATCCTCTGTCCATCTTTTCATAGGAGAGAAGCTGCTGACTCTGAAGCAGCGCCTGCAGCTCGCCATGGCTCAGCGGAGACAGGAAGAGAGGGCACGCAAGGCTGAGCTGAATCGCCTAGACAATGAAGACTGTGGGGAGGAGGAAGAGGAGGAGGAAGACATGACGGATGAGTCTGAGGAAGAAGAGGTAAGAGAGAGAGAGAGATGTTTCTTGCCGCTTTGGAAGAATCAAATTACTTTATACACATTTCTGCATCCGTCCCTTTTGCACTCACCTGATCTCCTCTTTTACCAGGGTGTAGATGACTTACTGGGAGGTGATGATGGTGAGGCAGAAGAGGAGGAGGACGAAGGCAGTGTGGCCAAGAGTATCAGGAGCCCTTCTCCTGTGGCACTCAACGGACCCTCGCCAACTCCTGACCTAGTTAACACAGATGGCACACTCATGCTGTTCCCCGGCAACTCCTGCTCTCGCACTGGGTAAGTGTGTTTTTGTAACTTTGAGTGATGTTAGACCATGAAATTAAATGATAAAACTACTTTAAATTAAATGACAAATCATGATACTTAATCATTACCTGGTTGTCCTATTTTAGGAAAAAAAACAGCTTGTAAAATAGATAAAATAGCTGCATATTGGCATACTGCATTTTTGTAGTTGTGTGTACTGTATGTTTACTCTGTCTATAAAGGTAGTAAAGCTTCACATGCACTGTTTTCCTTTTTTAGTGATGGTGTAAGAAGGTCTGGTCCTTCTGGACAGGACAGCAGCAATAAGATGGGTGGGTAGAGTGAAAGACCTCTCCAGTTTGTCCATACTTTTAACACTCAAAACAGATAGTAAATGTATAGTTATTGTTGGCTATTAATGAGAGGAAATGCTTTAAATTTAGTGGTAACTGTTTTTTTCACATTCCTTCTCATTCCACTTCAAAGGGCTCTAATTGGCAGGACACTCGGTATTATTTTGCATTCCTTTCTCACTCTCTCATCCCTCTCGCCTCCAGAAGAGGACGACTCTCTGTCCCTGGTGAAGGACAACAGCCACAACAGCAGCTTTGAGTTCGCAGGATCTATGATAACCTCTTACCAGCCTGTCAATCATCAGCGCTCCACAGGACGAAGCGTCTTCAACTCCTCCATTTTCCGCTCCCCTTCACCCTGCCTCTTCGGGCCAAGCTTTCTTGGCTCTGCCTCTAAGGTAAGATAAAATATTTTTCAGTTTGTTTAATATTAGAGCAAAAATGATATCGTCAGGGGTTTGAGTTCTCCCAAACCTGCCCAGAGTTAAACAAATGTATTTTCGTTCAGTCAAATTGATGAGGCACACTTAATCCACTTATGATAAAGGGGTGCACGATTTCATTGTCATAATTTTATTTATTTGTTTGCTCATTAAAAATTCAACCATTATAAAGGATATGATATGTACACATAGACGTTCAGATGCACTTACACGTACATATACTCACATTGATATGAACTGAATGTAAACAAGAGCCTGTGCATGAGAAGTAGGAAGCTAAAAGTGTATATAAAGACCTCTCCTAAAAACCCAAGGCAAGATAAACAGGATTACATTAAATAAAAATGGGGAAAGGCAACTAAAAAACAATTCTTTCAGCATTTTTATATTATGTTTGCTTCAAATTTAATTGGTTTAATTTTTCATCTTTTTTCCCATCAGAGTTCAGGCAAACTCTCCGAGCCCTCTCTCTGCCTCCCTGTTGAGGACTCCCAAGACCTGTACGCACCTCCATCCCCAGGAGCAGATTCGGGGCCCCTGGGTGGAGCGGCTTCAGGCCCCGGTCTGGGTGGAGACTCCCAAGGTCGCTTCTCCCTGGAGGACGACGTCCATTCCCAGTTACTAGATGCAGACGGCTTCCTTAACGTGGGGCCACGCCCCGGTGCACCTCGCTCCCACAAGAGACAGTTGATCATGGACAGCCTGGATGAAAACGCAATGGACGCCAACATGGGGGAGCTGTTGGGGTTGTGCTCAGGTGTTTTTGGGGCAGCACAGACCGGCTTGAGTCGGGCTGGAGGCCCCGGAGCAACACAGGAGGATGAGCTGCTTGGGTTGTGCTCTGGAGTGTTTCCACCAACACAGGCAGGAGAGCAGCAGATGGAAACGGACAAGAGTAAGAAGAGAGGACAGGAGGAAGAGTCTGATAATACCATGGATCAGCTGCTGGGCCTGTGTTCAGGGAAGTTTCCCAGTCCAGGTAATGGAGTGTGTGCTGTCCCCCTTTTTCTTTTTCTATGAGAACACATGTACAGTGTATTATTTGAAAGCACCTGAGGTCAGAAATCGCCTGCAGTGTACAAAATCTGTTTTGCAGACAGGTTAGCACTGGAGACATGTCCGGCTAGTAACTCACTTATATTAATATTAGGTTAGACTTCATTGTCATTGCACATGTCACAGGTACAAGGCAACAAAATGCAGATGGCATCTAACCAGAAGTGCATAAGCAGTAAAATAACATAATATAAATATACAGGGTATGGGATGATAGATGAATATTTACAGTATATACAGAAAGTATACATAAAGTGCAGAATGTGCATTATATTAATCTATTCATTTAACCAGAGTTTAACTCTTTGAAAACCAAATGGTAGATCTTATTGTGAAGAGAAATGAAAAGGATAATTTGTCAGTAAGAGCCTGACAAACTACGAGGAACCTCAAGGTTGACTTCATACTTCGTTTTTATGTTTTTTGTTGGAATTTTTACGTCCTTAACAATTTATGGTTTTAGTAGCATTTTGATTTTCTTCCCTCTGTCTCACAACATTTAGATTTTGAGATTTGAAAATGTTTTGAATAATTTTTTCCTTACACAATATTTGTCTCCTTTGCTGCCAATTTTAGGTTCTGCTCGCACGGCTTCGCCAGCACAAAACAGGTACAGTACAAAGACTGGAATTTATCCAAAATCAAAGATTATTTTTTGTTTTGTTGACATATGAAACCTTTTGTGATATTTTACAAAAACTGCTCTCCCTGTGTATTTCCTCTTTTTTTTACTCATTACTTTAGTCCCTTTTGATAAAGTATTAATATTTATTTGCAATGTAAGATTCCCATGGTGATTTCTCTGTATAAAGTAAAAAGAAGCCAGAGGAGGAAGAGCAGGAGGAGGAAGAGGACTGCGAGTTCCAGCTTCTGTCAGATGTGGAAAGTCATAGTGAACAGGTAACATTGCCAACACATGCCTCATTGTCAAGTTCCTCTTCATCTATAAATAACATACTGGATGTTTGTCTTTGTATAATGTAAATGACAAATGAATTGTGGGTTTATAGGAGGACAATGATGAGGATGGTGAGGAGGATGAAGATGGGGAGGGGGAGGAGGACGAGGCGGAGGACAATGATGTAGAAGAGGAGGAGATGCAGGGTGTGTTTGCGCCTCACCGGGTTAAGAAAAAGAAGAAAATGTAAGTGTAGAATCAAATTAAACTTTTTGTGTTTCCATACATGCATAGCTAATGTTATATACTCTTCTGTTGGTGTTTGACATTATAGGAAAGTATCTTACAGTCCTTTTGCATCAGATAATCCACGCTGTAGCACAGGTTTTAATCGTTTCTTTGCATCCTGTTCGCAGGCGTATGACTGACTACGTGGACTCAGAGGCTGAGCTGTCAGGCAGCGACTTGGGTAGCGACGATGAGGACGGAGACGGGGGGAGCGAATACGAGGAAGAGGAGCTTCTTGAAGAGCTTCCCTCTGATGAGGAGCTGCAGGACCAGGTCAACAAGATCCACATGTGAGTAGCGGATCTCATTCCACCTTGAGCATTTTATTTCTGTACTATTCAGTAAACGTTTTATAATGATGCTGTGTTTGCAACTGAAATAATCGGTTGAGCAAAAAGGTTTCTGGTGTGAAAGTGCACTGGACAACTGAAATGGAGGATCTCACCCAAGGTCTACACTTTTTCCCTCCTTTTTCTTTTTTGCCTTTTTAATGCAAATTGCACTTCACATAAACAGTGCGAGCTGCCGGTTGTGATCCATGTTTGTTTTGGTACAAGATCATGCCTGTCAAAGACTTAAATAATCTGTGGAAGTTGGTGGAAACAATCTTTATGTATGTGTGGTTTGTCCAGTCTTTGTGGGTCTTCAGATTTGTCTCAAGCTTAAACTGCATTAATACGAGTACAGAGAGTTTCCTCCACTGTTGCTCCTCATAATCACAGTAGGACTACCCCATAGTAATAATGCAAGGTGGATCTCTTATCTGAAATTTAGTGGTTTAATCTGAGGGATGAAAATGTAAAATCTCATCCAACCGGCATTGTTCCTACAGGAAGCAGATAATGGATGATGACAAGCGTCGACTGAGGCTCTACCAGGAGCGTTACCTGGCTGATGGCGACCTGCACTCTGATGGCCCGGGACGAGCTCGCCGCTTCCGTTGGAAAAATATTGGTGAGTTTAGAGGATGAGGGAATAAATACCCTTAATACCATACACTGGTAATTTGTTAAGAATTTAATTGGATTTTAGACAGTAGTTGTTAAAATGAAGATATCACCCAAGTAGTATGTTTCTGTTGTGCCAAGAAAACCTGGATTCATAGCTATTTATTTAAAGTTTTACATTTATTTTACTACATATTATTTCAATTCAATTCAGTACAACTTTATTTATTCCTGCAAGGACAATTGTAATCAGCAGCTTGCCAACCAGATCAACAGACACGTGCACAAGAGGTAGAAAAAGAAAGAAAACACTGTTAATCACAAAACTAAAAACAATCAATGGCTATAAGTTCAAAAACTATAAAGAACTGGTTAAACGAAATAAAAAATACTCAATATGAAAAGTGGATGTAAAGTGGTTGTTTGAACTTTGAGTCCACCAAATCTTCGGTTTAGATTCTACAAACTTCCTTCAAAGTTGCTCCAACAAGTCATTTTAGAGTGTTCCCTTTGAATTCTTCCTCCAGATGATGGTTTCAACATGGACAGGATGAGAGCAGAGGGCGAAGAAGAGGAGGACGATGATGATGTGGACCAGTCTGAGGTCCAGAGGAGGAAAGAGAGACTGGAGAGAGAACAGTGGCTCAGAGAACAGGTAGGTCGTAGGGTTTGTAAATTTGTGTGTGTTTGCATACATTTGCAGTAATTCAAAATTCGACTTTTTAAATTCAGTGCAGGCTTAAAAAGAGGGTTATCCCTTTTTTAAACATACAAAGATAAGCTAAATGTGTGTGCATTCAACACACACGTGGTTGAGTCATCCCCCTCCTCTGCACGGGGGTGTTTTTGTTATTTTGTCTTCATTCCCTTCTCTGTGTCTCTTCTCACAGTCTGAACAGAAAGCCAAGAAAGGGGAAGATTTGGATGCAGATGATAAGATTGGAGAGGAGGACAGTCATTTTATGAAGCTGGCCAAGAAACTGACTGCCAAGACTCTGCAGAGAAAAGGTTGGTTTGATACGAGGCCTCACAAGAAGAATCCCCTGACTTTTAAAACACCCAGACGTGTTTTTGTCCAATAATAATTACAGTCTTGGAGAGCGAACAAAACCAGACAGGACTTGGGGGCATTGCCTTTGTGTCTAAATCTAGACTAAACTAATCTTAGAGTTTTAGTTGGTAAGAGTTATGCTTTTTGATCTACTCAGCGCTGTCAGTTGAGAAGACTTCATTCGTAACTACACCTGATGTGCTGCAGAGCTTTTGAGATAAAGCAGAGCCACACACACTCTCACACTCACATTGCACCGAAACACTGGCATGTGTCCCAGCAAACTAAACTAAACCGGACACACAGAGAGGAAAGCGCTGCCAATACTGCTATTGCTAAATGGCGAGTTGCTTCAGAGTGTTCATTTCCCGACAGTTGTGGCATTCTTGTGTTTCCCAGAAAAAGAAATGTGACTAAAAGTGAGTGGCTGCATGTACTATTCATGAGTTTTTGTTACTGGCCACAACAGGACGTTGGTCAGATTTAAAAGGTGTTTTAACCAGTAAACTGAAGACATCAATGTGCTTTTTTTAAACACTCTGCCTTGTTTTGAAAGGTGCTGTGTAATTATTATTAATAGTTACAAGGTCCTTTACATCAGTGTATCAAGATTAAAACATTTCATTGACTACAAGTGTAACAATGAGGCAAATAAAATCCAGTCATTTGATTTGATAGTTTTGGGATTTCTTTAGAGGAGAATTCTTTTTAATCTGCTCTTAGGCATAATATTGAGAGAGAGGTTTACTCAGACAATTTCACTATCTAACTTTCCAAATTTCCACACCAGAGCCCCTTGCGGCACCGCAACCAGAAACGAACACCGCATCAGCTCTCAACCCCTTCCAGCGACCCTCGCAGCCCTTACAGGTACGTCACTGTCACTGAGGCAGAACATCCCTAACTGTTTTTTTGACTTTTTTATTCTTTTGTTTCATTTGTTCAACTACTTGTTGGGGATTTCTCATTTTATCCCAATAGTTTAAGCTTGATTCCAGTTTAAGACGCACACAAAAAATAAAAACCACACACTCTTGTATAATGTTTTTGTTTCTTCTGGCTCTTATGGTAAGAACATATTTCTGTTCTCAGACAGAATATTAAGATTTTCCAGCATGATCATGACTTGATTTCACGTGTCATTTAAAGAACATCTATCCATGTTGTAACATTACCAGCAGCCAAATGCTGTAATTGAGATGTTTGTTTACTCTACCAGCCACTTTGGCAGACAGGCAGCCTTCAAGTGGAAAGATTTAGTGGGTTAGTGTTTTTTTGGAGGAGCAGCTAGTGTGGCCAGTGGAGAATCAGTTTTCTGCCTTGTGCTGACTTCTACTAAACGAAAACCTCGCTGAAAAGGATCCAAAATGGTGCAGAACGAGAGGAGCAAGTGGATGTTGGCAATTGGCCTTTAAATATTTAACCAACAAAGTTCATTACATATTCCCTGTGATCTGTACAAGGTCAATCTATGATTTATGTTTTATTGATTTCTTCCAGGTGAGGAGAGGTTCACTACTGAGTCAGCCTCAGTCCGTCCTCCAGAAGCTGGCTTCGATCTCGGAGGGGAATCCTCTGGCGCCCAGAAACAGCAGAGGGTTCCTGTTTCAAACTCTGTCCCCTGAGAAGGGCAACTCGACCTCAGACGCTCCCCAGAAACAGGTGAGTGAAACGAATGTGCTGTATTTGTGCAGGCGTAGGAGATGAGACAGAAGGAGCTTGATGGCGTCTCATTTGCTCAAAACATCTTGGTATTGGTTTATCACAGAAAGGTCAAGGTAGAATTTATTGATTCTCTCCATATACAGTGCTCAATGTGTCCTTTCAGTGCTCCTGTGTACACAACAGAGAAACAAACAGCTACTAAAAGACAATAGAAACAAGAATAAGGTGGTATTAAGTAGTATAACACAGGAAACTGATGGTAAGAATATAGGTGTGCTTGTAAGATAACATGCAATGACTGGTAATAAAGTACAGTCTTGCATATAAGAATGTGAATCCCCAGTATTTTGGATTAAACACTAGAAAAAGAGGTTAGTATCTGAATCTTTCAGAGAACTGACCTTTCAAAAGTCTGCAAAAACTTCACAGAAGTACTAATGCAATATAATACAAGTCTCATGTATCTACTCATGTTCACAGTCTGTGAAGTGTTTTCAGTACAATATTGCTAAAAAAAAAAATAATAATAATAAACACATTGCAGAATCCACTCACATCCAACTCTGGGTCACTGAGTCGTAGCTCACGCTGGCTTACCTGACAGCATGTAGTTAAACAGTCACCAGTTAATGAGCGTCCACAATGGCCCATTTCACAAAAGCCATTTGCGAGGCACTGATCACACGCAGATTGCACATGGTGGCAGGCAACAGTCGTCCTACAGGCCTCTGGCTGGCTCATGCGTGGGTACGATGGGAATGATGTTTGTTTTGATTTACATGAATGTTTCCAAATGAGGGTGAAAGGGGCAAATGACCAGGAGTGCACGACCACTGTTTGCGTTTGTAGCCAAACGGCTGCAGTGATCAGACAGAGGTTACTCATTATGAGGCGCCTGGGGCTCCTCCTGTCCACATGTGGAAGTGTCCTTGGGCAAGACACTGAACCCTAAGTTGCTCACGATGGAGATGGCAGCCCCGTCGCCATCTGTGTGTGAATGTGTGTGTGAATGAGACCAATCTGTAAAGCTCTTTGGGAACCGTTAAGATTGAAAAGTGCTATAAAAGTGAAGTCTATTTACCATTTGTTCAGTGGGCGTTCTTTAAAAAAAAATCTTAAATATTTTTGCTTGACTAGAAAAATGGTCATATTCTTTGGTTTCTCAATCCTGTCTGGTTGAGTCTCTTTGGCAAGACCTCACTGTTCTAAAATGAGCACAAAAACAAAATACTTTCCAAAGATCTTGGAGAGGCCGCTTGGTGTGATGATCATGTGAGTGTAATGATTCTGATGTCTCCTAGATTTATGACACTAGGTGGAGCCAAAGCCTGCTGCTCCTGTTAGATCCTAGAGATTCAAGAATGACTGTGTTGCTTGGCAGTTTTTTTTGTGTGTGGTTTTTTTTATTTTGGTTTTTTTTTTTCAAAGAATCATGTATCACAAGATTCACCATAAACTACATTTTGTATATTTATTTTTAACCTCATAAGTTTTAATTTTTCCACAAAACAGATTTATTCATGTATTCTTTCTCCACGCTAATACTTAAGTGCCTGTAGTCATTTTGTCAGTGAAGGTTTTACTGTTTTGTACAAGAGGATTTTGGAATATGCTTAATTTTATGTTTTCAAGGTTAGAAATATGCTTGAATTTGAATATACTCGATGAAAGATGCTTGATTTCCAACATAATCTGGTGCTTCATCATCGACACAATCACTCATGTAAACCAAAAGTCTTTTAATATTTCAAATGAAACAATCCTGTCGTCGTATTTGTTTGTTGTCTCCTGGCATTTATAGTAACAATTTAGATGTGATGATAAAGGCTTCAAGAATCTGGAAATCTTTGGTTTAGGTACCTTGAAAGTGCTTGAATTTTACTCTTAAAAAAGCTGTACGACCCCTGTTTAACTTTTTGGATGTGTTTGATCGTCAGATGATGAAGAAGAGGGGCCCGGTGGAAGCGGTGAACCCAGCAGCGAAGAGGGTCTGCAGGGAGAACAAACCTGCTGGACAGACTAAAGGCCCCCAGAGGAGCATCTTCAACTTCCTGGACCACTGAGGTGGAAACACACTGACTCACTGACTAATCACCTGGGAAGCAAACTCAAAGGCAAGAGCTGGCCGGCCACGCCCAGTATTTCACTAGCCAATAAGACTTCAAAAAGGAAGGAGGTGGTAAAATGATGGTTACGTGCCAAGGTGGCTGGTAGACGTCCTCCCCTCTGCGTCCCTTTATGACACACAAATACAGATGCTTGTATGTATGTTTACATGTTTACATCGCCTAAAAAATGGCAAACTAAAGAGCACCACTGAGGCATCTTTTTGATGTTTTACACACATTTGCTGTTCACTAGTTCGGTGTGTGTGTGTGTGTGTCTAAATTTTAAATCTGTTATGCCATCAGAAGCCTTCGTCTGTCAGCTCTTACTTGACTTAATTTGGGCTGTCTGACGGAAGTCCATTTAAAATGTTTTATCATGTAAATAGGATTGATTTTGTTTTTAATGGTTAGGGAGTTTTTGTATGATTTTAAATGTTTTTTGTTTTACATTTGTAAATAAAAGTGTATTTTAAGATATTGCTCTTATTGCTTTTGTCTTCTGTTCTCAGATTAGATGTGAGCAGTCGGTTCCACTTTAGGTGGTCAGGTGTGAGTGCAACAGGTATGATGTGTATTCAGGTGTGTTGGTGAGCCCCTGACTTATCCTCTAGCGCCATCATTAGGTTGATTTTTGTGGTTTTGAGTGAAATATCTCCACAGTGGATTGAATGCCATGAAATTTGGTACATACATTCACGTCCCCCTCAGGATGGCTTTGGATAATCCCCTGACTTTTCATAGAGCGCCAACATCATCATTATTTATCCAATACTTCGGTTTATGACGAAATACCTGCAAAAGTAATCCCGTCACCCTCGGCTGCAAATGTTTGCATGCAAGTTTTGTTTTTCATTCTCTCCTGTATTGAGTTATGGGTTTTCTCACTGACTACAATACAAACATGGTCCATTTGTAAAGACGTCTTTTCTCATAGAATTCCATCACATTTTTTGCTCTTTAAAGATGTGTGTTTGTGGCTTCTTTCAATGCTTTTCTGAAGAAATGTTTATTCATTTGTGTAGGACAAGAATTTTTTACAACAGTTTTAAAAGTGCTCTGAGAGACCTCTTCTCTGGGTTATTGCTTGCTGCTTGCATTTAAAAAAAACAAACAAAAACCCTTCCTTAAATATACTGTACATAGTTTTCAGGCCTCTTGTGGATAAGACGGTGTGTTCGTCTCATCTTTAATCACCACTAAGCAGAGTTTTCCCCTGCACAGAGACTTAATGTCACCACTTGACTTTAAAAGGGTAAAAGTGAGTGTCGTCTTAGATAATCTCTGGACTGCACACACAACAAAGGCCACTGGAAATGAGTATAAAAGACTATTTGAGATCATGATACACAGAAGAAAACCTTTTCTGGTTGTTTGTGGGAAAACATTCAGGGTGGGAAACGATTCAAGTGAATCCACGTCACTCCAGAAGGCCACACTTCTCCACCTGTCCTTTTCTGTAAATCTCCACACTTGGAGACTCCTTTTGACTTTTACTTTTTCTTCCTGCTTTAAAGCGTAATTGCAGTTTAGAGACTAATGATTTGGTAAGTGGCTAATAATAGGCCGGCATTAAAGGGAGGGGTCTTCTAACGAGCCATTTCATGTCTCTCCATCTCATTAGTAGCCACGGTGATTAGGAGGAGGTCCCGGGGTTAGGAATGGGCGCAGGAGGCCCCATTACACATCATTAGGGGCCAACGCCAGGAGGGTCTGGAATGAACCCCATGGTGGGCCCCGCCTATAGCGAGCTGCTGTACCTGCAGGCAGGCAGGCAGGCCAGCTTAATTCTGGTGGTGTTAAAGCAGCGATTACATTTCTACCTTTTGTCAAAGCAGTTACGCCTCAGTTTTGTTTGTTTGTCAAAAGTCATAAAATGTCACCGGATTTCTGTGAAATTTTAAGAGCCAAGGCAAGAGGCTTTGGGCGAAGGAATAATATGATTTTTATTGTGGAGCTGCCTCTATCATTATCTTTGAGCCATTACAAAGCAATTAATCGAGATAAAGACCTGATTCCAAATCCTAAGGGTCTGTTTGCCGGGTCAAGAAATCAGTTCTAATTAGAATTTAATAGGAATAATGTCTTTCGCAAGTTGGAGAGTAATTCAGCTTTTTGGCATAATTCTCTGCATGAACACCGCACCCGGTCCTCCAAACTGAATTTTACAACTTTATTTAACCCCCGAGAGGGAATTAGGAGGTCAACACACTAAAGCCAACCCCCCCCAAACTCCCAATTCACTCCACACTTGAAAGAGGAGGAAGGTTGCATGTTTTGGCATCGAGGCCCGGCTTCTAAATATCTAGAGGACACGGATCTGGCTTTATTCAGATTATGAGGAGGAGAGAGGGCAGAGGGTGGAATAATTGAAGAGAAACATGAGCTGTAGCACCCAAGGGAGAGTGAGTGAGTGAGCGAGCGAGTGTGTGTGTGTGTGTGTGTGTGTGTGTGTGTGTACTTGTGTCATGACGTATGAACTGTATGTGTGTCGATTCACATCTATGCCTAAAATAAAAGTATGTAATTAGTGTGCAAAGCAAACCCCCTTGTGCTGGATTAGTGGTTCAATTTAGCACGTCACAATGATTTAGGTGATTTTTTTTTTCTTGCTGGCTGTGAGCTGGAGGTCCAGCAGGCTTCTCTTTACAGTCTCTGTGCATCTCAGCGCCCGGGATCTGACAGTGTAGCCCTCGGCCGCTGTCACAGCCGAGACTGGTGCTGGAGCAGATGCGGAGCCGAACTGAGGGAAGTGGGTCATGGTGCTGCAGGCTATGTACAATTCAAACAAGGCCTTATTATGCACAAGGTAAGTCATGCTCCTTTTGTTTTGTACTCTTTCCGTGTGTGTGAAAGGGGGAGAGGGTGGTTAGTGTTAACATTACAATAATCTATCTTTCCCCAGGAGGCCTCACAGACCCTCAGTCCACCGAGTTCAGTCTATCTCTCCTTCTATCGCTGTCCTCTGTAGTTGTCTTTTGTAACTTGGGTTTTTCTTTTTTTAGAGAGGGAGAGAGATGGAGGGAGAGATGATTTTGCGTGTGACGAGGCCTTGGGCGGACGGCTGTGTTTGATGTATTTTTTATGTGCTTAGGCTACTAGTGAACGATGGGGAGGGGGAAGGAGGGGATGGAGGAAGGACGCCTGGAGCTGATGCACTTGAATGGGGATGATGTTGAAGGAGAAAGAGGGGGGGAGGAAGATAGGGATAGAAGTGTGTGTGTGTGTGTGTGTGTGTGTGTGGAGAGGAGGAGGACGCAAGGTTCTTTCTGCCGCCAGCGACGACATGTCAGGGGGATGAGAGCAGGGTGGAGACAGACAGTGAACACTTGTTAAGTCTGTGTGATATAGCCTCTCTATACCACACACACACACACACACACCCACCCACCTCTAGAAAACACACTCCCGCATGCACACACACACTCATTCAACTGCCATGCCCTCAGATCTAAGATTGACAATCACTAAAGCAGCCAGTCGCCAGTTTGGGAGAAATATCACTCTGCAACAAATGCTGCAGTCGTCCCTTTTGCGAGGACTGGAGATATGACGTTGCCTGTCAGTGTTGCATTGTGGGTAACAGTTTCGACACCTTAAGCACACCTGTAACTGGAGATGTCTTGTGACGTGATAAAAAAAATGTAAAAATCCATCCTCCAACACTTGAGCTTGATGTCGATATGTTCAATGCCCACCAGAGAGTGTTGGCATTTACTGATGTGATTTGTCTTGTCTTGTGGCTTCCTCCATTTCCCAGAATGCTGTTCGACGACCACCAGAGGACGGGCATGACCTTGCTTGTTGAATTCAATAAGAAGAAGGCGGAGAGAGAGAGAGAGAAACCCAGTAAAACCAACAGATGATGTTGTTTTTTCCAGTGAGTGAAAGTGAGGTTTGTCTGTTAAAGCTTGATCGCCTTTCACTGTTTCTCCTCTGATGAAATTCCCTTTGTATGATTGTTGAAAAACCCTTTTACAGACTGACTATAGACAGACGTCCTTCTGAAGGTCTGACCAAACCAAACTCTGTGTACTTCTGATGTTACAGAAACCAAAATACCTTGCAATCAAACTCCCAATGTCTTTACCTGAGCTGGAATTATCTAAATACTATATCACTTCATAAAAAAAGAATGATCAAACAATAAAAAGAAGCTGTAACTTGCTAAATGCATCTACTTTTAAAGAAATTTAGTTTAAGTTTACAAGTACAATTCTAGTAAGCATGGTTTTGGTCATTTGCATGTGAAAATGCAGCTAGGCGTCTACTCCACTCAGAAATGTACTTGTACGTGTTGCTTCACTTGATGTTTGAGCTTCACTGTGCAGAGTTTGACTTTCTCAAATCTCAGTTTAATACACGTCACTATGAGCATAAATATTAAGAATTTGTTTAGTTGGTAATTTGTGGAAAAAAAGACACGATTATTTTTATATTTTATATTATGTATTTATGTTAAAATGTGCCTTGAAAAGTGAAACACAGAACACATACAGACTTGAACATAAGAAAAATAAAACACAATAAAATACATAAATCATATAGTGACATCATGACATAAAACCAAGGTTAAAACTGGATTAAATTTGGTTGAAAATTGGTTGATTGGCTTTTTAAACATCTAGGTTATATAATGCATAAATATTGTTTTAACAGCATTGCAACTAATATTTAAACGTGTAGTTTGGACGTGCTTTACATTCACATGTAGTCATTTAAATGCTTTTAAAACAGGCTATATGTAGCCTATATATATTTACCAACTATTTAGAATTTATAAGCAGTATATAATCATTTAATAAAGTGTTTATAGTCTGTAACTAAATAAACAAATAATGAATGACAATATAGTAAAACACTGTTGTAATGATATAAAATATGTCTTCATAGGAGAAGTTATAATTGCTGACAAATATTATACATTATTAAAGACTTAAAGATGTCCTTATAGCTACTTGCAACTACTTTATATTGTGTTATAAATCATTTATTAAATGTTTGAGTACTTTTTATAAATGCTAAATGGGTTAAAATATAGTGTGAACTTTTCAGCCAAATTTTGCCCAGTTTTAACTGCTTCTCGTTGTCATAACACAGAAATGCTGTATTTTTGCTATAGGGCTGAATGAACAGGATGTCACACTGTAACCTTGCAGTAAGGTTAGCACCATGCCATCATGTGGCTGTTATTCATGGGATGTTATTGTATATTACAGTAAAATAACAACGACCTCACAGTAACATGACAGCCCCCTCTGTCCTCATATTGTTTCTGTTCTTTCTCCATGCTTTCCCCCCTTCCTGCAGTCCCAGCCCAGTTTAGGAAATGTTATTAGTCAGCCAGTCCTTTTCTCTCTTCCCAGAACCACAGTGGCAGTGAGAGGATGGGAGGAGGAGAGAGGAAGAGGAAGATAAACACAGGAGGGTCGGAGGAGGGGGGAAAAATTGGGAGGGCGCAGTGTCCGGCTTCTCCACCGAACAGCAAACCAGCAGAAAGGTAAGAACAAACCAGAACCTCGTGCTAATATATTCAGGCTGGTCTGTGTCAGTCATTTGACTTACACAACCGGCAAATAGGAGATGAAAGGAAGAGTCTGAGGTTATTTTTTACTGAGAAGGGATAGAGAGGAGACAGCACTGATATGGGGTGAGCGTTACATAACGCGCAACGTACATGAAATATTCCTGGGGGTTTTTTCTGCAGTTTTCTCTAATTTTATTAGAAGGAATTGTCGACTCTTTTTTTAACCTTAGTGTTTCGCTGTAGATGGATTAGGATGTAAAACTGTCGTGTTTTGTGTGTTATTTTTAACCTTATATTCATCACTAAGCCGTACATATGCAGCCACTCAGCGCCGTTGGTCGCCTTTTTTTACGCTTTCTGCCGTCGTCCGTGCAAAGACAGGCACCTTTTTGTACAGATAAGAAACCGCCACCCAGCAGCAGGACTGTTTTGGTACTATTTTTTCTCTTTTTTCATCGCGTGCTGATGTTTTTAGATGGGTAAAATGCAGATATATTAGTAGAAATCTGTTCCTAAACATGCTACGCTTTATTCTAAAACAATATAGATTATTTTACGTTTTTTTAAAAATCAGCTTTGGAGCGATAAATCTGTCGATTTTACACGGATAATCTGTGTTTTCTCTCCTCGTGATCGTCAAGCATCAGTATGTGCCTGCTGCTGCTGCTGCAGGCGCGCTCCCGACAAAGCCACAGTCGCTGTCCTTCAGCACCACGTGAACGCGCGTGCACAGGGGAGGAGAGGAGAGAGGGATTGATTGACAGCAGCCTGAAGTCAGGATTAGAGAAATTTCCATTCTGAGGAGACATGTAAATATTTGATGCTAACAGAAGTGGAGTGTGCAGACCAGCCTGTAGTTATACATTATAAACAAGGAGTTTGGTGCGACCTAGGAGTGTGTGTGTGTGTGGGGTGGTGAACTAGATCTAATTTCTGTTCCTGTGTGTTAGTGTTGCTTTGGTTCATCCATGTATGTCCAATTGTTGTTATATTATCTTGTTTATAGAAGATATTTTACATTTCTGCTGAACATTTTCCAAAGCGTACCACAGCTTTTTCTAAAGCTCCTGATTACTTGTTTATGTTTCTTCTATGCAGCTGCAGGTTTTGACTCATGTTCGTACACAAAATCAACTTGCAGATACTGGAAATTTGCCGCCAAAGTCACTTTTATCGTTGGATGATGATGCAGTCGAACGCTTGGCTTGTTTTGAGAACTTTTGAGCTTCTGGGAAGTTGCTTTTATCCAAGACTGAATTATCAAGCTATGTTTTGTCTGGAAATCAATCTCGTGGGACAAACAACAGGAAAACAGAGCTGTTGTTAAAGACGGTGTGAATTTGGTAGCTTGTTGCATTAAAGAGGGTTGCTGTCAGATGTTGTTTCCCCACTAAAAACACAGAAGAGGTTTAAAAACACTCTCTGTGCTTTTGATTGCTAGATATTTGTTTTCTGAGTACAATTTTTGGATATTTTTATATTTGAATACCTGAGTTACCTGGTAAAGATACCAAAATGATGGCTTTGAACATTTTTCAACAAAAAAAAACCCTGTTTTCATTTAACAAAACAAGCCAAATTTCTTCTTAATACAGGCAGACATACAAGAACTTTGTCTTAAGATTTTGATAATTCAAGACCTTTTTTGCGTCATTTGATAGACCTTTATTTTATTTGAGAGGGGTACAACGTGTAACAAAGGTCCCAGAGTCAAACTGGGAAACGTTGCAGTTACAAGGTATGCATCTCAACCAGGACGCCTCACTATGGACACATTTCGGGTACAAAACAGTATTAAGGTTTATTACCTAATTCTGTGCAAGTTGTTTTTTGTATTGTACTGATATGAAGTTAAACCTTTGGCTGCTTAGAAGGCAGGAAAAATCTGTAGTAAAACAAAAGGGTTTTTTAAGTGCTTGAATGTTCTGTCCCTTGTGGTTTCAGTGAGTCTCAGTCGAGGTCAGTGATGCTTCACCATCAGGACCAACCTCTGAACTCGGCCTACGGAGGGCAAAGAGCCTCCAACAATGGCTCTTCCTCCTCGCTGCGAAACAGGAAGTGTGACAAAGATGGCAACTTCAACTTCCTGCCAGGCAAAGATGACGAGGGCTTCACGGGCAACGGAGGAGGAGATGAGAACCGAAACCAGGTGCGTCCCCGCAACTTGGGCCCGCTGGGTCGCGACCCTCTGAACTCCTCGCAGTCTCCTGGGTACCACCACAACTCGGGGCTTCTGTCACCGCGCTCCCGTGTAACCTGCCGGAGCCATCTCGAGCCCCTGCCTGAGATCGAGTGTGGGGATGACGCTTACGGCCGAGTGCCCCCTGATGGAGCGGAGGAGGGTAGGATGGAGGAAGAGGTGAGAAGGGTGATGATGAGCCACAATGAGGAGAAGCAGAGAGAGAAAAGGGAGCTGCAGAGGAGGAAAAGCAGCTTGGGTTTCAGAGGAAGGCAGGAAGAGGAAGACGAGGCGGGGCTGGACGATGGTGATGAATGGGGCAGCAGCGACTCTGACTCTGAGTTCAGCTGCCAGTCCGGTGGCAGCATGTCCTCCCTCAACATGGACAGTGGAGGCGAAGGGATGCTCATGGGAGGCTGGGACCGCATCGGAGTTGGGGAACCAAAATCCAACCACCAGGAAAGTGACCCAACCAGGAACAGCAACAGAGAACCAGCTGGAAGATGCAGAAGCTTCAGCCGCAAGTCGCTGACAGGAAGCAACCTGGGAAATGTTCTGGAGGAAGGAACAGAAGAGCAAGGCAATGATGATCGGTCTTCAGACTCAGACGGCGAGCTGCCAGAGCTGATGGACGTGGTGTGGACGCTGCGAGACCGCGAGCGCTTCAAGGCCCAGGAGATGGAGAAGCACCAGGTGCAGCTGACCATGTACCGCCGCCTGGCACTGATCCGCTGGGTCCGCACCCTGCAGAGCCGCATCCAGGAGCAGCAGAACCGCCTGCAGTCCAGCTTCGACGTCATCCTCACACAGAGGAAGGAACTGCTGCGCATGGGCACCGCTGCCGCCGTGGCCAACGGCGCTCCCACTGCCGCTGTCAGCCAGTCATAAAGAGAGAGAGCGAGGGGAGGAACTGAAACAGGAAGTGGTTAAAAACTGCATTTTTGTTCTGTTTGCTTCTATCCTAAAGACATTTCCCCTGAAAAGACAATCTCCCATCATCCTGTCTGACATTTTTAAGCTTCACACTCGTGTTGCTGATTGTAATGACACAAAAACGTGTGTTTTTGTTGATTTTCTTTACTGGTGTCCCACCCAGAGCATCAATAAATGTATCTGACTCGTCTTCAGTCTACTGAAGACTGGACTCAACCCCTGTATCTACACCAAAACCAAGATGTATGACTTAGGATGTATTCTGGTCAAAGCAACGAGATGGTGAACACTTTAATGTGTGGGATTAATATGTTTATATAAAAAATATTGTGTGTGCGTATGCTGTTTTTCTTTGTCTTGACGTGTGTAGAAAACATCTGCTGTACCAAAATAAAGTTCTGGAAAATATATAATATAGAAGATTTATACCCTGAGATCATGCTGTGTATATAGAGAGATAATAAGTACATTAAAAGAACAAATAAAATGATCTTATATCTGAGCTTTTTTTTGTGTGTGTGTTTGTTTGCACATTCACAAGACCTGTAATCACATTTTTAATAGATTAATCTGAGGGGAAGTCCAAGGAGTTGGCTGATAAGACCACTTTAAGAGCCCCCCGAGCCTTCATTTCATTCCAGATCAGCATGTTGATTTCAAGGAGCAGGTTTATCAAAGCCCCCTCAGTGCAGATATGACTAAAGAAGGGCTGTTTTTATCTTCTCTAGCTGTACTTGCTGTACCGGAGCCCTTGGGCAAATGACCTTTCAGCTAACAATTGCCTCTTTGTCAGCTGAACAAAGTTGGTTTGTATCGGCTCATCACACGGGGTTGGGGAGCGTGTGTTCTGCAGGGAGTGTGATAGCCGTGTGAGGCTCAAGCATCAATCTTTGTGGGCATGGCTGCTGCCGCCGCGGGCGCTCCGAGATCATCTCACCTCTTTCCCATGTGCATCTATGTGTGTGTGTTCAGAGATACCAGCCGCGTTGCCACCCTATAATCTCCATCCTCCTGAGCGAGTCGTGCCCCCCCCCCCGGGGAGCCTCTCAGTCTGCGCCCCGGGGCCCTGCAGGTCCTACCCGGCCGCGGTGAACAGACGCCGGTCCGGTTGCGCGCAGGAGAGCCAACCCCCGGGGCAAGTTTGGGATAATCCCCGGCTATGCCCTCTAACTAACTCCCGTTTATTTTTCTAAGCTTATCGCCTCTCCTGGACTCAGGCATCGCAGGGAAAGTCTGCGTCAATTTACATATTGATCCCTTGTTTGCTGGCTGAAGGTGGATGTTTGAGAGGCGTCAAAGCGCGCGGATAACATGTTTACACCGGAATAGTGACATGTAGACACCGTACAAGCAGCCACCTCTAAAGAATAGGACACCAAGGAGGAACAAACGTGCCTTTGATGGATTTTGTAAACCACCGAGACGTGATTTCAGGGTAGTTTGGAGAGGTTATAAATCCGTCCGAACAAATCTCAAGAAACACTGAGATAAATGAGGCCAAAAGCTACAAGAGAGCTTCAACTCACACAGAGAAAGTGGTACCTGATCAGTCTCTCCTCAGGAACAAGTGTTTTAGAGCAATGGCAATAGGTACTTTCAGTATTATAATATCCCATTAATAATAATAAATGATTTACTGATCTGTTATAAGCCATTAATTAGATCGACTTTTAGTTTGCCGTGGCTGTGAAATACCTCTCTTGGCTGGTGAGTCGTTGATAAAAGCTAAATAAAAAGTCATCAAACCTGCAGCCATAAATGTCAATAAGTAATTAATAATAAGGATCACGTTTTTCACTTTCTAACAAGTAAAAGTGAGTAAGTCATCCAGTTATAGATGTTCATTTCTGCAGCAAACTGCTCATGTTGAAAGTTACATAAGGATTTTGAACCAGATGCTCTTTTCCAAAAGGTCAGAGGTCAAACGGTCCCATGAGCAGATCTCACTGATGAACTAAAGACCTAATAAGACAAAGAAAGTGTCCTGGAGGAGGATAAACACCATGCAGCAATAGAGGTTCTTCACAACCTCACAAACCAACATTTGTTCTTATTAATGGCTCAAAGCACTTTGGTTTATTAATCAACAATAAAGCCATTAGTTACAACTTATAAAGGGTGCCTTATTAGAAACTGGTACCGACATTAGCAAGAGAAAGACGACTCCATAGTATTTATATCCATTTGACATTTACAAACCAGGATGTAAACTGTGTAGGATCCATACTTTCCTCACCCTGAACACATTCCTTGGTCTTGGTGTGACCGCCGGGACTCCTGCTGCGGGCGCACTGACAAAGTGCTTTGCGCACACGTGGGTTGCGCCTCGAGCCCCAAAATAAAAATAAAAAAGAGGGAGGAAAACAACATATGAACATGACAGGTATGGTGTTAGATGTGTTTTTTTTTATGCAGAACTTCCTGGGGGGCAGAGAGGTGCGCACAGCTGGGCCTTGTGGCACCCCTGTGGCGACATGGAGAGTCACGAGGAGGATCTGCATTTCTTTTCCTGTTTTGTAATACACTTCACCTTCTTCGCCTCCAAACAACAGTGAAACCACAAAATCCCAACTATTCATTGTCTGACAAAGGATGTATATGTTGTTTTTTTTCCTCCACTGCAGTGTTTTTATCCCAGGTGATACTTCTACTTATACACTGTGTTTAGATTTTCTTTTATCTAAAGTGTCACTAAAAAAATCACATGACATTCTTGTATTTTCTTGCATTTTTGAGCTATTTTTACAAATTCCCAAAACAGAAATTTGACATTTCTTTTACAGCAACACTTACTTGACCTCCTCAAATACAAGTCTGCCATTATAGATCTTTTTTGTACCCACATTCACAGAAGAAAGTAGTAGCCTCATCTATTTATCTACCTATTGAATGGATTTAGGCTGTTTGGTGATTAAAAATACACAAAAATTCTGCACAGCAGCAGTTACAATCACCAAGCATAAGATCACAATAAAAACCTTATTGCTTATTTCCATTGTTGTCCTCCGACATACAGCAAAAAAGACAACATGAAAATTATTCTTTCTAATTCTAATCAATTCAATGTGCAAAACTACACAAATATGAGCTGCAATCTGTAAGAAAACAATACATATTCAAGGATCAAGAAGGAGCAGGGAAGAGAAAAAAAATGTTTATCACCTGACGCCCTTTAACACCAGTTCCAGGAAAACATACATACAATGGTGGCGTGACAAAGCCTACATGTTCCAGGTGTCCTGCGAAGTATAAATCAGACAACAAATGACTGGAAAAAAAACATATTTTCAAGGCCGCTCTGAAGATGCTCTCTATGTGACTAACCTTATGTTCATTTGTACTGCAGCAGAACTGAAGAAAAATGTGTTTTCACTCATCAGTCGTGATCTAGAAAAGTAAGGACGGCATGAAGGGACACTAAACAAGTCCTTAACGGAGCATTTTAAGAGTATTTCATCTGTCTGGGTTGACCTCAGGTTGCCTGAACTGTGACCTGACTCAGCTGTTCTCACACTTCAAGAACAAAACAGTCTTTCCCCCCAAATGTTCGTGCTGAAAAACATATTTAAATCCCCCATGAGAAATTCAGATCTTTCACACTTCATGGGCGCACACACATGCAACTCTGACCTAGAAGACAAACACATACACAAGCTTCTTTGTGAGAATAACAGCAGTAAACAGTGTCCACTAGGGGGAGACACTCCATCACAGACCTCGGACCGACACCTGCTGTTGTCTCCGTGCTTGGACACCAGGGGGCAGCAGTGTGCACACGGCTGGGTCATGCAGCAGCGGTGCGCTTTACGAGGGACCACCTGGGATCCATGAAAGGGTTCCCAGTGGGAACATTGTTTTTCACTACATGTTGAATGAACCGGAGATCAGGACCAAGATAAATCAGAGGGGTCATGGGATGATTAACAAGATAGGGAAGCAGGACAAAAAACACATTTCTGTTACACAAATTTCTTTTTCAGACGTTTTTCCAGATCTTTGCTTTATTTTCTTGTGGAAAAATATTCAGATGAAGCCATGCAGCAAAAACCCGTAGACCTAAAATGCAATGACAAGGGGTCACAAGTAGACATGGCTTTGTTTTAAGGGGTCACATACCAAAATAGTCGGGAAACATTGATAAAATGCATGAGAACTGTTTTTTAATTATAGTTAGTTTAATAGTTAGTTAGCAGCCTACCTTTCTTTGTACAACTTCATGAGGTTATACAGACATTTTTTGAGAAAGAAAGAAATGACAGATTAGTGACAACTTTCTTGTTATCATCATGGTCACAGAGGTTATTCAGACATTTTTGAGTCTCAACTTGCTTGAAAAGAAAGAAAGAAAGAAATGACACATTTGTGACACGTTTATGGTCTTCTTTACAATCACAGAGATTATTTATACGTCCTGCAGGAAATGTTATGTCCTTGTTGAGTGAGTTTCCTCAGGTTATACAAAATTTTGTTTTGTCTCAAGTTGCTCGAAAAAGAAAGAAAGAAAGAAAGAAAGAACACTTAAAACATCCTGTAGGAAATTATATGTCAATGTTGGTATATGTTATATAATTCAACAAAAAAAAAATTGGGAGTCTGCTGTAAAATGTGGATTAACACTCAAAAGTTATCTAAAATATCTGTGACTTCTTCCTGATATTGTGTTGCTGGCCCTCTATGAACTACTTTACATGCAGTTTCCCTCTTTTAATCCCCCTTTAGGATCTTTAAGGTTAGAAAAACAAGCAAAAGATGCCAAAATCCACCTCATCTCTGCTCTGTAGTGAAAGCAGTCGTTGACATTTTGTACATTAATCACGGCTGTGTAAAGCTTTAATTCTTCCTGCTGTCAGATTCACCGCCCTGTCTGCAGCAGCTTCAGACAGTTATATCATTCTGTCCCACGAAGAGTCCTTTCAGATTAAGGTTCCTCAGGACAAAAATCTGAGGCCTGAACGCCCTTGACGTGAAAAAGTTTGGGAATCCCTGCTGCAGCCTCGGCTTTAGCTGTTGTGCGGAGCCTTTTGAGCACAGATATACATATATACCCTATCATGCTCTCTCTCTCCCCTTCTTCCCTCTGCCTGATGTAGTGTGACAGTGTGTTCGCCCGCAGCACTCTGCTGGCGTGGAAACAATCAGCTTTGACAGAAAGGGGGTTGGTGGTGGTGGTGGTGGTGGGGAGGACAGAGGGAGGCAGAGGAGTAGGGAGGGATGAAGGGAGTGGGAGGGGAGGGGAGGGGAGGCTGCGGCCCGAGGCCTGTGTATGATGAACTGGATAGAAAGACCTGTCGTCAGAGGAGAAACAACACAACACGATAGATAGATAGATAGATAGATAGATAGATAGATAGATAGATAGATAGATAGATAGATAGATAGATAGATAGATAGATAGATAGATAGATAGATAGATAGATAGATAGATAGATAGATAGATAGATAGATAGATAGATAGATAGATAGATAGATAGATAGATAGATTTAACAACAGAAATTAGTTTTTTTTTAGTCAACACTTGGTGAAAAATCACAGCCTGAAATAATCAAAATGAACTATAATGTTTTATTCTCACATTTTCTCAAAATTTGTGCCATTCTGATACAGGCTGTAGTGCATTTACTTAGGCAAAAGGAGCTCTATCTTATTAAAATTAACTCCAAAAAGCTCTCAGACACTCGTTACTTTAAATTAATTTAAAGTAGCTGGCATTTAAAGTGTTGAAATGGGCAATGGGGAGTTGTTATAGTGTATAAATTGTGTGTTTTAAATGATGTTGTTTAATGTTTTTTTTTTTTTGCTCTTTTCTTCATTCCTGTTATTTTGTGTAAATGTTGGCACTGCGTAGGTTTGCTTTAATATAATATTCAAGTCTATATGTTGGCTAAAAACTCTCCCAAAAAAAGAGGCCTATAAATTAAGTTCAAATAAACAAAAACTGAAATGTGTTAATTCAAAGAGAAAGAAGAAAGTTGCCATATGAATTACACAGAAGGGAAATGTACCCCTTTAATTAAATTCATCATTGTTTTCAACTGTTAATTATTATTTTTTTGCTTTATTTTGCTCATTCCTGCAGAGCCCAATTGTTGAGTTTAAATAATTCACAGTCTCATCAGCAACAGATTTAGAAAATCAGATCATCAGCTCATTGTGCTCTAAAGTGGCTTAACTTGACTTGACTTGAAGCCTGAATTGGAAACCATGGACGAACTAAACATCGTCAAAACTTTAATTGACAAAGAAAACAAAAACAGGTCAAACCCTCCATCAAAATGTGACATTTTATCAACCAAAACATCTGATAATGTGTTGTAACAACCTGTTGACTAAGTCAGGCCTTTGTGACCCGAGAGTCAGTCACCCACTCGACTCTCTTCTTGGCTAATTCAGTTAAAGCACTCAGGTCCATTATGAGGGCCCCTCTCAAGACGCAGCATCTTGTTTCATCAGTGTTTGATTCCAGGACTTGAAGCTTGTGTGTGTGTGTTTGTGTGTGTGTGTGTGTGTGTGTGTGTGTGTGTGTGTGTGTGTGTGTGTGTGTGTGTGTGAGGAGGAGGAGGAGGAGGAGGAGGAGGACTGTGTGTGTGTGTGCTGATGGTTCAGCTGCCTCGTCTGCTATAACCAGCTAATAAATATGAAAACAGCAGGTTAAAACTTTTTTATTCGTCCCGTTCCTGAAAGGATTATACCCTTCTATAGAGTCCCGTGGAAAATCCCCCAAACCTCATAATGCCCAATGTTGTCCCATAAAACTGTGTTGGACAAAAGGCGGAGAAAGGGGGCTTTTTCACGCATAAGGGGTTTTCTCAAGAGCACATTGAGAGGAGCCCCGGCCGGGACCCGCCCATAGATTATCTGGCTGTGGGTGAAAGCACGGCTGGGAGCGGCAGGTGCGTGTGCCAGGCACGGGGGGTCGCGGGGGGCCCCGGTGACCATGCAGAGGGCTGGTGAACTATGGAGAATGCTATATGCAGCTGCCGGCAGGAATGTTTGCAGATTGTCACTTCCATTTAACTTGCTCTTTTTCTTTTCTCTCCTCCCTCCCAACCCTGACCCAGAGATGGAGCCGCCCCCCCCCCACACACACACCCCACACACACCCGGTTTCCCTCCCACTTTCGAGCCGCAGAGATAGGGCTAAACGGTGACACCCTGTCCACAAAAGCCACAAGCGGCCGGGGTCGTCCCCGCCTCAGCGCCGTGAAATTGTGGATTAAACTGATAAGCAGCGAGAACCATACGGATCCCACATTTTTCTGAGGGAGTTTTATGGGGCTAAATGAATGCCAAGTAACTCATAAGGCAGGGTTAACACACTCCTTAACTCCGTCTCACTTTAGTCCCCAGAGGCTTCTTTCATACAGGTTATTGGATTTCAGGTTTTTTGAAGCGTAGTCGTCAACATACTGGGTGGGGGGGTGTCTGTGGATGAAGCAGAGGCTGTTTAATAATGCAGCTCATGAATTTATCTCTGCAACTTTGCCAGAAATTAATCAAATAACACAAAGAATGCAAATCGTACGCCACCTAAATTCGCTGGAGCAATCTTTTTTTTTTTTGTCGTGTGGCCTCTCATGGAAGCATCGCCTCTTATCTTAATTTTCATGCATTCAAAGTAAAAGTCTGCGTATTATTACCAGAATCCATTAATCGGAGAAGATAGTCGCCCCCCAACCCCTCCATGTTGACCCGAAGTAGGTTGTGTCTTTGCCTGGAAATGGCCTCTTTGCACCATACCTTGGTCTCTAATCTCTGCCGTCCAAACTGTGTCCCCCTTTCCAAACTGTGGCCTAAGGCTATGTGTGGGTCCGCCACATAATCCCCCTCAAAACTCTGCAGTCCCTGTTATTCCACTGGGGTTTGGCAAAAAAAAAGGTGCTACACGTCAGAGCGGCACAACGCTGCCATTATTTTCACACCATCTTCTAGCAAAAGAAAAAGGGATTAATGTCCCCAACCATTATGAATAATGAGAATGAATAACAAAAAGCCGTCTGTTTATCCCGCACGATTAAATAAAGGGAAAGAGTGTCCTTGTGCTTTTCATTGAACTGCGTTAATGGAGGTGACACGCAACCTGCAGATTGGGATGAAATCAGTGAGTTAAGTTACCATCTGATGCTTTAAGCCAAAGTACTGGCACCGAATTTACCCCTTCATTAACGTCTAAACTGGGAAATGGAGTGCCTGTATGTTTCTGTATGCAAAGAAGGCAACACAAGATCTGATTTATACCACAAAAATGAAAATCTTAACTAATGGTGTGCAAATATGTTAACAATTAATGGGCTTATGACACTCAGATCATATCCTCTGTATTTTTTATTTTTTTTTTTTGTGGTATTTGGGGGTTTAGTAACGTGACAGGAGAGGGTCACAGTCAAATGGTGTGTACTTTATAAGTTGATTCCAGTATTTTTGAGACTTTTTGAGTTTAAATTTGAGTATTTTAAACGCTCAAATTTTATTCCTGGCAGTTGTCAGGTGGAGAAGGCTTTGAAACGTCATTTAGACCTTCATGATGGGAAATAAAATGTTCAGCAAGTATAAATGAATAAATAAAAAGGGGAAAAATATTTCTCCTCTTTTATCTGAAAGTGGTGGTGGGGGGGGGGGGGGGCGTTCAAGGCCTCGTGACCTTAGTGTTTACCTGTTCATGGGACAACATACATATATGAAAAAGCTCTTAAAAGAAATGTGATGGTCAGTGTGACCAAATCAACCTAAACAACACAAAAAATAGTTAAATATAGATCACTTTTGGTCTTAAATTTCCCGCCTGCATCTCCTTAAAGTGAGCTAACTTTTGAAAGAAAAAATAACTTCTTCCTCTTACTGATGAAATGTTGAAATCATGAGCAATTAAACGCAGCCTTGTTCAGTTTCAGTACATTTAGACGTTTTGCTGCTACAGTCTTACTTGGTGTAGTATGACCAGTAGATTATAGCTAATGTTATTATAGCTAACTTTAGACAGATAGCCAATTCACTGATTTTTATGACTCTTCTCTACTTGTGCAACAGTTAAACTATTTATACACGCTATGTATATTTTAGCATTTAGCATCTCGTACTTGGCATTTATGGCCACAGTGGCTGCTGTTCAGGAAAAGTTACATATAGTCTCTGCTCTGTGTAACTGCATTTAACTTCTTGACATCTTTCCCCCTTTTTTTGCACAGACTTTTTTAACACACACTGGATTATAGTCCACAGCTGCCAAAAATGGACAATGCAGCCACGAACAAATATGGAGTATCATGACAGTGATACATGAGACAATGTGTATGAGTTACATTGCTCTTATTATGGTTAATGTGACCAAATCAACATAAAAAACAAAAAAAAAGAAGAAAGTAAAGACACTCTTGGTGCTAAATTTCACTTTTGCATCTACTTGCTGTGCCTCCCTGTATTGTGGCCTTAACATTTCTCTTCAAAGCATCTTTTCATGCATTTTTGCTCAGAATTTCCCAACATTTACTGGATCATAACTCAGTCCACAGCTGCCAACAACATTGCTCTTGGTAGTCAGAAAAAAAACTAATGATTAATATGAGCAAATCAACCTAAAAAAAAAAACAAGAAATGAAGGAACTTTTGGTCCAAAGTGTTGACAAAACTTCCCTTCAGCGTCTTATTTAATTGCTTTCCTCTGTATCATAGAAAAATATCTCTCTTCTGTGCATCTTTGCCCCTTTTTGCTCAGTATTTTCCAACAAGCACTGGATCAAAACTCAGTATCGCCAAAATGGACAATGAGAGCCGTTGCTTTTAGCAGAAATAACTGATGGTCAATGTGACAAAATCCCATATAAATAGAGAAATAGAGAAATAAAGAACACTCTTGGACCTAAGAGTTGAAAAAATGTCTCATCTTCATCTCCTTAAAGTGTCTCCTCTGTATCGTGGCCTTAATATTTCTCTTCCTTGCATATTTTCCTCTTTTTGCTCAGTATTTTCCAACATTAGCTGGATCATAACTCAGTCCACAGCTGCCAAAATGATGATGCGCCCAACAACAAGAATAGCCTCATGACAACGATTCATCGGGACAATGTAGAAGAAAAAAACTAATGATTAATATGAGCAAATCAACCTAAAATCTAGCCTCCTGACAACGATTTGATAATGTAAATGAGAGACATTGCTTTTAGCAGAAATAATTGATGGTCAATGTGATGAAATCCCATATAAAGTGTGAAATTAAGAACACCCTTGGACCTAAATGTTGACAAAATGTCTCATCTTCATCTCCTTAAAGTGTCTCCTCTGTATCAGTAGTTTCCAACACACACTGAATCATAAACTCTGTATCCACAGCTGCCAAGACGGACAATGCAGCTTGGAACGAGAATATGAAAATGAAATATGAAACAGTGGTGTGATAAACTGGTAGATAATCATCTTTTCATTAAACTTTCATCCCCAGTGACTTAAATATTCAAGAGCCCAATTACAGAGCTTGTATCTCTCCCTCTCTCTCACTCTCATTCTCCCTCACTCTCGCTTTTCTTAACAAGAGCAGTCAGGGAGGGGAGAGAGGGGTGAGTGGCTTAAGGGGCTGAGTGAGAGCATCATTATGGAGCGGTCACACGAGGGGAGGAAGAGATGACCCGTCGCCCCCTCGCCGAGGACAGGGAGCAGCAGGCCTGACAGCGACGCTGTCCAAATACTGGGATGAGAAGAGGAGGAATAGGGATCGAAAGGAAGCAGATAGACATGCAGAGAGTGCAGCCATGCAAGTCTGACGGAGGGATGAAGGGATGGATGGATGGATGGATGGATGGATGGATGGATGGATGGATGGATGGATGGATGGATGGATGGATGGTGGGAGACAGAGAAAGAGACAGAAACAGACAGACGAGCTGAGAGAGGAGTATAGATTTTCCAGGCAGATAGTGGAAAGATGTGTGCATCCCGATGAGTGCCACAAACAGGGCGCATGACTCTCTTGTCTGCCTGTTTCTGTATGTGTGTAGCGTGTGCAAGTGTGTGCAAGTGTGTGTCAGTGTATTAGCAGTCAGAGCACTGAAGCCCACGGGCGATTCCTGTGTGTGCTTGCGATAAAGGGAAAAAGGGAGGAAGTATAACGGGGGAAGCGGGGCGTGGAGGAGGGGGTGGGTGAGAGGAGAGATGAGGAAGTTGGTTGGGGGTGTGTGGGGGGGAGTGTGGATGGGTGGAGTGGGGGTGTATAGAGAGAGAGAGGAAAGAAGAGAGAGGAAAGAGCATCCAGCAGAGAAGGGAGCTTCCTCTGTGCTGTCAAAGCCTCTGGATCATGTCCCCATTGGTCTTTCTCTTTCACACACACACACACACACACATGTTCCCTCACCCAATTGCTCTCTTCTCCCTCAAACCAACCCCTCTCTCCCTCCCTCTCATGAAAAGAGTGTCTTGGCAGGGTAATTAAGAATGGCCTCTAAACACAGGAGTATGGCAGGAACGCTCCAGATGAAAGTAAATGATTAAAATAATTACAGGCTGAGAGCTGACGAGCCGGAGTGTGGGGTGGCCGCCGGACATTTGTCGGTAATTAGATAATTAATCTGAATGCAAATGATGAGCCCTAACGAAGCAGTCAAGCTGAACCAGCGACAACTGCCGTGAGTGAAATGTGGGGAGGGAGGGAGGGAGGGGAGACAGAGAGAGAGGGGGGGGGGAAGAGAGGAGAGAAAAAAGCAGAGAGGAGAGAGGGGTGAAGGGAAAAAAACACATGAATATGAGTGTAAAACATCCAACCTCCCAAAAATCAGCATGAACAGACTCAAAAGCAAGCAGAAGCAGAAGCAGCAGCAGCAGCAGCAGCAGCAGCATTGTAAATCAATAACTGTTTCTGGCAGTGACAGCTCACAAAACACCCCCCTCTACTTCACTCTGTTTGTAACTTTCAGTCGTAGTGACAAGCAGACATGAATACCTTGTTAAAAAATATACAAAAGGCAAAAGCCACCATGTGTGGTGCTCTGCAAAAAAAAACTAAAAAAACTACAAAAAAAAAAATGTCTGCTCTCCCAGGGAGCCGAAATACCAAATGAAGAGTATGAACATGAAATGGCACCTTAGGAAGAAAACAGAGCACGCTTTGCACGCCCTAAAACGCGTGAGCAAATTGTGGATTTACTCGCTCGCTGCTGCACACACACACACACACACACTCATTATCCCTCTATGTGTCTCTCTCTCTCATAGCTACACGCTCACAAATACTATCAGCGTGTGTATCAGCAGATGTAAACAACCGACTTCATAGCTTATTCAGAGATGTGTTTTTCAAGGTTGGCATAACAGGTGAAGATATACTTGTCAGCATCCTCTGCAGTACTGTGGATCACTAAATTTAAACTTAAATAAAGATCTTCTGGGTTTATTTATTATGATTCCACCTGATGTTGCAGTGAAAGCTGCTGAAGGTCTGTCTGTATTTTAATTGGGCACTGAAACAACAGCAGTGATTATAAAGGCTCAAGTAAAGAGCATCTTGGCTTATACAGTATTATGATAAGTGACTGAATACTTCAACACCAGCACGAACCAAGTGTCTCAGTAGACTCTTTTAATAAAATCCCTAAATCTCATCTATTGATAGTAAATAGAAGAGCAATTCTGTTGCTTCTTGGGCTTCTAGTTTTATTGAAGATACCAAAACAATACTTTTTTCGATAGCTTACTTTGTGGAATATCTACAAAACCCTTTTTTCATTTCACAAAAGAAGCCAAACTTTAACCCAACAAGCCCAACAAGAACTTTTCCTATAGGTAAATTAGTCTAAAAAGTGAACAAATCTGAGCGTTTCGCTACTTGTGGCTGTTTTCTATAAAACCAAAAGAAGTCGTTCTGCTACAGACACAAAAATGTTGAGATTCAGTACCCAGCCCTAGTTGCTACTATCCCTTCATAATACTTACGTGATTTCATGGAGACAGGGATGAGATTACACCATGACATCTAAAGAAACCCACACTCTTAAATAGGAATTGTATCACTGATCTCCTTCAAGTCCCTTCTTGAAACACACTTTTATCGGAGAGCCTTTCCTGATTTTACGTGTTTTAATTTTAACTGTCTTTATTTCCTGTAGTGTTGGTATTTGTTTTCTTTTAAAACCTGATGATTTTATGACTTGTCTGTGTTACTTTGCTGCCTTCGTGAAGCACTTTGTAATGTGGATTTTGAAAAGTGCTCTATAAAGATTATTGTTATAAAAGATAACCGCTCATTTGATGTTTTGATGATGGCATTGGAGACTGTCTCCCATAGACAGATATCTGGTGACTATGTGGGCCATAACGCATGCTTCACATCATTTTCATGTTCATCAAACGAGTCAGTGACCTCTTGTGCCCCGTACACAAGCATCTGTATCTGTTGTGTTGTTTCCAGTCAATTATTCAGGCTTTCCTGTCTGTATATCAGCTCCAAAAAAACATCATCTGAAGCCGAACACGTCAAGAACCCACACAGTTTATCTAAGATAGAAGGCTGCACAGTTAGAGGCAGGCATGAGGGTTGATAACATCCCCCACCCTTGTTAGTGCAAATTATGCAACACATCCACTTACACCTTTAACAGACTCTAGGGGAAAACGTTTTACCTGTCCACCATTCTCATTAAATCCAGACATATCGCCCACTCACTCTCATTCCGCCTCATCATAATCACTGGAGACCAATGCTGTGGATAGGAATGTGTTTAGCCAACATGCTTATTAAGCTCTGTGCAGGTTAAAATCATCAGCAAGACGTGCCGTCATCCCCCCGAAATCTCAGCTGTACACATCCAAGTCACGTTTTATAGCTCAGAATAGTTTTGGCTGATTATATAAGCAGATTTTTAATGGAATTGTTTAACTGCTGCGTCATGTTGTAAGCTTGGACACAACTTGAGATTCCTCTTAAATATTACAACAAACACTACACTTTAACAAGTTCGACCTTCCACTCAGATGGCAATGTTGCTGAGCCCAGACTGAGCTTGATGATAACTGGTTGTGTGAAATTTTGTGGTTTCATCAAAATTGACATTACTAAAGCGATTGCTGAAAACACTGACAAAATCTCAAAGTGTGCCGTCTTGGCAGAATAATATTGTGACTGAAAGAACCTCCAAGTCTATTAGCAATTTAATTGGTTAAAGTATTTATTTACATTTAGAAGAAAGGACAGATGTAGAATAAACTTAATAGTCCAAGAACATTGGTGGCTGCTGTCTTACAGTCTTATTCTGAAATTTTATGTCAGTTAAATGTGGATGTAATTTCATTATTAAAAGGGTAGTTTCCTGGTTACAGACCTCTGAACCGCTGCCACCTTTCTGTTGTTTTTCAGTGATTAAAATATTGTGAACAATAAAGAAAAAAAAAGCCAAATCAGTCTAGTCAATTTCCTCCTGGTAGAAAATAATCCCTTAATAACTCTCAGATCCTACCATTCCCGCAAATAATGTTCCACATTAGTATATATTATTTTCCTTCTATGTATTATGTGCACATCCAGTTTGTGACCAAAATGTCAAAAGGTCAATTCAAAGCCTATTTAAAAACTTAGAAAATGCTGTTTTGTCATTCCAAGTTGGACCTTTAACATGGCAAATATAAAGATATCTGATCACAGGAAACAAAATCTGTATAAAAAGGTTTCAATAATAAGCACAACAAAGAACAGGCTTTAGGTTTTACTACTTGTCATTCTGAAATCAAAACAATACTCACACCTGACAATACTATGCCATCATGCCACCACACAATGACCCGAACAACCACATTAAGAGCTTTTAAACGAACAGCCAAACATACCAAACCCCAAAAGAATCAAACATTTACAGGACACAGAGCTGGTAATATACAAAAACTTGAATGTTTTGAGTGTGAAGCTGTCCTCCCGCAGTCAGTGCTTCTCGGCATGTCCGTGGTATTTAAAAAAAAAAAAAAAATAATAACATGCTGTAAGAGGTTCCTTCAGTCTCCCAGTCGCCTGGTTTACTCCACGACCAGCTCAAACACCTCTGCCTCCTCAAACTCAGCGTTCATCTTGGCAGCCATTGCGTCCAGCTCCGTGGCGTCCATGTGCTGGACCTTCCTCCTCCTCATCCTCCTCCTCCTCTTCTCCTTCACCACGGCCACGCCAGGGATGTTTAGGTCCGGCCCGGGCAAAGCTGGGGCACAGTCATCCGCCTCAAGCAACGACGTGAGTGAGTTCAGACCAGACAAGGGTCCAGACACATCCAGTCCCGTCTTGGACTGCCCGACTCTCCGGAACACCTCGGGGGTTTTGAGCTTCTCAAAGCCGAACATGGTCTCTCGGGGGTCGGGGCTGCTGAAGGACTTGTCGCTGAGCCTGCTGTAGGACCGGCGCACTTTCTGCGACCACACCTCGTCCTCTGGATCCGCCGCCGGCTGTTGAGGACGAGAAGGGGGTGGCGATGAGGAGGGCAGGATCGGGGACGGCATAGGGGCCTTCTTCTTCTTCTTGGCCGAGGCGGAGTCCCCACGGCCCGGGGCAGGACCTGGGGTGGAGACCTTCACCTTCTTCTGTCGGCTGCCCTCCGACCCTGCCCGTCCCGGCGTGTTCTCCTTGTCGTGCTCCGACGGCGCGACTGTTTTTCTGGGCGCTATCTTCCTCACCGCGATGGAGCGTTTAACAGCAACGGGCGCCGGCGCCATTTTGTTGTCGGTTCGTACGCCAGTCTGAGGAGGAGGACTCAGCCGCGCTGACCGTCTCCGCTGCGAGCCGTTGAGCTCGCTAGAGTCCGCCATCGTGTGTCGAGGCTTCCCTTCGTTCACACCGACCGTTCCCCGGTGGAATAACCAATTCTCCTTGGATTTACTCTACGACCGGCAGAGAAGTCACCGAAACACCGGTGGCGCAGCAACAACGGCGGCCCGCTCAAATCGCCCGCCCGTGTCGCGTAGAGACGACGAGGGCGCGGTTTCCGGTGACGGCAACAGTCTGCGCCGCCCGTCTCAAACTTTTGCTGTGTAATCTGCGAGGCTAAGAGACGCCTGCCGTTTCGGAGTATTTGTTTAAATCTTTCGGGCCACAGCCTGCCGCGCAGAATGGAGTATTTAATTGGGATCCAGGGACCCGACTTCGTCCTCGTCGCCGCCGATAATGTTGCGGCCAGCAGCATCATTCAGATGAAACACGGTACGACGACGCGTTAGCTTAGCGTTAGCCACCGAGCCGGTAACGGACACGTTTTCGTAGCTGCTGTTCGTATTAAAACCGCGTTGTTGTTTTTTGTTGTTTTTTTTACTGAAAAGTGGTGCTTAAAGCTCTTCTTCTCACGGTATATTGAGCCGTGGCGTTCAACCTCCGCTGTCTACATTGCGGATGTTACTGGAGCTAGCAGAAGCTACACGTAGCTTCAGTTTGGATAAGTTTAAAGTATAAATACATAAATCTTTCTCGTTATGTTTTTTTTTTTGCACAGTTTGTATATTCTTGTTTCCGTAACCGATAACAGTAAGTGACGTGCTGCTGTGAGTTAGTCCAGTCCACTGCACAGGTTGGACAGTGAAAGTGAAAGTGGGTGAAGTCGGCAAATGGCCACTTAAAATAACTACTGACGAACACCAGGATGATGAAGAAAGGCTGCTCTTTTGTTTTTCAGACTACGACAAGATGTTCAAACTAAGCGAGAAGATCTTGCTGCTGTGTGTCGGAGAAGCAGGAGACACGGTTCAGTTCGCAGAGTACATCCAGAAGAATGTCCAGCTCTATAAAATGAGGAACGGTGAGGACCTCCTTTTTGTTTTAAGATGATGGTTGTGTGGTTAAAGGAAAAAAAACCCTCACTCCTTCTCCACAGAAGTCTCCAGTTTAACTCTGAGATGTCCACTCATTGACAGTGATCGCACATTGGAAGGCAAACTGTATATGATGAAAACCACACGCCTAAAACTTTGTTGTTGTTTTTGTTTAGGTTATGAACTCAGTCCAGCAGCAGCAGCAAACTTCACACGAAAGAACCTTGCGGAGTACCTTCGGAGCAGGGTAACTGTCGTGACACACACAAAATGCTAATCTTTCCGCAACAATCAACACAGTCTGCAAGAGAACATTAAATAGCCTGTTAAACTATGTGAACTTTAAGCTGTTTCTGTAGTTTTATCAAAGGAAATACCCTGTGGTGTCTCCATTGACTGAGTGGCAAACCAGCAGTGTGGGCACAGTGACGACTATTCATGGTTTACACACCATAACTGCTAGTAATACAGTTAAATTAAGTTGGAATATAACAGCTCTGACTGTGAGTTGACAAATTCAGATCTGTGTCCTGTGACGGCACGCCTAAAACCCTCTAGGGCTTACCGTCCAGTTTGCAGTTAATTGTGCATGTTCACACAAACTGTAGAGATTTAGCTGTCTTGGTTCGTGAGGGTTCATAGCCTACACTGATGTGATCCATTTTGACTTAATGGATTTAAAAACAAAAAAAGATGAAACAATCAAGCTTGCATAGCCAAAGCATAAAAAGACCACATAACAAAGTGTAGGAAGCTTTGTTTAGAATTTTATGTATTTATTTTAGCTTGCATTACTTGACGCATCCATTAGAAATGTGTTCACTTTTTTATTTGTGCGTTTGTTTGAAATCATGTGTCCCTGTCGGCACTGGTCTTATCTAAATGCTGTGGTCTTTTACTCTGAGTCCGTTAAAGGGCCTTCAGCTTCCCATCAAGCAGTAACCTTTATTTTGTGAGAATTGTTTTCTCATGCCCTGGGAACATTTTCTATGAGAGATGTGACTATAATCATAACGAAAATAATTGTTTGAGATGAGGGACACATTTTCTTTTTTAGCTGCACACTGTAACATAAAGAGGTGGTGTCTTTTTGTGGGCGAACTTTATAAAGTTTGCTCCACTCTCCATCCTCCGAGCAGATATCCAATAAAATTATACCATTTATTTAACAACATAATCTCCACAAATTAAGACACTTTTTTAACAGAACATATAAGTATCCAGTTGCTCAGAATTTCCAGCAGCCAAAAGGGTTTTCAAGGGAGATGGAGAGAGCATGTATCTTTAGTATGTTTTCTCAGTAGCTAATTAATCCCCTGTACCAGTGGTCACCCTCTGAATTAAGCATATTCATGGTGGAGTAATGAGTGAACATACCTATAAATATTTTAATTTCTATTGTAACTTAATTACATTCCTCTGTTAGCATTTGCAATCTCATTTAGCTTTAGGGAACCAATGCTAGAATCACAAATTAATTCCCATAAGTTAAAGCAATACTCACTTCAAATGGCAGGGACAATATGTGGTGGGTTTACTCATCCATATCAAACCTGTGTTTTTAATTGCGGCTTGAAATTATTCATTTTTGGCTAAAACAGGAAATTAAAACACTCACAACACAATAGAGGCCTTGTTTGTCTTGATGACGTGGCACTATTGTGATGTATTATCACTCCGAAGTTCAGGCAGGAATTAAATCTCACGTGTGATTATACTTGTGTTTGTGTCGATATCAGCGTGAGACATCTAAGTAGATGCATTTTGACAGAGCCGGGTACGTTTGTCAGCTTGTTGTGAATGGTGACGGAGGTTTCTCCCTTTGAGACTTCATGGCAACACCTGAGCCTGCAGCACTGCCCCCCACCCCACCTGCACAGTTGCTCTGGGTATGTTATCAAATTACCGTGGCTTTTACCTTCAATACCAACACTTTGATTCCAAAAAAAACAAACACGTGATGATGCAGAATTTTTCCTCATTGCTTATGTAAGCTTGGATTTACAACCAGGCAAGTTAACCATCTAATTTATCTGCATGTTTGTGAGTTGGTTCGTTTATTTACGCTGAACACGTCTTGAAGAGTGCAGTGCTTTTTGAAATTATGTGAGTCCTTAAGGCCTTGCAGAGACCCGAGAGCCCCACAGATGCAAAATACACTTTTTATACAGGCAGTACAGTGGAAGGCTAGATTTAGGTGCATTTATTAAGTACTTGTTTAGGTATTTTACTTGTTATAAGAACACATGACCATTTAATGTTAATAGGTAGTTTTTAAGGTCGGTCTAGTTTCAGTTACACTCCCAATTGCAGGAGTATTGAACATAATTATGTACCAATCATCATGTGTCCGATTGGTAACTTTGTTTAGTTTTCTTTTAACAAAGTCAAGTATATTTCATTTATAGAGCCTAAAATCGCAAATTTGTGCCAAAGAGATTTACAACCTTAGACGGAAAAACCCCTTTAACAGGAACAAAATATGCTAAACTGATCAATGCATATGCGTTAAAGAACTTAACTAATTAAAATATAAGTGACAAAAGTGTCCTGATTTTAAAATGGGAAATCTGATCTAAGAACAAGTAAACGCGTCTACAATTCTAACCAGCTGTTCAATATTTTCCAGCTGTTTTCAAAAACTGAGTTTGATACCCAGCCCAAAATCTGAGCATCTACAGAGTTAAGCGCATACCACGTGTGCTTTAAAAGCATTAGGATACGAACAATAGGAACAATTATTTTCATCAATCACTTTTCTATATTAATCAATTGTTTGGTTCAGAAAATGGTGTAAAGGGGCCATCACAATTTTCCTACAGCCCAAGATGATGTCTTCAAACGGTCCAATATCCAAAAATTTGATATCACAATAGGACTGGAAAAGCAGCAAATCCTCACCTTTGAGAAGCATGAACAAGATAATGTTTGACATTTTTGCTTAGAAATTACATAAAACCACACATCCATTATTTATCAAAATAGTTGCTGGTCAGTTTTGTGTTGATCGACCAATCAGTTAATCGACTAATTGTTTCTACCCTACATATTTTACATTTGTTTTAACTTGGAAATACATGGTTCATACAAAGTCTTGAAAGTTTGTGTTTTCAAGGTTAGGAAGATGCTTGAATTCGAATATATACTCCTTGAAAAATGCTTAATTTTCAACATAATCTAAAAGCAAAGTTCTTTTCTTGTGTTCACTCGTCGTTCACAGCTGGATACGTCCTCTGTTGATCCTTTGCTCTTAGGAAGGAATTAGGAAGCATTAAATAATCATGATCAAAACGTACAATCAGAGTTAATATGAACAGCTGGCAAAATAAAGAGTTGAGAGTCGAAGTTTTTGGATTAAGTACCTAGAAAGTTTTTGAAAAGTGCTTAAATTTTACTCTTAAACAGCTGTACGAACCCTGTAAACCCTGTTTTTAGACGTAACGCACTCCACTGAAGTCAGCTGTATCTTGCGCTAATTTGTTAAGAGTAGTGCAGCCTCTGCCTGTCACAATAGCAGAAGGGTGAAAATAATTACAAAAAACAATTAGTGTGGCAGAGAAGGGAATGTGGGACACATCGAACAGGGGATAGGGGTAGAGCAGGAGGAGGAGGAGTGGGGGGGTCCCAGGGGGAAACAACCAGGCCCAGTAGACAACACGCCACAGACTGGAGTGTGAGAATGAGTAGGAGTCAACGTACACACAAATACAATATCTGCATGCACACAGAGGGACCTATAGGATCAGGATCGTTTTATTCTGTCAAGGTTGTACGTGTTGTGGAGGATAACATTTATATATTCATGTCTTGCCATAAGCTGCGAGTGTATTTTTGTGCCTCACGGTCATGAATTTGGTTTTATGAGTGCAGGATTTACTAACGCTGCGTTCTCAGGAGTGCTCAGAAACTGAAGCAATAGCAGTTTCTCCTCTGCTTCCCACACCTTCCTCCAGCTATGCTCTTCTCACATTCATCAACCTCCAGAGTACATGGACATTTGCAAATTATGTTGTATAAACAGGTTTTTTTTTTATGGTGTTTATCCCCCCCAGAACATCTCGAGTACGTAGAATATGTAATGTGTGTTGTCTATTTGAAAGTCTTTTCATATCAACTACAAGTAACACAAACATGCAGGAGATGAATCTGACCTGTTTTTGTATCTTATTTGGGTCAATAATTAAGTGTCTGAAGTGTGTTACTTAAACCATTAGGTACAATTACACTACCAAGACTTCAGTGCTACAATTAATGGTTAATTATGTTCATCTTCGTTATCAATCTACATTTATAGATAAATCATTTGGTCTACACAGTGTCAGAAAATAGTAATAAAAAAGATTCACAGAGCCCAGAGTAACATGTTTTAAAGTGCTTATTTTGTCCAACCAACAACCCAAAACCCCAAAGATGTTCAACTAACAGTGATTTAAAAAAAAATCACATTTGAGAGAATCTAGAAACAGTTAATAGGTTATCAAAATTGTTCAAATTAATTCTCTGTCGATTAAACTAATCATTTCAGCTCTACGCAACTTAAATAATAATCCTGATCACTCCTATGAAATGTTAATTATTAGAACAAAAATGTATTTTACTACACTTTCTACATGTCCCATTAACACCTCTGCTGTCATTTCAAGGAAAATTAATTTGGTACGCTATAACGAAAAACATAAGATCCAGAAAATGATTAAACAATCGTGCAGTTCACGTGTCGGGATCCTTAACCTTTTTTAAAATTTCCAACAACATGCAACAATGCAGCATAGACACCGACACCACAAGCTGGTTTCTAGTGGTGGGGAAAATGGATTAACTTAAGTATCGTGATTTTTTTTTTCTTTGTTTTTTAATCGATTAATCCGATTTTATTAATAATAATATTTTATTTACCACTTTATATGCAGTATAGAAATGATACTGCTGAAATAAAACTCAAAGACTGACAAGTGATGTGCATTGATTTTGGAAATGTAACTCATGATAAACAGTCTATAGAAGTGTATGATTCAACTTTTTCCCATGGTCTAGTGTTCAAAAAGCAAACACAAAATGGAATAAATTGTAATATTGAATCGCAATACTTAAGAATAACAATACATGTCAAATCAGCACCCAAGTATTGTGACAGTATTGAATCAGGAGATGCCAGGGTTCGTACAAAGTCTTGAAAATTTGGAAAATGCTTAATTTTAACTGTTTGTTTGCTTTTTGCATATACTCCTTGAAAAATGCTTGATTTTCAACATAATCTGGTGTTTTATCATCTACACAATCACTCATGTAAACCAAAAATATTAATATTTGAAATGAAACGATCCTGTCGTCATATTTGTTTGTCGTCTCCTGGCGTCTCACACCGGACGCAGACCAGAGGTAGATTCACCGACATGAGCTCCGAAATGAAAAAGTGGTGGTTTTCCGCTCTGTATCGTGAGGGCGACCACCTGCTCTCAGATGATTGCTATAAACTTTATTTTTCGCATTCGCATTTATAGTAACGTGAGATGTGATGATAAAAGCTTTGAAAGTCAGAACATTTTTGGTTTAGGTACCTTGAAAGTGCTTGAATTTTACTCTTAAAAAGCTGTAACCCTGAGATAAGCAAATCGTCCCAGCCCTACTGGTTTCTGAGACAGAGATTAAGCCCGTTTGTTGACTAAAACAAAATTCAATGTAGATTCGTTGAAAAAACGCCTGTAGTCCAGGACCATGCTCAGTTCTCGTCTGGGGAACTGGCTGCATATGTTGGAATTTATTTTAATTAATCTGATTAAATCATTGCAGATTAAAGTTGAGCCCAGACAGACAGACAAGATAATGATCTGCTTTTGTGTATAAAATCTCTTTTTTTCTACCATCCTTAAATCATCTTCTGAACCCCCCGCAAAAAAAACTCATCACGTGATCCCACTGGCACGTCCAGACCCTTAGGTTAAAATCCACTGGCTGATAAATTAATCAGTGGTATATTGTTAATTCTGATGGCCTTATTCCTGCAGGATAAATTACAGACGAATCCTTTTTCAGTCTGAAAGATGTCATACCCCCAGTGGCTGCAGACCTCCGGGAGGTGTAGTTAGCTAAAGTCAGCAGAGCATGTCGGCGCAGCAGAATGAGCGAAACCCCCCACCCCCTGGTCACATACGACTGTGTACTCACCAGCCTGCCGTCCAGAAAAACAACTCCGCTAACCTCTGGAGTACTGCATTCACTCACGCTTTAGAGAGGAGACAAAGAGAGGGAGAAAAAAAGAAAAAGAAAAACGAGCAGTAAGCATAATCACCTGAGGCCTCGACTCTGCTGCATGCATATCAGTAATGATACACATGAAATTCACCACAAAGCAAAACAACTGCAAAGTTTTAAGGGGGCATAGAAACTCGGCATCTGTTTGTTAGCTTCCTGTCTAATATTTGCAACAACTGGGATAAATACAGATTGAATTGATGTTGAATTGACAGGTGCAGCAGTTTAAACGTTTTTGACTACCACACTGCTGCGCCCGTCAATTCAATATCAAGTAGGTGTAGGAGGCCAAGACGTTAGGTTAAAATGATACAGCAAAACGCACGGGAGGTGCACGGTTTATAAATATCACTTTTTTATTTTTTGGGAGATTGTGTAGAAGCCTTACAGTCATCAGTGTTTGTATATATGCTCTGCAGTATGGTGAAGAAGTTTAAATCTTGTCAGTCTGTGGAGTTTGAGGTGTCTAGAAGGCCGCAGCAACAGTTAGCCTCTGTGCTGTGGTGATCTACAGCTGGCCCCATATGGGTTTGTGCGATATTTTGTAGCACGGGGCGCACAAACGGGCACAAATAATTACTGGCGCCATATTGCACGCGGGCTCCCCTGCTCCTGCACAGATGAACAATTAATACAGCAGATTGAGGAGAAATGCCAATAAAGAGAACATGCCCCGGGGCAGGGTGCAAAAATAAGGGGGAGGGAGGGAGGAAAGGAAGGAAGGGAGGGAGGGAGTGCTGGAACGTGGAAGAAGAGAGTTTCGGGGATGAGTTTGTGATGATTTTTAGCGGCCTGACCTTAATTTGTGTCACAACTAAAGCTGTTTGTTTTTTTTGCTCAGGATCCTATACTGCCGATGTCTTAAAGAAACAGTGCGACATTTTGTGAAATACGTTTATCTACTTTTTTTGCAGAGTTAGATGAGAGGATCGATACCGCTCTCATGTCTGTACAGCTGACTATGAAGCCAGAAGCCGCTTAGCTTAGCTTAGCACAAAGAGTGGAAACAGCTAGCCTGGCTCTGTCCGAAGGTAACTAAACTAAAACTAAACTTCTAAAGAAAAATTAACCAATTACATCAATTGACAGAAAACTAATCTATTTGATAATTAATTGTCAGTTTTCAAGCAAAAACGGCAAAGATTTGATGGTTCTGCCTTCTTAAATATGAGAATTTGCCGTTTGTCCTCATCTTAAAATTATAGTAAATTTAATATCTTTTGGTTTTGGACCGTTGTTCGCACAAAACAAGACATTTGATAACTTTACTTGGGCTGTAGGAAAATGTAACTGGCATTTTTCACAGTTTTCTGATCTTTTATTGTAAGAGAGAAGATCGATCGATAATGAAAATAATCGTTAGTTGCATGCCTTATTACCAAGCTATGTCTTGTTTGGGTAATCCATATAAAAACCAAACTGTAAAAGCTACATGTTGTGGTTTTTACGGGTCTTATCATTGGACAGAGCCAGGCTAACAGTTTCCCTTTGTTTCCAGTCTTTGTGCTAATCTAAGTGAAGCGGCTGCTGGCTCCCATTTTACCATAAACACACAAGAGTGGTATCGATCTTTTCATCTAACTTTTGGCAAGAATGCAAATAAGTATGTTTTCCAAAGTGTCTATTAACTAACTAACTAACTATTCCTAGTGGAGCGGGTGTGCGTCTTCTGAAGGCGTCGCAGCGTACAGGTGAAGCTTTTGTTTCGTGGCACAACGGTCGCCTTGTTTGGCTGAGAGTGAGAGTCACAGCGGGGGGATAAAACGTAAAAGAAAAAAAAAAAGTGTGTATTGTTTGCATGTGAACCTGGGTGTGAGTTCAGGTGGCTGGGTTAACAAGGTGCCTGGTTCCCTCCGAGGTGACATGGGAAGGCAAGGTTATTTTGATGCCAAGTCCATATTATTGTTACATTGTAACCAGCGAGACAGGTGTCTGGTGGGTGGGGGTGACGCCGCTGGGGCGTTCGCAGGCACACGGAGGAGTTAAAGTGCGCGCACACACACACTAAAATATGCATCCTGAGATTCACGCCCCTTGTGCACACTAACAAACACACCGCTTCTCTTTCTCACATGTGTGTGTGTGTTCAAAACCATTGTTAACACACAGACTAAAGCCGACTCCACGGGGAGCATAACGATCATCATTGCCCATGTGGCAAACGTAGCGCTAACACACAAGTCACAGCAATAAGCAGGTCGGCTGAGAGACAAGTTGAAATGAGAGGGCAGGTAGATCACAACTCGCCCGGCGTCATATGAATCATATTTGCCTCGCTGCACGACAGAGAATGCAGTGTTATATTTTTCTCGTTGCATTTTAATCTAAAAACGCTGCGCAGCTTCTACCTCCGTCAAGAATTTAGGCCATAAGTTGTTTTTTGAAATCCCCAAAAATTGTCTGGCTTTAAAGGGATTTTTTTTTAAATGGGGGAACAGTGGCTCGCAACAACGAAGAGAGAAAATTAGTGGGGTTTTTTTTTTTTTTTTGAAGGAAGAGAAGGAAGAAGAGGCTGGAAGCGTAAAAGATGTAATTTAAAAAGAGAGAGAGGAGGGAGGATGGGGCAAGAGAAACGACTTTAGAAGTTTTTAATGAGCCCTGGTGCTACTCCAGGGCACAGGGTGAAGGCGGCGGAGAGGAGAGGAGAGGGGAGGAGGGAGGGAGTTAAAGGAGGGATGAAGAGGGAGGGAGGGCGCGATGGAGGGAGCAACAGGGGTGCTGACTCCCAGCAGATGTCACACTGCCAGTGACACCCTGATCCCCCCCCCACACACACACACACACACCTCCTCTGTCCTGTGACGCCCTTTCACCTTTCCTCTCCCTCCATCACTCTCCAGCTCCCCCTCCCATATATATATCTCTCTCTCACCGCTGTTTACGCTGCTAATGTTGCCGCTGTGTGCGTCGCTCTCCACGTCTCTGCCGAGCTGAAAATCAAAGTCCGTAATTAATTAGGAGCAATTTATTTGGAATAAGTTGAGAACGAGAAGTTGTACTTTTCAAGCGGTAAGACGCCTTTGCTCCTCGTGCGCTGGCTGACGAAAACTATTTCTGGGCAGGCGAGATGAGGTTCAGTCAGTCAGTCAAACATATGCTGATGGGAGTGTTGGCACCTCTAATTGGAGAGAAGAAGAAGAAACTGTTTTTAAATGCAGAAATCATGCCACATGACAGTAAACGGTGCAGCGCATACTGCAGCCAGTCTGTGATGCTGGTCTAGATTTCTTCAGATTCTTCTGCTGGTAGAGGGGGCACTGCACCAGTTTTACACTGGGGGGGTCTGATGAAAGATGCATTATGGGAATTTCAGTGTTTTTGGAGCTTGACCCACACGACGCTAAAAGTCAAGTTATCTCAGCCTCTGCTGCTTCGATTTTGATCTTTCTTTCTTTTTTGTCTTGTTTGTCCCCCAACATTATGGAGGTGCAACAGCATATCACTGGAGTAACACATTGGATTTCTGATGCCTGTTGTCATTACTTTATTTAAGTTACACCTCGAACACACAGACCAAGTGATAGCAAACATTTCTCAAAAGGCGTTTTGCTGGACACTGTCGTGTGTATTGACCAATACCAATACAGTATTAAATGACTCACTAAAAGCATTGCAATAAATGATCAATGCCTTGAAAAGAAGACCACAAAAGAGCAAATACTGTCAGTTACAAAAATTAAGAGGCTACTGCTTTAATTTGGATTATGGCTGATGCCAACAGTATGCCAATATGTACCTAAACGGTTAAGCAATGCTTGTTTTTTTATCTGCATTTCAGAATCTTGTTTCTGACCCAAATGATAAGACCAATTCTGGTGATTGAACAAACTGTTTGGTACAAACTGAAACACTGAATTTAATTAGTGCGTCCCAGACTAACACCTTGTAAAAACCCTTCTTATAGATCTGAATATTAATCCTCCTCTGTCTCCAGACTCCATATCATGTGAACCTTTTGCTGGCGGGCTACGATGACACAGACGGCCCGGGTCTCTACTACATGGACTACCTGTCTTCCCTGGCCAAGGCCCCCTTCGCTGCCCACGGCTACGGAGCCTTCCTCACTCTCTCCATTCTTGACCGGCACTACAGACCAGGTCAGTGCAGAGAAACGCCTCATGCGTGTTTTCTTCTGTTCATTGTTCCCGCGAGACAGACTGGAAAAGAGAGAAATAGACCCTCGAATGTGATTCGAGTCTGGAGCGGAGAGGTTATGGAGTTGATTCCCACTTTGGTCACTGAAAAATGATTCCAGTAGAAACAAGACAACAATTTGTATGTTAATTCTGTGTTGGTTTGTAGTGAAAATATCTCTGATAAATCTGACAATCTAGCATCAAATTTAGCCATTTCTCCCCAAATACCACATTGCAACATCCACTTCAATTCTCTGTTAATAAAAGAGGTTTTTCCTCTTCATTTTAATGTAATTTTGGTCTCTAATCTTCTCCTTTTTTCTTGTGTTTTTTGTTCTAGATCTGACTCGAGATGAGGCCATGGATCTGCTGAAGAAGTGCATCGAGGAAGTGAGTTCAGGAAGCTTTACTCATAAGAAATAAGAACAATACACATCTTATTTACTTGTTTATTATGTTGCTCATCCTCTCAGATAGCAACTTAGCTCTGCATAAGAGGCTCAGTGGCACAGGAGCTTAGAAACGTCACTCTAATTTGGCTCACGTGGATTTACTCTTATTACTGTGAATCCACATCAAAAGCGAGACGTGAGCAGCGCGTAAGCACTATTAAATTCACTAAACAAAAATAGTTTCCGTGTGGGCTCCACGGTAAGAAATCAGCGTTATTTTATTTATTGATTTGTGTATCTGTGTACAGTGACACTGGCAAGCTCACAGCCACACTGGGAGCCTTGATCGATCATTACAGATACCGTTAATAAGTTCGCAACATATAAACAGCGGGAGATTCGTGTGATTTTTAAACAGATGTCTGTGGAGATTACGCTTCACTAAGCAAGCCACAGGAGAAGAAAATAGACTGAGTGTAAAAAAAATGTGTGGGGGTCGTGGGGTGTCTCGGAGTCATTGTGGATACGTTTGATAAATGGGACGCGTATATGTTTGTTGAGTAAGGCGAAACATTTTCTACATGGCTCGGCCTTTAGCCTTAATAGTCAGTATCCCACTTTGTTTTTTTAATCACCCAGCTTGTTCTTCTTTATTTTTCTGTTTCTGTTTTATCTTAATATTTCTCCCTCTGTCTTGTCTCTGTCTCCCTCCTCCAGCTAAACAAGCGCTTCATCCTGAACCTTCCCTCCTTCAGCGTCCGTTTGATTGACAAGGAGGGCATCCATGACCTGGAGAAGCTCACCTCTGGCGCCAAGTGACCGCTCACTGCTTAACTATCAACCCTCACGCCCTCGTTTCTTTCTCTCTATTTTTTTTTTTTTTTGTACTGTTGACCTCCTTGCTCTTTCTGTTCCAATAAAAAGTGACACACAGTTGAGATACAAGCTCTTTGTCCCTCTGGTGCTTTCTCGTTGCTCTCTAGTCTACTCATCTGCACATAGAAAGAGAACAGCCTTCTGGCTGTGTACTTTTGCACTTGTACTCAGTGAGTGTGCGTGTGGGTAATGTACACTTGCTCATGCTTGTACACGTGTAATAAAACACGCATGCACATATGGTGTTACTTTATGAGGAAAAGTCGTTCCATTTCCCGGAATGACCAAACTACATAGAAATATTGATAGTATTTACTGTAAGGAAAAAAAATATTTACAGGGTTAGTATGAAGTCTTGAAAGTTTGGAAAATGCTTAATTTTGATTTATGTTTTCAAGGTTAGGGATATGCTTGAATTTGAATATACTCCTTGAAAAATGCATGATTTTCAACATAATCTGGTGTTTCATCATCTACACAATCACTCATAAACCAAAAGTCTTTTAATATTTGAAATGAAACAATCCTGTCGTCATATTTGTTTGTTGTCTCCTGGCATTTATAGTAACGATTTAGATGTGATGATAAAGGCTTCGAGAGTCACCACATTTTTGGTTTAGGTGCTTGAATTTTACCCTGTGTTTAGTCTAAATGATGTTTTAGGGCTCTGCTTGAAAAATTCAATTTTTATATCAAGAAATGTAGCTCATAAGCTGTGTGACTTACACATTTGATTCAGTATACGAGTGAATACATGCTAGCTACTTTATGTTCAAAACAAGGTAATAGTTGTTTTCACTTTTTTAACTAGCAAAAATCTTTTGACATGGCACCCTGAAGTTAATAATAGCAACGTATCCATGTAGTGAATTAAAACATGACAAAAAATTAGTTGTATCAACACCACTCTGACTCAGTGTCGGTAAATGAATAAACATCACCCGCACAAAGTTGGCATCAAGTGCAGAACTAAGAAACCAGGTTACATTGTTCAGGTGGTCTGATTGTGATTCAGTCTGTGTACCTGAGCAGAGCTGTCAAAACAGAAAACCAGGTACGCTTCAGGAAATATATATTTTTTAATGGTGTACTTTTTTTGAACATTCACCCTCTGTTTATTTCACCACCAACCAATACGCAGCACATCCTGAATTTAAATACATTTGAGCCATAACCTGCACTCACCCCGAACTTCAACCGTGGAAAGTTGAAACATCCAGCAAAGGGAATTATTTTGTGTCAGGTCAATCATCAGATACCATTCCTTCAACAGGAAGGCCACTGAGAACAAGCTGAAGATGCAGATAAATACAAGTGCTCTTGTGTGTTTTGCTACTGTAAATAATCCTAATTTGCTTTTTCCAGCGATTTAAACCACATCGCACGGTCTTGATCAGTGGATGGAGTCTGCTCAGGTGTCATGGAAACGGCTCAGTTTTTATCTTCATGATAAAGTATGATAAGTTTGATCTATATACATGTTATGGCTAAGTTCCACACTCTGAAAGCTCTGGAAAAAAATATATATATATATATATATATATATATATATATATGTTGTCTACTATTATTACTATAACAATTAACTTAAATGCTAAAATGCTCTTTTGTGATTTTTGGAAATGTGTCACAATTTGTACAGAAGGTAGGATGACATAAAGAACATGTATGTCTTAGATTCAACAGTTGCACTTCCCAAAACTAGCCAAGTTCATCTGCATTATTCATGAAAGCCACCCTATATGTCTTTAGTGCTACTTTATTTACAGAGGTGAAGTATCAGTAATCAAGTAGAAAAAAAAGTATTTTCAAACTTTGTAGGAAATGGCTCACCATCAGGATGTAGCTGTATAAAAATAAACCAAATCGTAAACGTATATGCTGCTAAATATCGTCTAATGCACAGGTGCACATGAAAATGAAATCAGTCAAAAGAAAGCATCGAATTCCTGCACACTTGTCAGCACTTTTTAAGCGTTTTTGTTAATTACCTTTATCAGGCATCAACTTCACAATATGAAACAACATCTTGATGCCAGACACAATTCAACACTTTATTTTTAATATATTTGTTGCTGAAATTGATTTTGTAAGATCAAGAATGGGTCTGTAGGTGGGTTTGCAGGATCATCTTTTGGGGGGAAAAAACATCAACCTTAATTATTTACTAAAAAAAAAAAAATAGCTGCTGAAATAAATATATGTTGACTGTATAGAGGGAGTGTTACAGTAGATGAGCATACTTACATACAGCTGTAAATGGAGAAACCAGGCCAAGTTGGTAACATCACAGCTGAATGTGTGTGTGTGTGTGTGTGTGTGTGGCTCTATCATCGTCTCCTCTCTCCACCACAGACAGGTGATTAATAAACATTAAACAATCCCTCCTCTCTCAAACACACCGGAATCTGACGGGAAGAGCAGCATATGTTTGCCTGGAGGCACAGAGAGAGATGGAGAGCGGCCCCGCTGAGTGTCAGATAGAGGGAGAGAAGAGGGGAGAGAAGAGGGGAGAGGAGGAGGGCGGGAGTTAGGTTACAGAGAGGGAGATGAAGCTGGGAGGGGTGGGGGGGGGGGTTGACACAGGAGGGTAATGAGATGGGAGGAGAGAAAGGGACATACGGCAGGTAGAAATGAGTGATGTGTGAGACAGTACGAGCAGGCGACACGTGTACGTGTGCGGTCCCTGGAAAGCAGTAATTGCGCTGAGTGTCTCGTCCTGCTTAAATAAAGCGAAGGACTGTGCAGGGGAGGTGAGAGGTGGTCGGTGGGAGAAATGCGGAACAGATGGTTTGAGGGGGAGCCGAGGTGTGCGGCTTGTTGGGCGCTGGGGGTCGCCACCGCTGCACCACCTCCGGTCTCCCAGGTACAGTGTTTCAGGGCTGCAGCTGTGACGCCGCCGTCTCCCTGGGTCCCTGCTGGAGACCTGCATGCACAGAGGGGCCCTGACGTTTTGAGAGGCCCCTTAGGGGTGCACACAGAAAATGTCTCTTAAGCATGATACGTGTATGGCCACTAATTCAGGCCCTGCTTTAAGCTGTGCAAATTAAAAGTTTGACCTGATGGTGGCGCTAGATGAAAAGTCAGAGGATCACTTAAGTGATTACAATTCATCCTGAGGGGAACACGAATTTTGGTACAAAATTTCATGGCAATCCATCCAATAGTTGTGGAGACATTTCTTTCAAAACTACAAATGTCAACATCATGGTTGGTTGAGAGGAAAAGTCAGAGAATCACCAGTGTTATTAGGGTAGATCCTCTGGGAACCATGAATGTCTGTACACAATCAATCTAATAGTTGCTGAGATATTTCAGTCTGAACCAAAGTCCACATTTACTGTTTTTTCTGTTCAATTGTAAATTGAGTATCTTTTGGTTTTGGACTGTTGGTCAGATAACACAAGCAAACTGAAGACATCACTTTGGACTCTGGGAAACTGTAATGGACATTTGTTTTTCTATTTTCTGACATTTTGAAGCCAGACCCCCCCAGTGTGAAACATTTTGTACCTGAAGGTGCCATTACTTTTTATTGTTCCTATATCCCAGATCAAAACATAAAAACACACTCATGAAACTCGACCGATCAGTTCTTAATTGTTTAATAATATATTACATTTATGCCGTAATACAATAATAATAACAACAGTAATAACATTAATAATAAACATACACAGAAAGTACAAAATGATTTGTGTTATTTTCTTAAGTTACCAACACGCAGTACTTCAAAATAAAAGAAAACAAATCTCCTTTAGCTGCCTTTGTCTCCTTCTTAGGCCACTGCTAGAGAACCCAGAGAACTCAATTTCCCATGAACCACCAATTAAGAAGAACTACATATGGAAGCTGTGCTTGTCCAATCAGGTACAGTTAAAAGTCTCCCAAAGTTCCAAAGGAGCAAAGAGCAGGTTGTTGTCTCGGATATGGCTTACAACACTTCCCAGATGAGTTCAGTCCAAAAAATGTGTATAAGTGTGTGCGTGTGCGTGTGCGTGTGTGTGTGTGTGTGCGTGTGCGTGTGAGAGAGAGAGTGACTGATGAAGGCAGGGGTTTCTAAAACACAGATAAAGGTGACATGTTTACCAAAATGTAATTTTAAAAAAAGGGGGCGGAGGAGGAGGGAATAAATAAAAGCACACAGCCATATGTGGGAACTCATCCTGAAGAGATGTTTTGTAGACGCCATCGTGACACAAACCAGCTACTGAGAAGAGAGGTCCATGCGTCATTTTGAGTGAGGTGGTTGTGGACACACATTACAGTACAGATATCATCATAAACCCCGCCTCCTCGACGAGAGGGACCGCAGGGGCTTCTGGGAGGTTTTTATCAGTTTTTATCCTGAGGGCGAAGGTAAAGACGCAGAGGGGGCAGCAGTCAGTCTTTTCCCCTCTTTTTCTCTTTTCCTTTCTGCCTCTCATTCATCCATCCATCCATCCATCAACACATCTGTCCGTCCTCCATCTATTTGCGGTGCTTCATCTCCTTGTCGTGGTGGCTCTTCCCTCCCCCCTCTCCTTTGTCCAGCATTTTGATCGCCTCCATCAGGTAGCTCTGGAAGGCGGAGAGCGCCGCGCAGATGGCGGGGGTACCGAAGCCGTGGGTGAGCAGGCTGAAGTGGGTGAGGCTTCCCTGGACGCCGGGCTCCAGGCAGGGGGTGGGTCGACTGCCGCCCAGCGGAGAGCGGTCCTGGGACATCAGGTCCACAAACTCCTTACAGATCTCCCTGAGAAGAAAAAAGATGAAGCATTAGTTTGTTATTGTGGCACTGAGATCAATTTCTGCAATGATAAAGTAGATCTAGTCTTTAGTCTTTAATTATTGTTGAAAAAGTGACCCCTTTATCAATCAACCCAGCACACCCTTATATGGAATACATGTGGCCTTTAACCCGATTGAAACCTGAAATTGGTATTGTCTGATTTTTACAGCCTCAACTGAAAGGCCCCTGGAGTTTTGGGGCGCTCAGAGAAGACCAACTAAATAAAAGGGGTAAATACTATAAGTATATCTACTATTTTTTGACAATATCAAGAAAAGGACATTAGTCCTACACAAACTGTCAAAATGTTGTGGCTGCACTGAATAAATCTTTTAGGAGCATTTATTCAGAGTGCAGGTGCCTTTTTTTTCTTGAAATTGTTTTTGCCTCTTGGCCATCGCACCTCGTACAATATGTAAGTGCATAGTGTATCCTACTTTGTGGCCTCGCATGGTTTTGGAAATCTAACATTTTACCTTGAAAATGGGCTTGTGAGTCTTTAAAATTCTGTATGTTCAGTTGTGTTTTTATCACATTCTCATAAAACAGATTAAGTTTGTAATTCATGAAGGAACTCGATATAACCGAAGCATTTAAATGTAGTTCTCACCCCCCAAAAATGTTAGCCCCACTTGTCCTGAAAAAACTCTTAAAGAGGCACTCCAGCAATTTGGTATTGTACTTCTTTTAAGTTGCACGACCCACAAGAGAAACAAAGAATGGTCAAAACTGAAGCATCAGAGGAAGAAAAACCCTGACTTTTACCCCTTAGTGTGGTTCAACCTCCAAAAAACACTGGATCCTACACTTCCCACAATGCAGCTTGATAGCATCTTTAGTTGGACCCTCCCTCTTTCAAACTCCATGCCCCTTAGAGGAGGCTTTCTGTTATACTTTGACTTAAAATCGGTGGACTGCTCCTTTAAAAAAAATAAACATTAAGTGTCTAAACGTGTGCAGAGGTGGGGATGAAACACTCACTTGGTGGCGAGCAGCATGCTGCGCCGTGTTGGGAGCTGGTCCGGCTCGCTCTGCCTGCACAGATACTCAGCTGTGGCTCTGGCTGGAAACTCTGTCTCGCACACATAACCAAAGTCCCGCGCCAGATGGACGGCCTCACCTGGAGGAGGAGGAGGAGGAGGAGGAGTGTGAGAGTGTGTCAATTAAAAACAGAAAAACCCAGTCATACTAGCACAGTACAGAAACAAAATCTTCTGCATTAGTTGGGCAGAAACAAGCAACTTTTCAAGAGTTAAAGGTCAGTGCTTCGGTTTAGATTTCATATCAGACAATTATCCATATAAATGCTTTCAACTGATACACAATCGGCTGGCGTAACTGCTCGGGTCAGGTCGGGTCACGAGGCAAACTCTGCAGCCGTTTTTCTCACTTTCGCTGCTCAAACAGTTCACTGCTCTTTGGCTTCGTGAGGCAGCCACAGCTTTAGCTCTTCAAATGGCGCGCATGCAGCCGCCCATGCTACGACTGTTTATTCATGTCTGCTCATGCAAGGATATTTCTATGTGAATATGTGTCTCTATCTGTCAGGATATATGCAGGTCACTGTATGTGTGTGTGTGTGTGTGTGTGTGTGTGTTTTCCCTACCCTCCACTAGAGATGTTAGGAGAGTGACGTTGGCTGCCTTGCGTCGCCCGGCGGGCAGGTTGAGGCCAATCTTCTCCAGACGCTCTCTCAGACAGCGGCCACCATTCTTTGACTTCGCCCTGAGGGGGGACAGGGAGACAGAGAGAGCAGTTTTTAGGAGCTGGTCCTTATGTGTGTGTGTGTTTGTCTTTATGAGTTTTGTTGTGGTGTGTGTGTGTGCCCGTGTCTCTGTATTGTGTCCATGTCTGGGTATGTGTGTATGCATCTGTGTGTGTTTTATGTAAGTGAATGTGGAGCTGAAGCCTACAGTATGTTCCCTGCCAACACTCATGGTGTCTTGTATTTTTCAGTGGGTTTATTTGCTTTTCATCCTTTAGTTACTGCTTTACTTTCCTTTGCCTGTCTTCATCCTTAAATATCTACATTTAAGAACGTTTCAATATTTATTCATGCATTATATTTTTAGGTGTTTATATGATAGGCAGCAGTGGCAGAAGAAATATTCAGATGCTTTACTTCAGTAAAAGTAGCAATATCATGGTGTAAAAATACATCCTGCATTCAAAATCTTATTAAAGTAAAAGCACAGAAGTATTAACAGAAAGATGTACTTTAATTATCAGTACTAATTATGCAGAAAACAGCCCCTGTAAGTGTTTTATTGTTATATTTTATATGAAAGTATTATAGGGTTTGGTGTATTACTGTGGAAGTAGCATTTCACTGTTAGCTCATTTATATACTTTATTATATACTGTTGGGTGGTTTATCTATAACAATGCATCATTTATATCATATGTAAAATCTTAATTTCCAAAGTAACCAGTAACTACAGCTGTAAAATGATTCCACTGGAGTAAAAAGAACAATTTAAAGTTTAAAGTAAAATAGAAATACTCAAGTTAAGTACAAGTACATGTATTGTTATCAGTGGTAAGTTGTATCTCTCTGCTGAGGAGGGTTTTACAATATTTACTACCCTTTAGATCTTTTAATTATGTCCTTTTAAAGTACTTCAGCCTGCAACCCAAATCATAAAGTTGCTCTTCGGCCCCGAGGCTCTGGTTCATTAAACCACATTGCTTCTCTTGTGATTTAGTCCCATGACCCATTTTGGGTCCTCAGCTGTGGTCTCCTAGTTAAGTCAAAGGGATCTTATTCTGAAAAGCTTTGGGAAAATGGTTGATAGCAAAGGACGTTTACACCAAGAGCCCCTTGTCGTGAGGTTTAAAGCATTTTGTATCAACAGAGCTTATTCTTCTTCACTGGAAGAACAGCGCAGCTTTCCTGTTTTGTGCCATAAAGAGGCTCCTCTGTGCAGTAAAGCGATCAGCATGACTCAATGTGAAAGTGGGCTTGGTAGCAAGCGATTTAAAATGCAACGTAAAGGCTGGTGGAGGCGGAGAATCCTCTTTTACGGCCTCGTTTGGAGTCGCGATCGCTCGAGGTCAGTGAGTCTTTGGTGCAGTTAACCCACTCACACATACTTTTACAGTTAACCGTATTAATATCTATAACTTATGAGGCTCAGTAGAGTCCAGCTGTTCTATTTTGTGACAGTTACTGATGTCTTACATTTCCCAGAGTGACTGTCAACAACATTTTGAGCAGGGCCATGAAGTTATTGTTTGTACGTACTGTAGATGAGCTAGACAGCCAGTTTGGCGACACTGGAAAATGATCTCAGTTGTGTTCTTTACTCAAACTGCAGTATGTTTTCAGGTGTCACAGCTTATTTACTTTTATTGAACACTGGTGGTGCCAAACAGTGTTTGTGAACTGTAGATAAAAACCCTGTTTTTTATTCTGATGCCCCAACATCAAAACTAACTAGTCATTTTACTTTTGGTTCTTTTAGATGGTTAAATAAAATGCAGTTAAATAAGAACTAACTTGAATTCCCATCATCTATCAACGGGAACAAGAGAGATACACCACTAAACAACAAAATCACCTGAATCATCTGAATTCAACTTATTTAAGGGATTAGTTCTTGTGACTTGTGATCTTTTATTTTTGTCTTTCAGCGTATGCTTGGAGTCCCTAATGTGACTCCCCCCAAAAAAAACCAATAGCTCTAAAGCGACATCACACCCTCTCATTCCCCATCTCCCTCTCACCTGCGGAGGACTCCACCCAGCAGAGAGGCGTTGAGGCACTCAGGTGGGGAGAGGCGCCGCTGCACCTCCCCGACCGTCACCTTGTACTTGGAGGTGGAGCTGAGCAGCGAGAGGCGACCGGGGACCGAACAGAAAACCTCAGCCGGGTTGGACACGGCTCCCATACCGAGGCCCTCCTTACAGATGGACAAGGCCGACAGGGACGAGCCGTTGAGCTTGGACGGGATAGGAACTGGGGAGAAAAGGAGGAAAAAAAGGAAGCGGAAAAGAGAAACTTTACACACTTTTAAGCTACTTGCATTATTTGTGTCTTGGGTGAAAGAAAATCAAAGCTACAAAGGGTTGAACAGAAACAAAAACAGGATGCAAAGGGAAAAAAAGAATCTAAACATATGTCTTCTGCAGTGACAATAGTGTTGTGTGAATGACTGTGTGACAGCGTGCTCCTCCTCCTCCTGATTAATCTATTCAGTGTAATGTTCCCCCCACGCGTCGACAGCTCTAATTCTGGAGTGCTGCTTGTTGATTTTGTTGTTTCAGCTGCAGGTGGTTACATTTTAACTGCGCATTCTCAAATAGCTTTATTTCACACCTTGATGAGCTTGATTCGCACTCATTTTTCTGCACCACGGTTAAACTTTTTAAAGACTCTTCTTTTTAAGGTGAGCTTTTCTGTCTGTCTTGTTTTTGGAGGTGGAGGAGGAGGAGGAGTCAAAGCCAATCATCTGAGGCCTTTTCCAACCTCATTAGGAGTTAAAATTTGGGAGTAACATGGCCTTTTTTTAAGAAGCATCTCCTCGATTTGGTAGTTGGCCACAACACCTGTTGCAGCACTGACAGGCAAGATTTTTCACTTTAAAAAAAACAACCTAATAATAACTAATAATGATTCATGTTGGCATTGAGACGAGTGTCTATTTGGCTTTTCTTTCTCAGTCTTTGTTGTGTCATCTTTTAAGGTGTTAATTGATCCTAAACCCACTAAATCTGTAGTTGTGTGGGCAGAAATCCTCTGAACTGAGAGGATTGAAAGGAATAAACCCCTTTGTGTGTGTGTGTGTGTGTGTGTGTGTGTGTGTGTGTGTGTGTGTGTGTGTGTGTGTGTGTGTGTGTGTGTGTGTGTTAATCTACTTCTATACTTATGAGGACCACGTTTTCTCACAAAGATGGTTTAAGGTGCTTTTATTTTTGGACTTCATTTTGGGTTTCTAGTCCCCAAAATCATCTCTCATTTACCTCTAATGATACATAGTCATGTGGATACATTTGGTACATTTATGTGCACAGGTTTTGAGATACGCATGTCTGAAATTTCTGCCTCCACCCCAAATTCAGTGGAGGTGAATGGAATTGTGTTTGTGGCGCTCACAACATTGACGAATTCCATTAAAAAAATCTCTCTGTGAATAGTGAAAAATAGTACTGATAAAAAAAATGTTGACAGTGTGTTCTGTGGATTTTCCAGAGTTAATTGGGAAACTGTTTGGAAAAATGTGTTGCCACCGTTGCAATTTTGAATCAGATTTTTCAACAAACTTATATTCACCTCCATTGTTTTGGTGCAGAGGCAGAAATCTCAAAACCTGCACAAATTAAACCAAAACTATCAGCATGACTGGGTACCACAAAAGTAAAGAAAGAGAAAATATATGTTTTTATATGTTTGGGGACTTTTACAGGAGAGAGATGGTGAACGACATGCAACAAAGATCCCACCAGAAAATCTATTTTCTTTTGTAATTTGGGGGAACCAGCCCTTTAAAGGTGAGTTAGGAAATGAATTAAGCCAATAAAGGTGCTTGCAATTATAGTAAACAACAAATTTATGTGTTCACAAGAATATGCAACATGTGCCTAAATTTGAAACAATGTTATATTTTTCCTCTCTCTCTCTCTTTGTGGTCTCTCCAATCCTGATGGCTCTGCATTTTTTCCCCCTGTCTATCTCTCTCTCTTTTAAAAAAATATTATCTGTACAACTGTACACTGGGACGCCGGCTCTCCCCTCGCACACTGTGGGCGGCGGGTGGCCTCTTTACAACGCCTAAAATCCCCTCATTCACAACCAGGCTGATCAGCCAGCCCGTGAGTTTCCTCTAAAGCTCTCTCTCTCTTTCTCTCTCCTCTGTCTTCTATCTGGCCCTCCCTCTCTTTCTCTCTCTCTCTTATCATCTTTCACTCTCTTGCTTGACTCTTTTCTTGTGCCTCCCACTCTTTATCTTCCCCCCTTTTCCTTGTCTTTTTTCCTCTCTATATATTCTGTCTCGTTCTGCTCTCTCCCTATTGGATTTTCTTATTCATGAGCGCTTTAGGTTTGCTCTACTATCTGCTATAAGTGCTTGCTGGGAAGAGTCTCGCCACGGTAATTGATCAATTCTAAGCGTTTGGCAAACAAGTGGAATCAGTGTCACTTCATCAAATGGCTGCTGGTTTGCAGCAGCAACACTCAAGCAGTGTGATTCAAGCTAGAAGTGCATAGTGTGAGCCTCCTCCTCCTCCTCAGGGAGCTGATTTGGAGAATTACATCCTTGTTTTTGTGAAAACTTCACGGCACGGAGAGGTTCAGGCCAGAGAGGGGTTTGGAAATTTAGAATTAGGAGGCCAAAATATATTCAAAATGTGATGGGTGTGGTTCATGTAGAGTTTAAAGTACAACATTTAATCATTTAGAAAAGAAAAAAATCCACATTTTTTAAATTTCAGTACATTTTTGGAGAAAAAACTACTGATAATTATTTAAGTTATTAATATAAAAGGAAATTCTCCAAAATACAAAGAATCCACCATGTTAAAGTGTTATTTTGTCAGCAAAAGTTCATTTAATTTTCAGTCATTTTTATAACACAGTATAGGTGTCATCTTTAGCTTGTTTGGGAGCAGCTCTACACGCCCAAACAGGCCGCGTCTATCAGAGCGAGGCTTTCACAGTATCACACTCCACCAGCAGCAACAAATCCAACTTGAATTTTCTAATCGTGCCCCTGCGTCTCCTGCAACTCAAGAGTCGGTAATATTAGAGTGATCATACTCTGCAAATTTCCCCACAACTCCTCTTTTATCATGTTCCCCTCCCTTTTCTTCTTTGCCCCACTTCTCTCTCCTCTCCTCTTCACTCTAATCCCTCTCTCTCTCTCACACACACACACACACACACACACACATACACACACACACACACACACAAGCACACACACAAGCACACTCTCTCTCTCTCATATGACCATGAACAGTTCATTAAGAATGTGTGCCTTTGGGGTGAAGTCTGCAGCTGAGTATTAGAGGACTTCTTGACTTCAAATGAAATAGCAAAACAGAATTATTTATAGTGTGTGTGTGTGTGTGTGTGTGTGAGACAGCGAGAGAGACTGGTGTTGGAGTGCCCCTAAACACAAAACCCCCTTCAGCATGTATAGCACAATTATATAGGTGCACACTTAGACACAAATGCACACATACACACTCAATCTTTCTCTTCTCCCTCTCTCTCTCTCTCTCTCTCTCTGTCACACACACACACACAGAGCTCTCCCACCTCTTACCTTTTTTAATGACAGAGTGGTCGAGGATGCCCAGGGCTGATCCTTCCTCCATTCCCTGTGTCAGACAGACAGACAGTCACTATCATTTATCCACCAGCCTTAAAGCTAACACACACACACACACACACACACACACTTATACACACAGCTTGTCTCTCTCAGGCCAAAGCAAGATGGAAGGTCCAGCGTTAGGTTTTGCCTCACAGCACATATGAACACTATCCATATCCAAGTAAATAATAAAAATCTGTTACTCTCATTCGATTTAGTGCGAGTTTCTTTGTGCAAAATGAAACTTCTGGCAGATGATTTAACATTTTAAACAGTTCATACATATTTCTACACACACTTGACAAAAGGAAATATGTTAATGTTTAATGGTTTTACATTTGTAAAATCATTTAAATGTATATTTTTATGTTATTTATGAGCTTCATGTGGTGAAAAATCTTCAGTTCATAAATCATTTTTTGGACAAGAAAAGTTGCCTATTTTTTTTTTTCAGTGTAACAAATGTACATTTGACTAGAAAAAAATACAATTAAATAAAAAAAATACTGTAATAATTTACACTGTTTCACATAACTAAAAAGCAGTTTATTTATATATTCTATTTTTGCGTAAAATGCAATAATGTCCAATATGTGAACATCAAAAAAATGTTATTTCTTTCAATGTGGGCATATTTAGGAAAAACGTATATGTGACGAAGAAAATGTGATTCAATAATAATAATAATAATCCAGAAACAGCCACGGATTCAAAGAATAAATGAAAGCCTTTGCGATGTATTTGATCTTTTCATTCACTGAGGATAAAATTGTCTTGCAGGGCGATTCTCGGATGTCTCCTTTGTGGTGAATTTATAAGAGGATTCAAACGCGAAGGACATAATCCATTAATCAAATAAAGGTCCTTGTCAAGTGGGAGCGTTTAACAGTAACATGCCCGGGTTGACTCCTTGCCTGGCGCTCCTCTCAAACGTTTCTTTTCTATTAATGACCGTGCAGATCAATTGGTCTCGGTGTGTTTTTCTGCAAGGAGGCAACAAACAGCGTCTGCAGCTGCACCTGCTGCAGGGAAGCTGACTGCTCAATAAACCATAGAAACTATTCTTCTCTCCCACTAAAAAAAAACCCTGCAGAAGGCAAAAGGGCTGCAGTTTGAGCAGAATCACTTTGTCTCTGTGCGAGACGTCTGATAACACTGCATGACGAATAATAAGACGTGTCACCAAAAAACAATAATTATTTAGACCTTAAATCTTAACATTTCAGAAAAGTATTTCATATTTTCATATAGTCTATATAACTCAAAACACTGTCCCCCGAGGCTTCTGTATATCTACAATATGAATAAGCTCAACTTCAGCGTTTTATTTTAGATAAACTGGAAACACATATCTGGCTCCAAAACTAAAAAACTCTTAAAAACGACATATCATGTTAGAAAAAAGGACGTATTCAACAGGCCACCTAAAATTCACACTTGGCAAAATTGAGGATAGTTATCTAATGTATTATTATGTATGAATTTATGAACAAATTCTTAAGAGAAAAATAAACAATTTCTGCTAATATTCCTGCAGAAATTAATATTTCACGCCTGACATCTCACTCCAACAGTACAGTAAGCTGTTTAATCATTATTATAATTATCATTTTTTTGTCTGGAGTGAGCGACGCACAACTGTTTTCCTTCTTGTTTTGATGTCAGACACCAAAACTGCTTCGTGTAAATTTTTCTGGAGGAGGCGTTCCAAAAAAATTAAAAATGACAATAATAACAGGTGAAAAATTCCAAAATTACTAAAGATTATTAATAAAATGTAGTAGTTGTTAATTAAAGGTGTTTATTTAATTAATGTGGGCCGTTTCATATATTGTGTCGTTCGAAGGAAGGAAGGAAGGAAGGAAATGGAAGATAAAATGCCTCGAGGCCTTGTTGCCAACATCCAGGTATTTTTAAGTATGAGAGAGATTTTTTCACTTATTTTTTATATTTGGTTATTATACTATATATTGGAATAGAAATAAATAAAGTATCAAAAAGGCCCAGACGAAATTTTGATCATAAAGAGTTCATGTTTGTGCGCACTGATGTTGTACAGAGTGACTTTTACGCACGGTCTTCCCAGTGCGCAGCGCCAACGCCAACGCAACCAAAGGATGGAAAACCAAAATAAATAAACAAATAAAGTCACCTGAAGATCCTCCAGGCCGTGATGTCCCAGGTGCATCCCAAGAGGACCGTCCCCGAGAGCGGCAGCGCCTTCCCCGAGACCGTGCAGCAGCCGGGGGACAGCTGGATACTCTCGCCGGGGGTCGAGGCTCAGAGCCCGGTGCGACTGTGACAGGAGCCCCCCCTCCTCGGAGCGCGACCTCTGCGAGTGCCATGCCGCTTGCTGATGCTGATGGATGGAATTGATTGAGGTGTATGGGTCTGACAGGTGGGAATACGAGTCCTGGCTCTGGGAGTATGGCAGGGAGGACTGGGGATAGGGGGGAGGGAAGTACGGAGGCTGGAAGTCAGAGGCCGGAGTGTGGCAGAGCGGGGGAGCCGAGGAGTAGGCGGCCTGGTTCAGGGAGGACAGCTGGGAGAGGCGCCCACTCGGCGAAGAGCCGCTTAGTCCGTCCGCGCGGTCCTGCAGAAAATTAAAAAGTTTGCTTCATATCAGGAGCTCAAACACTTCATCACGCTGTTCTCCCAAAGGTACAAAACGGGACGGACTATTTAATCAAATGTCAGATAGATTCCAAGTTTTGAGCTCCGGGAAATGTATTGTTTTTAAAACTGAAGCATAAATCGCAAGGGCTGTATTTGTCTACACACAAAGTCACAAAAACGCACACTTTAAAAAATTATAAAAACGGTTTTACTATAACACAAAACAGCAATAACACATAAATAAATGTATTTCCATTTTTATTACATGGCTGGAGATAGCAGCAGCGCTTGAAGTGATGCGCACTGGCAGAAGACGCCGTTGGCACCGCTGCTGAACAGTGTCAGAAAGGTCACGGCCACCAAGAAGCTGCACAAAAGGACAGGTAATGCACAACAACAACAACACGGTGCTGCGGTAGGGGAGGGGGGGGGGGGGGGGGTACACCTGTAAATAATCTGTAACCCTGTCAACAAAACCACACTGACCCCGCAACTGAAAATGAAAGAAAACAATGGTTCATTCAGGCTGACAAGGCGCAGAAAACCGAATGTGATTTTATTTAGACTTTACAAGTTTAACCCCTCCTGTGAAAGAAATGCCCGCATGCAACAGTATATGTGTAAAAACATGTAGTCCACTAGCCTACATTTCTGCTCACACACATCCTGGTCAAATTGGATTTCTCCAAAGCTGGGTCACCCAGATCAATGCTGTTGTGGTGGAACAATGTCCATTATCTGCCAGCCAGAGAGGCCCGTTGCCAGGTTAAAAGCACATATTTATGTGTCTGTCATGCATCAGCCAGACTGTGCCGGAGTGTGCGTTCATCATTTTAGTCTAACAAAGTTCATATTAGAAGCTGTAAAACGCAATAACAGTCCTGCAGAAAGACGGAGCGTCCTCTGTCTCGGCACGTCACAGTTTTTGCAGAGAGTGGACACTTTACTGTCAGCCGGTCTCACTTGCTGTGACACTGCGCAGACAAAGACCGTCTCCGCGGACAGATGCGCGGCGCCGCAACACTAAACTCAGTGTCAGAAGAGGCTCACTGGGAAGTGTGGACACTTAACACTTGTGATTCTACTGGAGAGCAAACAACAAGCCAAATTTACCACACATTTATTTAATTGTCAGCCAAAAAAAAATCTCCAAGGACCATTATAGCTGACAGTTGATGTCACACGTCTAAATGCAACACATGAATCAAATCATAACGCTTAATTTACCCGAAATTAGCTGTTTTTAAGTGATAATAGCACATTGTACGCATGTTCTTTTAGGTTAAGTCTAACCCCCCTCCTAAAATGTAGTTAGTAATAAACATATATTAGCAGTACAAAAAAGCTCAAAACACGAGTCTCTGTCAAACTCACCATAGCCGAATAGGTGTGGATTAACATCTGGACCAGTGTGGATATCCCCAAATTTAAAACTCAACAGGATGCGCAGACTTCCAACCGCTGAAAGATGTCTCCAAATGCTCCGAGATGTAATCCAGGCTGTTTTAACGGTCCATTAAATTCAAAGGTGTTATTTACTTTTCCTTATCTCTCTCCTGTTTGACGGAGCTCTTTACGCACAGATGAAAAGCTGCTGCCAGATACACACACACGCGCACAACACACACAGAGTCCTCGAGTCTCTCCATGAGCGCACTACTTATAGGTTTTGCGCGCACCCGGCAGAGTGAGGGGAGGGGTCGACAGGGTCCACTTCTCTTAAAGAGATATATTCATTCAATTACCGGCCGTTAATTCATACACACGCTGTACTTTTACATTTATTCTTTGTTTCGTTAAAAAAACGGCACTAAATCATATTCTTGATTTTACGCAGTGAGAGGTATAAAATGTCAGCGTTTTAATGTTTACTAAAGAAGCATCTCAACAAAAATCACAATTAAGCAAGGAAATCATATACTCATATAATCTTTAATGACTAAGTTACGACTACAGTCGCTTTTACGCACGTATATCCAGGTCCCTAAAGCCAAACATTTTGGATAACTATAGGGTTTAAACTTCAAATTATGTAATCTTCCCCACACATTTCAATCGTTCACACGTTTTTTAACCGACAAGTGAATTTTCTGGATTCTGCTTCTCTTAAAAATAAGCCAACAGGCCCAGCAGGTGCAGCCTTTTACGCAGTGATGATGGACTTCTACATAACAGACCTGCTGTGAAGCGGCTGAAAGAAAAATGTTACCAATGGAAACAGAAAACTCTGTGGTGTTTCTTTTACCTGCAAACCGTCAGTCTTGCTTCGGGATTTCCAGAGCATGGTGGTGCTGGAGGATCTCAGTCTGGGTGTCAGGCTGCAGCTGAGGGGTTAATGTGACGCGGTGGATGAAGAGGAGACGGGCTGAAGGTACAGAGAGGAGTGAGTTAGTTTGAGAGATGATGCAGGAGTTTGTACGGATGGCTGTTGGGGGGAGGGGTGGGGGAGTAAAAAAAAAAAAGAGGGCGGGAGGTGACAGGAGTCGCGGAGGGGGTAGCTAAAAACTTTTTTCACGGTTTGTGCACGGACTGCAGGATCAGGAAAGAAGGGGTGAATAAGAAAAAAAAGGCCGGTGTTAATTACAAGGCAAACAAAAACGTGATTTTCTTCTTTTGAAAGAACATGCAGCATTTTCAGAGTTTTTCTTTTGTAAATTTAGTGAGAAAATACATTTATCCAAATATCTGCAGAACAATAAATATAAACCTACATTTAATATTTTATTGAGATGAGTCACTCACTTCTCTACAACTTCTTGTTGCTCTTTAACGAAAGCTCTATTAATAACAGAAGAAAAATGTACTGTTGTTGTCAATCTGCATTTCTTTTTTACTACTTTATCATCTACTTTCTCCAACATTTCATTGCATAAAATGACCAACTTAGTTATTTTCCTAAATCAGAGTCAGGAAGCAGAATTAGGGGGGGGGGGATCAAACAAAAAAAAAAACACTAAAGTTTTACATTCAAATCTCCCTCTGCAAATGTTCAAATTTAAAGCTAGAAGTAGAGTGTGTCAGGTATCAACAACTTCAAGGCACATTAGATCCAAACAAGTCTCAGTGCGCCATCTTGTGGTAGGTCTCAGAAAAGAGGGCTCCACAGGAACGGTAAGCCTGGTGACATCCTGGTATGTACGATTTTAACACCTGCATTATATTTATTCCATTTATACAAAACTTTTTAAATGATACGGTTGTCTTCGGGCCAGAGGGGTAGACTTGGGACTTTTTTCTTGTTACTTGGTCTGAGACCAGTCAAGCCCAAACATTCAAATCTCAAGTTTTGACATAAAATCCCAGAACAAAAAAGACAGGCATTCCTTGCAGCTTGAATATTTAATTATTAGACCTATGCCCTGAAAATCTCAGCTATGTAAAAAAAACAGCATTGATAGGAAAATGATGAATTATGTTGTTTTAATGGTCAGCATTGAAAGACCTTAAACACACATTTTGACTTATGAAGACTTGAGAGTAAAAGGATAAGGCTGGCAATATTCTATGTTTTTATTATTGTCAACAAATTCCAGTTCCTACTGAAGACATAAATCTTTAAAAAAAAACAGTCCCAAATAAACTCGAGACTTGCTCTGACAGACTTGAGACTTGACTAGGACTCACCCCAGTACTTAAAAACAGCTCTGCTTCAGGATGTAGTGTTAGTTAGTGAAAAACTAAATGTTGGTCAAAGCTACAAGAAAACATAAGATACATGAAGAGTAACATGGACAAAAAGAGGCTCAGGTTGGTTTTCTAACAAAATAGCTCTTTATTAACATTTCACAATTGACATGACAAGTAACCGCTTGTCTTTTTAGAGCACAACTGTCTAAACATTTACATTGCATTACACTGAAAATGTAATGAAAATTAAATGTATATTTGTGCTTCATTATTTTCAGGGCCCTCTTTTCAATGCAAGCTCATTTGCAAAGATCACTAGACCAGCCGGTATCTGGGGCCTTTCATCATTTCCTTACATGAAGGTCTGGGGCAACAGGTAACACATTATTCATGTCAGATTGGTACAAGTAATAACCAAACAAGCTTGGCTTCAGTTACAGCCTTCCTTTATTACTTCATTTGCAACTCTGCAAGTTAAAAATACTCCATTAAAGAGCGCATTGTCTGTCGGCAGCTGTTTGGTTTCACTTCACTCCCACTGACTTCTTCAGGTTCCTCATACAGATCAAAGCTCCTTTATCATTTCTCATCACGTCTCCAATCTCCAGTTTACAGACTGGGCACTGGTCTGCCATGGCACACAGAGCTTCCTCTAGTGCCTCCTGTGTGTGCTGGTCAGGTAGTGCGCTACACTGACCCAGCAAGGTGAGTGTGTGTTTGAGCCAACCTTCCTCTCTGACCAGCGTGGCGATCCAGGGCTGAGCGCGGACGCAGCCTCCCAGGGCCTGCAGACCCAACCTCCAGAGCTCGGCGGCCTCGTCCCAACTCTCCTCCCAGCTGAGGCTCACCTTAACTGGACCAGGGCTGGAGCCAGAGTCCAGGGCGCTGCGGAGGAACCGGAGAGCTGTGGAGAAGAACCGCCTCTGGCCGGCTTCAATCGAGTCTGGAAAATAAAAAAAGTATGTTAGTAGAGACTTTTATTTTAGAACCGAAGCTACCAATAATGGACAATTTGTGCCTATATTTACATTTAACATGATTAAAAAGAACAATCAAGAACACGTTACTAGATATAAAAATGTTGTGTATCACCAAAACATTTTACAGTCACAGCTGCATTAATTTTGGTGACTAATGGGCATAAAAACATCAAAACAAGATGATACAACATGGCTAACATGTTAGCAAATAATTGCCTACTTTCCCATCGTGCAGACACGGCAAATGTTAGACCTTTTGGAATCGTATATTCACTCTCCTCTTGAGCTCCTTTCTGAGAACCTTCTAACCATTTAAAAAAAATCTCTCTTTCTAAGCTCAACAATACCAGTCACTCTGTAAGTTTGTCTGCAAGTTTCCTGCAAAGTCTTAAAACAGCTGCCTAGAAGTGTCGATGAGAGCAGCTCAGATACCAACCATGCAAAGCTGTAAGTCTCTGAGCCCTAAAACCGAAACAAAGAGCTAATACAGGCTAAAAGGCTCAGAAGAGCTTCAGAATTGTGTGTCGTCCATGATTTTGGCACTACAAGCGACCCATTTCACAATACAGAGAGTCAACAGATTAATGCAGGTTTAAAGATATTCTCTGAGGCTCACTCGACATTAACTAAGGTTTTAAGAGTAACAGTAATGTTTACAGCCCCAAGCTGCATCTTGTGTACAGCAGCGTTTCTGCCCAACCTCGAGCCCACATGATCTGCATTCCCATAGGTCTTTTTCAAAGCAGTTATATAAAGAAATGCACAAGGGGTAACTAATAACATTAGTAATGGCTGCATTCCATTTAGGGTTTGCCAGTTCCACGGCCCTGGTATATGTATATATGGCCTTTTCCACAGAAGATGTTTTGACATGTCACAGGAGGAAAAACACTGTTGTAAATAATCCAATTAATAATGGCTGAATTCCATTTAGCTGCTTCCGTTTCAGGGTCCTGGTACTGTGAATGTTAGCTCACCGTCACAGGGCTTATTGGGACATTTAAATACAACGGGGGAATTATTAATGTTATTGATAATGCATGTGATTCTCCTACTATGACATGCTGTGAAAAAGGCTAATTTATAAGCACTGGAACTTGAAACAGTGTCAACAACATTGAAAAAAAATACAAATACAAGCACTAAAACAAAACTGTAGATTTGCTGTGTGTGCTGCTGTAGAATTTAAATTCAGACAGGAAACATGACACAAACTGCACAAAGTGTATTTGCATTTAAATAACCAATGGACAAAAGAATGTTGCAACCAGCCAAACACAACTGGAATCAAATTGGTACCAAGTGAGGGATTAACCAAAACAAAAGAAAACATTTTTCACCTGAAGGAGTTGATTTGAGTCGGCCAATCATTAGTCCCAAGGTGCAGTAATTTGCTGCTAGGACCACCAGATGGGGTTTATGCACCAAAACAGGAAGTGCTTCACTCAAAAGGGCCTCCAGCGTTCTAAAACATGGGTCTTTCCTAGACAACAAAACAGAAAAAGTTTACATTTACGGCAAAATAAACTGTTAGCATGGTATTGACTTAAAAACAACAGATCATTCATATGCACTTGTAAACCAGCTAGCTACCTGACTCTCTCTGGCTCTGTGACGGTGAAGTTAAGGAGGGCTGAGCAGGCTGTCTCCATGCTGGGATCCCTGGCCGACGACACCCCACTTTTCCCCTTGAGGGAAGTCCAGCACCGCGACAGGAAGTCCACCAGCAGGGCCGGGGTGTTGAGGGTGAGCAGCACCTTCCTGGGACCTTCCTCTGCTGACAGGTGGCACAGAGCTGGGAGGAGATACCTAAAGAGTGGGAAGACGAGAAAGGAAGGAAGTACTATCAGATGACAGCAGAATCTATGGAATAAAGTTTTTTTTTTGTATTGTTATGATGATATGTATGGTCATCTTTACCTCAGAGCTTCTTTGCCCGTCCACGGCCCTCTCTCCTCGATGACGGACATCTCGGACATCCAGCCGGAGAGGCCCTGCTCTGCGCTCTCAGCCTGCAGGTGGCTCCGGGAGTAGCCGATCAGGAACGGCAACAGTCCGGTCACTTCCTCCTTCAGACAGGAAGTCTCCTCGGCCAGCCATGAGCACAGAGAGCGGAATGTGGCGAAAATAAAAGGGTCACCATAGCGACTTTGATCCACCTACGAGAACAGGAAGAGACGAGGAAGAGTGTTTACAAAAGTGCATGGACTGAGCTCTGAGGGGAATAAATGTTGAAGGAAATCATTTCTACTCTCTCCTTGACTGCTATAATACAAAAGTATTTTAACATATACCAAGTTCATGAAATGTTTTACACTTACTATTCTTTCAAAACCTTCCTAGTCTGCCAAAATAATTCATTCCTACATTGTTTGGTTATTTTCTTGCCAAGGAAAAAACAAGCCAACAATGTTTCTGCCTTCCTACTGCTGCATGCTCAAATAGTAAAAAAGAATGAACAAAATGAGTAAAATACAAAAAAATATAACATTTGGTGGGAATCCAATCATAACAATACCTTTTAATGAACGGCTTGTTTGTAAGTAGAGCTGCAACTAACAATTATTTTCCTTATTAATCAGTTCATCGTTTGGTCTATAAAACATCAGAGAACAGTGAAAAATGTCCATTACAATGTCCTTGTTTTCCCCAATCAACAGTCTAAAATTTAAAAATATTCAGTTTACTATCAAATAAGACAAACAAAAGCAGCAAATCTACATTCAAAGAGGCTGTCACGAGGGAATGGTTGGCATTTTTACTTGAAAAATGACTTAATTAGAATTAAATTAATCGACTTTTAAAAAGTTAACAAAAAACATAAAGAACAAAAAACAAAAGCTCTAAATGTCATCCTCTCACCTGCTGCAGGTGGTACATCAAAGCAGAGAAGGCCTCCTCCAACACCCCGAGGACCTGCCTGCTCTGCTGCAGGCTGAGTGAGGAGATGGAGGTCTGAGGAGGTGCGCTGGTCTGTGACACTCCCAGACAGCAGGCCTGCTCTATGGCCGCCTCCATGATTCGGTAACAGCCTGGGAATAACAAGACTGAGTTTAAGTAATGAAGGAGGTTACCTACGTGGCTTCACAACATGAGCTTTCAACCTACTTCATGATGCAGAATTGGTCAATGAGAAACATAGGCACAAGCCACGACAGCAAAAGCATTTATCAAACAAAACAAAAAAGAAATGAAGTTCAAAGTATGTTCTTGACAAATGGAAATAGCAGTTGCTAAAAAAGAAAAAGAAGATAGATATTAAAAACAGGGGCGTAGCTACCACTGAAGACACATAGGTCATGTCCTCAGTATTGTTTCAGGGAATTTGGGGATTTCAAATAACCTGAGGAGTTTATATTCTACAATTACACACAAATTACACAGTTTTTAAGCCTGATTCAGAGTCTAAATTCTTTTGATTTTGATTTCAGATTTATTCACCAGAATTATATGTAATTGTTCAGAATAGGCCGATGTTGTTATTACAATCATTATGCTGTTTTAAATAAGCACACTTTACCTGTGAGCGTGTGCTGCAGCTCTGGGCTCAGTTCGTTACCAGGCAGTTCCTCTAAACCCATCCTGACTTCCACGCAGGCCCGGTTCACCAGTAAGCAGCAGAACTTTGGCGGTCCCACCAGCTCCCATCCATACAAATCCAGCAGACAAGCACTGAGGACCAGGATCGGCCCGATCTGTCTCGGCGTCAACTTAGCCTGAACCATGGGTCTCAGTACCCCCCATACACGGGCCACGACTTCCTTCAGCTCCTCACTCTCTACTGCCACTCCTACTGGGGGGAGAAACTGCACCAACTGGGCACACATGTCCAGCCTGGTCTGGTCTTTGGCTTGGCAGAAGTCTTTGGAGAGCCTTGCCAGCAGATTGAGGAGTTCTGAACGGTGTTTACTCCACACTTTGTCCTTGGTTTTACCTGAGAGGAGGCAGCCAAGCAAGGCAAGCCCCCTCTTGTGGCTGAAAGTCTGGTTTTGTTCCACTGCTTGGCACAGAGCTGGTATGACACCCCTGCTCAACAGCTGGTCAGGACCTCTGGGTAAGGCACACACAGCTGTGAGAACCTGGTAGCAGTCGGCAGCCATGGCCTCGTCGAGCTTGGAGGAGGGGGAGGTTTCTTGAGGTGTTGCTTCACTGCCATCATCACCCTTTTGCTTACTGGTCTTGCCCTCTCCTGCTGATTTTGCCACACTGGCAGGAGTACTTTCTGTGTTTGAACTCTCTGCTGATTGGACTTTACAATCTGGACTCTGCTCCATCTCTCCAACTTGGCTCTGTTTCTGCTGGTTCACAGGACCATTTGCTAAAATGCCCAGCAGGAGCGGGATGGTGGCGAGGAGCTGGGGATGGGAGGCCATGTCTGGGTCTGTGCTCAGGGCAGCCAACAGAGCCGTGCCCAGTGACAGGAGTTCGTGTGGGGGTAAGCCGGATTTCTCACTCTCTCTGACCGCTGTCACCAAAAGCCGAGCTGGAAGGTTCAGGCCCACGGCCTCGAAGATGCGCCTCAAGGTGGGTTTGTCCAGCTGGCTTGCTGGGCACAAGCGAGTTATCTGAAGACAGGAAGAGGAAAACAACACCCACCTGTCAGTGCTGAGGCCCGAACCAGCAACCCTTCGATACTTGGTCTCTCTCTCTCTCTCTCTCTCTCTCTCTCTCTCTCTCTCTCTCTCTCTCTCTCTATATATATATATATATATATATATATATATATATATATATATATACACACATAAATAAATAATACACACATATACTCATATATACACTCAGTTGCTAGTTTTTAAGTTACACCTAGCTACAGTAAAACTAATGCAGTCATACTGCACCTCTCCTATAAATCCTACCTTTGAGAAAGTTACGTTCAGTTTTTGGTGAAAACGGTTTACAGAGATGTTGATTCAACTTTATGGTAATTTTATAAGGTGTCATTTGTGATGCTGTTGAATTATACCACGTTATACTGAGAGATGTTTCTTATATTTTGCCAATTTATGTAAAAAAAAAAAAGGGGAAGACTAAAGACTATATGTGTTTATTATGAGGTTAATATTCGAATATTGCAGTTCATGTAACTGTAGTCTCTGGTTCTGGTTAGGGCTAAATCTAATACCCACTTGAGTAATATATTTTCTTTTTGTGTGCCTAGTACCCTGCATTTGTGCAACTATTGAGCAGATTAAATTTCCTAACTTTTTTTTGCTTTTAAACCCACTTCTCCTTCCACTGTTTTCTGTGGATTCCCAAATTAAACTAATGCAAAGATTTTTTTCTAGATGCCAGTACTTGCATATGTATTAGTTTTACAGGCAAACAGTTGGCATACTAACAATATCAATGCTAAGGATCAGTGGAGATAGTGTGCACTTATTTCAGCGTAACCACCCACATGGACACTTACCAGCAAAAGAGCAGCCAATGTGTGACTGTCATTTATAGCATGCCTGAGTGAATGAAGACACCTCTCCAACACCTCTCTCTGGGCATCAGTCAAACCGCCTCCTGCATCCCTCTCTGCGCCTCCTCCACCTTCTCCTCCTCCCTGCTCCTCTTTTCCAGGAGGCTGGCTGCTCACGACAGGTGTAACGTCGACACCGTCAGCCATTATAACCTCGGTAGCTATGTAACCAGGAGGGGAATACAAAAAAAGTGACCAAACTTTAAAAAGGAACTGAAAATCAAACTGATCATCGTGTCATTAGCTCCACACAGTTGAGGGCACAACAAGAGTAGCCTAATTTAACGTTTGGCAGTTGGTTTGCTGAGTCATTGCAACCAACGGTTGGCAAGAATTCGATATTTAAAATTTGAATTAGTAAACGTTCATAAAATAACTTACTTCGTTGACAGCCCTCTCACGCGCGACAACAGCTCATGGGAGCTTTCCAGAAGTGAAATGATTTTTAAAAAAAAAAAATAAAAACTCTGCAAGAAACCAATGAAAACTGTGCAACAACGTCAAACAACCAATCGCAAGAGGGATAGTTGGAAGGCGGGGACGCCATTTTGGCCCGTGTTTAAACGTAGGACAAGCGAATCAGCGTTATTTTTAAGGTCATGGAAGACAGAAGTATTCTTTTTTTTTTTTTTTTTTCGTTTATAGCACGAATTATAGTTTTTAAAATGACGAAAGTTCAGCAGATTATCTTGTTTATGTTTATGAGCTGGACCTGTTCGCCATCGACAGCTGGTCTGCAGGTGGCGCACGGCGGAAGTAGTCTGATTACTGCGAGCCGTTTTCAGTTTAATTTAAAATGCAGCAAAGGCAAAACTAGAATCGGAGGAAGTGTCTGTGTAATGTAACTTGTAGCTAATTTGATTTACTACACATTCCTCCGCAGCAGTACAGTAAATTTAAACTATTGCGCTTCTATCGGCCACAAAACGCTCCAACGTCTGCGTCAGTAAGTACTGTATTTTGAAAATCCAGCAACCGGAAGCAGTATTTATCACTATAACTGGCTTGACCGCGGTCACACAGGCACATCAGCTGTACTAGCGAGGGGGATACTGACCCAGTTAACTACACAGAAGACAACAACAACAGCAGCAGCGACGGCACAAAACAACACAGCCGAAAGACCGTGCCGTCCCCCTGTTACCGTAAGTCCTCGTACACTTTTCTGTCTTTAACGGTGTCGTGACAAATTGCCGTTAAAAACGCACAGGATGAATCCGTGGTCCTGCGCCGCGAGTAGTGAAAGCGAGTGCCAGCAGCTGTGAGCCTCGAGGTGCCTTAAACGGTCATCCCGGATTATACAGGTGAAATACCTTATTGTGTTCAGCATCAGCCTCCGTGTCTCGGCACTGGCCTGGGACGTCTGTGTGCCTTGTTAAAACAAAGCGAGGAACAGTTACTATATACGAAGTGTGTCATTATTGATTCAACCGGCTCTCGTTTGTAATTTTGTAATAGTGCCGCGGACTACGCAGGCTGTAGCTATCGGCCTTTATTAAATTACCTGACAGCTAGAGACATCCTGTGTTGAATACAACATGACTGCTGTTTTCAGGCTGGTAAGATACATAATGCACGAGCCCACCATTTTGTATGAAATGTCTCAGAGATATTATCCCAGAGCTTTTACTCATGCATTTCATTTGATTGACAGACCTTCAGTCATGCACTTATTTGCACTTTAATCAGTCAGTTAATCTATAGTCCATGAGAATCAATCATTCTTACAGAGTAGTGCCTAACTAACAATTATTTTATTATTTTGTTTGATCAATTTCTCATTGACTTGATTGTAAATATAGTTATACTGTAGATCCCAACACATGCCACCAGAGCATGAAGCGATGTTCCTTATTTGGTCAGATCAAGCGCTTAAAAAGCCTTTATTCTTCATCTTTAACATGAAAATGGACGTTCAACTCTTTGTTAGTCTTTGTGAGGATTTAACCAGCAAATGTTTGGTATTAATAAATGGCTGTTATATTTTATATTGATCCGCTAATCAATTAGTTGACAGTTCAGCTAAGTCTTTATTGTCCCGCATGGGAAATTTGACTTGCTGCATCCATCAGTAAACTTTGGAAGCCCATTTCCACCAGGAAAAAAATAAATAAAAAGAAAGAGAAAAAGTCAAAAGTTTTTTTTAATCTCATAATTTCGACTTTTTTATCTCATAATTATGACTTTTTATCAAATCATTTCGACTTTTTTTAATCTTTTTCTTTTTTTTTTACTGGCGGAAATGGGCTTCCAAAGTAAACAGAATGAAAACCATCACTTACAAAAAGTGACATCCAATAGCAGTAAACATAGTAAGTGACAGCAATAACTCAAAGGAAAGGGTAAAACCAAGAATTAAGACCAAGTTAAAAGCAGTTCAGTGTTAAACATAATCTCAAAAGGCATAAAAATATTAATATATATTGCCAGCAGTGCATACTCTTAATGCAATGTTTTGCAAGACAAAATAAATGCAATTAATCAGAAAAAGCGACTAAAACGAATACGATTATCAGGCAAAAGCAATCTAAGTACAAGGCACGCTGAGATGAGTTTGATATGAGTCTTCTGGTGAAAAATAGACTAATAGTGTGTGTTTATGTATGGTGTTATTCAGTTGTAAGCTTAACCTATAATGGCCTCATTGTGTGTATGATATTCCTATACACAGAGGTTTATGGTATTGCTGTGATACTTGTATTTAAATATCATTCTAATCCTAGGATTAAAATAGTTGTTGCTTTAAGGGTGTTTCTGTAGTCACAGCAAAATGGGAGGGTTATTATTATTTTGTTGGTTTTATTTATTTCTCTGCCTTGGAGAGAAATAAAAACAACTTAATTTTCCTTCCCTGCAGCAGCCAGAAGAAGCTGTGCGTGGGACTTGGTGTCATTATAGAGAAAGCTCCACCGACCTGTCCGCCTAGAAGCCAACACAGAGCTGACAAGTGCGCTATTGACTGCTGCAACTGAGAGAAAGGAAGAGGAGGAAGAAACAGCCAAAGAGAGAGAGAGAACTTGTCCTTTCCAGATGTAAGGGGCTTTTTTGGTCACAGAGATCACTGTTTTCTGAAAGCTTCTCAAGGGAAAAGTAGCTATTGAAATGTCTATAATGGCTGAGCTGTCATCAGCCCAGGTGACCGAGTGCACCTGAGCGTTTCTGCAGCTGCACACACTCAAAGTGACTTCAGCAAGGAGGAAAAACAACGTGACTCAATCCCTCAAATTTTTCTGTCTGGATTATTTTTACCTGGACCTTTTTTTTCTCTCTCTCTTTTAGTGGCTTACCTGTGAGAGAAAAACAAGCGCAGGAGGACAAATGACTGTTTGTGGATTTGGGACTTACTGAGCTGTTGATTATAGCACAGAAGGGGCTGGGACTGAAGCGTCTGTGTGCAGGAATGCAGATTCACATATGGAGGCAGACCTTACAGGTTTGTGTCAGCAGTTCATGTTGTGTGAGAGCTGGTGATCTGTGCTGGGCAGCATGTTAGTTAAATGTATTATAGCAACATTACAGTTTTAACAGATATAATATAGTAACAGAAGTACGTGTTTTCATCTTAGACAAATTATTTGCTATCATGAAATTACAATCTAATTGTTACTGAAGTCTGCTATCTGGAACTCTTTACTGCAAAGTAGTAATTCTGCAAAGAGTATCACCATCTGCATGTTTTAAATACTGACCAGTGGAGACAGAGTAACATTATTTCCCAACCATATGGATATATAGCATCTAGCTAACGTTTACAGACTGTCTGCACAGCCAGATGCTTGTGAAAGCTGCTTGATTTATTACCATATTGCCCCATAGTAGGCTCCTGGTGAGAAGCTGTGGAGAAGAGGCCTGCTGACGTCTTGAACAAAGTCCCAGGACCTGTACTGTCCACCCCCCCCCCCCTATTTATATAACTTTAGCCTTTAAGAAATTGCATGAGAATTTGAGAGTGGGGAAAAGTGCAGTGTGGCTCTTTTACTTAGACTAACTCCATGCATTTCTCATCAAATCGTAAGTTAACCTTTCTCATGAGTGCAGAACAACAATCTGCATCTTGCTCCTTTTTTGTGACTCATTCAGCAAGTTAACTATTCTCTAGCATGATTTTATTATCACTATTAATTACTTTGAAATGACAAACTTCCTCATCACACTTCCTGGAGGAAAGGACATTACGCATTAGGAAGTTAACTCAGGGCTCTGGGTGGCCTGTGACTGTGTCTCAAGCATAATTTAACATCTGTTACATTTTCCTCTGTGCAGTCAGATTGGATAATGTAACTTTGTATATTGTGATGGCACTTATATCCCTTTTACATCAAGGATTCAGCCTGTGTATCCCCTGTGTCCGATCCTCTTTTACCCAGAGTGACTTACAACAAGTGCCGCAAAAAACCTCAAACAATATTATGGAGGATGCAATCATGTGATAAAACTGCTGTGTATTGAGTGATTGCTGTGATGGTTGCACAGGAGAGAAATAAGAGCTTAGGAGAGAGGTAGAAATATTAATATTTTGCATACAACAATCCTCCAAAGTGTAGTATTCCCAGATATTAACCACTACTCATTTTCACATTCATCATGAACATGCAGGCTGGTTAACAAGTTGTAATGCTACAAGATGATACCAATGACGGATAGATTGCATAGTTAAGAGTGTGTATATTACATAATGTGTTGAGCTATGCTTTTGGCTAAGACAGACTGTCATAGAAGTGTGCAAATTTACTTGTCTTGTTCATTTTCCTTTTTCTCTTCCGTGTTGCTTCAACTAATAGTTAAAAGGAGTGAACTCGCAGGAATGTGAGTGCTGTCAAAACGATATTAGCAGAATTGTTGCATAATGAAACAGACTTGTTGTATTTGTTAAACTACGCTCAAATGGGATATTTCTTTCTGTGTCACAGACGGCAGCAGCCTGAGTTCTTATGTAAGGGGAAGGTGAGGAGTGATTGTTTCCAACAGACTGCTAAACTAAATTGTCATTTATTTTTTCCTTCTTCCTCTGTTTTTGACGACAGTGTTTGTCATTACCATCTTTTAATGTTTAGATCCAATATGTCACGTACATGTTATTGTAAAGGGAAATTAATTTAAGTAACATTCCAATACTTTGCTCTCTCTCTGCAGAGTATCTCCAGTTGAATTGGTTGAATCTTATTTGCATAACATTTTTTGTTTTTTTGCAGTCAAGTTGATGTGTTATTGGTTGTTCAAATTCTTCAGGGTGCTTCTCCTAAAGAGCTGAAGCACTGTTGTCTGTCAGTAATCAAGATAGAGAAGGAGGAAAACCTGAATAATTCATATCAGGGGGGCAATATGGCTGAAGTCACTATAAAAAGATATTAATAAGAATATTTTTCTGATAACATTGTCCCACTGTTATGCATTACATCAGACACGACTCTTCTCATTGGTTCATTTTTAATTACAGTTTTTGGGGAATCATTAATTTGGACAACAACATTTTGTAAAACGATAACACAATATGATCATATAATGATCCAATTCCATTAAGAGTCGGTGTATAGTAATATTGAATGATCGCTCAGCCCTATATGGCCACATGTTTGTTCATCGTGATATGAATGATATTAAATGATCCACGTGTTAAATAATTTTCTCTCTTTTTCTTGCAATCTCTAGCGTTGTGTTTGAGCAGCTGAGTCTGCGAAGGCCCCGGAGGTGGCCATGTTGGATCTGTTCCACACAGTGCTGGTGTTGATCCGTCTTCACCCGTCGCTTCACAGCACCTTGCTGCCAACCTAACTCCTCGCTCCCTCTCTCTTTCTTCCACCGCCTGGCCGGGAGAAAGGTAAACATGGCGTGTTTTGCAGGTTGCAGTTTGTTAGTTGGATTGACATTTGTTATTTCTATGAGATAGATGTAAGGCAGGTCAGACCGTAATGGTTGATGGGAGAGGTCTGAACACTGAATGTCATCCTGTCGTAATGAAATGAAAAATAAATAATCTAAATCTAATTTTTTTTCTTGTACAGTCTCAGTATGATGCTCGAGTTTTTTGTTTTTTGGAACTAATGCTCTCAGTATTTCTTTAGTACTTTCCTCTAAAATGATTTTGATATCTGTCAGCATCCGAGCATTGGTTCCTGTACACCTTGCAATATCAAACGAATAGTACCACATTTTTGGAAATACACTTATTGACACCACTCTCGTGTCTGCGCGGTAAACATAAAGCTACAGTCAGCAGCCAGTTAGCATAGCTTAGCACAAAAACTGGAAACAGTGGGAAATTGCTAACCAACACCTCTAAAGCTCACTGATTAACACACATTGGTTAACATGGTTACCTGCGGACAGGGGCAGGCTAGCTTTTCTTGTTTCCACTTTTTGTGCTATGCTAAGTTAATTGACTGCTGGCTCTAACTACATATTTAGCGTACAGATACAGTATGAGAGTGGTATCAATCTTCTCCTCTAACTCTTGGCAAAAAAAAAGAGAAGTGTATTTCCAAAAATGTCTACATATTCCTTTTTATTTTTTTTTGTTATTCAGGCATCTTAGTTTGCTTTGGTGGCCCACTACACACAATGAAAGTAGAGGAATTATTAAATCACATTAACATATTTCCTTTTTCTAGGGCCTTGGTCCTTGTGGAAAATGTCCTATGCACACCACAAGCTGCTTAGCTGGAGCTTACCTCAACTGCTCCTCTTACCACTGACCTACCTCTGGCTCTTGGCTCCTCTCACAGGTAAAATAACCCGATGGTCACCCTAAACTCAGCTGGCAAAACCACATTTGTTGACAGAGAACTGATAAGGAAACTCGCATCTGTGCCTTTTAAACTAGTAGATGCACAGTAGATTCACACACCTTTGATTACTCAGGGTGGGTCTTCATCCGTTTTACGTTATGATACTTGGATGGTTTTTTGGTTGTTAATTGGTGTTTACTGTCCTTCTAATCTGAAATAGAAGACTGTTGGCACTTCTATGTGTGTCTTCTTTCTGATGCCACTGCTCAGTGGGTTACAATGTGAAACAGGACAATAGGAGCTCTGTGAGGAGACCGTGTGTGTGTGTGTGTGTGGGTGTGGGTGTGGGTGTGGGTTGAGGGGTGGGGGACAGAGTGGACAAGGGGTGGGATGACTAAACAGAGGCCAAAGGGTCCTTTCTCAAACAAACTATAGTGTTTTTGTGTGTGGAAAGACCTTTCTGTTTTCCCAGACTCGAGTTACACTAACTGATAAAGTCAACCTCGGCTCTTGTGTTGCCATGGTAGCAACAGTTATGGGTAAAGCACTGTCTGAGACAGTGTGAACTGCGTTTTGTTTTTTGTTTTTGTCATTTTTTTTTCTTTTGAAGCCACCATAACTGACGACCTTGCCATCATTCTGTAATTACCTCCTTATATAGTTTTCATTGTTAGCGATGGAGCCTATGCACCAGGGATTACTGTTTGTCATTTTATCTCACTGATATCAGCTTCACTGTTTACTGTTCTTACAGCCATATCAGAGCTGTATTAAGTTATTGCTAATGCAAACCCAACAGTTCCTACTGCTGCTAGTCCACATTAAAAGCGTTCAGCTGGTGAAATACTGGGTGACTTGGCAACAACAAGCGGATCAGTTTTAAATGTTGCAGGGAATAATGGAACAAGAAGGAGCAGCCAAGTTGAAAAGTTGCAGGCTCCAACTTCTTAGCAAGGTAACCAACTCCTTTTACTGTCCCCTCCTGTTGTGTGGGAAAACTACTTGAGCAGTGTGCAGCGTGATATCAGATGACAGTTGCTCATATAATGATGGAAGGAGTATTGACTGACTTCTTTATTCAGAGAACGCAAATTTGTTTGGTTGCACTGTAAACGGATGCACCAGTTGTTTCTGTGCTGTAGTTTTGACAAAGAGCTACTTAAGAAGTGTTTGCTGTCCCCAGAGGTCTGGGACTGCACTTGGCGTTACCAAAAAATCAACCAGGACTGAAATCTTAAGGATTATAACTTTAAAAAAAGGTTTCAAGGGTCTATTGGATAAGATCAATGATTAGAAATACCTTGATCTTATGCAAGGATATCAATTGACTAGCTTAACGCATGTAAAAAGTGACTTCAGATTTTCTTGATGGACTTTAAAGCAAGGGCGTGTAAATAAACCAGATAAACCAGTACTTGTGCTGTATTCATTGATAGCAATTTTCAAAAATGAAACTATTCAAAGGCAGCTACATATAAATGGCACACGTGATCATTTCCAGTATTTGATAACAAGTTGTTAACTTGTTGTTTGTGTATGTGTGTGCAAACTACGGATTTGATCTTCTGCCATGGGTCGGCCATTTAGAAGTGTAAGACAAAAATTAAACAGGTCTGCAGTTTTCTCAGTTCACAGAGTGACTCAGCTGTATTCCTTCGTCCTGGACTGTTATTCACGGCTAGTTTGGCTTTTGTGTTTGTGTGGACATCCATTTAAGTAGTGGTGAAATACAACCTCCCATTTCTCCCTGTGTTACTTTTACAGTCTGTGGTATTTTATAGTCTGTGCTGTTTTATTGTACCTGGCTACACAATGAGTGTCTCATCTGGGACACTGGATGGATTGCTCATTTGATACTGCAAAATCTTGAATGAGGATAGTTTTCTCACCCAGAGCAATGCTGTTGAAGAGGAATACACATATAAGGGCAGCTAACTGTACCAGCTCACTGTACTGCAGATATGAGTCTGATATGGTCTGGCTCAGAGGACGGAGGTTTGTGCGTACTGCATACTGTGCTTTGGGTTTTAATCAGTGTCTTGTTTTGTCAGGGAAAAGCCTCACTTCCTCTCTCTGCTGCTGACTTGGCTGACTGCTCAAACTGTGGCTGCATGTCGGCTTTTCTGAGAAATGCTCAGTCAAAGCCTAATCTGTGAAAAGTCTCACTAGTTGGGACCGGAATTCGCTGTGGGTTTCACTTTGCCCCTTTGCCTTTGACAATGCCAAGAGTACCCAACAATGCCCTGATTGATATAAACAAGGGAAATCTTGAAAAGCCTGGGAATTGCTGCCTGGTGGCGGATCCATGATGTCGCCTTTGGCAGATCCTTTTGATCAAACTACACGCTACACTAAACTCCTCCTAGAATTTCTCTGCAGGGAAACCAGTTCATAACGTTGAACTGTTATCCTCCCGTTCACCCATATTTCATGACCAACTTCCATTCTTTTCTTTTAACTGTGACCATGTTGCAAAGGGTTTGATCTCTTACAGTGACTTGCAAAACATTTTGACAAGTCTCTTTGTATGAGTACAGTGCATCATTCTCCTTCCTCCTGTCCCTGTCCAGGTGTGTCAGCAAATCTCTGCCGGGTGACCGGCGGGGTGTTGGGGATCCACTGGAGCAGCGCTGTCACTCTGGGTTGGCGCCCTCTGGCAGACGGGAGAGGCGGGGCGACATGTTGGGAGTCGTGCTGCTTGAATCCGAGCTGCAACGCCGTGTGGAGCCTCGGTGGGCGATGTGTACTTCTCAGCTGCACGCGGGATAGGGGCTGCCTCATCTCGTCCCTGCCCCAGCCCCACCAGGAGTCCCTCGGCCTCCTTCAGCTGCTTTCAAAGGTATAAAAAGCAGCTGAAACAACATCTAGACCTATTTAAATGACATTTTTATTGTTAGTCATTTTTCCTGATACAGCGCCTTTTCAGATGGTACTGTCATTGATTAGGGTAATGCCAACAGGAATCTGTTTTAGACGTTTTGAGCAGAACACGAGTATGTTGTTTCACAATTGAAGCTAGGGATGCACAGGGTTATTAAGCGGATTTGATATTGGCCAGATTCGACCAATCAACATTAAATACAGTCAGGGTCATTATAAAAATACGTTTTTCTGCTATCGGTTACTTTTATTAAGTCACAGTGGGTCATTGTCTCAGTATTATCTAAAACTTATGCCAATGAGTTCCACCAAGTGAAGTACACAGATTTTAAATTTGGTAAAAACGAGCACTGGCATCAAATTGGTATCAGCAGATACCCTGAGTTAAAGTGTGTGTATATATAGTATAGTGAAATATTTTTCAAAATTCTTTGTTCTCTCTGACTTTACTTTAAGGGTCCCGTCACAAGAAGACGCAGAAAAGCTCGTCACGCACAGCATGAAGAGAGCCACAGACTACTTACCAGCATGGTAACTTCACAGAATATTAGTTAATTTTGAAACTTTGTGTTGATCTTTGCATTGTTTGCTTTCTTAAATCCTTCCTACCCTCATTCTTGCCCTAGTCAGATAGGAGTGTAGTGGTAGATTTGGGGAGTTTACAAATAAATGACCTGGAAATATGAATAATATGGCTCCTTGAAGGGTCCTCAAATTCTGCCTCCAATCTGCTCTTTGTTATTCTGACATCACTCACATTCACATCACTCAAACCTACCATTTTTAACCATTTCTGAAGGAAAGTCCTAAGCTGGAAACAGCTCATCCAACTCCAACAGTACCCAGCACCATCACACTTCTTCAAACAGCCCAAAAGAACCACAACCAGTTAGCCAATGGGACTGCAGACACCGCTCCAGCTCCATCACAGCAGAACTCAACGGTGGACAACACCGTCAATACTGCTGCGTCTTCCAATAGCAGTGATGTCGGCACACCCACAGCGACTGCAACTACTATCATCACAACTCCAACCCCGGCTGGTAAGGGAGCTATTGTCTGCAGCAGTTGGTGTCACATGCCCAGACAGCGATCACCTATTTCCAGCTCGTTCAGTAATATGTCTTGTCTTCATTTATTAATTATGAACTAATATATAATGTAGCAGCTCTGTGGTTTTGCAGCCTTGGAGGAAGATTTCACATGACTTTCAGGTCCTTTCTTTACTAAAGTTGGTTAAAATACAGCTTTGTCTTTTACTGTTATTTCTTTCTTTTTGCTTCGGCTGATGTTTGACAAAATGTGGATGTACTTTCCCCACAAATTGTATGGCAGACTGCTCAGATATTTTTCCAGATGAAAGCAACATGTGCCGTGGGTGTGAAGCCAAATGAGTTTAAGCAACAGGAATGTGCTGAGACCTGCTGGGCTTCTACAAACAGGAATGACTTGTATGATCAGTTTCTCCTCCCTGAAGGACAATATCTCAATTTAACTGGCATTACCTCTTCTGAAAATCTTTTTTGCTCTGTTGACTAACAATAAATTTACTCCAGCAAACAATAACAAGCTGAGCTGGTATAAATGAAAACACAGACTTTTGTAATTTTATGTGGAGCTTAGACTTACATACACAACAAGAACCTGTGATCCTGAAAGAGGACATCTCACATTGCCATCGCCACCTTCAATTCAGTTTGTTTTAAAGGGAAACCATTTTCACACATTGAAATGCTGCGCAGCCTGTGATGGAGTTGCATAATATCTCCTGAGGTTTTAGAGGGAGTTTTGTCAAGTCTGAGAAAAGTACCCTGACGATGTCATAAGGGTTATTTTGTATTTCATCATACAAATTGGGCTGTGGAATGGGTGACGTATAGGTGTTTACCAAGCAGGGAGGGTCTAGTGAATAGAAACTATTGAGTTGCATTGTGGGAATTGTAGGATCTGGGGATTGTTTTTTTTTTGTTTTTTTTAGCTTGACCCAAATTGGGACCTAAAATTCAGGATATTTCAGTCTCTGCTGCATCAGGTTTTTGTTTGCAATTATTTCTTAATTGTTTTTGGGGGTTTTTTGTATTTGCAGGTAGATGCATAACAGTTAATGTGAATATACCACATAAGGAAATGCTGAAGGACTGTATTAAAGTTTGCTATTAATACAATTGGTTGAATATTCCACTCTCTGACCAGGGTTTTGTCTTTTGGTCGACATACTGTACTATTTTGTCATCGTCTCTGACCCTGTGTTGTTTTCCACGACAGTGAGGGAGCTGGTGGTGTCAGCAGGAGAGAGTGTGGAGGTCACGCTGCCTCGCAATGAGGTCGAACTCAACGCCTTTGTGGTCCCAACGCCCCCAGAAGGTAAAATCATGGAAATATTAGATAAACTATTGCAGTTACCTGGAAAATACCTGGAAACTTGTTATACACAGTTTATCTGCAGAATCGTGATATGTAGCAGAATTTTATTACACAGGGAAGTTGATTTTCTAACGTTTTTCCAGCGTATAGATGCTAATGAGTTATTGAAGCTTTCCAGCCTGGAAATATCTTGAAAATTCATTTGACTTTTCATGCAGCCTAATTGCAGTCCGACTGTCATTTATCACGTTGTGATATTTTTGGTGTGTGATAAAGTAAAGCCTACGTGACAGTATTCCTGAGTCACCATCTGCATTACTGTACGTCACCCTGAACACTTGCCAGAGAATTTAAAATCCAAACTGGAAAAAGATTATACAATTACGGAGAGGAATGCACGTCATGATTTTGTTAATCCCTTGATCCCTCCTTGACATGCTCTATCCATACTAAAATGTCTCGTCTGGAAATTATCCTTATCCTATAGATTTTTATCTGATAGAATTAAATGCATGAGCAGTTTTGTTTAATGTGCTTATTTATTTGTTTATAGGGACAAACTATATATTTGACTGGCGTCTGATAACTCATCCCAAAGATTACAGCGGGGAGATGGAAGGGAAGCACAGCACAATGCTTAAACTCAGCAAGGTACAGATCACCGCCTTCATGTTCATGTTCGGCTAAAAATAAAACATGCAGCTGGAGTTCTATTGAAGGTTTCGGTAGAGTGTAAAGGACACAGATCGTCTCCAAAAGATCACTTCCTCTTTCTGCTTGCTTGACTTGCTGTCTCTCTCTCCTCTCTCTCAGCTGACTGTGGGCCTGTATGAGTTTGAGGTGACAGTGGACGGGGAGGGGGCCCACGGGGAAGGTTACGTCAATGTCACAGTCAAACCAGGTGAGGGCGAACAATCAGCACCATGTAAAACCTCATTCACATTGTGGGCATCTTAAAATCTGTTTTCAGGGGTAAGTGTTTATGTGTCCCCTTTCAAAACAAACCCCAGGTTCCTGCAGACATGAAATAACCAAAACACAACACAGTACACATGCCTTGAAGTAAATATCAATCTGATGAAGTTCACAATATTCGGTTTTTGATTTCTGAGCTCTTCATTCAGCTCGCTCTCTCAATTTTTGAGGCTGTATTTTTTAAAGCAGATATCCTGTTAAATGTCTTCCAGTTCGTATTATTGAGGACATACTTGTGACTCCTTCCTCTTTCATCATTCAGTTTTTCCTGTGTTTGGAAAATGTCGTCATGATTTAAATTTTGTGACTTTTCCTCTTGCAACATAACAGAGTTTTGTTCAAACTGCTGCACCACCAGTTCATGCAGCGACTACTGTACATAAAGGGGAAAAAAATCAAAAAGGAAAGTATATAAGTGAGTCATATGAAGTACAGATTGTAAAGCCCCTTGAGGCAAATTTGTGATTTCTGGTATTAGGCTATATAAATAAAACTCACTTGACTGGGAAAAGCCTAAAAAAATCATGACATGGCAAACATTGGAAGGTATATGCAGAGACTCTCGGTAACACTGACTAAAAGACACTTTATGGGACAATTTGTAAAATCTGTACAACCTACAGCCTCAAAAATGATGATTAAAAAAAAGTTTTTTTTATTGTTGGTACTGCTATGTGCAGTGAGGTTTTGATATTGATGCTTTCATGTTTTGCTAAGTTTCTGCTTATATTTGGAAAAAATGAAACGATTATTATAAAAATATTTAAAGCTATAAAAAAACAACAACTATGTGCTTTAGTATTATTGCAGAACTACTGTAATGTAACATGTTTCTGTTACTTTAACCAGTGCCTGTATGTTGTTATTTGTACGGCGTATTATTTGTATGGAATTTTGTGGCTTGATATTAAAGGTCTAATAGTCCACATGCTAATTCTAATTCTTATTAAGCAGCAATAAGCCATCAAATAATTTGGTGTGGCTCTTCTGCTATAGTAGGTCTTCAGAAGGCCATGACTAATGTTTGATGTTATTGTCAGTGTAAATGATATGAAATGATCAGGAGTCAGTCCACAGTTATGCCTCATGTTGACTAAATAAACTCAGATCTTATTGCTGGAAGGCGAGAGGCTGCTTTCCTCCCACACACACTTGTATTTGTGCCGAGGCAGCCGCTGGCTTGTTCATATTGCCTCAGTCACAAACGGCTGATGTACCGCTCGGCAGGTGAGTTAATTTCTTGTTCTCCACCTGACAGAGCCGCGGGTAAACAAGCCTCCTGTTGCCGTAGTTTCCCCAAAGTTCCAGGAGATCTCCTTGCCAACCAGCTCTACGGTCATAGACGGCAGCCGTGAGTGTCCCACATGACACACACACACATGCACACACACTCAAACATCTTTAACACCAGCTAAAGAGAGAGGCCTTGTACCTAGAATATGTTACCTTTTCCTATCACGCTATCATATGTATTTATACATTTTCTTCCTCCTCTTTACAGAGAGCACTGATGATGACAAGGTGGTGGCGTGGCACTGGGAAGAGGTTAAAGGTCCCCTGAGGGAGGAGAAGGTCTCTGCCGACACCCCCGTCCTCACCCTCACCAGTCTGGTGCATGGGAACTACACATTCAGGTACAGGTGGAACTCAATCATCCCGTAGACACTGTTTTGGCAATAAATATGTTACGAACATCCCACTCAAGCATCAAGAGCCTCTAAAATAGAAATTTTAAAATCTGTTATCTTCTTGAATACTGTGTCTTATTTCTCTATATATGTCTGTCATAAGTATAACATTAAGAGCAGAGGAATGTCTGGCTTAAAGTTACTTAAATTCTTACTTCATGCAAGTCAAACTTAGTGTTTTAAAGACTGTTTTTATTCAAGTCAGAGGTGAAATTGTTCAGATTTCTGCCATACAGTTTGTGTATTTAACCTAAAGAATATCCTTTCTCAGTTTGACAGTGACAGACTCAGACGGAGCCACAAGCTCGACACAGGCCACCCTCTCAGTCAACAAAGCCAAGGACTACCGGCCTGTGGCAAATGCCGGCCCTAACCAGGTCTGAAGTATTTTCTGTTGTCATGGCTCTGTTCTTTTAATGCTCCAAACCACGTTTAATGTACTCGTTTGAATATGAAGAAGTTACTTAAACTTGAAAAATGTCTTATTCACCAAACTCCTCTTACTTCATCCAGGTCATCCAGTTGCCACGCAACTCCATCACTCTGTACGGCAACCAAAGCACCGATGACCATGATTCCCTGTCCTATGAGTGGTCCCTCAGCCCTGAGAGCAAAGACAAGGTGGTGGAAATGCAGGTGAGATCCTCGTACATATAAATAATTCTCATGTTTCAGTTCATTTTTCCCTGGATGAGAGAATCACGGCTAACAGTGGCATCTGTTTTGTGCTTTTTAGGGCGTACGGACACCGATCTTGCAGCTGTCGGCTATGCAGGAGGGAGACTACACCTTCCAGCTGACCGTGACAGACTCAGCTGGACAGCAGGACACCGCGCAGGTCACCGTCATTGTACAGCCAGGTAAACAGCTGGAGAGCAAAAAAAGGAGCTCCTGTTCATGCTCCTTGATCACTTGTTTGAATAGTGTTTTCAGCGAAAAGTTGGGAGGAATATTTGGTTAATCAGCTGCTGATGGCATTAATTACAGTTCCTTACAACTGTCACTCTTTCCTTACATAGCCATTAACTCCTGTTTTAAGCCTATTTATTTAGCTTTTTTGCACCACTTAAACCACTTCTTGTTTGTCCTTACTCTCTCCCACGGGCTGTATACAAACATACACATGAAATGTGAAGCGCATACTGAGCATCAGTACATAATGTAGCTGTATTTATACTTGACCTCTACAATGTGTGAATGTCAGTATTTAAAGTTCTGATAGGAAACTCTGTTTGGTTAACAGCGTTTAGACTCAGTGAATGGGAGATGTATATGGGCGCATGTGTACGTTCAACCTGATAAGCACCTGGTGTAGAGTATATAGACTGCAAACACACACTGGCTAGCAGTGTTTGAATAGGACCTCTTATGTGAACATGCATCCCCCTGCGAGGTCGAACTATGTCAGCCATTCTGTAATTCCAGGTATTTTAGAGCAGGACTGCTGTTCTTTGATAAAACACTTTGAGCTTTATGTGCTGTATCAGGTAGTATATGATAGAAATGATCGTAGAATTGCTGAATCTGAATACAGTTGTAATAGTGGGTTTTTTCTGGGATGTTATTAGTTGTCAGTTTTTTTTATAGTTTGTATTATTTATTAAGAAGATTGTTGTATCCTTCTCACCATTTCCCTAACCCTTTTTTTTTAATAAAGCACAGTAATTTTTCTTTCTCACCTCTGATTGAAATATTGGTCCATCTGTCAAACCAAAGATGTAAGTGCTGAATTTCATAGTGTGAAAGGCTTTTAATGCGGCACTTTTGATTCCATTTTGATGACGGTTGTTAGCTTGCATTGGTCGTGGAAGAAATGTGGTTTTTATTTAAGCTCTTTCATGTGGATTTTTAGTTTCCTCATCCCGGTGTCCCTCTCACTCTCCGTCCTCCAGAAAACAATAAGCCACCAGTAGCAGATGCAGGACCGGAGAAAGAGCTGACGCTGCCAGTTGATCGAACCACGCTGGATGGCAGCAAGAGCCATGATGACCAGAAGATAGACACCTACCACTGGAAACAAACCAAGTGAGTCAGACACAGACTTGGCCGTTTGCATTGGCTGCAGGCTCTGAAACATAGATACATAGACATAAATTCTCTTTCACACTCTGCCTTTCTGTTTTGTCCGTCTGTCCCTCCACCAGGGGTCCTGACGGTGTGAAGATTGAGAACGCAGACGGTGCTGTTGCCACAGTGACAGGTCTTGAGGTCGGCATGTACGAGTTCACCCTGACAGTAACTGATGAGAGGAAGCTGGAGAGCAGCGACGCTGTCACGGTCATCGTCAGAGAAGGTTAGGAGATTTATATGCGTGTGTGTGTGGACTAATCCTTCTCTCTGTAGCGAAATAGCTGTCTGTGGTTGGAGTCAGATAGGTGAGGATTATGGAAGTTGGTGTGAAATATATGATTTTTTTTTTTTTCACTTTTGAAGCATTAAAAGTACATTTCTGTGTGTTTTTAAAGCAGACGTCATTCTTATCTCAGTATATTTGTTTTAAGATAAAACAATGGTGAGTTTGTATGCTCAGGGGATATTTTTGAATTTGACACTATGTAATGCACAGTGTAAGTAAATCCTGGTTGAGGTGTTTATTTGGATTTTAGCTCAAGGCTAGTCTCCCAAGAGTCCATAATAAAATCACAATACAAACATTTTCAGAAATACTGAACAACACACATTCTCATCCTATATACACATGATTATAAATACCTACACACATACATACATACATACATGCATACACACACACACACACACACACACAATCAGATATACATGACTGTACATAGTTACATATACAGTATATGCACACACACATCCGTATATATCTAAACTAATGCACACTCGCTGACGGTGCAACAACACAAATTATGGTGCCACAATAAGTCTACAATCCATCAATTATATTATTCATTGTTATATAATATACTGTATTTTATTGTGTTAAGTTCCATAGTTTACTTGTCCTGTAAATGAAGGTTCGTCTGCCCATTTCATTTTTTATTTTTATGATGCATAATATTTTTTCTCTATTCCTTCATATCACCTTTTATGTTTGTTTATGTCAATAACAGTTTGTCTTAAATGCTTATTGGCCTTTTAAGTATTACAGTTTGTTCTGAAGGTTTATCAACCTTTTAAACTATTTAAAAAAATGTCCAAGTAGGGCAATCGAATGTTGTCTCACATGTTCTTCTAATGTGTGGGCCATCCAATGATGCAGTGTTACTCAGAGGCAATGTTAATAACAGAAAACATGAAATGGCGGCCGCACAATAATCACAGTATTTGCACCTAAGGCTGTAAAACCTCAACACGTTGTTCGTGATGTATATTTCTTATTAAATGAAACAATGAAAATACAGGAATTTTTGGAAATCTTGCAGAAATCTTGTTAAGTCTCATAGTTACATACAACCTTTACTTCCTTTTGATAATTACATGGAGTGGACGTTACAGCATATACTATGTAATCTGACAGATATGAATGTGCCTCTCTGATCATGACACCTTGGCATTGCAAAGCAAACTTAAATCAACCTCACACTGTCCTGTTGGATTGGGCGTCGCTCCTACAGGAACGAAACAAGTATATTAATCCAAAAAAAGACAACAAGTGTGGGTTGCAGTAAGAGAAACTGGGTGCTCAACCACAAAAATATAAATAAGTAATCAAAGTATAAAATATGAAGCTGCACAGTTGTTGACACCATGGATATTTGTGGTGGCAAAGAGATTTTTTTAAATTTAAGCGAAAAGCCCCTACACAGGATAAAATGTCTCCTTTGCCTTTTTTAAAGTGTTTAGCAGGTACTAAACTTTGTTATGATGTTCTAAGATAATCGTCAATCCACAATCTGTAGTTGCAAAAGCTATAACGGGTATTACTGTGATCTAAAATATGTCTCCTTCTTTTGTAATTGGTGTAGATGTAACAAGAACAACAAGTGAGAAACACTATACCTGGATCCACCTCTGTGAATGAACATGCAGTATTTCATGATTCATATTGTTTTCCCACCAGAGCTGGACCAGCCGCCAGTGGCTCACGTTGTGTCGAGTCCGCCCATCGTTCTGCCTGCCAGGACCGCCACTATAGATGGATCTCACTCCACTGATGACAAAGGCGGAGTCAGCTATTTGTGGTCCAGAGATGATAGCAGCCCTGCCGCTGGGGTGAGACTGGCTTGTTCTAATGAGGTCTTTGACTGAATATTACTAGTGATTGCTGTTTGCTCTGACTCTGATTCCACCTTACAACACCTTTTAAACACTTAAACCACATTTAAACAGCTGCTTTACCTTGTAATCAACTTCAGACATCCACAAATGACCACAAATTATGAACATTTTAACACTTCTGTTTTTTTAATAGGATGTACTGAACGGCTCTGACCACCAGGCAGTGCTGTTTCTGGGAAACCTGGTGGAGGGGAAGTACAGCTTCACCCTAACTGTAACAGACAGTAAAGGGCAGATCAACACTGACAGGGGCACAGTGGAGGTCAAACCAGGTAAAACCAACAGTATATACACGCTGAGAGACAGACTTTCACACTGATATAAAACGGTTAGTGATGCACCATGCTTTTCCATCTCTTTGTAGTTGTTTGGTGGTGCATTTAAAGTTTTTTTCCCTCCTCCCTTATAACCAAAGAGCACCAGCTTCTATTCATGCTTTTATTTTGTAGTAAGGAAGAGACAATTTGTTGTGATTTCACCATATATGTTATGAGAGGGAGAACGGAGGCTATTTCCAGGAAAAGTGGGTATATTGAAAGTTATATTACAGCATTTTATCACAAAATACCTCTTAGGATGTATTGGAGTTTATTTTCTGCCTTCAAACCAGTCTTTGCATACAAATGGTTTCCACACAGCAAGAGACTCAACAACCAACAGCAGAAGGTTGAGCAGGTCAGTGCGCAGCATACGGTGAACAGACACAAACACAGCCAGAAACTAATCCGTCACTCGGTGCTCTGGCGTCTTTCCCAGATTACAGTGTCAGATGGATCCTGCAATCAGCCTGTTTTTCTCATGTCACTTTCTCCCTCTCCTTGTTACTTTTTCTTTCCCTCTACACTCCTCTCTACCCTCCCCCCCGTCCATGTCTCTTCTCTGTTTTTAATCTCCCTCCTTTTCTCTCTCTCTGTCTGTCTGTCTGTGCTTATCAGACATGTGGGAGCGTGACCTGGTGGAGTTGGTGCTGGAGGTGTCTGTATCCCAGGTGTCCCACCGTCAGCGCGACATGCTGCTGCGCCAGGTTGGGGTTTTACTGGGCGTGCTCGACAGCGACATCATTGTGCGAGAGATCAGTGCGTTTAATGAGCACAGGTGAGTCGTTAAGTTTTATTTCTGGTCTTAAATCCATGATTTCATAATAGACCTGTTGTATGTCTGAATGTCTTCTCATATTTTCCTCGAGCTCACAGTCTTTTATTATAACCCCAACTTGTCTTTTCAAGTGTAAATCTGGTAATGAAACATATAAACATAACTGTAAAAAAGGCTGGAATGAGATTTTCTTAATTTGCCTTGATTGGTGGACATTACTGTTTAAGTAAGCGTCTTTCCTGTCTTCCTCCCTCCTCAGCACTCGTCTGGTCTTCCTGGTGTCAGGCGGTCCAGGGCGCCCTCCTCTGTCTGGCCACAGCGTTGCACTTGGCCTACGCAACAAACTGCGCAAACAGAAGAATGACTTTCTCATCTACAAGGCCCGACAAGTGGATACAGTCAGTGAGTACCTGACAAATGCTGGATTATACTGTATATATGAGTTTATAAGCAGTGTAACACAGGCTTCATGTTCAATGAATTTCAATTGTCTTTTCAGAATTTATTTGTACACTTTGATTTTTACTTCACTTTCAGCCAGACACCACAGGCAGGTCATAGGTAATAGAGGTGAAGAGGTCAAAGCAGCTCTGTTCCTGAGATAATAGTCGAATAATGATAGATAGGACTCTAAGGTCAAACCTCTAAGATTTTTGAGCTGTCACTAGAAGTTATATCTTATCCCTCTTGACTCTTTTTGTCTCACTTCTGTGGTGAAACCTGTTCCCTGTTATCTTATTCGATGCACCTATTGTAGGTTTATGTTCTGTAATATTCACATGGTACTCTGCCGCTCTCCTTCCTCAGTCTGCCAGCTAAACTGCTCGGGTCACGGCGAGTGTGACTCGTTCACGCGGAGCTGTGTCTGCCACCCTTTCTGGATGGAGAACTTCATTAGAGCTCAGCTTGGAGATGCAGAGAGCAACTGTGGTGAGATGAGATGAATCTTAATTGAATATTTTAGTCAGTTAGTGTATCAAACGTTACGATAGGGGGAATCGTACATATTCCATTACATACTTTGCTTTTATTCCTAACTAAATATTTTGTTCTCAGAGTGGAGCGTACTCTACGTGACTATAGCATCCTTTATGATTGTGGTTGCTATAGCAACAGTTGTCTGGGGCATGGTGTGTTGCTGCAACAGGTGAGCACAATCGTATTGTTACAACTATTACTGAATGTCTTTGGACACAAACAGTATATGCATAATGTCCTTCAAACTTGCTGGATTTTATTATTATTATTATTATTATTATTATTATTATTATTATTTATATATTGTATTTCTTTAACTACCTCTACACCAACTGATGATATCTGGGTTTTTTTTGGTTTTTTTCCTGAAAGGCGTAAGAGCAAAGTGCGCAGAAGCAAAAGCAGGTATAAAATACTAGAAGCTGATGAGCAAGACAGTCTGGAGCTACAACCACCTAGAGCTGGTAAGACACACATACACGATCAGCACTACCACACATTGTAGTTCACCATCTACCTGTTTAAGTAAAGGGTAAAATAAAATATTCTGCTCAGTCCAGGTTTGACACAGCATCATTTTGATTGTTTCTTTCTCTTCTCCTCCACCGCCTGCCTTCCAGCCCGCATGAAGCCGGTGCCCGCTCCCACCTCCTCCGCCCTCATGCACTCGGACTCTGACCTGGACAGTGATGACGGGCAGGGCGGGGTCCCGTGGACGGAGCAGGAGCGCGGGCATCTCCTGCGGCCCCAGAACGGCTCCCTGAGGAACGGGCAGGGGCCGGTGAGGGGCAAAAAGCAAAGAGAAGAGCTGCTATAGCAAGGGAGGAGGGGGGAGCTCGCTGCTGCCCTCGCACACACACCTCCTCTAGCTGTCACACCCCTCTGTTCCTCACTCTTCCTGTTTCTCCTTGGTTGTTGCTCAACACAAAAACCTCACGCCTCTCATCCGTGAAGACACAGTGTGATACCTGGATTTAGGAAGAGAAAGGGAGGGAAAACATGCTGGAAACATGTTGTCCTACTGTCACAGAAAAAACCCCACCACTGAACTGAAATGTCCCTGCGCCCACACTGAGCCAATATGGAGGGGGGGGGGGGACATTTCACTGAGGGGTGAGCACTGTGTTTTGAATGGTATAAAAATATAACATAGACCCCTTTTTATTTAACACAGTGACATAAAGAATGTACTGTTACCCCTCTTACTGATGGCACACGTTAGTTAGAGACTGCGGGAGAGGAAGTAGCCTGAGTGACACTTGACTTTCTGGATTTAAAAAAAAAAAAGCTTCAATGACAAGAAAACCAGCCACTTGACACACTCTCACACCTTGCCTCTTTGTAGACACGCATGTACGCACACAAAGATGTCGCATTCACACTGTTCCAGGTCGACCTGATGCTACCAAACACTGCCATGTTAAAACCAATGGTTAACTCTGCTGTGATGATTTTTGTTAGTGACATAGAGAGACACGGTGACTCTTTTGGAAAGAAAAACACAGCCAAAATAAGAGCTACCAACAGCAATTGGATGCTCCCAAAAGAAAAAAACATGTGCATGAAGAGTGACAGAGCAGTTCTGGTACAATTTCATACTGGAATGATCGCCTGCATGTCTGTATGTCGGGTGTATGTGTGGATTTTTTTTCTGGCTGCTGAGCCAAAAGATGTTTCTTCAGAGCAGTTTGTATGTTTTTATGTCCGTTATCAACCCGTGGAAGAGTCACACTGTTGTCAGTTGTGTCGGTGAGATGCAGAAGAGCTTGTTTAAAAAAAAAAAACCCACAGTGCTTTTACTCTGAAGGCTTCCCTGTGGATTAAGTCGCTGGAGCACACACTGGAATACACAACGTTAACGAGTTTGGCCTCGGCGGAGACGATAATGAGAAGTTCACAACGCAGGAAATGGGATGGACGGGACACGGCTTCCTCACTCGCCTCTAAATTAATTAATGTAACGACTGCTTGAACCACGAAGACTACTTAGGGTTGTTGTTGTTGTTTTTTTTCACAAACAACCTTTAGGCTGTGATTAGATGTCAATGCACTTTGATTTCATGTCTGTCAGCTTCAGTCTCATTTTGTCTCTTGTTAGTTAAAAAGGGAGATCTGTGATGGTTAAAGTTGGAAGGTTCAGCCATGAACACAGGACTTGACTGCATTTAAAATGTATAAAATATTAATCAATTTCCTCAACTTTAGTTCAAAGATAAAAGGAAAAGGATATATATTCTTTCTGTGCAATTTCAGCAACCAGTTATAACCTGTTTGACTCCACATTTATCCTTGCTTTCCTTTTGGCAAATATCCAATTAGTTCAATTTGGGTATTACACAAAAAACACAGGGAAATCTGTATAAGTGACATGATCAAGACAGAAATTAGACATTAAAACAGGCATCACTAAACTTCCAGTAGGGATGTTTAGAACAAACTATTTCTTCCCACAAATAGGATGAGAGCAGAAGGTTAATCTGAGAGATGTTTTGCCTCTTCTGTGCCATAAACGCAACAGGAACAGGACACAGAAGAAAGGGTGTTTCTGCGCTGAAGGAAAACTTTAACCAACGACTCTTTCCTGCAACATCTCCGTGTGCAATTGCTTTGCATGTGAAACTGGCCTGTAAAGTCACTTTTTCTTTGGTTGTTGAATGTTAAAAGGGTACGCCATTGAGACCATTCAACTTGTACCCTGTGTGAAATAAGCAATCATTTAAAAAGGTCTTATTTCTTACTGTTGAGTCACCTCGTGCTGATGTCAGTTCTGCTGCACCCGTCAGGCCAGGGCAGAGATTAAAAAATAAATAAAAAAATATAATTCAGACTTGCTGAATTTATCAGGCCATCTTTTGCAGATTAAAATCAAGTGCACCCAAGTGCCAATTCTGTAAAATGTCATATTTTGAACACTTAATAATAATAATAATAATATCATATTCTTCCATGTTTTGTTTTGCACATCATAGGAAATGGCTTTTGGCATAATTGCCAACATTTGATGTTGATTCATTCTCATTTCTTGTTTATCTTTTCCCCCAAAACTCACAGTAAAAAACACTGTCAAGGATAATTCTTTACTTATTCGACTACACAAAATTCAGCATTTCTTCTGTTACACGTACAACATTTGCAAGTCACTTTTAGGAATCATAGAAGTGAATTGACCTTGACTCTGATGGAGTCCACTGTGAAGGCAGACAGACAAAAATTGGGAGCAACTGTTAAATGAAGGGAGTTAAAGATGTTTTAGTGAAGGATTACCCCTGATTTCCTTCTGTGTGACCAGACCTGATGCAACTGGATAATCTGTAAAGTAAAATAAAATGTTTTGATTTGTTCTTGAGTTTTTATGAGAGATGTGTGCTTGTTTCTTGCTATGTTCTGAGCCAAAACTTTAACTTTGATGAAATCTTCTGGCAAAAACTGGACTTTTCTTTCCCCATTTACTCCTATTTCCCGTTTGTCTTTACTCTAGTCTCCACTGTGTCCCAGCTTGCAGAGGTCAAACGGAAAGGACCATGTGATGTGACACTAAATTTTATATGTCATGGGACTTCACCAAAGGTTTGATATACTCAAGAACAGTAGACTACGAAGGTCTCGGCAGGTTTGAAAGGCATTGTTTCTTTAAAGAATTGTCAAAATGACAATTTATCATAGCCAGAAACTGTAAAAACAGAAATGATCATCAGATTTACAAATTTCTGAACAGATCATGTGCCACAAACGCTTCCATTGGGAAAAATAACCAAATCTAAGCTTAAAATAGTGATATTTCATCAAAATCACTTTATTCTACATGTCATTTAAAATTTTGCAAAGAATAAACCGTTTGCACTAACCAGATCCTGTAAAACAGTGGTTCCCAACCAGGTATACCGCTTCTTCAGTTACCAGGGGATAGGTGGAATATTGTGAATCTTAGCTAATTTGGGGGAAATAAAACATAAATTATGATTTGATAATATATATCCACATAATTGTATTTAGGAGAAAAATCAACACGCAAGATTACACATTTGTGTGAAGCTGATTTTTATAATTATTGACACAATAACTTACCAACAATGGTGGTCTGACTGCACAAGACATGCCTCAGTGTTCCACCAACCTGAGTCAATTGTAAATTGATTAAGACTGCAGAAAGACTAGTTGGAAAAAAGACAACAAAACCACTAAACCACTAAAAAATACCATTGAACAATACCATAAAGCCATCTTTTCTATCAAAGGGGTATGGTAAAGGGGTACTTAAGCCCATCTGATAAGGCTGTGGGGGTACGTCGAACAAAAACGGTGGGAACCGCTGTTTTTCTGCGCGCCTCAGCGCAACCAGAAGCCTTGAATGACTGAAACCAAGTCACGTGACGACCATTCACCGAAACGACTGAACAGAAAGATTGGGATACGGATAATATAGGGAGACATTATTATAATATACAGAAGTCAGTTCATATATATATTTATATATGTGTGTGTGTGTGTGTGTATGTATATATATATATATATATATATTGGGGTTTTTTTTTCCTGAGGATGCATTCAGCAGCGGTGACGACGGAGACTCAACTCCGGACAGTTTCTCAAGCGGGTCAGAGGAGCACTTTGAAGAGGACATGTGAGTACTATATTTCAAATATACTATAATAATGAGAATAATAATAATACTAATTGTAGTGGCGATTTGTCCTCGAACCAAAAAACAAATTACAAAACAAAAAACTCAAATCAAACGGCCACTGAGGCGCCTAAGGAACGAATCTTACGCAGGGAAAATTGTACAGGTTTTGTGTGGTTTAATTTACCATTTTGGCAAGCAAACAAACAAACAAACGAACAAAGAACAACAGCGTCTGCAGCCACTCTTGATCTGGTAAAAAACCATGAACCTTTCCCGGTCCCTGCCGGTCCTGTACCTGCATACCCATATATGTAGATTCACCTCCTGTGCCCAAGCTGCCCTGTATCTTCAAAACAAAAGCCTTAATAAACAACAAAATAAATAAATGAATGTTAAATATTACAAAACCATGAATAGCTCCAACAATAATAATAATTCTAATGTTATATTATTTCTTTTAGATCTGACGATGACTACACAGGACCCTCCGCTTCAGGTGGACGGCCCTGTTCTGCTCCACCATCATCCCCTTCATCAGGGATGAGCTCTGTTTCAGCAAGCCCTTCAGCGTCAGAGCCTGAGCAGACACATAGACGTGGTCGCAGCCGTGCAGCACCAACTCCTCCCGCATCCGCTCGTAGCCCAAGACGTGGGAGACGTACCACAGTCTCTGCTACTGGATGGCAGACAGAACAACATTGCCTGAGTCCCCCCCGATATTTTGCCCTGCTCGGACACCTAGTGTGCAGGGGTTTGGGATACTAGACAACCCCAGCCCCTCTGAGCTGTTCAAGACATTTTTTGATGAAAACTCTGTCCGGATCATCTGTAATAATACCAACAAACAGGCCAAAAAGAACATTGATAAAGGCATGAAATTCAAGTGGAATGACATCAATCCCGTTTCTTTCTTCAAATTTGTGGGACTCCTTTTTTACATGGCAACCCTAAAGCTGCCACAAGAGTCACACTACTGGAGACAGAATTCGTTTTTCAGCGTCATGTCTCCAGCCTCAGTCATGGCCAGAAACACTTTCCAGGCGATACCATGGAACCTACACATGAGTAATCCAGATGAAGATGCAGTAAATGACAAGAAAAAGGGCACACCTGGCTATGACCCCCTGCACCGACTCAGGCCATTATATGACCATGTGTGTAGCGGAATGCGTGCAAGTCATTTTACCATCCCCATTTTACCAAAACCTCTCTGTGGTGGAAATTGTGTATTATCTTTGAAGAAGTGAGCAAATAAAATGAAGATCCAACAAGCCGTTGTCTTTTGTATATTTAATTAAGAAAAGAATGAAACAATCAGATGAAATGGTAAATAAGGATAAAAAAAAGTAAATGAAAGGGGGGGGTGCAGGCGAGCACAAAGAGTCAATCCGATTTCAGCTGAAGGACAGAGATCATACACCAAAATGCATATGAAGCTCTGACAAAGAAGGAAAGATGCTGTCACATACTTATAACCTCACAATACACAGACAGACATACCAGAGTACAGAATCACCTCTAACAAAGATAGATCTCTGGCTATGTTTCCCTGCCCAAGGCTGGAAACCCAGGGCAGACTGTTCCCCAGACTGCAGCTGTCCTTTCCCCTGATTACAAACAATTTGTCCTCCCACTATAACCAACCAAGATACCAATGTACCTTAAACAGAAATGACCTGAGACAGAAATTATCTGAGTGTACAGAATTAAGACTGATTGACAAGAAAAACAAGTTATCATACTAAACATATCTAGTGGACATAAAGAGAGAAACTTATCACACTAAACATATTAGTAAAGAGGAAAAGATAAATTTTGCCCTTACACTCTCAATAGATGAACGAATGGTCGCTACAAAAGCTAAAATTAGAATGCGTCAGTACATCAAAAGTAAACCCACCAAGTATGGCATAAAACTCTTCGTGTTGGCTGATTCCAGCAATGGTTACACCAGTAATTTCTCAGTCTATACAGGCAGATCCCTCTTCACATCTGAACATGGACTTTCGTATGACTGTTATGGGCTTGATGGATCAAAATAACCTTGGAAGTGGTTATCAGCTGTACTGTGATAACTTCTACACGAGCCCAAGGCTTTTCAAGGACTTCCTTTCTTTGAAGGTTCGTGCATGTGGCACATACAGGGACACCAGGAAAGAAACCTCGAAGTCAGAAATAAATGCAATAACAAAAAAGTCCAGCAGAAGAACGATAAGGTGGTTTAGAAATGGACAACTGCTTTTCATAAAGTGGATGGACACTAGATAGGTGTCTGTCTGCTCTACAATTCACACTGTTTACTCAGGTGAAATGGTGAGTGGGCGTGTGAAAGGGAGAGATGGACAGTGGCAGACCCAAAACGTCCCCATACCAACACCGGTGGCAGCATACAAGTACATGGGCGGTGTAGATTTATTGGACCAGCTGATACAGTATTATTCAGTGCACCATAAGACAATGAGGTGGTACACAAACTTGTTTCGACACTTCATAGACATTGCAGCCACAAGGATGGAGACCCTCTGTGCTGAACTTTGTGGCTGTTTGTTAGACACTTCACCATCCACGCCATCCACACCATCCAGACCTGTCCCACTAGTTATGCCGTCCACGCCATCCACAACTGCCACACAGACCTGCTTCCCTGTGTCTATAAACCCAGATGCGGAAAGGTCTAAAAAGGCCACAGAAGGAAGGCTGTCATGTGTTCAGTGCAAAACAAAGACTGCATGGAAGTGCAGAAATTGTGGTGTGGCACTGTGCGTGACTTTAGACAGGAACTGTTTTGTTGACTGGCATGACTCTGGTTCTCTGCATAGCGAAATGTCTTCCTAGAGTTGATGTGAAAAACCTGTAAATAGTTGAAAACGTGTAGTTTGTAGATGTTGTAGAAATGTAAATTGTTCAACATACAGTATACAGCATGTGGAGCCCCCCCTTTTTTGGTATTATTATATTGGTAACACTTGTGGGCACTGGGAAAAATGTTGTATATATAGATTCCTTTTTTTTTCATTTTTATAAAATTTATTATCAAAGAAATCAACTTGCGTCTTTTCGTTTTTAGGATTTATGGCATTATAACCGTGTTATACTGCACAAAAGACACTTTTAAGTTCTCCCTACGTCTAGCCATGATTGTGCTGTTTCCATAGAAGTGCAGGACTTATATATTGCAGTGCGACTGCTTTTGAACATTAAATGTATGTAAAATAAATAGATAAATAAAAAAGATGCAGTGACTGAAACTCCAGTTCACTGAGCGCAGTCATGTGCACCCTCACACCAGAGGCCCAGGACATCCCTGCAAACGTGTTGTAGCACGACAGAGCACAAGAAACGTGCAACACTGGGATGCTCCCTGCAAACTGCACCAGCCTGCAGATGGATTTACGGTATTTAAAGGAAAGTGAATGTCATGGTGACACATCTCTGCTGCGTTATCATTCAGACATATATGCATAAGAGGAAGGAAAGCGGTTGTTTCTCCTTCCTCCCCCCCCCCCTGTATATTGCTGGCCTCTCACACTCCTTATATGGGAAAGGAATTAGTTGCGCGAACAAGGGCGGAAACGCGGCGCAGTGACAGCTGGGTAAACGCACCGACATACAGGAAGAAACAGACGAAGCCCAGCCTGGTCTGCCCTGCGAGCCTGCACCCTGCGCACCCCCACGGCGACTTTGACAGCGACATAAAAGACCAAAATCACTGCTTGACCAGTTTAGCAGGTAAGCGGCGTGTTTAACTGCTTCGCTGCGGCGCAAAGAAGAAGCGAAAGGGACAACGAGCCGTCCGTCGGCGCCTCTTCTTTGCAGCGGCGTCAGAAATTATTTATTGAAATCGGTGTGATGCTAACACGCCCGGCCAGCCGCAAAATCTGACTGTTGACTGTTGACCGTTAACCGGCGCGTAGTTTTTTAAAAAAAAAAAAAAAAAAAGCGCTTTCAAACGTCCGTTAATGTCAGACTTCTTCTTTCTATGATGAGAGACGTCGGCTCGCCGAAATGTGGGAACTTCTTTTCTTCTGCAGACTGGAGTAACATTAGCTAACACACAAACAGAGAGAGAGAGGGGAAAGAAAATCCAGGAAATGCCGAATCAAGACAGCAGGGAGGTGGGGGGGGGGGGGATAATAAACGTTTAATTCTGACTAATGTCTCCGCTGCTTTGTCAGACGGGAACCGTTTGTCAGCCGTTACAGCAGCTAGCTCGCTGTCGCCGATGGTGTTGTGGCACATTTCGCGTGCCCCCGCGGACCGTCTCCTCGTCGATTAAGCAACCGCCTGGCACAAGTTAACGTTATTTTTGCGAAACGCGTTGGCTCTGAGTGACTCGGAGCTGTCGAAAATCTCCCCTCGCCCCTCGTGTTTCGTGGAGGCTTGCCTTTTTTGGGCAGGCGACGGTTTGTGCGCTAGTCGGAGGAGACGCGACTTGCCGGGGACACAGAATTCCGCACGACACCCACCGGGCTCCGCTGGCTAGCTTTAGCTCGGCTAGCGCCCCTGGCCGTCTGATTGAAACCCCAGTGATCGCATTAACATCAGCGGCTTGAACTTGACTTGTTGGGAGCCTTGAGCCCACCGAAGTAGGCCTGTTTAGGAAGGTTTAGGGCTCGCCGCCATCGCTTTGGCCTACTTCTGCGACAAAGAAGAAGAAGAAGGTGTTTTTGTTTTATCCAGATAGATAGAAAAGGGCGAGTTGGACGCTCCCTTCTTTATGTCTGACTGTCTGGCCCCCAGACAGAAAGGCACAAACCCTCACACAGGCCTAACCTACTTCACTGCCCCTGCATGCTGATGCTGCCTGTATGCAGAACATTTCTGCCTCATGTCCACAAAAGTAGGTTGAATACAGTTGGCAGGGTTTTACCTACCTGTTGGAGCTATAATGTGGAGGAGGTGAATGTAATCTAGGTGTAAACTCCTTTTTGTCTAGTTTTCAAAAGGCAAAAGTAGCACACGCCCTTCTGCAAAAACAAAGTACACAGACCTTTACTTAAATGTATTACTCCTTTTTGTAAAATATACACACACGTTGACCGTGGCCGTCCATTACAGCACATGATTCATGCATTTATTTGCTTTGCAGATGTTGTGCTGTGGTCCTTTTTTTTTTTTTTTAGTTTAAAGGCTCAGGCTGGTGATGTTCTCCATTTTTGTTATTGTCAACAAATCCCTCAAAGACCAAAACCAACAATGCGTTTGCCTGTTTCTTAAATCGTAGCACAAAACAACGTACAAATATATATAGTTTCATTTTTAATAACTTCCTATAACAGCTGGGGACTGTAATTTTTAGCTACGTTACTCAAAGATGACTAAATTGGGAACTATTATGATCAGCTGTTTTGACACCAACAGTACAGTGCATGTGGGGTTGACTGAAATAAACTACAGTGTCAGTGTTTATTGTTATGAAGGAACATGTCACCCAGTGTAACGTTGTGGTGCATTAATGTGTTTTTTAAATAGTTTTTTGGACGCTATGGCCCAGAGGAAAGATACAACATCCTGTGGATACGCACACAATACTTGTTAGTTTTGGTCGTTTTATAGGATTGGTTGACGAGAGAAATGTAGCATATCACCAGGCTTATCCTCTAACTGTAACCTTAACCAATCTTATGCACATTCACCCATTTTCTTAAATTCTAGTTTAAAAGGCTGCTATAGACTTGGGTTCCTCCACCTCTAAAGTTGCAGTTAAGCTCCAGTTTTGTCCATCTTGCCCTTTTTTTTTTTTTTTTTTTTTTTTTTAGTGCTTAAATCGAAGGAAAATGTTATTCTATGAAAGGCATGATTCCCTGGCTTGAGTCATAGCTATATTTGCCCTCACGTCTCTGGAAAGTTGTTTCTACTTCCTTGACAGTGGAGTTTCCTTGATGATCAGCACTTGGCTTGAACACATGTGGTCACTTTACTTTAGTGCACTTTAGGAAATGTTCCCCAGCAACTAAATTGATGTAGCAGGAAGACGGATGTTTGTAAGTGTTGTTATAAACAGTACAGTTTGTCATCTACAGTACTTTTTTTTTTTTTTAAAGCAACTCACACATTTAGGTGCTTGTTTTTTGGTGTCTGCTTCCACTTACACCTTTTTAGGGGCCGCTCCCTTCCTGTATTGCTGGTGAGTCATCTCTCAGCTGATACCAGGAAATATTAATAGTTGAACTTGTATCTGCAGGTATACTGTAAATGCTGCTTTGGCCCTGAACATTTCGGCATTTAGGTCAAGGGTAGTAGGGGTGCGTGTCCTGCTATGATCTAATTTTATCTCCATGCCTTGTGGAGAAATTAATTTACAACTGAATGAGTGAGGCAGAAAAGAGGAAGTTGAGGCCTTTTGAAATGGGACAAACATGTCTGCTGTAACAGTAGTACTTTGTTTGCCATCATAAGTCTTTCAAACTGTTTTGTCTCCTTGTTTTTAAACGTGCCACCTTTCCTCCAGTCAACTTTTTGGGTAATAATAATATAATGCTGCTGATACACTGCCCTATTGATATGACTTCACTTAACAGCCTGATATAATGCATAACCTGCCTCACCCTGCTTTAAGGTACCATTATCCTGTTTACAACAACATGATTAATATTGGCATCAGTAGAAAGTTTGAGTCATATGATAGCATGATGCTCTTCTGGCAACTTTTCCCTCCTGCCATAAATAAACGTTTGAAGAAAACATTGCATCGCCTCAAGGTTTGAACTTTGAATAAATTCAGATTTAAAGATTTAGTGGAGCCAGGCACAAAATGTCGTCTGCCTGCCCAGACGAAATGTTGCTAGTGCTGATGTAATACCTGAGATTTGGTAACATTACTTAAAAAATAAAAAATAAAAACTTATACTGAGAAAGAAAAACTTTGTTTTTCTACAAGAGCTTTCCCTAAATGCAATACAATTAAATACATTTGACCAGGCACTTTGGTACCAAAAGCTGACTTTGAATGTCTATTATTGGTACATTTAACATTTTTTCAATAACCTGTTTTGAGAAAGAAGCAAGTTTTTTTTTTTTTACAAAAGACTTTACCTAAATAAAAAACGGTCTTAAATTGGCAGTTTTTCTGATTAAATCCAGAACTGTCTGATCAAAGAGTAAGAAGATTATGAATTTGACTCAACATTTTGGTACCAACAGTTTTGTTCTAGCTTCATCTATCACAGCCAACAATGTGTAGCGCTGGCTCTCAGTCATTAGGTATGTTAAGATTTAGTCCATCTATAGTGAAAGTGAGACAGTAACAGCAGGTTTATCTTGCGTGGACTCATTAGTGAGAGTGGTCTGTGTGCCTCCATTCACAGCCAGCCAGGTGTAAGTACCTGAGACTGGAGACACTCGGATGAAGGCAGCATCAGGTTACAGCCGTCTTATATAATGTTAGTCTTTCTCATTAGGTGTGTGTGTGTGTGTGTGAGACTTGGATTAAAGTTAGTTAATCTTGTACTTAAAGGGGCAAGTTAGGAGAATCAGTTTGCATGTTGGCACACAGACTGTAGAGACTACACGTAGACTATAGCTGCTGCCCTTATAGTTTGAACGTGTTTTGTTGTGAAACATCTGCAAACAGCATAGTTGGGATAACAGGACAGGTCTGCACTCTGCAGAGGCTGCAGTAACTGCTATTGATCTACATACCTTTACTCAGCAAGTCCTGACCTGTTTACCAGCCGACTCATTCTTCTTCTTTTTCTTCTTTGTTACTCAACCAGTCTAAAGGTAGAATTCAATGACGTTCACTACAAGGCTGAAAAGGGCTTTCTTAAAATGAGGAAATGTACCTTTTATTGGGTCTGTTTATTCAAATTCTGCACACTGTTTTAGTTCCAAGTGAATTCCAGTGTGTGTGTGTGTGTGTGTAGTTTCTTAAATTTCCTCTACATGCTGCGTTATAACTGCGACCTTGCAGGTTAATTTTCATGTCACACTGTATGAGATGGGTCTGATAGAACAGCAGTTCCCAACCTGGGGTGTCACAAGATGATTAACAGGATAGAAAAGCAGAGAGAAAAGTTTCTGCTTATGTCACTTTGTAACTTATGACTAAGGTTTTGCTCATATGTCCTTTTTGTTGTGACTTACTGGATAATTTTACCTATTTAGACCTCTACCAAACTAACCAAGGAATTAAATTACCTGGTCAGAACCCACTGACAGATGAAAGTGCTAATGAAGGTCAGAACAAGACAGAAGTAGTAATTTTTAATAGGTTGCAAGCCAAAAAGGTTTGGAACATCTGTAATAAAATCTTGGTCACAATCTGTGTCAGAGCTGCAATGATTAGACGATTACTCAATCGTAAGAAAGTGAATCCTATTCACTTTCATACTATTTTGATGATCCAGTAATCTTTTCAGTCAAAAATGCCAAACGTTCCCTGGTTCCCGCTTCTCAAATGTGAGAATTTGATGATTTTCTTTGTCATTCACGATGGTAAACAGAATATCAGGATACAAACCCTGAATGTGGGACTTACTGGAGTAAAGAGACACTGGTGTTGACATCTGATTGCAGGCAGTTACACATACTTCTACCGAGCCCTGTAGGACTAAATCAACCAAGGAAAAATGTGCCCAGGATCCAGAACACTGCTGTTTGTTATCCTACCAAAATAGCTAATTTTTAATTGCAGTGGTTGCCTTCCCCTTGTGTCCCAGGAGTAATTCAGTCCCCAATTAGAAGACTACCAGAACAGAAGGTACCAAGACTGTGCCTCGACAAATAAGAACAGCTGACCTTGCGAAAAATATAAACACAGGGGGCGACACAAATGTCTGTATTTTGTGTTAAATATTTTAAGTTAACCTTTGCTAATGCTATGATATCATCTTTGTACGTAACCTGTTACATCAAGTAAGAGCTTTTCAAGTGAAGAAATCAGCTTGCTTGTGGAGTTGCAGATAACCATGCTGCCATTGCAAAAAAAAAAAGGGTGACCAGGAACTAGTAAACCCTCTAGCTCATGCTTCATTTCTCAATTGTTTGCACCCTTCTTCATGGCTTTCTCCGTCTCGCAGGTATGGCTGAGTTGGCGAGTCTGGTGCAGCGGCTGGAGGTGGCAGTGAGTCGCCTGGAGTCCATGTCAGGCCCTGGAGGCAGCGCTGGAGATTCTGCCGGGGGAGGTAAATGAAGTATGCATGAGTCAGATAAATCATTTCAAGTATTTACATGTAGATACCAGAGCTACGCCTAAAGCGAGCTTTTGGGTTAACTGCTAGTTAAGAAATCAGGTAAACATGTTCGCGCAAGTCTCGCATCAGTTCTTCCACAGCCATTCAGCATGGCCTGTCCTCAAACAAACAAAGATAACAAATTCTTTAGCCCGTGACCTCCTGTCTGGCAATACAGTGTGATGAGTTTGCATGTTCGTTACCAGTAAAGATATTTGAATATTCTTCCTCATCAAGCAGTTAAACAAGACCGCTGCACAGAAATAATTTGGTTTGGATGTCAACATTAATTGCTGTGAAGTGTAAACTCTTTGGGATGTAGTGATAAATCATCCACCTGCTGTGTTGACGCTCTGCCTACCAGCTTTTTAAAAATGTTTGCTTGGCAATGGATGTGCTGCAATTAGTGAGTAGCTCACGCTTATCAGGCATTTTTCCAAAGCCACTGAAAATTGCAGTTGTTATCCCCCTCATAAAAAGTCCTTTTAGTAGATGTTATATGCTAACTATTTTGATAATCGATTAACCGTTTCAGTCAATTTTTCAAACAAATGTCAAACATTTGCTGGTTTCACCTTAATTGTCAGGGTTTGCTGCTTTTCTTTGTCCTTTATGACAGTAAATGAAAAGTCTTTGGGTTTTGGGCTGTTAGACGGACAAAAGAAGCAAGCTGAAGACGTCACTTTGGGCTCTGGAAAATTGTGATGAGACATTTTATGGACTAAATTAATTGTGGAAATAATCAGCAGATTAATCTGTAATGAAAATAATTTAGTTGCAGCCCCAGTAGATTTATTATCAAATCATATGCAATCATCTTCCTCATGATCTCAATTGTGCCTCAATTGTTGCCACTTTCAGTCTTAATTAACGACTCATAACTTCCTGTGCTGTTGATCAATTTGTACTTGTATTTCTTTAATTTTGGGGATATTTATCACAGAATTGTATCTTCACTATAACGTTTATTTCTTTGTATATTCTTTTGTCTTTTTATTTCATTTTATCCTGTCTTTATTTTCCACATGTTTTTTTTTTAATGTTTAAATGGGTTTTTATTCCTTGTGTTTTTCTGTTCTGTAGTTGTATCGGTGTACGTCGAGGCCTTTGATGAGATCGTCAACGGTCCTCTGGCCGAGTACTTCTCCCTCAGCCAGAAGATCGGGGGTGATGTCCAGAAACATGTAAGTTGCAATTTACATGCTAAATAGTATAAAATTTGCCCATTAAATACACTCAGTCTCTGTGTTTTTACACATTTTATATATTTATTACAAATTACACATGTTGGAGTACTGCTGATTATTTTCCCAAGAAATGCCATGTTTTTAGATGTTTTTTGTTTGTCTTTTTTTAAGTTATGGTATAAAAATGACAAATCCCGAATCTCTCTTGCGGCAAGCTTTGAAGGCAGAAAAATGCATTCTGAAATCCAAAATAACAAGTGTACTGTGCATGTGTGTTTTTGTTTTGTTAGATATTTAATGAATAACTGAAAGGGTAAAACCACTGTTTGTCTTCCACGCATTTGTTAAGATACGTTGAACTAAATTCCCTCTTTCCTTTCAGGCAGAAATGATGAAGCAGGCGTTCGCCTGTGAGAGAATACTCCTCATAACAGCCTCCTCCTCCCAGAAGCCCTCTGATGTGAGTTTAACGTCTCTCAGTTAACTGAACAGCATTCACAGATCAATGTGTTGTGTGTTGTATATAAGGGTCAAATAATTCTGTTGGACGGCCAGGTTTGCCGTTATAATATCGAGCGACAGTGGGCTAGAGTTACAGCCAGGTAACTTTTATTTTGCATTGCACCATTACTTACTAAGAGACTACTGCTGAGCAGTCATGGTGGTCTTTCAGTCACTGACAGTGGGGATCATGGTGAGCAGATCAGTGGAGCTGGCTTTGCTAGAAATGTGTTTCTGCAACTTCAGAAGCTTGGAGGAGAAAATAAAAGCAGCCCAAGTTGACCAATCACAGTTCTCGCAGTCCCCTTAGCTGCTGTGGTGTGACATGTAGTTGCATTTTACAACTAGCCTGATTTGCATTACAAATATAAATCCAGCTTCTAGCCAAAGACATGCCATGCTGAAAATTAATGACTCCAAACTACACATTTCTTTTGTAATATAACTTTTAATTTGTAACAAGAAAATATTGCACACAGAAAGTCACCAGATTAAAGGAAAAAAGGTCTCCTGAATCTAAAACTTGAACTTCCTGAAAGGGATTTTTTTAACTGTGAATTCGTCTCCTTCCTGTTCAGGCAGTTTTGACGACTCTCCTGCAGCCGGTGTCCAAAGCGATCCAGCAGGTGCAGACGTTCCGCGAGCAGAACCGCACCTCGCCGCTTTTCAACCACCTCTCTGCCGTGAGCGAGAGCGTGCCTGCCCTCGGATGGGTCGCCATGGTGAGACTGGGGATGGGGAGTGGTTAACGGGCCGGAAGGGAAGCTTTTTGGGGCTGTGGTTTGTGTTTGTGTTACAGAGAGTGACTGTGTGTGTGTGTGGGCAGATAAATTACTGTGTAATGGTCGGGAACAAGCCACTTTTTGATTCTGTCATCACTGTCTGGTGAACAACAGTTTCTTGGCTGACACCAGGCCACCAGCAACAGAGCTTCACTGTTACAGTTTAGATGATTAACTCTTTGTTTGCTGTTGTTTTGATCCTCATGAATAATGCATCAGGTTTTCAGATAACACACATCATATTCTTTGTGCGCCTACTCCAGTGTCTTGAAGATCACATTGTAAACTCAGCCTGTGAACTGAATTTATTACTTTTACCACTCATGTGCTGCTGTAGTACGCTGTTTAAAGGAACAGTTCTACATTTTAGGAAACGCATGTATTCAGTTTCTTGCTAAGTATTAAGTTAGAGCCAGCAGCCGCTTAGCTTAGCTTAGCTTAGCTTAGACTGGAGACCTGGGGAAACCAGCACCTCTAAAGCTCACTAATTAACACTCTGTCTCGTAAGTTTTAATTTGGACAAAAACTGAAGTAATAAAGGCAGAGCCAGGCTAGCTAGCTAGTTTCCCCCACTGCTTCCAGACTTTTGCTATGCTGTGCTATGCTAAGCTAAGCTAAGCTAACCGTCCATTGGCTGTAGCTTTATATTTAGCGTAGCAAATAGTTGGACATTTTGGGAAATGCTTGCTATTTCTTTAATTGGTGAGCTTGAACCAGGCAAGCTTTTTCTCCCTGCTTCCAGTCTTTATTCTAAGTCACTAGTCACTCGGCAAGAAAGCAAATAAGCGTATTTACCAAAATGTGGAACTATTCATTTCATATCAGTTTAGACATGGATGCATTTGTGTTTACCTTTTCCTTTGTGCCCCCAGGCTCCTAAGCCATGCCCCTATGTTAAAGAGATGCAGGATGCTGCCATGTTCTACACCAACCGTGTGCTCAAGGAGTACAAGGAAAAGTAAGTAAAGCTTTATTATATTGTGTTTCCTACTTTAGTTTGCAGCAGTGAAGCTGTCCATACACAAATTTTAGATGCGACGCGACAGTCTGTGGTGGAAATCGTGTATTTCCTTAGAAGAAGTGAGCAAATAAAATTAAGATCCAACAAGCCGTTGTCTTTTGTATATTTAATTAAGAAAAGAATGAAACAATCAGATGAAATGGTAAATAAGGATAAAAAAAAAGTAAATGAAAGGGGGGGGTGCAGGCGAGCACAAAGAGTCAATCCGATTTCAGCTGAAGGACAGAGATCATACACCAAAATGCATATGAAGCTCTGACAAAGAAGGAAAGATGCTGTCACATACTTATAACCTCACAATACACAGACAGACATACCAGAGTACAGAATCACCTCTAACAAAGATAGATCTCTGGCTACGTTTCCCTGCCCAAGGCTGGAAACCCAGGGCAGACTGTTCCCCAGACTGCAGCTGTCCTTTCCCCTGATTACAAACAATTTGTCCTCCCACTATAACCAACCAAGATACCAATGTACCTTAAACAGAAATGACCTGAGACAGAAATTATCTGAGTGTACAGAATTAAGACTGATTGACAAGAAAAACAAGTTATCATACTAAACATATCTAGTGGACATAAAGAGAGAAACTTATCACACTAAACATATTAGTAAAGAGGAAAAGAGAAATTTTGCCCTTACACAGTCTAGTGGGCTTCCTATTGCAATTTGTTCCTTTTTTTTTTTTTTTTTTTAAACTGCGTCATTTGTTTTTGAAATGTTGTAACGTCTGATAACTAAAAGAGTCAGATGAACTTTCATATGCAGCCGAGCAGTTTGCTCAACCCACCTGTCTTCCATCTTTACTTCCTCTAGGCTCTTTTTAAGTTCAGTTTTACTGAGTCAGCGCTGCCACACGACACGCTGACGCATGCTGCTGCTGGACTTCCTGTAGTTCAAATCAAAGCTTTTGTGTTTATGAGCAGACTTGAGTTACTGTCCAGAAGGTAGACGTTATCCACACTAAAACCAGCCTGTTTTATGCTGATCAGTTGTATGGAAACAAAGCTTTCATTCAAATTTGTCAGTAAGCTCTCTGCAGAGTTGAATGCAAAACAGTAATGTTGTATACAAATAAGGCACAGGGTGAAAACAGTCAGTTCATACAGTGTGAGATCTGGGCTCAGTGGTTAATGTGGGTTAGAAAAAGTTACATGTTCTGTGTTTAGTAGTAAATCTCTGGTTCTGTGTGTGTGGAGGGTCTCATGCAGAGAGCAGTGAAAAGGAAACATAAAATGCCAAGATTTGAATGTGTAAAGGTGATGAACAGACAATCCTGTTTCTACCTCTTCCTCACAGGGACAAGACGCATGCGGACTGGGTGAAGGCCTATGTCTCCATCTGGACTGAGATGCAAAACTACATCAAAATGCACCACCTCACCGGACTCGCCTGGAGCAAGAGTGTGAGTCTTTTAAGAATTACACTTTTTACACAGAATCCTCTATAAAGACCCAACCTAAGAGTGAAAAGGTTACTGCTGAGTGTGAAGAATTGAGACGCATTTATCAAACGACTTACTCCTACTTAAAGTGAAGTGTAAGAGTAACCTTTAAGAGGAGCTCTCAAGCGATCAAATGATTAATCTCATGTATGTTCTGGGGCAGGAAGAGCCAATCGGAGACAAGGATTTACCCTAAATCTGTCAGATAGTTCAGCCTTTCAGTTTAGTGTGTTCCTCCAGTAGCAATTAAATGGGTAATACAAAATTGGCAGAAATGGAAACAAAAAGAGAACCAAATTAAAGCTAGTAGACGAGCTACATCAGAGAAATCATCTAATAAGGGGAATTAGTACCACAATGAAGATGCATGAAAAATTATTACAGACAAAACCAAAGCCAGCTTTATTCTTGTCATTTGTTTGCACCCCTTTATAAATATAAAAAAATTGGTGTAACATTCTATCAAATGCAAATACTAGGCTAAAACGACACTATTCTGAATCATATATATTGCCTATGCTAACATCTTTTGGAGTGATTATACAAAATATTTGGTGGTAATAATAATAATAATAATAATAAAATAAAAAAATAATAATTTGTCTTAGGTGTGTTCCTGACCTCTGTCTCTGTATTGCAGACACCCAGGATCTACTCTTAATCAAGTATTTTTTTTAAGTCGTATAACAATTAATAAATGGCTTTTATTCGTAATTTTGTCGAGTAGGAATAAAAGAAATGTTTGCTTTTATCTTGATTTGCTTTTTAATATTTCACTTTTAGCAGTTTGAGTAATACGGGCCCCGTTCTTCCTGTTCTTGCTCTCATGGGCAGAGCAGTTTTCTCTTCTCATCTGTGCTCAGTGAAAATACTGACATCTGATTATGACGTCAGTTGAATCGTTGTGCTGTGACATTAGATGTCTTCAGTTACAGCATTTCTAATTTTTCTGTCCACCTCAGGGTCCCATAGCTTCAGCCTCTGCAGCTCCCTCCAGTGCTCCTGCTGGCGGATGTCCTCCCCCACCTCCTCCCGGACCTCCTCCTCCCCCCATGGACTTAAGCGGACCCTCTGGCGGCGGCGATGCCGGTGCTGACAATCGGAATGCTTTGTTCGCCGCCATCAACAAGGGATCCAATATCACCAGGGGTAGGTAGTCTCTGTGACCAGCGTCAGAGGAGCTGCTGATTGTTTTTATACTTTCTGTCTCTTCTGGCCATAGTTTTGATGCACAGGACTGTGGGTGTAAACTTCATTTGTGCAAATTTGAGCAATTTGAGTTTGTTTATTCACTCCAAACAACCAATGTACCGACTGTACGTTAGATGTAAGCTAGCTAGCAACAGATGCACTGACAGCTCAGACTCTGAACTCACCAGGGACTCCAGTTCTTTCTGTTGTTTTCCACCAGTCTCTCTCCTCTTCCCTTTTTGTCTCTGTATCTTTACAAAGTGCATTCACAAAGCCACAGGATACACCCAAATTTGTCCCTCAAGTGGATACATTTTCAATTTGCGCCACCCCGGGTGAATTAGTGTGTCTAATTTCATCTTTCCATTGACTTTGTTTCAGACAGAACACAAAGCAAACTTTACAGACAGTGTGCCTGCATGCAGAGTAACATTTGCTGTTATGAATTAATTTCAAGAATGTGTGGAGTTCATTACAAAAGAGAGGCTTCACTATGTTCAGGTTATTTAAAAAAGATGCATTTCACCTTAACATGTAGCATAAAAGAATTGGTAGACCTGTAGCTGAAAGTTATCTACCTTTTTATTTGCTTCTCTTAAACTTAAAGTATAAGGCTGGTGATGATCTATGTTTTTCTTATTGTTAATAAATACCATTAAAGGCCAAAACAATGAATTTCTCCCAATAATGAGTATCGTCTGATATCTTTCCTCTGTGCCATAGAGCTCCATTCTTGTCCAAAAATTATTTAAAAACACAATATGAGCCACACTTTTGCACTGTTGACATGTTCCTTCATTACCATGAACACATATGTACTGTACGACCTTACAGTGTGTGTGTCCCTCTTTCCTTGACCTCTCCAGGCCTGAAGCATGTGGGCGACGACCAGAAGACTCACAAGAATCCTGCCCTGAGGGGTCAGTGTGCTCCAGTACGTACCGGACCCAAACCTTTCGCTTCCCCCACCGCCCGACCTGCCGCGTCTGCCCCCCCGACCCGCACGCAGCCCCCTGTGTTGGAGCTGGAGGGGAAGAAGTGGAAAGTGGTAAGTTGTTGGTTCACTCTCTAGAGTAACTAGAATAGACTTGCTGTTTTTGTGGCTTTTGGCTGGAATGACTTGTTTATGCAGCACAATGTCACACTACCAGAATGAGTCATTGAACCAGAATTTCTTTTTATAAAATTGTTTATTTTTATAGCTAGCCTTTTTATAGTTACTCCAGTGTTCCTGCTTTAATCTCATATTGTCTCATCAACTCTATTTTCTTCGCTCTGTTTTCTTGTTCACTCTGTTTTTTTTGTTCTTCTTGCCCTCTGCAGGAGAACCAAGAGGGAGTGCAGGACCTGGTCATCAGCGACACCGAGCTGAAACAAGTGGTTTATGCTTTCAAGTGTAACAAGAGCACCCTGCAGGTCAAGGGCAAAATCAACTCCATCACTCTAGGTAAGAAGAAACAGTATGTTGAATGTTTAGAGGTGGTTAAACTCACTCGCCAGAATCTTCTAAACCTCACCGGGGAGGTGTTGAAGGGGAGGCGCGTAGGGCGAGACGTGAGGCAAAAAGACTGAGGTGAAAGGGGCCGCTGCATGCCGGTGTTCTGAAAACAGGAAGTTAGTTGTTGTGTTTTGGCCCGCTTATCAGCAGTTGTAGCAGCAGCAGCGGCTAATTTTTCTCAGTCATAACTCTGAACAAACAGACATGATACTCATATTTTTTTCCATATTAGATTCAGTGTGACTTACACTTTCTGAGGATGTCATTATCTCCAATGTCCATCGCAAATAAACTTAAATCCGCTTAGAAATTATTTTTTTAAAAAGACGCTCCTTCTAACTTCAGAACTTGCCTGAGAATCATCATGATTTTAAGTGTTCTTCAGTATCAAAGTAATCCAGTGATAGTTGTCTGTACATCCATGGGTACACTGCAAACAGGAACTGCTAATGGTTAATTCGGCATACTTTTAATGGTGCCAATGTGCAAAAATGTAAACAAATATAGACTCAAAAACTGACTGAAGCCATGGCAACGTTGTACGTCCTGCTTACATCCTCCAAAACCTATAGCATGATTATCTCCCTAACAGGGAGTTCTGATATTCCAGTAACACTGACACTCTCCTCTATCCAATATAGAGAGATTTGCCCTGTGTTGGAAACCTGTTGACATTTAGACAAAAAAAAAGTCAAACAATACATTTGGTAGGAGGATGCAGTTGATTTGGATTTGTTTTTAAATTATATTTAAAAGTAATACAGAATATCTCCTTTTTAAAATACTTTTATCTGCTAGTAAGAAAGCCATGACACAGAAAATGGCTGCAGGCAAACCCTTCAACAAAGGACTATTAGACTGCAATTGTCAATGAAACAAACTGTATTGAGAAGTGTACCTATATCTTAAGACTATGATATGAACAATATAATAATAAAATACTGGGGGGGGAAACTAGACATATGTAATTGGTTACAAGTGTTGGGCAAATTGATATAGGCAACACATTTAGCTTGAAAATACCAGTAAAAATAGTCAACAAATAAAAGACCAATACAGACGTTGCAGAATAAAACGCGTACTTTGTGTGTGTTTCTCTCCGTCAGACAACTGTAAGAAAATGGGCCTGGTGTTTGATGATGTCGTGGGCATCGTAGAGATCATCAACTGCAAGGACGTCAAGATCCAGGTGTGTACATCACGCAGAGTGATAACATGAGACTGTAACGGACACAAGGGATCATCTGTGGCACACCCGCTCAGCAGACTGCAGCGTGATGTTGATATTTGATATTCATGATTTCACCCAGTGATTTCTCCTGTCCTGTCGCTCTTCAGTTGTTTTTGGGGTTTTTTGCATGAACTCCCTGCTTTATATTCATGTAGTTACACAATGCAAGCTGCTCAGCGTTTGACCACAGAGCAGCTCCACGGTTGCAAGTGGATTCAGTCCTTCGCTCAAGGAAATCTTCATAGCAGTTGATCAGGAGTTAGTTACAGTACATGTATTTCTGTATCTAGGTGATGGGTAAGGTCCCCACTATCTCCATCAACAAGACGGACGGTTGCCACATCTACCTGAGCAAAGACTCTCTGAGCTGCGAGATCGTCAGCGCCAAGAGCTCGGAGATGAACATCCTGGTACCCAACAAAGACGGAGAATTCGTAAGTATCCTTTTCGTCTCTGTCCGAGCCCGACTGACTTCCTGTTGGCTCCCTGCACAAAATAATTTAATCATGCGTCTTTTCTAGACTTTCCAAATATTATTGGACTGAATGGATCGAATTCTGATAATAAAACGTAATTTCTAGATGTTTATGACAGTTTCACAGTCGCTGCTTTTCTAATGATTGTGTTTGGGGAAGATTGAATTTTGGGCTGCTGTGCGTCAGGTGATACTGCACTACAGCGTGTGGCCAATATGCCAAAAAATGCCTCGCAGCTCAGTACGGATCCTGGGGGCTTGGTAAATACTCACTAGGGCACCAAATCCACCGCTATTAATGGTCCCCAGCCAATGCATTATTTTTAGTTTGGTTTGAGTAACATTTGCTAGCTGTTTTTAGGAAATTACATTTGTGAGCCATTATTAAATATTTAAGCCTTCAGTAGGAACCAATGGGTTTGGGGCTGAGAGCCACAGACTGGATAAGTCTGAACGCATTGAAAGATGAACTAACACACTGTTGATTTTGGTCTTTTCATGGTTTTTTTTTTTTAACAAGAAAAACATAAAATATTTCCAGCCTCTTCCTTTTTTGTGTAGCAACAAGCATGTGAAATATACATTTCAACATGACTTCTCTCTTACTCCCTCTCTCAGACGGAGCTTCCTGTTCCTGAGCAGTTCAAGACCATCTGGGACGGCAGCAAGCTCGTTACCACAGCAACAGAGATCGCCGGATAGACGGGGGCAGCATAAAAAATGGCCGCCCCTCCTCGACACCATCCCCACCCTTTTTTATTTGCAAATGCCTTCCTGACTGATCAACCACCCCACCAGCTAACTGTCACAGCGCCGACTGAGATTTGGACCTCATGCGTTAAATCTCCCGCTCTTTTTACCAGCCAATCACAGCTTGAGCTGTCCCTTCCATAAGCCAATGAGAGGACTGCTCGCTTTATCTGGAGCAAATCCTCCAGCCAATCAGCAGGGAGCAGCTTGTCATTCAGAATTGGTTTTCCCTGTGAGCCAGTGAGCACTTTTCAAAAACATTCATGAGTTTTGCCAATAGCTGGGATGCTCTGTATGATATTTTGTATCTATCTGGATAAAGCTAAGCTAAATTTAACATGTAGAATAGCCAACATGGGAACAGGGATACAAATGCACTGCAGCCAATCAGGATGCTTCAGGCTATTATTCCTTTCTTTCTCCTCTTCCTGGTTCGGAGGGGCTGGTGTTTTTTTAAGTTGTGGCCTGATAGGTTTCTGTTCCATTATATGCAATTCACTGGTGAAGCACTTGTCGAACACAGCCCTTTTTTATAGAGGATAATGGCATCCATATCACCTCCGCTGATGTTGACCGTAACAATATTAACGTTCATAGTGGATAATAATATGAAAAAGAAGTCGGCACTCTCAGAGCACATAAATAGGAGTAAAAACAAGTTGTGCGTCACAAGATCGCTGTATATTTCACATCATGACAAACTCTCCATCTAGATGATGTTGGAACAATTAAAATAGCAGGAAAATTATCATTCCATGTGCTTTCCCCTTAAAACCCCCACACATTCCTGAGTATTAAAAAAACAAAAAAAAAACATTCCATATAAGGAGGCGTGTAAGAAAAAGTTTGTGATGAAGAGCAAAGAGATGTTGATACAAAGTTGAAGAGACTGAAGGACATCATTGATTGTTGTTAGATGCGTCACCTCCACCTCAGTCTCTAGATTGGAAATATCTGCCGTTATCTGTATAGATATGATTAATCGGTGAATAGTCTCTCCACTCGCTCCTAGCCGTGTCTGAACTCTTTGGTTATCTTCAGCTCTTGAAGCTCTTCGCTGGATTTTCTTTTATATTGTCTCTTTCTTTTACCTCTTACTACTTACGGTTTTTTTTGGGTCCAAAATCACAATTCTGCTCATTAGTACTGGAGACATTAAAAATCTTGCAATAAAAATGTGTGTGTTGGTTTGTCTTTATTGGATTAAACATGTCATATGCACAGATAGTTAAATGAGCTATGAAAGGCTGTTAGAACACAAATTTATATTAAAAGTCTTAATCCAACATTTAAAAAAAAACAATGACCATCAGAACAGCTCACACTGGAAAAACATTGACAGTCTAGTGTTAGTAAAACCAGTAGAATTGCACATAAATTAGCTGCTAAAATCAAAAAGGCGTCACAAAACAGCATCAACATGCTACAAGTGATCAGTGCAAAAGGAATGAATCGTGCTTTCTGCATCTGCTGGCCATTAAGCCGGTTTTTAGTCTTAATTTGCATTATATTCCTCTTGAAACAGAATTAATTCCATTTCAGTTCTTGAAGTCTGACATTATATTTAGTCCGAGATGACGGACTGGAGGTGTTCTAGTGTAAATAAGGTAGCAGGTTTTCATTGAACCACTCTCTGGTGAACTGGAGGTGGTCTCCGTCACTTGCCAGAAAAGCCAGCTTTCCAGCCTTCTCCATCGCTGCCAGGCCCAGACGATCCTGCAAATAGACAGTTTTTTACCTCAGAAACTTCAATGTCTAAAGGCCGTCCTCAGTGTAGCAGGATGTTATACCACTGTCTCTTGCAGACCTTTTTGACTGAGTAAGAGGATGAAATGTATGACCAACCTGGTGACTGAAAATAAACTGCAGACATTACAACAGTTTTAGCCGTGAAAAGGACCTCTAAACCATTTTTAAAAAAATCTCAAACTGATTTTAATACCAATTTATCTAAATCCAAGACAATTTACGACCTAAAACAGGAGCACTCCAGTGATTTAGTGCCGCATTTCCATAAAGTTGAGGGACCCAGAACGGTCCAAATCAATGCAGCAGAGGTCGACGTTCTGATCCCTAGTATGGACCGAGCTCCAAAGATGCTGTATCCCGTAAAGCTATCATCAGGGTTACTTTCTAATACTTAGAAATAAAGCTCCCTTCTCCTGGGGTGCACCAGTAGAAGTAGTATAAAAATACACAAAATGCCAGAGCTGTTTTTACAAGCTGCTCTTCATGACAAGAAAACTGGACCTCTGGAAAAATGGGTGGAGTGCCCCTTTATCTGTAGATTTAATATCACACCAATGGGAGCTGTAGACTAAGAAAATACTAGTTTTATCTTGTTCAAATATGACTGTCCAGCTAAATTTAAGATACCCATTTAACTTCCAGACCTCTGAATCTCAGCCCACATTTACGATTTGTTCAGCAAATCATATCAGAATAATTATGACAAAACCCCAGTATCGTGTTACAGATTTCCAGGATTCATGTTCACAAAGATTTTGTGGATTTTTAAAGTGTTTCCACAGGTTAAAAGAAACAATCGTCACACTATCAGCTGTATTTCCTCGTGAGGCACTAAAGATCATAAACCACTGTTACCTCTTTGTAGAGAACGCTCTCCTGGAGAGTCTCAGTCTCTTTGGCCTGGCCGGTTTTCAGGAAGCCGAACCACTACAGCGAGAATCAGGACAAGACGGTTTGTGATGCTGTTTTATTATATTCAGTGAAACAGACAAATAAAGTTTCTATACACAGCGGTTTTATATTATTAAAAACTACTGTCGAGTGTGTGTTCAATACATTACCTCCGTGACAACAGGATCCACTACAGAGTCCTGCAGGAACTTGACCATGACGAACTTCTCCAGCAACTGAAGATTCTTCTTGTAAGTCTCATTTACAGCCTTTAAAGCAGAAACACATATTTAAATATTACAAAACATTTTGAGAAAGCTGATTATAGCCAACTTCATTCAGACTATAGAAACATAAATATGTGACTGTGCAGTAATGTTTACCACGAGTGTACATCTTATTAACATACATAAATTAAATAAATATAATATTTACTCTTCCTATTCCTTGTGTAGCATTCTATATTCCTGCAAATCCCTTATTTCTTCTTTACAAATCAATGCCCTTATTAGTTTGAAAAAATAAATCGATATCACTTTATAAAGAGTTACAAAAAGTTAACCAATGGATTTATTCACGTTAAAATCTTTAGTCATGCTTTATGCATCTGTTATAAGCTGCTAATAACAAAGTTTGGGTTGCCAGGTTTTTTGGTTTTCTTCCTTTTTTCTACTTGGTAACAATGCTGTAACAAATGTTCATTCATTAATAAATGCTTATTAAGTTGTTAATAAATGAGTTTTGGTCCAGATCAGCTGCAGGCCTTTTCTGAAAGCTCAGTGGTCAAACGGTCCAGTCCCTGATTTTTCACAACCCGGCAACCCAGAAATTGTTGTTATTAATGGCTTTTAACTGTTCTATGAAAAATGTGTCTTATTAACCACTAATAAAGCTATCAGCTACTACCTTTTCTAAAGGGTGACCTATTAGAAAGTGGTAACAAGTAATCTTCTAACTTGCTTATTCTGGAGCTTTTACCGCGCCTCAAAGACTGAGATGCTGTTAAAAGCCCAGAAAAAAGCCGGTAAGTGGACCTTAACATACGCTACTTTTTCCAGTGTCAAGAATAAATGTATTATTTTCCCACAACAGCAAAAAGCTAACACACTCGCATGACTGCTCTCCCAAAGTCTGAACTAATTATATTTTATTTTGCAAACATTGCATTTGCTCTCAGACTCCAGGTCTGGTCTGCTTTCGTGAAGCGCTGCAGCCACAAACTGACCCTCTCCTGATTGATGTCGGCCAGGAAGAGGCTGTGCTTCTTGTACAGGTCGTCATTTAAGGGGTCGTGCCAGTACTGGGCCTGCACCAGGCTGATAACCACAAACACAACATCCAGTCAGCGCCACAGAGCAGTTAAAACAGAACAATACAGCGGTGACGACAGCCACACAATATCAACATATCAGCATCTCTGAGCGATAAATCATTCAGAGAGGGAGGAAAAGACCACTTACTGTTTTTGAACCAAGTCAGTGTACGCTCCACTGTTCAGAGCTTTGCGTATCATGTCGCAGATGTGGGAGCTCTCTCCGGGACACCTGGGCAGCCCGTACACTCCTGAGGATGGAAAAACACATAGTGAAGAAGGCTGCCTGTTGTATCAAGTCAGGTCAACAGAGTTTGTGATAATGATGACTCAAATTCACAGTCTTCCAGAGCTTTAAAAAAAATGGAGGAGCTATAAATAAAAGGTCAAAGGGCTGATACATATTCACAGTGTCAACATGGAGGAGAAGTCCATAAGGTTCTCAAAAAGAACATCTACAGTCTCTCAATACTTTGTTTGTGGCACTGAGGATGTAAATCTTTAAAAACTGGTCACACGTATATCGTTTTATTTTTAAAAAGGGTAAAATCATTTCCTAAAACAGCTGGGCATTGTGGTTTTTAGCAAACGTTACTCAAACAAGAGTAAATGGTGCATTTGCTGGGGACTATTTTCAGCTGCGGATTAATAAACATTTGGTGCTGTAGTGAGTATTTACAGCAGCATGAATTGGAATATATGGAATTGAAAATGAACTACAGCGGCCACGTTTGTGGTAATGAAGAAAAGTGTCGCCCAGAGAAAACAGTTGTGTTTGTAGTAGTTTTTGGGAATTCGGGCAACACATGTGATACCAAAACTTAATCTAGAATTATGCGTTTATTAACTAAGATTAGTATATAAATGAAAAAAATAGAAGTGGTTTTTAGTGCTAGCTCTGCCAAAGGAAGTGAGCTGAACTGGTGTTTCGGTTTTTACCTTGGTGCTGGCCACCGACGGAGATCAGGGTTTTCATTGGTGGAGAGGGACAGCGCTGAGCCACAGCTCTCCTGAGAAGAGAGGAACCAGGAGGAAGAGTCAAAGCAAGCTTCCTCATTCTTGACAAATACTTTAAACAGAGGACATGCTCAAACTGAGGCTGCAAGCTCAGGACTTGAACCTTCTTGTCCTGACTTTCTCAAACAGATTTGAAATCATGATATTCTCCAAGATATCTGCATTTTCATTCACTCTGCAGGAGAATAAGGCAAGAAAGGAACCTACACAAACATAGAATTTGTCCAATTTCTACCACATTCACATGACAAAACCATTCAGTGTGCAAACAGTAGTTACATACAGAAACTGTGCCCCCTGGGAGAAGCCCATAGCATTGTATCCTCCCTTCAACTTTGGGTCCTGAGCCAGCTGACTGCACACCATGGACACCTGCTCATTCACATCCATGAAAAACCCATTTTCTGTGTCCTGCAGGAGGAGAAACATGAAAAGGTCGAAGCATGACAGATTAAAAAAAAGAAGAAAACGAGCACCGTACACGAGGAGAAGAGCTGAGACATAAAGTTGCGGCGTTACGACGGATCAAAGAGAGTCGTGCTGGTTTGCTATGAATATTAACACTGAAAAATTACATAGTGAAGTTGTAAAAGAGCCATTTTTCTGATGTAACTTGTGCCACTAGAAGTGCAAATGTCACAGAATAGGAATCCTTACATGTCATGTGGATGAATCAATCAAACCTGCTGTATGACATTCTTGGCTGAACACGTCATATTTTCACATGTATTGTGGGTTTGTGCAAGAGGAAAAGAGGACTGATTTTTCTATTGAAGGTAGTGAATGAATCTATGTACCTTTGCAGAAATGAAATAAAAGTCTCAGTAAAATATAACATATTTTTTTGGTTAAATTTGGAGTTACTGAACAGAAAAATGACAGAAAAAGTCAAAAGAAGAGAGTGCAGATCATATTTTCTCTATCAGCTTAATCATTTTGGAATTAACACGCGACTAGAGACAAAGTTGACATTTTCTTCATAAGAGTTTTGACACTGGCTAGGGAATATGTTCACTTTTAAAAGGTTTTACAGTGTGAGAGTACCTGAATGACATTATTTCCAATCATCAATGAGAGCACGTAAATGCCAGAGATCTCCTCCTCAATCATCTTCTTTATCGCCCCCATGCTGAGCGGGTTACAACAGCTGTCACCTGGTGGACCCAAACATATTCACTTTATTATCATTTAAATTATTTAGCTAGACGTGACTCAATTTAAAATGCCAAATGTAGTACATGTAGTATATGTTAAAACCACTAAAACATTGTTGGTTTTTGTCTTTTCATTGGATTTATTGACAGTAAGAAAAATATAGAGGAACCAGTCTTATCATGTAACCTTACCAAAGGAAGATGGGCAAAAACACACAAGCTCTTTTTCAGAAATATTAACATTTGTTAACATGTAAAAATCAGACAGCAGTCACAGAGAAGCTTCAGAGGAGCCATAACAGCTTATATAACTTGGGAGAGGCACCTGAGCCATTGTTGTTGAAGGAGAAGAGAAAGTGTTTTTGTTTTCTCACTTCCCCGACTGTATTTTCCCAGCCAGTATGGAATTCAAATGAGCAACCTTCCAGTTATAAAGTGTAACTCTGAGAGTGAAGTTATTGTACTTGGCCCCGAACACATTCGAAACAAATTATCTAAAGATATAGTTTCTCTAGATGGCATTGCCCTGGCCTCCAGCGACAGCATAAGGAATCTTGGAGTTATCTTTGATCAGGATATGTCCTTTAACTCCCACATAAAACAAACTTCAAGAACTGCCTTTTTTCATTTACGTAACATTGCAAAAATCAGGCACATCCTGTCTCAGAAAGATGCAGAAAAACAAGTCCATGCATTTGTTACATCTAGGCTGGATTATTGCAACTCTCTATTTTCAGGCTGCCCCAATAAGTTCCTTAAGACTCTCCAGCTGATTCAGAATGCTGCGGCACGTTTACTGACAAGAACCAGATAAAGAGAACATATTTCTCCAATATTAGCTTCTCTACACTGGCTCCCTGTAAAATCCAGAATAGAATTTAAAATCCTTCTCCTCACCTTCAAAGCCCTAAATGGTCAGGCACCATCATATCTTAAAGAGCTCATAGTACCCTATTACCCCACTAGAGCACTGCGCTCCCAGAATGCAGGGTTCCTTGTGGTTCCTAGAGTCTCTAAAAGTAGAATGGGAGCCAGAGCCTTCAGCTATCAAGCTCCTCTCCTGTGGAACCAGATCCCAGTTTGTGTACGGGAGGCGGACAACCTCCTCACATTTAAGAGTAGGCTTAAGACTTTCCTCTTTGATAAAGCTTATAGTAGGGCTGACTCAGGTGACCCCTGAGCCACCCCTTAGTTATGCTGCTATAGGCCTAGACTGCCGGGGGACTTCCTATGATGCACTGAGCTCCTTTCTCCTCCTCTTCCTCTCCATCTGTACGCCCTCATATCCCATCAATGCTTGTTACTAATTCAACTTCTTCCCGTAGTTGTGTGCTTTCTCTCCTCTCTCTCCCTCTCTCCTTCTGTTGCTTTCTGCAGGTATTTCTGCCTCCGGAGCTGTAGAGTCTGGATCTCTGGTTGCAGCCGCCTGCTGCCCCCGTGCTCCTGCTCTGCACCCGCTGCTGCTATTGCTGTTGTTGCTCTTATTATTAGTATTACTATTATAATATTGCTCTTAGTATTATTTCTGTTAATATTAACATCAATACCATTACCACAACTATTACTTTAGATCTCTATGTGGAACTGTACTGTGCTGCTGTATGTTCTCTTCCCCTAGCTTCAATAAAGAGCTGGAACAAGCTGATACAGGATATATCCTGTACTGTCAGAGCTGAATAAGGTGATTTTTTTCAACCTTAAAGCTACGTACGGGGAAATTAAAAGGAGGAAACTGGATGTTAAAGGGTTAAATAAATAATTCTAGGTACAAATTATTCATCATAAAACGGTTTTGTTCATAATTTCAATTAGACAAGTCCCTAAAGGTAAATGTAATGTTTTTAATCCTTTCAGTAGGAGAATGCGTAGCACAGTCACTCACCCATCCCATGCCACAGCACCAGTGGTACGGTCCCATTGTTGGAGTCATTAACTGGGCTGCCAGCAACCAGCAGCACTGGACCAGCCAGGAGGAAACACAGGAGGGCTGCTGTCATCCTGGACCCTGAAACAAATACACAGAGGGGTCAAAGTGTGCACTCCTGTGTGGCAAAAATACATAATCGCCTTTTCTCTTCTTCACTTTGTAATATTTTAATCAAGACGTTAAGTCTGCAAAACTTGGGCGAATTACCAGAGAATTAAACTTCTGCCTCTGCATACATTATTTTTGCTGTTTTTAGTTGAATGCCGTTTACTTTCTTTTTTTTAAATCAAGCATTAACTTGTTGTGTAGCCGTTAATACGTTTTTGTCAAACTTTTTACTTTAATTGTTCTCTCTTTGTCCTAATAATACACATACATATAAAGTAAAATGGAAAAAAATACAATTAAAATAGGTAGTACAGTCATAAAGGTGCTGCTGCTGAAACATTATATTATTATAGTCACATCTATTATAGTCAGAGGAAAAACAGAAACTAAAAGGTGTATGCATTTCCTGTTATCTACCATGCTTTCTCAGATATATCAGCAGCAACAACCAGGCTAAGACGGTGATGTAGCCCAGAAATAGCACCAACACAAGAAGATAAAACACACTTTCAGTGAGTCAATGAATCCTGGGGAAGTTACATAAAATACATCAATAACTAAATGCATATTTTTTTTAAATAAGCACTGTGAGATTTATGCAGTGAAAAGGGTTAAAAACCAACCCAACATTTAAAAAGCTCATAGTTTTAATGCGACAGGCCTCACTAATGTCCTAAAAGAGCACACTCTTCCAGAGACGTTACTCACCGCTTCTCCCTTCCTGCTCGTGTTTGCGGGGCCGTTCGTCACATGACTTATGTTCAGAGCGAGCAGCCAATCAGATCCGAGGGGGCGGAGTTAACGGCTAAAAGGGGGCGGGGAATGTCTAACTGGTGACGAGCTTTTTTTTTTTTTTTTTTTGTTTTTTTTTTCTTTCTTCTTTTTCTTTTTTTTTTTGATTAATCCTGCCTCCAAGTCTGATTTAATCAAGCGTGTGTCGAGATCGCGGTCGTTTTGACGTTTCGTTAACTTTTTGTTTTTACACCCGGCGTGGACACGTCGCGGCCTGACGCGCTCCAGCTGCTCGCCGATTAGCCTGCCATGCTAACGCGCTGTGAAAACAAACAACGACAACAACGACGACGACGAGGACAAAACTCCCGCACGGATCATTTAGCCTGTTAACCAAAAGTTAAAACACTGACCTGCTTTAAAGGGGAGCGCGGTAAAGAACGGGATGTCTGTCCGGTACGAGGAGCCCGCATTAACGGGGAGCTACGACGTCGTGGGGTCGTTTCCCAAAAGTTTTGGCTACGGGGCGGAGGAGCCGGACCTGGAGGAGAGCTCCACATCAGCTGACAAACCGAGGATACTGCTGATGGGGCTGAGGCGGAGTGGCAAGTCCTCCATTCAGAAGGTGAACGACCTAAAACACAGCAGGGAATAAACCCCACCTGCACGCAGGTCGCAACGTTCAAGTGTTTGTTTTCACTTTGGAGGCTGTTGAGTGTTATTGTGTTGCACTGAGAGGCGTTTTTTTTTCTGATATTTAAATCTAGGTTCATTGGTATAAATGGGGGAAGGCAAAATATTAGTGATGGGAGTTCAACAGCAGCTCAAACCTCTCTAAAAACTGTTTCAACACAAACTGAACATTATAACCTGCATGAAGGGAGGATTTGTTATTGCATTAGTTATAACTAGCCGTACTTAATAAACTGGCAACTGACTGTAATTAGGACCTTTCTTTATCATGACATCTGTTTATTCTAAAGCCCAACCCATTTATTGACCAACGTTAACTTATCGCAGATATGTCAATATCTGCGTGTATTGGCTGATAAGTGACAAGACATTACAGTACAGAGGTCACTTAGGAAGTCCAAAATATCTCGCTCAGTACATATTTGAGACAGAATTCTTACTGTTATGTTTAAGTGTAAAAAAAAAAAAAAGACTGTTGACATAGATTTGTTTAAATTCTCAAATGTCAGCATCTGTATCGGCCTCGAAAATACCAGACTGGTCGGGCTATAGCATGGATCAATTCTTCTAGTAATTTTATAACATGATGTAGTAGATTTGAAATGGACTGAGAAGTCTGTATAATATATACAACACTTTCCATCCTTTTTAACATTTAATCAGATAAGGAAAAACTCCACAAGACAACCTTTTAACGGGAAAAGAAATGGGAGAAGCATCAGAGGAGGGATCGGTCTTCCAGGGTGGACAGACATGAAATGGGTGTTTTAGAGTAGACAGAAGTAGAAGTACAATATAGAGGAACAGACTGACAATATTAAGGAAATAGAGTACGAAACATGTAATATTAAGTAAATATTAAGCGTAATAAGGTTTTAGGCAAAATGTAGAGAATGAAGGCTGAATGTAGAGAAGACACTGGACAGGAACAATAATCCTCATGTTCCTCTGACCAGGTTGTATTCCACAAGATGTCACCCAATGAGACGCTGTTCCTCGAGAGCACCAACAAAATCTACAAGGACGACATCTCCAGCAGCTCCTTTGTCAACTTCCAGATCTGGGACTTTCCTGGCCAGGTGGACTTCTTCGACCCCACGTTTGACAGTGAGATGATCTTCAAGGGAACCGGCGCTTTGATCTTCGTCATCGATGCTCAGGTAAGATGACATTAGCTTAAACAGAAGCTTACATTTGGGGTTTTAAAGGCTTCCTGTGTGAGATGAATTAACACGTCGCCTTTTCCTGTTCTGAATTTGTCAGGACGACTACGTCGAGGCTCTCGGGCGGTTACATCTCACCGTATCTAAAGCCTACAAAGTGAATCCAGACATCAACTTCGAGGTGTTCATCCATAAAGTAGACGGTCTGTCAGATGACCACAAAATAGAAACGCAAAGAGACATTCATCAGAGGGCCAACGATGATCTGGCAGACGCCAGCCTGGAGAAGCTGCACCTCAGGTGAGTGTGTGACATGTCTGCACAGGTTAGATACCTGATATTCTTCGAGTTACAGAGAGCGAGATTTAGCTGCAGATCACACCAGGAATCCATGTTCAGTTTTATAATTGTAGTCTTAACAGGAAGTTACATGTGAGGGATGTTGCTACCGAACACCTGATCTAAGAAATTCAAGTATTTCTCAGTTGCTTAAAACACTGAAAAGAATAAATCACTGTAGGGCTGCAGTAGAGAAGTCTATCCCACCTTGTAATTAAGACATTGTTAATTCCGCCTTTTTGCCCAAATTTCAAACTGAATCTTAGCTGAAATACAAACAGAAGTAAGTGAGCGATCTGTTTAGAAAGAGACGCACTCACCAACCTGATCCTGGTCCTTTTCTTTCTTTCTTTTTCTTTTTGTTTAAAAGCACCACAGGCACGCGGTAAACACGAGCCTGCTGCTTGATAAGCTGCACGTATTAATGTTTTCATATTAACAATGGTGTGTAAAAACTGTGTAATGTGAACGAAGACACACCCACAGAGAATTATCACACAACTCCGCAGTTTCTCTCAGCTCTGCGGAGCCTTTTAACTTCTTTTTATCATATTGTTTTTGTTTGTAGTCTCCGCTCTCACCAACCTCGTTTCCAGCAGCAGCAGGCAGCTCTTTTCAGGGAAAAAATATGTCAAAAAATGTGTTAATGCAGTTTTAAAATGTACCCGAATAGTGTAAAACAGGTACATCTAACAAATGGAGCTGTTTCTGGAGTTGTTTCTTTTTTTTTGTAGGAAGCCTGTTGGTAATGTCAGATATTTCAGATGTGGTGTTAAGTTAAACATGCTAATCGGTAAATCACTGTGGAATGGTTGGATCAGTTTATTGTTTCGTCCTCGCAGTAAGCAGACATCACTTGTCTTGTAGCGTTAACTTTAGGATTTTGTCCCAACTTGTTGGTTAGTTAGCTGTTAGTCTTAACTCTCCTCTCTTACTTTCCCTCCTCAGCTTCTACTTAACCAGCATCTACGACCACTCCATCTTCGAGGCCTTCAGTAAAGTCGTGCAGAAGCTCATTCCTCAGTTGCCAACGTTGGAGAACCTTTTGAACATTTTCATATCTGTATGTGTCCTAATTTTTGATTAACTACAGAAAAAAAGTGTGTCCTATTTGTGCCTTCTCTTATCAACATCCTTCATGTTTTGCAGCACTCCGGGATCGAGAAAGCCTTCCTGTTTGATGTTGTCAGCAAGATTTACATCGCCACAGACAGCTCTCCCGTGGACATGCAGTCCTACGAACTCTGCTGCGATATGATAGACGTTGTCATTGATGTCTCCTGCATTTACGGGTAAGAAGAATTATGTCGTGTTTGTTTTAAGTGCTGGCAATGATCGTGTCCTTTCTGTGCAAAAGTTTAAAGGTGCGTTTCTGTCCCTCTCCTTCTTGGCAGGCTAATGGAGGATGGCAGCGGCTGTGCCTATGACAAGGAGTCTTTGGCTATCATCAAGCTCAACAACACTACAGTGCTTTATTTGAAAGAGGTCACAAAGTTCCTCGCACTCGTCTGCATCCTCAGAGAGGAGAGCTTTGAGAGGAAAGGTGTGTTTTAGATTGTATAAACAGTTCATTTGATTATACAGGATGTCCTAAATGTCTGATTGAAGTACATCCATTCTAAATTTAAAAAAAACACATCTTTTTCTCTCTGTTTTGGCTTTTCATCCACATTATGCAGCTTTTTTACACTTTACTTACTTTACTACATTTAGAAAACAGTCTTCAGGGTGGATACATAAGAAAACCCTGGCCGAGTGGGTGCAGACAAGGAAAACTCAACCTTTGAAAAGGGCGACATAAGCCTGATCTGGGGCTGTGTGAAGAAGTGCATCTAACTTTCTCTGTGGTCACTCATTTTATTTAGCCATTCACACAATACAGGTGTTTTCAACATATATTTATGTATATTTTGCAACCATAAAATTGTGATTTCAGTGCAGCAGTGCAGGAATGACAGTCTTCCTGGTTAATAGGTAGAAATCGGATCACTATTTTATATTTGTTCAGTTGTCTGACAGCAGAAAAAGATGTAAATGAGGACCACTAAATCGTGAGTTCAGCCATAATAAAACGCAGTATATGTGATTACAGAGAGCAGGAGGGGAGTAAACAGAGGGAGTGACCAGACTCGTTACCAGATGTTTTCTGTGACTGGGGTGCAAAAGTCTGGAGGACAACAAAGAGAAGATTTAAAGAAATAGTTCAACATTTTGGGACTTTCTTGCTGAAAGTTAGATGAGACATTAGACATCCGTGAGTGTAAAAACGACTCGTCGTGGTTTTACTCTGGGTTAAATGTCAGATTATTTTTTGAGTCTTGTTGTTACCGTGAAGTAACTTTGATACTTTACGCTTCGGTTTTTGTACGGATTAAACATACAAGATATAAAGTGTTAATTAATTAGTTTTAGAGGTGCTGGTAGGTGGATTTTGTTAGAGCCAGGCTAGCTGTTTCCCCCTGTTCCCAGTCTTTATGCTAAGCTAAGCTAACGTGCTACTAGCTGTAGCTTCATATTTAACATACAGACACGAGAGTGGTATCGGTCTTCTCATCTAACTCTCAGCAAGTAAACGAATTAACTTGTTTCCCAAAATTTCAAACTGTTTAACCATTATCCTGCTTTTGTTTTGCCCTTTTAGTGTGAGCGGAGATCAGATGACAGTGCTAGTGTGGCGGCGTGTCTGTTTCACATTTAGCCATCTTAGTCTGCGCGTGTGTGTGTGTGTGTGTGTTTTACATTGCAAAAGCTCTGTGATGTTTGAAATTAAATGACTTATTTGCTCTCTTTGCAGGTTTGATAGAGTACAATTTTCATTGTTTCCGAAAAGCCATCCACGAAGTGTTCGAAGTCGGCGCCTCAGCGCCGGACGTCAGCTCGTCCAGCAACAACCTGACAGGCCTGCAGTACGCCGCACTGAACGGAAGCGCTTTTTGAAGGGGACGAGAAGATGAGACGAGTGACAGGCGTGATTCTTTGGTTTACCTGAAGTGCAGCGAAGGCCGTGCGACGTGGAGAAATAATATGAAAGCACACACGTGAAACCAAATGTTGCCTTACTGTGAATGTGAATCAGTTAGAGAGGCTGAGCTGCAGCTGATGAACTGACCTCTGAGCGATGAACATGTAGCCCCAGACTTCCTGCAGAGAGCTGAGACCAGCAGACTAAAATCTGGATCTACCTGGTTTGAGAAGAGGAGAAGAAATGTAATGTTCAGAAATATATCTGTCCAGTATTACAGGTGAAATATGCCAAAAAAATACTAAACCCTGGTTCCTACTTTCTGCACATTTATCGGTATTGAAATGTCAACTTTGTTTACCTTCTTGGCCAGTTAACTTAACATAAAAATACTTGTAAAAAGAGACTTCTGATCCAGTTGAAGTGCTAGTCGTCTGAGCACAGTGGAAAAGCTCCGTTGACTCAAGCTCCAGCTGCGTCTCCACGAACTACACCGCACACCACACAACAGGACAAACTTCTTTCACGTTCCCGCTTGTCTTACCTTGAAATATTGAGTGCTGTAAATGGATTTAATCCCCAGTATGAGGAGAAAAAGAGCACAGTGTTTGTTCTGCAGTGTGTTTTCTGTTGATAATGACTCATGCGACCAGCGACCAGCGCTCTGCTCAGGATCTCCACGGACCAGAGCCGTGCCAGTTACACCATTAGAGCCTCGGGTTGATCAACATGTTGGTCTTAATGGAGTCTGGAAATAACTGATGAGGCTTCTCACTCGGACAACCTGCCACGCCTGCTGCTGACAGTGTGATGAACGTCTTTGACCAAATGTACTTTACACACACACGCATTCAGTTTGCAGCAGCTGTTTTGATTTTCGCTGCGACCGTTGAGTCTGACCTGAAAAATATTTCAGAGACCTTGAGGATTTGTTTTTTTTATTATTGTGCATAATTCTTTAATAAAATATGTTTAATATTTTTGCTGAATCATGCTTAACTATCTTTTATATGGAAGCACATTTCTGAAAAAGCACAAATTTTATCTCATAATTATGAGCAACTTTCATAATTTTCAGATAAGTCATAATATTGAGGCATTATAATTTATTTTCTATTATGAAGCGTTTTTCCAAGTGGCAGAATTGGGCTTCCATAGTGTGGACAAAACTTTATGACCTCACTTTTTTTTAAAATATTGTGATAATTAGTTATTTTTTTCAGACTTTTAGCTTTGTTTTTTTTTAAATCTAACCGTGTGCGTCCACGCACAGGTGAACTGTTGTAACTAACGGGTTTGACCAGCAGATGGCAGCATATTTACATGTCAATATTTGACACTTCAGGATGAAATCTCACCCTCACTCATCAAGTTTGGGTAATAATTCAACTAAGTTAATATGTTCAACAAAGTCTGAGAGCTAGCAGCCCGTCAACAGGTTTAAGGATGATGACACACATGAATTAAAAGCCTTTGACCTCATCATACACTCATGTCGTGTACGTCCTGACTTAATGGGTAGTGGCAGGATGGAGCCACAGCTGAAGCCTCTAATCGTCCCCAGACCTCCTGCTCACCACTGTGGAAAATGGAGGTCAATGAGAGGGAAAATGATATCTTGCTCTCCGGGACTCTGCAGTTTGCTCCTGACCGCAGAAAACTTCATGTAGCCGAGAAAACTCAGAAGAAAACGCTTGACTTGAGAGTGAAACACAACACAGAGAATCCTCATCAGTGTATGATGGATGGTGAGTGTGCAGAGAAATGATGCCATATGGTAAAAATGTATTTTAACCCCCATTTAGCCTTCATACGCAATTAATGAAGTGTTTATAACAGACTATCACACATTATAATGTAGTTGTAAACAGACATAACACATGTATGAAGTATATATGTATTAATTTTATAATATTAATTGAAATATTAAATGTTTTCATTTATAAATTACCACTGAGCCAATTTCACCTCCATCCGCTGATGAAAGTCACAAGATGTGGCTGAAAGCTGCAGGGAGAAATCCAGTAAGTGGACTTTGAGTTCAGAATTATTCTGTCAAACTTCTATTTTTAAGGTCAAAATGTCTTCATGAGTTTTCAACACATCTATAAACCAAGTTTTAAACCCACCTGTCAATGATGTGTGTATGATGAGATGTATAAAACAGTTAATAAATGCTTTATAACACACTAGGATTTGATCTTGGCTGTATATTTGTTGACAAATACATTAAGAAAGACTTAAGAAATGTCCTTATACCTGCTTACATTACACTGTATAGTGTGTTGTAAGCCATTTATTAAGTGTTCTGCTTATAAATACTAAATTTGGGGGTTAAAGTAAAGTGTTACCATGAATGAAACCATTTAAAACGATGCTGTAGAAATATCAGAAAGAAAATGTTCTCTTATATATTAATTATGTACAATTACAAAGTCCCCAAATAACTTTAATTGTGATATGATGTGAGATTAAAATGCTGTATAGCACATTAAATGGCTCCTATTTTATTATAGGGTTTATTTAGGATTATTATAGGGATTCTCCATTTAGAGAGATAATAAAGCAGCAGTCTACTATGTATTTAAAATATTCAGTTACATCCAAAAAACACACTGAGTCTACCTTCTTTCAGCTCGGACTCCACACAAGGTGAAGGGCAGGGAGACAGAGAAAGGGGCGGTGTCTGAAGGAGTGGTTTGGTTTTACGCACCAGACACAGATGCTTCAGTCAGTGGAAACCCGTCGGTTTTCAGCTCGCAGGACTCCACGGAGGATTTAATTGTCTGTCATTTTACACACCAGAGCAGCGCAAGCGGACAAACCGCTCAGATCCTGCAGAGAAGGAGTCTCTTGTGAGCATCTCCAGAGGCGGCTGATGCGCAAAGAGAGGTACGTTTACATTTAGACGATAGGTACAACTTAGAGCTTTGTGATGTGAAAGAAGTAGATGATAAGTGGATTTAAAGTGTGTTGTGGGGAGTTTGCATTGTATGTAATCTCCTGTAGCATTGATGTCTGCTCCGCTGAGGCGTGCACAGACCCTCACCTGTCTTCACCTGGCGCAAAAAGACGCATTATTGAAGCTTCTAATACATTTTAAATATATTTTCCCTGTTTTTAGTTAAACACAGGGAGGCTTTAAAATGAACGGTACCACTCTCTAATGAGAGTTCATTTACAAAGGATTGTAAAGTTGTAAATAATGGCTTCATTAATGGTTAATACATTATTTACTAAAGCTTTATAGATCCATTAAATGCCATTAATGAGAAGAACTTTTGGGTTGCCAGGTTGTGAAAACTCCCTTGGACTGGTTGGACCATTTGACGACTTATTTCTAGGTAAGTGCTGCAGAGACTCTGGACTAAAATCCATTTACTAATGAGTTAATAACATTTATTACTGCAGACTTGATTGCTTATTAGAAACTGAGAATCTCAAGCATTTATTATAATACTCTATCACCAACATTTATAACCAAATTGAAAAGGATAAACACCTGAAAGTGGGACTTTTAACCTGGCAACTCAACATTTGTTCTCATTAATGACTTATAATTGATCTACAGCCCTATTAGCCCTGTATAAAGGGTGCCTTATTTGCCAAATTTTATCGAAAGCATCTTAATCATGCAAGAACTGCATATTTTGAAGCCAAATATTTGACCCCCCACATCCAGGATGGACCAGAAAGGATGTTCTTTCTTTAGAGTGAGGAAATAGTGGATGTTACTGGGGGTTGGAAGGGGGGCTGAGCAGGGTCCAAAGTGAGTAACTGATACTGTGAATAAGTGCTGCGGCCCCGTTTTTTCAAGTAGGATTTATGAGAAGAAGAACAAGGAGACCTTTGAGGAAACAATCATTTGCTTTAATGTTTCAGTTTTACGACTTCACATCTTGAGAATGAAAGCTGAATATGTTTTTTTTTATTTCATCTGGAGGCACGTTAACGAGCCATTCAGTCTCGTTGAGTTAGAGTGATGTCATGTCTCCTTCAGATTACAAATTTTCTTCTGGAGACTCAGCAACCCCACACCCCCACACCCCACCAGCTCCGCTCATAGTTTCCATCACCGCACACCATCCCCATACCACCACCATGTTCCAATCCATTTGGGTGAAAATTAATACATTCATTGAAACAATCAAGCTCTGGTTGCACCCCCCCCCCCCCCCTTGAAGAAATGTGTGTGTGTGTGTGTAGGGGGGGAATGCATTATTTTTTGTTTCACACAGAAAGGAATTCCTGACTTGCGTCTTTTTTTAGAAAACAGAGGGCGGAAGAAAAATGCTTTTTTTGTGTGTGTTTGCTTCTTCTTCTTCTTCTTCTTCTTCTCAGAGTTGGAAACCGCACGATTTTGCCACGTTTTGACCACAGTCACATTCCTCTGAAATTCTTGCGTTGGGCGAAGGTTAAGTCTGTGTACAATCACTGGAGACGAGCCAGAGACAAATAAAACTGTGGCAGGGAGATGATTTTTGATTTTGATTGTCGAGTGATTGACAGCTGTAAAACCAGTCTCATCATGAGTCAGTCTCACGCCATCGCTGTCTTTTCCATTTCCCATTTCTGCTGCACAGCCTGGGAAGAGTTTTAAAGGAGTAGTTTGACATTTTGGGAAAATATGTTGATTTAGCTTAGCATAAAGACTGGAAACAAGAGGAAACAGCTAACAGCACCACTAAAGCTCTCTAATTAACATGTTATATCTTGTTTTGTCTTTTTAAAATCAGTGTAAAAAGGTGATTAGCTTGACTTAGCATAAAGACTGAAAACAAGGGGAAATGTCTTGCCACAGTCCAAAAATACATAAATAAAGCTAACTAATGAATATGTTCTATCTTGTGAACAGAAATGTAAAAACAACAATTCACGGTGTTACATGATGAAGCTATTTCTTGGTGAACAGCCGGTGAGCTTTAGAGGTCTTGGTAGACGGATTTTGTTATCTTTGGACAGAGCCAGGCTAGCTGTTTCTACCTGTTTCCAGTCTTTATGCTAAGCTAAGCTAACCGGCTGCTGGCTGAGGCAGACATGGAAGTGGTATCAATCTTCTCATCTAATTCTGGGCAAGAAAGCGAATAAGCAAATGTCTATAACTACTCCTTTAATGAAAGATCCCAAATTTGTCTGGAGTACAGTTTCCACTTCAGTTTGGAGTAAAAGTCCTGAATCTCTGAATCAAAGTCAAATAAATCCAGCAGCCGACATGAAACAGAGACAGCGTGCCCGGTCTCTCAGAAAGCAAACATCACTTACTTGTGTATTTGTTTTGGATAATAGTTGTTGGTATTTAAGATCAGGCCAACTGTTTATTTGCATTGTTCAGCGTTTGCCTGCAAGTCTAATCCAAGTGCAACAACTACGTTGCCAAAAGTAACTTCACTAAAGATACTTCATTTTAAGAGACTTCATGACCACACTTGATTATAATCTTTGTAATCTTCCTTTCTACTTTCATTCGTTCGTCATTCACAGGAACACTTGGACGTTTCCGATATTAAAAAAGAGCCAGCTTTTGGCTCTGGATGGCAGTGTCAGTCTGTTGGTCGGTCCGCCACTTCGGTCCAGACACATTGCCATGAAATATTGTACAGACGTTCACGATCCCCAGAGGATGGATCATACTAATCCCGGACTTTCCTCCTAGCACCACCATCAGGTCAACATTTTAATTTGTTCACTAGCTTTGCAAAACTAATGACAGCCTGAGCAATACTTTGTGTTTAGCTCTAATTAGCAACTGTCAGCACGCTAACACGCTGAAGTAAGATGGTGAACATTATAGCAACATTTAGCTCAAAGCACAGCCCTTTAGGTCAGTGATTCCCAAAACGTTTTTGCTCGTAAAGTCAAGTAGTGTTTACTTTGTTTTGACTCCTCGTCGCAGGTCTGTAACTACTGAATCGTTTTCTAGATATTCCCTTTAAAGAATGATGTAATTTGCAGTTAATTGCTCGACAGGTCAGCCGCACATGCAAAAATGGGAAATTGTGACTACAGGCAAACATACAATTCAACAAATATGAAAACCAAACTGAAGATAAAAGTTCCTTCTTGAGCTTGGAAATAGTAGTTTGACAAAAAATAATCTTAAAGTCCGCTTTCTAGCTTTTTCCTGGAGCTTTTAACCACGTCTCACGGTCTTCCTCTGCAGATAGTTGGCTGTTACGACATAATGGAAGTTCCAATACTGTAGGTCATGTGATGATGACTGAGCAAACTCAACCACTGAAGGAGACCATGAGATAAGATATTTTATGTTTTATATTTTTGTTAAATGAAGAAAAGAGTTTCCAATAAAAAAAACAATTAAAAAAACAAAACAAATATTTGCGTGAGTTTAGAGGGGTTTTTCTGTGATGAAATTCATATTTTGCCCCCAATATGTTTTGAAATTATTAGGAAATTATAGAGCTATAAAATAAATCACTGTAGAGGTCAGAGGAAGTAAAACTATACAGTATTTAAAAAGAACTCTGAGTACAGTTTAAAAGTTTAGTTTTTTCTTACTTTGTACCTCAGTGATCATCTCGCGACCCCTGATGAGGGTCCTGACCCCCAGAGTTGGGAAATATTGCATCAGCTCACCGTGTGATTGGCATGGTGGTGACTTGTTTACTTGAGATCTGTTTGTCAGTTTAGTCGACAGCAGCAGAGGTGAAACTGCAGCTGCAGCCCACATTGTTTCACTGCATAAACAAACAGCCAGCTGGAGACTCATAAAACAAAAGCCAGACACGTACGCTGTCTTTTAAAGGTGCTGTGTCATTAATATCCAATGATACTGATCATATTATGGTTTTAGTGATGTTCAGCGGGAACAGGTTTCTCCGAAAAGATGACATTAAGTTAAATTAAATGAAGCTGAAAGTTAGCTCAAATAACCAGAATAATTTTACAGATCTGCCAACTCAGTATCTCACAATAACATCAGTGTTTAAAACAGCAAGGAGCAATTCATCCTGACGAGATCTTTAACTAGAGACAACAAAATGTACATTGTGTGTTCGTGTTGATTTGTGTGCATGCAGCTAAAACAGGGCATGTGGTCTGCAGGAACAAAGCCGGATACGTACTCGACTTTTAAAAGCACATTATTCCCTAATGTTTTCAACTTAATATGACAGATTATGTGTATTTAATATCAAATGACACTGATCTTGTTCTGGTTTCAGTGGAATTCAGGGTGAAAAAACAGATTTTCTGAACAGTTAATTAATGACGTGATCTTTTAAATTAGAGCACAGTCTCACTGTTAAACCACACAGTTGGATCTTTTACACTGATTTGATCTTATAAGGATATCACTTAAGAAACCGCAGCTATTTCAAAATCATGTTACAGATCTGCCAACTCAGTATCTCAGATGGTCATCGTCACTGGTTAAAACAGCAAGAAGCAATTCATCCCGACGAGATCTTTAATCAGCGACAACAAAATGTAAAATGTGTGTTCATTTTGATTTGTGTGCGTGCAGCTGGAATTGGCCTCGTGATCTGCAGGAAGCCACACCACATTGAGCGTCTTTGTACTGGGGGATGAAAGGGAGCGCAGTCATCTGACAGCCATAAGAGACCAGTCTTCTTTTCCTTTTTTTTTGTGTGTAACAGTTTATAGCTGCAACCATGAGGGTGTCACTTTTCCTCCAATGCTGCAGGGCTCCTGCTGTTGTTAGCATGTTCTACACAGTATTGTGCCGCTGTCAATATTCTCATTCACCTCCCCAAATCCAGGTTATGTAACCTGGGAGTCGCACAATATGAGGACTGTTCTGAGCTCCAGAGGCTGTTAAAGTACCCTAATCCATTTCAAGGGGGACTAAACAGTAAAGTGAGGTGGTAATTAAAAGCCAACTTTGTTACACGCTTTCCTGTTTTAACTGACTGCTCACACAGTTTGGGTTATTTAATAGGTGTTACAGCAAAAGAGAAAGAAGTGACTGTAAGTTAAAGCATTAGGAAAACAAGAGTCTGCAGCCACGTTAGCAGCCCTGTAAGGCAAACTTCACAGAGTGTAATTACTAGCAACAGAATTGGAAAAAAAAACATTCACGTCAGCCACTTTCCTGACTCAGAAATACCGAGTCATACGTGGTATTTCCGAGTCAGAGATATCGAGAATTTCTGACATCGACGATGATCTCCCACTTTGTGAGAAGAACTGCAGAAGAGTCAACAAACCGCTGGCAACATGGCTACAAAGCCCCCATTGCTGGCTGTTACATCTAAATAAAACCCAATATTAACACTAATACAATCAATTCAGCTAATTTAACAGGAGCTATACATAGTTTGTGTCTGAGTTCACCTGTTAACGAATCACTTTCAATAGTAAGCACCGCAAAAGTAGCTAATTTAGGGTATTTAAATGTTGTGACTACAAAGTTAGCAGTGGGTTCTTTTTCTGTTCTTCATGTTCTGTCGACATGACATGAACGCAGCATTTAGACCCAGCGGTGCTTCGAGTGAATTGTTAACATCAGTATGCTAACATGCTCACACTGACAATGCTAACATGATGTTTAAGATTAAGATTTTGACCTGATGACGGCGCTAGATGAAAAATCAGGGAATCACTAAAGTGTCACAATTCATCCTGTCAGAAACATGAATGTCTGAACCAAATTATATGACAATCGATCCAATAGTCTGGATCAAAGTCTTGGACCGACCAATCGACTGGGATTGCCATCCATAGAGCCACGCCGCTAGCAGGCTAAAAACCCACTTTGTTAGTCGCTTTCCTGTTTTAAGTTCTTTAGTAGGTGTTACAGTAAAGGAGAAAGCGTTGATTGTAAGTTCAAGCAATAGAAAGAATATAAAAACAGTCAAGTCTTTCTTAAAACAGACAGGAGGGTGTTCAGCTCAGATTCAGGTGCCTGTTCCAGAGAGGGAATGTAATAACGTCACCCCCCCAAAAAAGGCACCGAGGCTGTTTTTAAAATGCATGAATTAATATTTTGTGGCTCTGACAGATTTAACACTTACCTACATATTTGTTCCACTAGATTTTATTACGTGTGACAGCCGTTTTCATCATGGAATAATCTGGTTTGTAAACCTCAGACACAAGTCTAAATTCCTGCGCTGGGAAAATAAACACTGACACCCAGCAGCAGCTCTCATGGCTCGCAGAGTTCCTGGCTCCGGTCGTAAGAAACTGTCAGGTTGTTGAGGAGTAAAACAACAGCAGCGAGCCATGAAGGGACATGAGACAGGAGGCCCGGTGGCTGAACCCGGGAGACAGTTGCCATTTGGCTACCACTACAAAGCGTGACTCCAGTAAATCTCTCACCGGGACAGACAGTGTATCGGTGAGGAATTCAACATGTCCACTCATCAAGGTGAATTGTGGGCTTAAATAGTTTCAGCAGCCGTGCTACTATTGAGAGAGAGAGAGAGAGTATTACTTAGACAGGATGAATGACTGTTTACTTTAATGTCTCGTGGCGAGGAGGAGAACAGGGGTGACAAGTCTTCCTGGGTGCGGTCCAAGAGGACACCTGTAGTGTAAGGTGAACGCCTCTTAAACAAGGCGCTGACTACACGTGAGTCAGTGCTTTAGACTATAAATGTCAGACAGTCTGGATGGTGTGAGGGTCAAATTAACTGATGCTCACCAGATGTTAATTTGCAGTCAGTTGTGACATTAAAGTGAGATGTACGGAGGCAAATAACTGGTGACGTAATTTACTGTATCTGACTTTATGTGGTCTGAATTCAAATTAGTCAATTTCAAGTTGTGCAATTTCAACAACTTTATAGTATATAAATCTGTCTAATGGTATATAGTATATATATATTTTAGGGCTCACAAATTCAGATAGAAAGTTCAAGTATCCAGTATTCAAAAACTATATTAAAATTGCTCAAATTCAATGAGCTCAATTTGGACAAAAAAATTAAAGTCAAGTCAAAAAAAATCTGGTTGCTCAAATTGGCCAGTGTTTTTACTTTAGTGACAATTTTCATTCACGAAAGAAACAGTTTGACATTTTGGGAAATATGCTTAGTTGCTTTCTTGCTGAGAGTTAGATGAGAAGTTCAATACCTCTCTGAGCCAGGAGGCGATTAGCCTAGCTTAGCATAAAGACTGGAAACAGGGGGACACAACTAGCCCGGCTCTGTCCAAAGTTAAAAAAATCCACCTACTAGCACCTCTAAAGATCACTAATTAACACATGTAGTTCATTTAATCCGTACATGAACAGAAATGTAGAGACAACAATCTTTTGATTTTAGGGGGACTCCAGGAAGTCATGCTAGCGACTGTTGTTTGCCAAGAAATAGTTAGAGCACGTAAGTCCCCCTACAACCACAAATTGTCTTTTTTAAATTTCTGTTTGTGTATGGATTAAAAATAGGAGATATAACATGTTAGTAAGTAAGCTTTAGGCATTGTTTTGGACTTTGGGCAGAGCCAGGCTAAGAGTTTCCCCTGCTTTCAGTCTTTATGCTAAGCTACGCTAATCGCCTCCTGAATGTAACGCTCAGTTTCTCACCCGACAGTATGAGCCTCACTATATTTGCCTAATGTACAGTTGACTATAATGGACTGTCCAATAGGAAGCATAAGATATTGGTTTCAACAACGATGGATTTTAATTAGACACTGTTGTGTTTTGGCACCAGTCCCGTAAGAACTCCCTGTTGGACGGCTAAAGGAGAGTTTGATGACAGACAACAGCTGGAGACCGCAGAAAGTGTTCGCAGATGTTGTGGCTCAGGAAGAGAAACATAAAGCTCAAAACTGGGAAGACTATGTCCGGAAGGAAAACCATTGTTCTATCACTGCATTCACCGTGGACATGGATGGACGAGAATAGAAACCCGAAACCTCTTTGGACATTATAGGAGGGAAGTCGGGCTGATTTCCCTATTGAGACAGCAATCTGACAGAAAACAGACATAGGATGTGATGTTTCGTCTCAGTTCGGTTTTCCTCCTTGTTTGGTTGACCCCAGCTTGATGCCCTTTAAGAGGAAGCAGCGCTGTTATCTGCAGGGAGGGATGCATGAGGGACGCATCCTCAGTGTTGTGCTAACATGGCATTGGGAGAAAAAGTCTCTAAACGAGCCGTGGAGGAGAGGGAGTTCCTCCTTCTGGCATCGGCTTTAGGACATGACTGAGAGCAGACTGTGTTTATCTTTTTCATGTTTATCTGAAATTGCTGCATCATTGGTTATTAGAAACAAAATGTTTGATAGCAGTCAGACACGAGGAATGTAAACTGCACTTTCAAGATGACTCCTTAACAGACCAGATGCAAATACTTGGAGGTTACGGAGCACGAAGCGCAGCACCTGAAACCTTCATCGCGAATGACGTTTAATTCTTACCAGGTTTATAGCAAAACCACAATGAGTGGCCTTCATTAGTTTGCGCCGAGCTCTGGGTCCTCTCATTGTTTTCAACCGAGCCGGTGACGTCTTCCACCTCCGAGGAGAGGAGGAGGAGGAGGAGGGGAGTCTCGGCTCATTCCTTGATCCCTCAGGAAGATTTCAAAGCGACACCGTTTCTCAGCTGCACTTTGTTGAACCCACCTCCTTTTTTTCTGACATTATAGAAACATGTCAAAGCCACTCTGTGCCCAAAATAGGGGGAAGAAAATTATAAACAATTACTGTTTCCAAGTGAAATATTTCAGCGTCTGCCTTTGTAAATGTTCCAGACGTGATCTTGAGCATGAACATATACCCAAACTCTAGAGACCTTTCCTTATCCATAATCTTCATCCACACTGTATATATCTTTCTGAGCCCTGGCTGCCCTGTCTTAACTGTTCCACAGGAGGATATTTAACCCTCCCACACTTCATTTCCTCGCTCATTTCCCTTTGCTGCTGCAGAACATGGGGTCACATACCCTGCTAATGCCCCGCTGTGCTCGGTAATAATGGTGGGATGGGATGATGTTATTGTCTATGTTCTGTGCCTTATTTCCACCTGTCCTTCCTCTGCTCCAGCTGTCAATCAAGTCATTTATTTAATTTAAGTAAGGAATATACAGTAGGCTACCAATGTATTTAACTATCGTATTATAGTATCAAATATATTGTTGACAGGATGAGACTCTTGAGATGCATCGTCTTGTTTTTAAGAGGCTCCCGTTTAGAAGTCTTGGCTAAAAAAATCTTCAGCAAAAACAACCAAAAGCATCTCCTTTGAGTCACATTTATCCTAAATCTTTTCCTTCTTCTACTCTGAGGACTTGTTGGGTCATTGATGAGCTGATATTTAACTATTTACACATCATCTTCAGGGTCAATATGATGACAAAGACATGCTTAGAAGTTAAGCTGGAGTTAATTTTTGGAGATCAACCACATTTCCCCCCAGTGGGATCATGTTTAGTGTCATGTACCCAGGCGAGCAAGACATAAAAAGCTCCATAATGAGGCAATTGAGATTTGGGACACAACCCCATTAAAAGATTTGTATGAGAAAATACGGTCCACTTAAAAACTGGACAAAGTTGTGCTTTTCCTGATGAAATTAAAAAGCGTCCTGGGAGATGTTGTGTTTGTTTATAGTTTAGAATCAGTTTTTGTGAAGACAAACAACTCGTTCTCTGAAACAAAATCTTATTGTGACAAAATTAAGACGTGAAATCCGTAAAGTGATTGGAGTTAAGGTGATTTTGAGAGAAGCCCTAATATTTTTGTGAGCCACGTTGTCAAGATCACAATAAAAAGTAAGTTCCAGCAATAAACCATCTGGATGGCATTACAAGTTCATGTCTTTTTGTTACTGATAACAAGAGAAAGTTGTGGACAAAAGGAATAAACTAGATAAAGGAGTGGTTCTGCCCTTTAAACGCAGGCCGAACTCACGTGAGCCTTTGAAATAGAGAACGCTGTTTCAGTTCAGCTCCCAACAATTAATATTGTTTAGTTGTTCTTTCTCAATGCCAAACCGCCTCAGGGGGTTTTGTACAAGAATGAGGGGGAGGGAGCGCCAGACATTATAAGCTTTCACTTATTGTTGAGTAATGATAAAACAGGAGAAGCAGTTATATCATTACAGGACTGATTTACAATAAATCAGCCATAACTCTGAGTTAAAGTGTTCACTCAGCCCTTTCTCTGCTTGCGGGAAAAGCTTTCTGGATGTGGAACATTTTTTTAACAATATTTAATCGTTAACTGCAGTGTGTGTGTGTCTCCATTTCCTGCACGTTGAAGGTTAATCTAAATAGGGTTGTAAATTATTCTGTAGGGCAGTTTCACAGCTTTTTTCAAAGTCACCAACAACTTCCTCCTCCTCTCAGACTCTGGTCATCTCTCCTCTCTCCTGTCTTAAATCCTGCCCTCTCCTGGCTAAAGTCGTATCTCGCAGACAGACAAACAGTTCACCAGCATCAACAGCTCCACCACTGCTCGGTCCCAAGGTGTCCCCCAGGGTTCAGTGCTTGGTCCTCTTCTGTTCATTCTCCACATGCTCGCCCTTGGCAACGTCACCTGTCGTTATTGTCTCCACTTCCACTGCTACGCCGATGATCTCCTGCTCTACATCTCCACTGAATCCATCCTCACTGCAACTCACTTCACCCTGACCAACTGCAAATTAAATCATGGATTCAGGCCAACTTTCTCAAACTACTGTTGATAAATCTGATATCATGGTCCCAAATCCCTCACCAAATCCACTCACAACTTCTGCCTTACAAATCGATAACTCCGCGCTCTCCCTCCCCAAACATCTACAATCTTGGAGTTATTTTCGACAGCAGCCTCTCTTTTGAATGCCATGCAAATCTCATCACCAAAACAGCCTTTTCCCACTTCAACCATATAGCTTGTCTCCGCCCATCCCTCTCTACTGCAATAGCATTCTTTACGGTACATCATCCAAAGTCTTAAACAAACTCCAGTACATCCAAAACTCTGCTCAGTCCTGGTCCCGTGACCACATCACCCCTGTCCTAAAGAGCTTGTGCTGGCTCCCTGTCCGATAGTGGATTAAATTCAAGGTTGCTTGTCTTCACTCGCAAAGCTCTCCATAACCAGGCCCCCTCCTGCCTCACAGACCTTATCCACCGCCACGCTCCCTCCCACAGCCTCCAGTCCCCTTGACGCCAACCTCCTGTTCCCACTCTCCAGGAAAACAAGCACTGCACCTGGGGTGACAGGGCATTCTCCATAACTGCCCCCGTCTCTGTGTAACTCTCTCCCCAAACACATCCGTGATTTCACCGATTTCATCCGTCTGTGTTCAAGAAGTCAAAAATCACATTTTTACAACTGCTTTTAAAGATCCCCTCCAGACATGTATTAAAACATATATACAAATAATTTTCTTGGAACAATAATGTGTCTGATGTTTTTTCCTCAAAAAAAACAACGTATAATTTCCACATTAAAATCCTTAAAAAGGCATCTGCTCCTTCTAGCTCATTAAGAATTCATGAATCTATGAATATGCAAATTTTGTTCATTTCTGAAGTTTTCCTGCTGGACACAAGATGTCTCCTACTTCGCTGTAAAGTCCATTCTCAGTGATTGTGCACTGGCAGCTTCAAGTGTTCACATCACACTTGTATAAGTTGAAAATTGGACCAGGATTGGCTTCCAAATGTCACAAATCTTGCTCGTCGGCCCGCCCCTGAAAATGGGATTTTCAATCAGCACATAGAAACTTGATGAATATGAAAACAACCTGCTAGTGTCAAACTCTGCACATAAATCATTCTGCACAGTGAACCTCAAACATTCAACTGTAGGAAGAAGAAGAAAAACACATTTCTGGGTGGAGGGGAACTTTAATGTTTGATTTAATGTCTTGTACTACCCTGTTCCTTTAGTATGTTCTTAGTCATCTGGGATCTTCTTAACCTGTCGTGTAAAGTGTCTTTTAGGATCTTGAAAAGCGCTCTAAAATGTGTTTTTTTTTTAATCTCTCATTTGTGTCTCTCCTGTTGGTATCTATTTCCCAGCTATATGTCCAAAAACTGTCTGCCTCCCTTCTTCCTGCTTTCTCTCTCTGTCTTATTAATGTCACTCCTCCTCCTCCTCCTCCTCCTTCCTGCACTGTCTTCTTGCTGATAGCGAATGCTGAACTTGTGCCTGTGAATTCTCTGTTTTTGCAGGAGGTCAGCCAGAGAAAGACATCATGAGTGACCGCTTCAACTGCAAAAACTGCAACGAGTCCCTGTGCGGACGCAAATACATCCAGGTGGAGGACAACCCTCACTGCATCCCCTGCTACGACCGCCTGTACGCCAACACCTGCCAGGAATGTAAAGAAATCATCGGCCATAATGCCAAGGTGAGCTCAACTGGTACAATGTGGAGAGTATTTTAATTTTTTGCTTATACTTTATACTCTTACTCCACTACATTTATTTGAAAGCTGATTACTTTACAGATTAAGATTTTCCATGCAAAATATGAGCAGATTTTATAAATTAGAGTTGCAACTAATAATTTCTTCATTTTATCGTTTTCTTAATTAAAATTCTAAAAATAGTGAAAAAAGCCCATCACAGTTTCCCAGAGTCCAAGGTGACGTCTTCAAATATCTGGTTTTGATCAACCAACAGTCCAAAACCTAAAGCTATTCAGTGCTTAATGATTTAAAACAGAGAAAAGCAGAAAATCCTCAGCTGAAACCAAAGAATAGTTGGCAATTCATTTTCTGTTGATAAAGTAATCAAAATTTCAGCTCGATTATAAATATGATGTATTGCTTTACATAAAACTACCCAAGAGTATATAAAATAGCTAAAATTAACTCCACCTCAACCAGCTACAACATTAAGTGCTGCTGACATGTTAATGCATTACTAATAATGATCAAATAATATAAAAGAATATAATGACATTACCAGGGGCCATTCTGCCTCCATAACAAGTACTTTTAAATGATAATACTTATACTCAAGTAACACTTTGAATGCAGGACTTTTACTTGCAGTAGAGTATTTTTACATTGTAGTATTGCTACTTTTACTTAGTAAATTATTTGCTCTGTACATGTCTGACTGCATTATGATCAATTTACTTTCTGCTTTTACAAACCAGCTGGTATCCCTGGAAAACATACCTCTACATACAGAACACCAACTTGTCTGTAATCCCCTTTAAGTTGCCAAAAGCCTTATTTAGTGAAAATTAAAAACACTGTCCTTAAGGAAACGTCCACAGACACCATGAGGCGTTCAGTGTCCTGTGAGTTATGGACTCCCTGTGAGGGACTACCAATAAATTACGCTCCCGCTGCTTTGGCCGTCCCTCCTCCACACAAGACATAACAGCATTCATCCTTCATCCTTCTCCGTCCCTCTGCTTCAGTTGTTTCTTTTACTGTGAAAGCCTACGCCTCAAAAATAAGTTTTTCATCCACCGCTCAATGGGGTCATTTATCTTCACAGAGCTTGCTTGAACTGCAGATGAACTGGAACACAAGCAGCTGTTAGAAAAAGAAAAATCACAAAGTGGGTTGTTCTGATTTTTAAGAAAATAACGATGAAGAAAAAAGGGAAAGCACAGAAACTTCTCTCATGCCTCTCTGCTAACTCTCGTCTGTTTGGAGGACAGTGGGGTGTCGTAGAAAGTAGGAAGCTTTGGGTTTAGACTCCCATGTCGGCAAACATCCAAAACACTTAAGGGTCCTTGAGCAGGAAACTGCATTCTGTGGTCGACCTCTGACCTCCAAGCTGATGGTGGGGCAGAAAATAAGAGAATCTCCCTGTGAGGAACAATAACATACCAAGTGTTTTTATTTACTTACAGTTTAGGGTAAATTGCTAGAGTTCCCATATTATCAACAAATCCCATAAGAAGACCAAAGCCAACAATGCTTCCCTGCCGTGTCTGTGGCCCATTGGTTCCTACTGAAGACATAAATCTTTAAAAATGGGTCACGAATATATACTGTCATTTTTAAAAAAGGCTAAGGGATATCTGTGAACAGCTGGGCACTGCTAGTTGAAAGGAAACGTCACTCAAACAGGCATAAGTAGTGCATTTTTGGGGGGGACTATTTTCAGGTGCGGATTAACACACATTTGGTGAGTATTTATGGCAGCAGGACGATGTACGTGGGATCGACTCAGAATAAACTACTGGCATATTTCACCCGGACAACAATGAAGGTTAATGGCACAGAACAAACAACACCACCAGCTCCTCTGATTCAAATGAGGTAAAACCAGGTTACATTAGATGGATTTAACATTTTAGTGGGGAGCGGATCAAAACTAAGTCCAGTTTAAAGTCATAGTAAAATGGAAGTTAAAGTGTTTTTTCATATTAGGGACGACTTCTGTATACACCTCCTTGGCTTCCTTCCATTCACATATCCATTTAGTGCTGTATCTCTAACAAATGGGACCAAATTAAAAACCTTTTATCATACAGAAAACAGGGCCGTTTTTATCCTGACTGGTTTTACCATCTCTACGTGCTCAGTTTGACTCTCTCCTCTCCTCTTCCTCTTCCTCCAGGAGCTCTTCTACGAGAACAGACATTACCACGCGCACTGTTTCCGCTGTTTCCGCTGCGACCGCTCTCTGGCAGACGAGCCCTTCACCAGCCAGGAGGACGCGCTGGTGTGCAGCGACTGCTACTGCAACGAGTTTTCCTCCAAGTGCGTGGCCTGCGACAAGACAGTCATGCCAGGTAGTGACAATAAAAACTGGCTGCCCCCATAAACACAACACACAAGTGCCCAAACCTCCTTGGGGACAGATGCTTGAGTAATCAGTCACATAGTCAGAAAAGTTCACACCCTGTCTTTGCAGGGATAAAGAGGGTTAATTAGTTTTATCCGGGGCGTGACAGCTTAGATGTGACAGACTGATTGTTTCCTTGCTCTGCTGAAAATATCTCCCAGCAGGGTTTTCAGCTCTGAGCGCTGTGACAACACGAGTGCAGCAGCGGTGTCGGATGACTGAAAATTACCCGGGTCTGTGGGTAGTGTGGGATATTACCAGTTCTCTTCTGAACTGAGCAGTCGTTTTCTTCAGTTTCTGTTCAGCCTGGAATGCCTTTAAAAGCTGCTGCCCTCTCCCATGTTTTCTGAAAAGTGCAGCCAAGTTCAAGTTCAAAACACCGTCATGCCTTCGGGCTGCGTTTCAGGTCCCAGAAGTCATAAAACAAAAGGCCAGTGATTAAAGGATCTGACGTCCGGTTTCATAAGCATGACTGGCTCCTAACTTTTATAAACCTACTGCAGTGAATCATGTGTTTCTTAGCAAACTCTTACATATATGGGAGTGGACAAACAGCCACTTTTAAAATAAATAAAAAGCAGTGTTAGGATGCTGCACGGCCGTGTATGCCATTGCTTCGTCACAGCTTGTCAGCTTGTTTTGATGCAAGATGAGCTGATGTAATTGTACATTGCAGGAGGGCTGTGTAAGAACAGGTTTAGCTGTCACACTGAATCACCACTTTTGGTCTCCTCTGTTTTCGTGCGAACACTGTCAGATTTCATTCCAGTTTCAGTACAGTAGGGCAGAGATCAAAGTGACACACAGGTTTGCAAGAAATCAACAAACATCTCAGTTTCCTCATCCTCACCTGCTCCCCCTCTTCCTCCTCTCTTTTCCTCTGACAGGATCGAAGATGTTGGAGTATGGTGGCTCAGCGTGGCACGAGGACTGCTTTGCGTGTCACGGCTGTGAGAAGCCGATCGGTGCCGAGGCCTTCATCCCGGACAACAACAGCTACTACTGTGTGCCGTGCTACGAGGGCAGGTTTGCTCCTCAGTGCAGCCACTGCAAAAAGGTGAACCAGGCCTCACATGCAGCATGAAGGTCGATGTTGACCATTAATAAACTCTTAAATGAATGTAGGGCTGCAAATAACAGTTGTTCTCATTATTGATATAATTATTGATCTGTCGAGAACTTTCCAATGAATTATTTTTAAAAAAGGCTGGAAAATAATGAAAATAGCCCAAAGGTAGCATCTTCAGATGTCTTGTTTATCCGACCATCAGTCCAAAACCCAAAGATATTTTATTTAAAATGCTAAAAATAATAGAAAAGCAGCAAATCCTCACAAGTGAGAAGCTGGAACCAGAGACTGTCTGGTGTTTTTATGATTAATCAGTTATCAAAATAGTTGGCAATTAATTTTCTGTTGATCGGCTGGTTTCAGCACTAAGTAGTAGTTAAAAGTTTTGTCTTTCTTCCTTTCTTTCGTCTTTTATTTGTGCGTATACAGACAGCATGCCCCGGAAAAAATACCATTAAACATAAATTAATTAAAGAATACTCATAAATTTCACAAAATAAAGAGAATTGACACGTAAAATGAACGGAGAAATGCATTACAAGTCAGCTAACGATGATCATAAACATTTTTTTTTAATGATTTGAATACAGGAGGATAAAGCAACTCAGAAAAATGTGACCGTCAGATGACTTACATTGATTCGACATCATAAATGAGATATAATACAATACAAATTTGTTTTCTTTTTAAACGTTTTCAAAGGTTTGTGAGCTCTTTTACTACATTTTGGTCGGCAGTTAACGTCTATTTACCACAATATGTCAGGGAGTATTTGTCATGTCTGGTTTTATTCTGCCTGATTCTGAGTTTCAATTCTATTCTATTCTAGTCAGAGTTGATAAAATTGAACATCCAGGTGTCAGATTAGAGGATAAACATGGGATAAAATCTACAAGAAGACCTGAGTAGTAAGCATGAGCAGTTATAGTCAAATCTCAAACTTTATCAGTAGAAACCCAAAGGAAAAAGCCATCAGATACATCACAACAGTAACAACTTTGTGCTAAAACGCTGACAGGCATCACTAAAACACTTGTCGCGTCTTACTTATACAGTCTGTATTTGTGTCCTGCAGGCTCTGACTAAAGGAGGGGTGACCTACAAGGACGAGGTGTGGCACAAAGAGTGTTTTCTCTGCACGGGCTGCAAAGCTCCGCTGGCTGGCCAACCCTTCACCTCGCAGGGGGAAAGTCCATACTGTGTCAAGTGTTTCAGCAGCCTGTACGCCAAAAAGTGTGCTGGCTGCAACACGGCCATCACAGGTGAGTGGAGTGTACCAGGACCGGCAAGTGAATTCCCCACAGTTGCACAATATGCCTGGTTCAAATGTGGCTGGGGATTTTTTGTTGTTTATCATCTTTTATTTTCTCCCCATGATTCCTGCCTGTCTCAATTATCTGCTATCGATAAAATGACGAAACAATTATCTTCACCAAACAGGTGTCGGGCAATAATGTGACTCAGCTTTTAAATCTCGGATCTGATTCTTTCTGTGTTCTTCCTGTTGTCCAAAGATAAGCAAACAGACAAGATTATTAGCAAACACGTTCTGCATATTTACACATCCAGCAATTATGGAGCTACATTATCATTCATTTAGAGTTGTTTTTGTGTCCTCCTGATTAATGTAAGTTCAATATTCACTCTCCCTTTTGCTTTTTGGAAACATCTGGCTCTTTAGCTACTAAATGCTACATTATGTTCACCAGCTAGTCGATAACTGTGTCTGGGAACATATACAGTGTGTTTTTAGAGCTTTTTAGCTAAAAAACAGCTGCCTGCTGCAGCTGAAAACGACGCTTTGAGGGCGGTGAGAGTGAACCAAAACAGTAAAGCTGCGGGTCAGACAGCTAAAACAATGAGCTGAAAATCACTATATAGCTCTGTGAAGCCGAGGGGAGCTACAGATTCAGGTGACGATTCTCTGTAGGTTCATCACTACAAGCGACACCTTTCACACTGTCACATTGTTTTCATATTGTTATGATAAAAATATAGATTATATCTGCTTTAAAGACATTGTGTGAAGAGAGCTCCAACACAAAAACATCCTGAAACAAACCACAGACTGAACCAGTCTTCACCAGGATTAACTCATTTTTCTAATAATAAAAACTTACACCTTCAGAATAATTAAAAAGATGCTAAAATCACATAAAAACTCTACACACGGTGGCTTTAAGTGAACACAGAGGAACAAGAAGAAGCAGCAATACCGGTACAACAAGGTAGATTATCCTCTTGATCTCTTTTCTTTGGAGTATAGGCAAAGAAGCTTTACATGCCAGAGTTGAACCTGAATTAGATGCCTTTGACCACAGCTAGAATACCAGCCTGTTGACAGAACTGGCAGTGCTTTCTTATTGTTGCTGCTAACAGCTGATGTTATCTTGAATTCATTTATGTCGTTTCCGCAATCTTCCTGCAAGGCTGTTATTAAACTCTATTTTCCACCCCTAGTAAAACATTCCTTCATTAGTCGCTTGTGTGTTGTGTTTGTGTCTCACAGGGTTCGGAGATGGGAAGTACGTTTCTTTCGAGGACCGGCAGTGGCACCAGCCGTGCTTCAAGTGTTCGCGCTGCTCCGTGTCGCTGGTGGGCTCCGGCTTCTTCCCCGACCGCGACCAGATTCTGTGTACAGACTGCAACAACGATGACTGACCACCGCTAACAACACCTGCAGCACCTGCAGACCTTCTAAACCTCAGCCTTGCACATGAACACTGCAATTGTACTAATTCACTCACAGTGTAAAGCTGATACAAAGCTCAGTATTTACAACTCAAAACTCTCATCAGCTTCTAGCACATTGAAATGTATGTATAAATTCTGCAGAAAAATGTCCTGTGTACGTATGTGTACGAATTTGTTTTTCTTTATTTTATGTTTTGCACACCAAAGACTAAAATATACAAAAGATACATGTAAACCTTAAATTAAACTGTTTGTTCATTCATAAAACACTTTCTTTCTTGACTGCTAGATAGAACAAAAATTTTAATGTTATGTCGTGCTTGGCAACATATTTCTACCAATTTATAGATCTGACCTTCTTCTTCTCCAACTGCTTGCCGTGTGTAAACTTACTTGTTGCAAATGAACTGTTGCCAAAACATATATCTTGTTTTCTTTTCAGCTTAAAACTATCTTTACTGGCGTACATGCAATAAAAATGTCATAAACAAAGGGTGGTGTATAAATTAATAATTATATGAACTAAGCACAATACATCTCATAATGTACAGCAGGTGTCAGTTAGCCTTTAGACCTTTCAGGTTGTTAGCAGAGGAAATAAAATCAACACTGGTTACCTGCTGCACACAATTTATTTTTTTTTTTTTTCAGACTTTACTTCTCTCTTTTTTTTTCTTGTGAATTACTCAGGTTTAGGCCTTTTGGGGCTCTAACAAGACTAAGAGTTTACAGAAAAACATTCAAACAAAACAAGGGGGAAAAAATCTGTCTTTGGTTGAAATCAAAGCCAAAGCGTTTGAGAATCACTGCTCTGCAATACACTCAGAAATGGTAAAAAGAAATGTGCAAAAGGAATCTTCTGTCTAATTATGCCGTCAATTTTAAGTGCTGCTCTTCACATAGGAGAGAGTTGACATTTGTTTTCCTGTCTCACCAAGAAACAAATTATCAAGCCACACATACATCTTAATTTCTCTTCTGAGATGTATCAATAAGCTGGAACTAAATATTCCTTTTCCTGATGCTTAATGATAAAACCATTACATCATCTTAAACTGTCCGGACAACCTCTTTCTTAAAAAAGAAAGCCCTGTTTTCCCAAAGATGGTTTTCTGGGGGGAGTCCCATGCAGACTTCCCCTCACTATTACTAACATAATCTACATAAATATTTACAGTTCAGAACCTCTGTACTGATGTGCTCTGATTGTGTTTATACGGAGACTATGCCAGGCTAGTGTCCATGTCAGGAGGAGGGAACAGAAAACCAGCTGACAAGATGATTAAGACTCACTGGTTGGTACCCTTTTATATATAAATATATATTTTAATGTATTATATAAGTTATTTTCTCTGTTTCTACAATTGCCCATTGTTTGAGGCTGGTATGTTTGTTTTAAAAACCAAATAAAGTATTGATCATAAAAGAAAAAGACTCAAAAAGGACAAAGTTTTCCATAAAAGTGATTTTGGCCTACTGTACTTTCGTTTCTATGGTCTTGACACTAACTGAAATAGCTGACACCTGCTTCTATTAGCTTTAAAAAAATATTTTAATTAGACAGAAGCAAAGGAGCATTCTTGTGAGAAGCAGTACAACAGTTTTAATATTAAAAATATTGAGTCTGGATGTTCAATTTTGACCTAGAAAATACAAGTTCGACAAAATAAAAAGTTCCAGAAAAAACTAGTAAGTGGACTTTGTTAAGATTATTTAGCCAGATTAAAAAAAAAAAGATTTTAACAATAAGAAAAGGATTTGAAAAAGACAAAATATATGGATTTGGACATTAAAATTGGTGTAATCAGTCCTGACAGGTGCTAACGTAGAAATATGAGCACTCTTCTCACTCTGGGCGCCTGGTCTTTCCTCATAAACTGAGATATTCAGCTGTCAAGAAGTGAAACACATTCCTGTTTCTTCCTGCTTTTGATCATCATTTACGACCCGGCGTAAAAGTGTTGACTTGCTGCAACAAGCCTGTTCTTTCTATCCTGTTAAAATCTTATCACAAAATCAACTCCAGATGAAAAATAAAAGAGCCATGTGGTGCTGTTATTTGTTTGAGCTTTTCCCATGACTCTTCCTGAAATATTTTTGACCTTGTTTGCAGGATGAAGGAGAAGAAAGTCTTGTTTGGTCCCAGGAGGAAGAGGAGGAGGAGGAGGAGGCAGGATGGGGTCGAAGCTCCTCAGTGAGTGTTTAAGATTTCACGTCATCCCGCTCAGCCTCTGAGGGGCCGGGGACTCAAACTCAGCTGGATCCCGCTGGTGGAGACTGTTAAAGTAATTAGACGACATTACTCTGACTGACGGGCCACAGAAGAAGGATGGGGGCTACGCCTCGCATGGGACCCTACAGCCTCTACAGTATTTTTACAGCACATCTTAAAGTCAGCTGAGGTCCTTAGACAACTGTGTGTAGAGTCAACAAGCATTTGAGCATTTGCCAGCTCAATACACTCTCTGCGGGATTTACCCTGTTGTAACTTTTGAATGATGATAAATTACCAAAACACATTTGTCACTTATTGTGGTTTTTTCTTCACTGGTTTTCACATATCCATCTCTCTTTCTGCCTCTCTACCAACATAATGGGAGTGAATTAAAGAAATTAAACAGAAACAGTTTACTTTGTTTAATCCACCAACTCACTGTCAACAGTTTACTCTGGGGACTGTTTCTTTGGTAGGAGTTAGTTCCAATGAAAACTGTTGACAGGGATGTCTGTGGTTTATCATTTATATTCTTCTGTACTTGTTTGCTCCCGTTGATTTTCTTTTAAAGCTGTGAGCATCAGAAAGGAAATTCAACAAACGTCCATTGTATTGAGGTGGTGGCAGAAATCTCACAGATGAATATCTTTAAACCTTAAAAGCAAAACTACCTGCATGGTTAGATACCAAGAGGGTAGGGTTGGAGATATGGATAAAATCCTCTTCCGATATATGTTGTGATATAGTTTCTGGAAAAACAACTGATAAATTCGAGACTGAAAGTTCTTGACTTGAGGCTGCAGCTGCACTTCTTTATGACAATATTGTTTTTATTTATCAGGTATTTAATTCACTGGATTTGCCAAAAACAGACATTTCTGTCTGGTTATTTTATCCAAAAACAGTTTACGCATTGGCAAAACAATCTCTCCACAAGGTCCTTTCAGCAGCTGTTTTTAAGCTTTCGAGAGTATCGTGAGATCTACCTCATGGAGTTTGGGGCGAGAAGTCGTCGGAGAGCTCAGAGGAATGGAGATAGGAACTGGGCAAACTCTATCTAGTAATGACAGTAGACAAAATTAAAACGCATCCTGGTACATACAGGGACAGAGAGAGTACCAGAAAATTGTACTCAAGTAAAAGTACTGCTCCTTTAAAGACATTTTACACACATAAAAATAAAAGTACTTGTGTAAAAATGTACTTAGGTGAAAGTAAAAAGTAGGTCAGTTAAAATGTACTCTGAGTAAACGTTACTCACGTTTTTTAAAGGGGAGGGAGGGGAAAAAACTACATGATGATGATAATGTTATATGATAGAACTATTAAATGAAAGAACGCCTTTAGGCTACAAAATAAAGTGCATTAACATGTCAACGTATAGACTAGCAAAACAACATCACACCACAGAGCCCTTATGTCCAACCAACAATACATTCCTTATGGACGGCACTGTGTAGCCTGTGCGTACAGCTGATTATCAATTATAAATATACAACCGCCTTCGTCAGTGTGCTAGAATTAACCGGAAAAGAGGCAAAAACTCACCGACAAAAAATAAAAAAGGCTAGAGAATCCGTGGCGGGTGCAACAAGCGAAATTAAGCTACTTATTAAATAGCCTGCCACTTAATCGTCATATCAGAAACCTACACTAAAGCTAAGTGGAGTTTTTGTCTATTTGTTTTTTTGTCATTTTGGTGAACTGGCTTAGTTTAGGTGTGAAAAGGAATTTGTTGAAGGTGAGCTTTTGTTTGGGGTTTAAAGTTTAAAGTCGCTTTTTACAGAATCTCTATCTCGACTGTACTTGAGGCTAGTTGAAAGGAAGATGTAAACACAGCTCCAGTGTTTTAATCTCACTCTGACTGGCCTTCATCATGGAGTTGTAACAACACCACAAGAAATGACAAACAACACAGCAGATTAGAAACGCTCCAGTTCCAGTAAAGGTCAGCAGGGTTGGAGCAAAGTTGTTTGCAATACTTCACTTTCTGCTGAAGGAATCGTTATTTAAAGCTGTTGTTTTTGTCATAGCGGGACTGACACTAAACACACACATGCTGGTTTTCAACAACACAACAACATCATTTATTCCGATCAGGGAGCTTCCCAGGAGAGCCGTGGCAATCCACTTTTGGACACTGACCATCCTAAATGAAACATTTGTGCGTTAAGAGTCAAACTCAAGAGCATTTGGCAGCAAACCAGATTCTTTTAAGCTCTAGACTACAATTTGTACTTTCCTAATTTATTGTAAATTGCTAATCGGGGCTAAAAAGTACAAGAAAGGCCTAAATGCCGTACAGCTGAGTCATTTAAGTTTAACTCAAGGAATTCTGTTTGGCTCCCAACAGCTCAATTAAAGTTTTGCCTTGGTCAAGTCTTTCCAGATAATTTCCTGAAATGACAGGAAATGAAACAAAGATTTTCTGTTAAGTGGTGAAAAACACACATTGTACATTCATGCCTCATTACTCACACACCCCAGAGTTAAACGTGTGGAATGTATTCTGGTGTGAGCGTGAGTTTCCAGCCAGATTGCATTACGTAGCAGGCGATGTTGAGCTGTTTGAATGTGACTTGCGAGTGAGTCATGGGCTGACATGTAACCTGGTCTCAACCGCAGCCTCTACAGTATCTACATGTTGGATGGCTGAAGTAGACATGGGAGGAGATGAGGAAATAATGCCGCTGGGAGAAAAATGTGCAGTATGTCTCCAAACCTGTGTTAACGCTCAATGGGCTGTCATTAGATAGGCTATGAATCACCAACCCAGGTAAAGAAGTGAACGCTTCAGTGAAACCTACTGGTGAAGTAATGGGGATAAGGCTCTCACAGCACCCCTCAAAATGATGTCTGCCTGTTAGAGCAATAGCGGGTCAAATACAGCAAAAACAATCTACAACTACAACAACTCTGTGAGGCTGTACTTTGAGCCAAATGCTAACGTCAGCATCCTAACATGCTTATAAGGACAATGCTAACATTCTGATGTTTAGCAGGTATAATAAGTACCATGGTTGACGTCTTAATTTAGCATGTTGGCATTTGCTAATTTGCAATAAACACAAACTACAGCTGATGCTAATGTCATCACTTTTGCAGGTATTTGGTCACAAACCAAAGTATTGGAAAAATTCAGAGTTTGGCCTGATGATGGTGCTAGATGAAAAGTTTTTACTTATCCTGAAGGGGGCATGAATGTCTGAGCCAAATTTCATGGGTTAGGTTAGGCAATCCAACCAATAAAAAAATTAATAACGTAAACCTCATGGTGACACGAGAGGAAAAGTCAGAGGATCACCAAATTCATTAGGATTCATCCTGTGGGCACCATGAATGTTTGTACAGAATTTTATGCTAATCCATCTGGTAGATGTTGAAATATTTCAATAGTGAGTGAAAACTTCGACCAGCAGGTGGCGCTAGATGAAAGGTCAGGGGATCCCCAAAGTCAGCAGGCTTCATCCTCTGGGGACCATGAATGTCCGTACAAAATCTCATTGCAATACATCCAGTAGATGTTGTGTTATTTCGGTCTGAACCAAAGTAAATGCCTGCTAGAAAAATAGAGCAGTAAAAAAACAGTCGTCGTGTCATTCCTACCAGATAAAATGTGACTCTGGGATGGAGGTGGTGGATTCCAGGGACGGACTCTTCCCAGTCTCCGGTCTCTCCATCATATGTGTTTGTCAGCAGCTCTGGTTCCTCAGGACGCCCGTCTCCATCCCCCCATGTGGCGATGTTTCAGGCCAGTTGTGACTAACGTGCTAGTCCCTGCAAAACTTTTGAGTTGCTCTAAGGGAACTTTAAAATGTGTTTTTTTAATCCAAAGATCCAAATAGGGAAAGATGGAGCAATGGCTCACTAAAACAGCCTTAAAGGTATATTTTGACATCTTGGGAAATACCTTTATTCGCTTTCTCGCAGAATTAGATGAGAAGCTCGATACCACTCTCATGTCTGTAAATATGAAGCTACAGCTAGCAGACGGTTAGCTTAGCATAAACACTGGACTTGTTTCTACACTTGAATGTCTTTTTGTGCCTTTTCTATATTTCATGAAGAACGTGGTTTTGCATCTTTTTGTATGATGTGTGCTATAAATTAAGTTCCATTATCATTATTGTATTGTCTATACTGATAATGTAACACTCCTGCTTGTATTTCAGATTTTGTCTATTAATGTTACAAGTTTGATTCGTCCACATACATTCAATAAATAATCTAATAACTGAAGGATTTGTACAAACAATTGTGACTGCAGGTGTAAACGCCCAATCTGAACAAGTGAATAAACATGCAAATGTAAAGTATCAAGGCTTCGATGTCGGTGTATGTCCTTATTTACATCATAGCCAACCATGTGTTTTGGCGCAGCCTAGTGAAAAATCTGTTTACTGCATGCTGACTACATGTAGATATAAAAGCATGTTAAAAGCTGTAACTTTCACAAACATTTGACCACATCGACCAAATTGTATAAAAGAAACAACTTTCCAAGTGTTTAAATCATCTATTTGTTAAAACAGCAAGAGATATTGAAGTTTATGACAAAAGCCAGGCAACATTGTGTAAATAGCATGGTGCTGTCATCAGCTTGTGCTCTGAGACGCCTGTTTACTTAAGTAGCTATTTTCATAAAACAAACAGAACTGTCAGAAGAGAACGCGCTGGTTATTCTCTAAATTAGTTAGGTAAACACTGATGATATTTGGACTCTTAAAAAAAAAAACTTTCATAAACTATTCCATAATATAACTTTATATGGACCATATGTGTGGGAACTCCTTCCAGCAATTGGTGTGCATCTACCAGCACGCTACACGAAACAACAAAGATTTAGGGTGATTGTTGCACCCAGCAATGACTTATCATCCACAACATCCAACGATCCCTTAACAGCTGTGACAAGTGATGCAAAGCACTGCCTTCACTAACAGCTACAGACGTTTTAATAAACAACCAAAACATATTCACGTTACTGGCATTTTATTATTTTTTTGAAAAACAAACCATGTAATAAAAGAACCCGGGGTATTCAGGGGTTATACGACTATGCGTGGCGCTTAACAAAAAGCATAACTTTCTTACAATGGGAAACATGGAAATTAACTACATAATAAATACAATTTTTTTTTAACACTATACAAGATGATGTGTTACTGAAGGCGGGCCTCATCAGGCCTCAAGTAACATGCAACACCATATTTCTACTTAATTGGTAGGTCAAAAATCTTAACCATGACCACAGGTAGGAGGCAGGGGGAATGTTTCCAGCAATACACACAGTACAGGCGGAAATATGACAACCGAGAAAAAAAAAAAAGGCATAAAAAGTTCATAAAGTCCAGACATTTTGTGTTTCTCCTTGTGTGTGTCCAGGTGTTCCAGTCGTCCTTGTTAAGTTGAATAATCCTGCAGGACATAAGACAAAGAACAAGAAAAATTATTGAAGTAAAGACAGCGATCACAGTCAGAGCTGCAATGATAATGCATCAGCAACTATTTTGATAATCGAATCATCGTCTGAATCATTTTTAAGCAAAAATGCCAAATATTTGCTGTTTCTAGCTTCAAAAATGTGAGAATTGAATGCTTAAACTGAAAATATTTGGGTTTTGGACTGTTGGTTGGACAAAACAACACATTTAAAAGATGCCACTATTTTCTCACATTTAATAGACAAAACGATTAATCAAGAAAATAACGGTCAGTTTAATCACTAATGAAAATAAATGTTAGTTGCAGCCCAAATAATAGTAGTTTCAGATAAATAAAGCAAAAGAACTTACAGCTCTCGGTTTCTTGTTAACCTTCATGTCAAATCTGCAACAAAAACAAAGCAAGGCTGCATTAGATATCAACAGATCATAATCCTGGTTTTAATGGGAATTATGGTAAAAAGCGGAACCACTATTGTATCATGAAGAAGCCTAAAAGCAAGCCCATAACAAGAACGCTAAATGACCATGTGTTTGTTCTTGTTTGTGCACAAATCTGCAGCCAAACCAGCATCTGACAAGACCAGCAATATTTTATTTAATTGCTGGAATTGGGGAAGCACACATGAAATGAATCTGGGGTCAGAAAGATATGAAAAAATACCCCAGTAACAAGCAAGAATACCTAATGGAGTTCAGAGTGCTGGATGCTGATATGCATTCAAAATTAAAGAATGAAGTGTTGGACATGCAGTATGACTGAATAACTAGCAGGCTTAAAACTCAAACTCTAGGTCAACAGAAGCAGACAGAGAGCAGGACAAACAGTGGAAAAGTTGAGGATGGGGTTTAGAGCAGGCAGGATGTTAACACCACAGGAGCAGGAAGTAAAATTCAGACTTACTCAAAGTCATAATCAAACATGGCAGAAGGACTGAGGGGGTGCAGCATTAGGGGAAGGAAGAAAGCAGCAGCTGTTAGTTCACCAACCTGAGTCTAAAGCCCTACGCCTACATAATACTGCAGTCCAGACTTTACAGAGTGAGAGAACCACTTCTTCACAGTGTGTTAGGTGAAGCACCTGCTGTGTTAATATGTGGTTAGAACAGTGAAGCCTGAATCAGGAAAAACATTTAACACTGCAAAGCAACTTCTTAGATCTCCTTTATACTGTAGCGTAAATAACATTTCTACGTAAAAAAACAGTCATTTGTTAACGGTTTGTTCACCCAATCCAACTACATTAACTCTTATAATAACAAAACTGGACTTACCGATAAACAATCAGCGCATTTAAATGATAAAAAACATACTCCATTGACCCAAAAACAAGACAGCATTGTTGTCGGAAATTCAAATGTAATTTGAAGGGCCTTACATTTCCTTATTCACTACATCAGGTATTCCTTTCACTTTAACAAGAGAAGAGGGAAAGGACTATCTTATCCTTGGACTAACTGTGTCTCAGGGAAAGTTTCCCAACAGGACTCGTCTGCTTTTTGCTTTTTCTTGTAAGATACTACAAAATTGGGATTGAGATTCAGTGTTTTGCTCAAGCACACTTTGACATGTGAACAGGAGGAGTCTGGGATTGAAATGCCAACCCTCCCTGCTGAGCGACTACTGCCCAATCATTAAACGTTGCTATGCATCCTGGTATTCAAAATTCAATTAATTTATCTTAATTCAAAGTCTGACTGAAAATAAATCTAAAGAGTCAGTTTCTACTGCTGAACAATTTACTTTTTGTAATATTCAGACTGTTGAATCAGAAAGAAGCATCTTATATCACTAAGACACTTCAAATGAGGGTAGGGGAAAATCTTACCCGACCTGCTGCATGTATACATGGATTTAACAGTAACCAGGTTTTACTACACTGCATGTAAACATGTAACCTAGTTTCTTGTGCGATTGTAAACATTCTGATCAGCTATGAACAAACTCAGCTCCTTAATTGCAAAATCCTGAAACTGAATGTCAATTAACAGCATATTCACAAGGAGAAAAAGCAGATACACTGCGTCTTGTATCTTAGTTGTGTACCTGTGTCTGTTTTTGTTCTTCCTCTTCTTGTGGCTCGCGTGATGGTTGCCTGAGGAGGAGGAGGAGGCAGCCTTCTGAGGTTTTAGGTCCTGCAGCGTTGAGTCCACATCTTCTGTGTCCTCGTGGCTGGGCTCGTTCTCTTGGTTCTGGAGATCTGGAGAGCCGTCGCTTTCTGTGCCGCTGCCCGCCTCACCTGACGGGACCCAAACAACAGCACAAACTCAATGTCAGAAACTACCAAAAGATCTACCTGCTTGGCTTGAGAAAGTTACAAAAACAACTCACGTTTTTCATTCATGTGATCCGGTATTCCACCGAGTGCACATACCGCCTGTTATTCAAAACACAGAGTGCAGTTGCATTAGTAGTTATTTTCTTGTTATTCGGCAAACGAGCAACTAATATACTGTGTGAAAAAGTCCAGTGAGAGAGGGACTTACTGCAACTGATGTGACAGATGACTTGCTGAATAAACGCTCTGCTTCCTTGAATTTCCTATTCCTTCTGTCAGTCTTACTATTGGAGTTCCTGTTAGAATTACAAAAATATGGTTAGGTTAGTAGATCATGATCACAAAACACGAAATTCCCACTATGCATCCTATCATTAATCCCATGACACTTAAAGTTGATCCATTTCCCTGTAATTTTCCATCTTATAACAAAGCTTAAGAGAAAACATCTGGTTTCCAGTAAAGTAATTAAAAGGGCTTACACACACACCATGTACTTATTTATTTTGAGTTGATTGTGGCTCTCGTGATAACTGTAAAACCCCTTAATTTCCCTGCATGAGTCTTCATCATGTTTCCTTATTTTCTTCTCTTCTATACACTTGCAAAACAAATCATACAGACAGCCTGAGAGTATCCGATACTTACTTTTGGTTGGTGAGGTATCGGTCCCATCCTCTGATGATGTTGCCATACATCTGGGTGTCTTCTAGGTAGCTGCCTTCAAATGCATATATTTGCCTCTCCAGGTTCACCAGCGTCTCCTAAGACATCGAAGAAATTACATCAAACTTGAATTAACTGTGGGGTGGGGGAAAAAGAAGCAAGTCCTGGGCACAGATGATCAGATCAGACGTGTGTGCATGTTTGATGTCAGGGTGGTTTTGCTGACAGGGATGCAGAGACAGAGGAGTTACCTGAGCTGCAAGCAGGACAGAGACGAGACGCCGATTGAGAAGGAGAGGCAACTACTATAAACTAATATTTACTTAAAACTCTATCTCGGTTCTACGTGACTTGTGTTGACAACGTGCATTTTTTTCCCCCCTCGCAATGCTGTACAACATAAACTGAGCCTTGATGGCCAAACTAACCACGGATGCACAGCGTTAATGCGTCCAAAAAATCCAACGTAACGCGAGAACTCCGCCAAACCGGGCGGCGGCTAAAATGTAGCCAAAAACGCTTCAGCAAATGCCAGTGAGCGCCAAAAAGGTAATATTTAAAACAAATAAAATAGCAACAGTTGAGCGTTATGATTAAACACCGTCAATAGGGTAGACATTAGATAGACAGACCATAGCTAATAACGTTACGCTCTCTATAGTATTGTCTTAACAGTAGCTCGCTAGCCGTGTTAGCAGGAGGTAACAGCGACTGCTATCGTTAGCTTAGCACTTAGCACTTAGGCCTCGGCTGGCAAACGGCAAACGCCGAGATTAAAGTCTGTATTTCTAAACGGCGCCTTCGTCTTTGACTTAAACTGCGACAACATGGACTCACGGCGAGTTCTTGTTTCCTCTTCACCAGCTCGGCGAGCTCCCGCCGGGTGTCCGGGATCTGTGGCGGAGTCGCCTTCGCGTGCATCGCCATGGCGGATGTAACGTTAGCCGCGGAGAAACGCGACAGATGCGGGTGTCGGCGTAGAGCGCCCGGCGAGCCGCCATTTTACCGAGAGGTGGCGCCAAAAGGCCGCAGCGGGACGCCGGCTCGGACCGCGCTCTGTTTTTACGTCGCCATGGCAACACGGCCTGCGAGGGCACCGAGTTTGTTTAATGTGAGGCTCCAGATTTACGGACTTCAGCAGTGACTTTCTGCGTGATATCCAGCTGAACCATGGGCAACATGTACCGAGGGTTTAATAAAAGTGAGTCTAAATGAAAGCTTATTTATTTATTTATATTTTTTTGCTTAAAAACTATAATGCGAGATAATGGTTGTTTTGATCTTGAAGCAGAAAGGATTCCGGCAGTTTCAAATTCAATACCAACAAAATACCAAAGAGTGCTGATAACAAATCAAGAAAAGAAGGGGTTTTCATCTCAAGCCAAGAGGTTCCCCTCACAACTCTGTCTGGTAGGGGATTTGACTCTCCCAACATCACTATAAATTAACAGCTAAAAAAAATAAATAACAATGCAACATAAACATGATGATGTCTATTTGTTTCAGAATGAAAATCCAGGACCAGGCAGCTATGGCTGTATCTCCAGCACTGAAGTCAAAAGTCCTTCCTTCTCAAAGAAAGGCACCACAGGCTTTGTTGTGTCCAAGGTCAGGTCCCCAAGTCATTTGCACTGATTTCAGGCGCATACTGAAATGACACTGATCACACTGCAGGACCAGAATAATAGAAATACTGAGGTCAAGTAAAAAAAAAAGTCCTAATTATTTGAAACCTTCATATTTTATTAATTCGGTTATTCATTTAAATGTTTACTTAAATCTTATTTCCCAACATGTCAGTCGGTCCACAGCTTTGGTTCAGACTGAAATATCTCATCGACTATTGGAAGTATTGACATGACATTTTGTACAAACATTCATGGTCCTCAGAGGATGAAACATACTGACTTTGGTGATCCCCTGACTTTTCCTCTTGCACCATCAACAGACTGACATTTGTGGTTTTTAATTAAATGTCTTGACAGCTACTGAATGCAGATTGGTACACACATTCATGCTCCCCTCAGGATGAATTGTAATAACTTTGGTGATCCCTTAATGTTTCATAAGTACAACATCACAGAGCGTGTCTGTAGACTCTTGGCAATTGTAGAACATAAATGTCCCATAGTTGCCAAAACCCCCAAATCCCTAGACAAAATACAGATGACATGACCTCAGTAGTAGTTATGGCCCTGAAGCTGAGTTTAGATTCTGCTGATTCTCTGTGAATATGCCAAATATTTTTTTAAACACAACCAGGATCATTAAAATGTCCTTTTCATATCATCCTCTCCAACAGGCTGCCAGAGCTTCCAGAAACCCACTGAGAGCCACCCCAGGACCAAATGCATACAACCTGCAGAGCTCCTTCACAGACAAGTGTGACTTCAACATTGGGGTCTCCAGGGTGTTCAGGTTGCCTGTGGCTGTGCAGCTGGATGGTCCCAAGCACAAAACTCCAGCCCCGAATCAATATAATGTATGTATGTGAATTGTGCAAGTTTCTTTTAAAGAGTGTCGTCTGCTAAATCTGTGTTGTGCATCCTGTAGCTTTTTGTTTCTTCTGTATGGACAGATCAGCTGTGGTAGTAGAGAGAGATTCTCCTCAGTGGTTGGTACATCAGCTTTCCTGTCAAAAACGGGACGCACCTCTTTTTACCTAAACAAAAATGTGCCATCACCATGTAAGTTATATGTGTTAAGTCATGCATAATCTCATTTTATAGTGTGTTTTTTTTTTTATGTTCCATCTTTTTTATTCTGAATTGTGTTCATCCCAGTTTTAAACTTACATCATACATTTGTTAAAGGCCACTATGAAGTGAATAACAACGGAATCCAGTACGGCTCCAAGGCAGTCTTGTCCCCCTTCAAATCAAAAACCCAGAGAATCCCTGCTTCAGTGGACAACCGTGTGCCAGGCCCAGGAGCCTACAGTCCCCATCAGACCCCTGCACCTGTGAAGAGGACCATCCTGCCGTAAGTAAACACACAACATTTATGGATTTGGGTATGTGTTCCCCAGTTGTTTCTTTCCAATAGTCTAAAAATGTATATTCTGTTAACTGTTTTAAGGAGGGGATATTATTTGGCAATATCAGCGCCTCCTCTGATTGTTCCTAAGGACCCTCCCTTGCCAGGCCCTGGGCAGTATGACATAGGGGATTATAGCAGCCTGTCTAAACATCTCATGCCCAGTGCTGCTTTTGCATCCAGAACTGAAAGAATACCCCAAAACTCACGGGGCAATGTGAGGCCAGGTCCAGGTAATGCCTAAAAATCCACTACATAAAACATAAATGCCTTTTACATGTACAGTATGTTTTGCTGCTGGTTGGTATTTTTCTTATTTCTGTGAATACAGATGATGTGATGTCAGAATATTTCCAGTGCATCTACGGAAAACCTTTTTGCTTCCTAAAACATAATGAACAATAAATACCAGGTTGTGTTATCTATCCAAAATCAAAGAGAAAATGTTTTTTTTAGACTAATAATTTAATACATTTCATATACAATTGCAGAATAGGCTGTAATACTGACTTCTGCAGCGGGGTGGTTGCGGTGTGGAATGCCACAATTTTCACACCCTACTTTGCTCGTTGTAGTCACATGCTAATTTTACATCTTTAAATAAATACATTGGAGGTTAGATTTGATTAGGTTTGCAATAAATTTGCATCCCTGCTCTCGGGGGCTGTTGAAATTGAGTGTAGGAAATTTAGGAAATTGCTGATTTAAGTATATGTAAGTGAGGCAGGGTAAGGAAAAGTAGGTATGCATTAAAATTTAATGACAACATTTCATCATAAAGTAACTCCTGGAATCTGCCCAGGATTTTTTCTTAAACCCTTTCAGTCCCTCTTTTTAAGTCTCACTGTTTAAATAGCCTTGTTCTTTATGAGCAAAATGAGCTATCATGCTTAGTTGTAACTAGTCTTTGTTGTTATATGGCTAATTAAGAAACATGCACATATTAAGAATGGTTGTGTTAAACTTTATAAAGTCAGGGAAGAGGCTGAAATAAACATCAGTGTTTGCCTATATTATATTGGTTATGATGCTTTTGTAAATAATTTACATTCAAGGTTTTGATCCTTGACACCTATGAAGTCAGAAATGTTAGTGAGGGTTGACTGGAGTAATAGCTGCAAGTTTTGTTGTTGTAATTTCACCTGTGTTATTTATTGGTTTCAGTGTAGGATTCGTTTTTGGTGGGAGTAGCTCAGGTTGTCTGTCTAACATTACTTTCTCTGGCTATAGGAGAAAGACATGTATGTTGAGAATTGCTACCTGAACTGTTGTTAGCATTAGCAATAACATATATCAAGTCTTAGTTGCTCATATTTGCAAGTATGAAAGCATAACATTAAACTTTCTCTCCCTCTCTCCAGGTTTCTATGATCCACAAATTTTGCCAAAGCAGTCCTTCTTTTACAATGACTCCAGAATCTGGATCCCTGTATGAAGCTTTCAAGGAAAACTGCCTCTATGCAACACGTGTCTCTATGTTTAAATGTACATGGGTTCATGTATCTCTGACATTTTTTTAGATCAGTATTTGTTGAGGGAAAAAAAGGAGGAAAATTAAATATTTGCAACCATTTAGTGTCTATTTCTATGTTTAAGTAGGCCAATTAGATGTAAGACTGTTGAGATATTTTGGAAGATGAATCATGTTCAGTATTTATCCATAGTGGTGATGTAAGGGAATTCCAAAACACTCGAAAAGCCATATGTTTTATCCTCACCTCAGTTTCCTGATGCTCTAATCTGGAGATGATATAGCAGTAAGTGCTGCTGCAGTCCCCGACAGCTGCTGGTCCAGTCAGTGGTACGCCACGGTAACAGCTGAGAGCTTGAGATGACACCACTGTACCAACTGCTAGAGGGCAGGCAGAGGCGTGGAGTGTGACTGTATGTGAGCAATGTGACTGACTGGGCATGAGGCGGGGATGGTGTGTAACCCAAAAGACAAATGGACACATCAGTCACCCCCTTTATCAGATGTTTTTTTATTGTTGGAACAGTGGCTACACACACAAAGCATAAATGAAATTAAAAAAAACAAAACAGGCATGGTAACTTCCTGCTGGTTGCCTGGCAACTGCAAAACAGAAAATTGTCATTTTTACACTTCAGTTTTTGTACAGATCAAACAAACAAGATATGATGTGTTAATTAGTGGGTTTTAGAGGTGCTGTTAGGCGGATTTTGTTACCTGTAGACAGAGCAAGACTAGCTGTTTCCAGTCTTTATGCCTGCTTCATATTTGATATGAAAGTTGTATTGATCTTCTCATCTAAGTCAAAAAGTGAATAAGCGTAATTCCCAAAATGTCGAACTTTTGCTTTAAGACAAGTTTTCACAAGCTGTTTCAAACATTGTCGTGGCATTTTGTGTTCACCAGATGCAGCTGTTAACATGGGAATGAATATCATGGAGAGATATCTGCTCTCTGGAAATGACAGAATAAAACAACAACATGGTGCCAAAGAGTTGTTATTTATACCTCCTGCTTATTTCCATCTGCAAAGATTTTAAATCGCAGTGTCATCTGCTCGCAAGGAAACCAGTTGGAGATTTTTCCCCTAGCTCCGCTCTCGATAACCGCACCAACTGCAGACATGCTTCACTCCCACACTGTAGCAGCTGTGGTTATATTCAGACTCTGACTTCAGCAGTGTGCTCTCCAAATATGTGTACTCGCCCTGTAAAACCAAACCATTGTGTACTTGGGGGTTTTACAATGAAAAGAGCATTTTATAACTCCCTTTTTGCAGACCCTCTGGTAAAACACACAGGGAGGATCCAGACGAATGTTTTAAGTCTAACTGCAGGCTTTTTGTTAAGAGTCTTTTTGTAGCGCTTTCGTGGTAGTGTGTGTAGGTGGGGCAATTAACTACATGCCTCTGTGGGTTTATGGGAGGCTCTCTAAACCTCCCCACATCTTAGTCAGGTGCAGGCGAGTACGAACATGCACTCCCTCAAAGGAAGTCTCACTGAGAAAGCTGTTTGCTGTAGGAAAAGTTCAAGGATACAAGTTGCTCATCGGACTTTGCGGATTAAAAATATTACCTTACTCACGCGTTTAAGTGTTCTATCCAGGTATATCAGGGTAGATTTGTCTCAAAATGATACCTGTAATAGTCTGAGGGATCCAATAATTTGTCTTGCTAAAGCGATGTGTTCCTGCATCAGAGCTAATCGTGTCAGCTTGAGCTTATGTCTGCTGCTTGGCAGTACATCAGTGGATTGCAGGCACAATTTGTTCTGCTGTAATTTCACGAGTCTTGCGTAAAACGTTTTAAGACACACGGTGTATTTATGGAGTTCTTGAGAATCAGAACATGAAGGTATAAAGAAATAATATGACAATTTTTCCTATCAGGTTTGTCCATCATATTTTGTTTTTTAGCCGTGCTGGCGGGGTGACTTTAGGGATGACAATGTAGGTCAGTCGGTCGGTCCACCTCCAGACTGCAATAACTCAATAAATTGCCATGAAATTTTGTACAGACATTCCTGGTCCCCAGAGGATAAATCCTACTGACTTTGGTGATCCTCTGACTTTTCCTCTAGCGCCACCATTCGGTTGGCATTTTTGCTTTTTAGTGAAAATCTCAACAACGGCGGGAGGCACTGGCATGACGTTTGTGTAACCCTCCAGCAGATTTGTCATAACTCTGGCGATCACTTATGTTTTTATCTAACACCATCACGAGGTCAAACATTTAATTTGTCCAATACTTTGGTTCATGACCAAATACCTGCAAAACTAATCAGCTGTACTTTATGTTTAGAGCTAATTAGCAAATGTTAGCATGCTAGCACACTAAACTGAGATGGTGACCATGGTAAACATTATACATGCTAAACATCAATCAGGTTTATTTGCCTCATGTAATCATATAAGGTACAATCACAGTGAAATGTAGTGACGTGTCGGCATGTTGGCATTGTCATTGTGAGCATGTTAGCATTTAGCTCAAAGCACCGCTGTGTCTAAATACAGCCTGACGGAGCTGCTAGCACGGCTGTAGACTCTTGTTATTTTATGTGTCCTTTATATAGAGAGTGTGGCTGTCAACAGATTCATGCTGGTGCAGTGGATGGTAGATGAGACCTGGGGGGAAGTTAAAGGTTCAGCTGTAGTCTCTTTATCGTTTCACTGCCATCTATGTCTGAATACCATCACCGGTACAACAAAGAGTCCCTTCGCTGATCGAGATGCGCTCTGATAAATTAGGTAATTTATTTATTTTGAGGTTATACCCCTGAAAGTACACCCCACCCTCCCCTCTCCCTTCTGCAACACATGACTTACAGTAGCAACACATTCTAGAAAAACAGCAAGTTTACAATGTGATCAGCGTCATCGAGCGCCTCTCGACATGTCTGATATCTGATTTTTCTGGAGAAATAGATTGCAAATCAAGATACGTAGTGGCACACATGGAAACGCAGTAACAAATACTGTAATATGGATACGTATGTATACTGTGCGTGTGTTCAGAGAGAGACAAACGTTCTCATGCAGATGAACAAGATAGGCGAGGTTTATTGAGCGCTGCCTGCTTTTCCCGTACTGCTGTATTACATTTCCTGCCCTTGCATTTCCAAATCCCATTACTGCATCAACAAATCATTTTTAACTCCAGACTCAACAACGCAGCCGTTCGCTCCCTCACAGGCACCAACAGTTCAGACCCAACTCCATTAGTCCTGATGGAGCTGCTTCTCTTCCCCCTTTCATGTGTCGCAGGGCGGCCAGTGGATTGATTAGCAGTGTTTCATCACATCACAGGATTTCTTTAGCCTCCATGTACCAAGTTTAAAGGAATACTTCCAAAAAAGAAGAAGCTATTATCCGCTCAGCCATAAGTCAGCTGAAGTTTCTCTTTTAGAAGGATAGTTTTTGGTCATGTGAAATTAGAGTTTTAGCTTGACAAGTCTGATTTTAGGCTGGACTGTGAGGACTAGGAAAGACCAACCACAGTGAATGACCTGGATGTTGAGAAGTCTCTATCATCAGCTGCAACCCAAGTGCTTTGAGTCCTGAAGAAGTCTTTAGTGTCTTCACCAAGCTAAGTGGGTCATGCATATTTTATCTCTCTGGTAACGCTCACATACATTTGGCCTTTTAGCATTTAGTACAACTCTAACATCATGTTAAATTATCAATCCTGCTGTAAAGAGTCTCAAAATGAGCATTCAGGGACTTATCATTATGTTTTTTAACATATATTTATGCTCAGTGCCTTCCTTTATGTCCTGTAGATTCAAGAAAACAATGATGAACACAGCTGACCTCATCTATAATTAATCTGAATATTTTATCCGAATGACCAAAAATAAATAAATAAAGGGTAGTGGGTGTGATTCTGGTCAGACTATTTATAAAAGGCCTCTTGTAAAAAATGAATGACACTGCAGAAGCCACTTTTTGCTCTTCTGTCTTCATCTGAGCTAAAGTGTTTTGACAATATCCAAATTATCCAGTAATTGTCATATATAGGTGTTGATGGAGCTGTTTTTATAAGATGACCTCCGAATGTAACAGTCTTTCATACTGCCATGGTGTCAGATACATTTCATACTGAGTTAAGGTTCGTTTTCTTGAGATTTCTTTCATTTTTTCATCCTCCTGCTGCTTCTCTTTTTATCAGATAAGACTGAGCAGCAGATTCCCCCCTGGGAGACTGACCTCTGTCTCCTGCAGTGGCAGGGAAATTTGATTTAAGCATCTAGTGTGGAACATTTTTGTGCTTATATAGTATATCCCTAAGGAAATCATGCTTTTTTTTACAATGTATATAGGATCGTTTATCTATTCATTGGTAGGTTTAAAGACCTTTGAAGGCTACTTTGTGTTTGTAGGCTATTCCAGTGAGATTTCTGTTTTATTGCATCTTTATGACATTAAAAATATAAAATGTAAGTATTTTTTCTAATGGATATCTTGTCCATTAAGTTAAAAAATGCCTTTTACTGTTACAAACCGTTAATTAACGTATGCCTAATAGCTATAATTACACATACAGTCCGTTTTATACACTGTAATGACATCAACTCACCTCGTTACAGGCAGCAGGGCTGATTTCAGCTGCTGGAAATCATCTGATCGATCAAACCATTCACGGGGTCCAAGAGTTGAGAGAACACTTCTGTCCTGTTACTGCGGCTAAAACCGACAAGAGGGGCCTTATGGGAAATAAAATATATGTAGTTTCACGTTTTTAATACGTCCTCATTAGATTATTTGGCCTGGTGTTTCGTGGGTAAATGAGTTTCTTCCCTTGCGAAACAGTTGGTGCAGTCCAGTTGTCCGGCGTGCGGTTTTTCGCTCCGATCGGCGGCGTCAAGCTCGCAACCGGAAGGTAAGCAATCCTGCCTTCAGAATAAAACGCGGTTATTTTGAAACGGAACCAACCTGAAATGAAACATTTTTATGTAATTGCTCTAAAACGATTTTTCTTAATAATTTTGTATAAATAATATAATTTCAACCATTTTGACCATACACAAATGTCAGTTGTAGCATGAACTTCAGTGAAATTACATTAGGGCTGTTCCACTTTGCCATGAAGAAACCTCTGGGACAATAGTTATATTATGAGCTTGAAAATAATACTAAATTATTACTAATTAATTTGTATTATGTGTCCTGTCCTGTATGCCTATGTTTAGTGTTGTACATTATTGTAGACTATGTATGTTTTAATTGTGACTGCAGACCAAACTTGGCTTTAAGCTAAGTCTGGTACAATACATTCAAGGGCAACATTTATGTTTGATATCATATACGCATAATATCATTCTGCTACAAAATATCGGACCTTCTCAACAAAATCACCATGCCTTGGAAATCCGTTTAAGTATCCTTCCAAACTGTCTTCCAAAATGTTTGTGTTTATTTATTTATAACAGCCCCCTGTTAAAATGCATTGTTTATTTTAATTTTGTTTCATTATGGTGTATGTACTGTGTATGCTGAATGATAGACCATGTCGCCTATGTCACATATTGTCTGTAAAAATCAGAAACATATATTATAAAAAATGTGTTTCTTATATACTCATACTTGGAAACAATAGTTTGTTTTTGTTTTTAGTGAACTCAAGCTCCACTTACTAGCTTTTTTCTGGAGCCTTCACCTGTGTCTCCTCCTCAGTGGATGGTGTTCTCAGTTGTCATGGAGATAGTCAGTTGAGCAAGAGATAGAGAAGCAGTTGAAAGCTCTGGGAAACCCTCATAGGTGGACCTTGAGTTGTGCTTTTGTCAAAAATTCTTGAAAAAGGCAAGTATGGATTTATTTTATTCTGAAGATTCTTACCGGAAGTGGTTTTTCTCATTCTTTGTAGCCTGACTGCGGTCCTGCGGCTCACAGGACTTGCTGAAGCTTTTTTATTCGCGACCCGCACTGTAGATTCTCCTCTGAAGACCCGCTGGAGTGGACCGCGTCTCTAATTTTAACAATACATTTTTAACAAGTTTTCTTATAACTTAACATTTTAAACATTCACAACTGTTTTCATTCGGATCCCGTTTTATTCCCACATTATTTCTTTTTTTGTCACTTTTTCCCCTTCTGTTCCGGTTGGATTTACAAAGGGCGTGTTTGGGCGATCTGTACCGGGAGTTTCATCTCCTGTACTTGTGCGACTCTGAGGAATGACAGCAACTGGAAAGGGACTGCGATCCGCCTGAATGGAAACGATGGATTATAAGGAGCTTGGACGTAATTTCGAGGAGAAGCTGACACTATCAGACAAAAGTGAGTAGTCTATGTTACAGTCAGACATACATAAAAATAGGTCACGAATAACGTTACTGTAGAATTAAGGTGATAGTATGGTGATTTCCTTAATCTTTTTTTTATCCTACCAGTCATAATCAAAGTGTGTCGGTGTTTTCCAGTATATCAGCCTTGTTTATGAAACGCATCTTCGTGGGAAGTGAACATTTAGATTCAACAGCTGCAACAATGCAGCACATCTGATTCCTCCCACTAAAATCTTTGAAAAAAACAGGGGATGTTTGTCCGTCCTGGCAACCCGCTGTAATTCCTCCAGACCAAACAGCGGGCTGTCTGCATCTCTAACCAGCAGAGATCCTGGAAATGCTGCACCGAGCTGTGGTCTCCATTACCAAACACGTCAGTGGTGCACGCAGAGTGAAAAATGGCCCACATATACAGCCAGGCAAGCTGGTGCGGCTGAAGACGCACACACAGCTCTCTGCAAAAACAATCTGGCCACACATTGTTAGTGAGATACTACACAGATCCCTGCAGGAAAACTCTTCTTTCATCTCCTTCTGGTGTCTTGCTCGAGAGCACTTCAGCCGGCTGATGATGCAGAGCTGTAACATCTGCATCTCCAACTCGTGGTTTCTCACACTGCTCAGCCTCTTTGCAGCTGATCCAGTAGATTTAATTTCAGTAAAAGCTGCATAATTATGCACAAGTAAGCTGATATTAGTCCCATTTTCCTCTTGTGCTGTACATACTAAAATGATTTATAGTAATTATAGTGATGTGTTTGCAAGCTTTGTCACAAAAGCCTGGAGAAAAAGGCAGGATGGACAATTTAATTAGGCTGGTATTCACTTATTATAGAGTAAATGTTTTTGCCAGTCATTTATGAATTTTATGTAGACAATGAAGGTCTGAAGATCTGATTGTGAAAGTGGTTCGAGTTGGTTTTCTCTCTGGATCTGGCTCACATGAATTTATGCTGTCTTCTATGCATGACACAGTTTTGAAAAACACAATGAATCCATCCACATTAAGATATTAAATCACAGAAGACGAGCCCCGTGCTGCCTCCACCTCCATCACACACCTCCCCTTGACCTGTGTGCTGGTAGAAGGTGACTCTCTGTTCGCTGGCAACCCTCCCCCCCATTTCCACTTGATGTGGAGAGCGTTGGATGGAGGGAGAAACAATCTGCTGCAGCTTTTTTATCACTGCAAAGGGAGGCTGTCATGGTGCCCGCTCGCCGCATGTGTGTGGGAGTCTGTATGTACATGTAGCAAGAAGAAGAATAGCAACTGTAGCCCGACGAATACTGGAATTTTGAGGCCAATACTGAGTTCAATAACGATATATTGGCCATAGTAATTGATTTCTTTTTTTAACATAAACACATAACTTAAACAATCTTGATACGGATGCTTTAGATTTGATTTTCTTTTAAATTGTGATCAAGATATTTACTGAGCGAGACATTTTACAGTGTAGAAATCAGTATTTGGCATTTCCGCAGTGCAATGTCTTGTTACTTATTGTCTGACAGATATATGTGCAGTAATCGTATATTGGCCTAGACGATAAATTGTTCTAGCTCTCATAGCAACCCCCTTTAACAAGTGTAAGCCTGAACATGACATACCATAAAATAAAATGGTTCCTGTTCTTCACTCCTTTTGGTTACAGTCATGATCCTGGTCTCATCTGAAAGGAAACTCTTTGGAGTTTACGATTAAAAAGTCAAAATTAGTCTAAAGTGATATTAAGTGTTTACAGAGGCACAAACATGGTATTGTAAGGTTATTGCCGCAGTGATATTTGGATCTTAAAATGGTTTACACTGGTTGAATTGTGAGGCTTTGTGCTTTTAAATGTATAGTTTGACAGCTTTGAGTATGGATGTAGCTGGATGCTGCTTGTTCATTGGTTGAGAGGAGGGAGGTGTCATCCTCGGTATGTTTTCGAGGCTGTCTTTTGGCGCATTTAATGAAATACTCAACAAGATCATATTGTTCTTGAGCAAATTCACCCTTCAATAAGTGATCCAAGATGAAAAACAAAGCATGTTTTGGTTGCAGAGGTCCAGCACGCAGCAGGGTTGATCAACATGTGACGTTATCAGGAATGCTAGACGCCGAAAAAGGCAGTGGCGTGAGATAAACAGAAACATTCTTTCTCTCTGACTCCTTTCTGAGAGCTGCGAGTCTCATTCCTGTACAAAAAAAAAAAAAGATGGAAAGAAAAGAAAAGCCAACTAGGGTTTGTTTGTTTTTTACAGCCTAGTGTGCCCGCAGAGCTGTGAGAGAGGATCATAATCCCGTATCAAAGTGGTTTATTCAGGTCTGAGGTTGGCAGACCTTTGGTTTAGCCCCTAATGCATGTAGACCATCCAAATCCCTAACACGCATACACACCAACGCACACACACTTGACCTCATCTCTCCTGTTATCCCTCACACCCCCTGAAACCAGTCAACCAGCGACATTACGCCACTTAATCAGAGGCTGTTTTTCTGCCTGCTGGTGTCTCAGAGCCGATGCTACAGAGAGCAGAAAAGACCAGAGTTTTTTTTCTCTTGAGGAAACAGCTAGCAGGCTTCCTTTCTTACAAACTCTGAGTGCTGGAGTCAAACCAAGCCTCTCCAAGACATGACACGTTCAAAGGCTCTCTGTTTGCGGCTCACAATAGGAGTGGCACCGGCGTCGTTCGCTGAAACAATTCACCTTTTGTGCGATTCAGACAAAACCTCTGCGCTTGTTTCTAAAGGTGTTTAGATTGTATACGTAACAACTCCTTCCCAGATGAAAACTTCTCTTTCTGGGCTTTTCCAGCCTTGCTGGCCTGCAGTCAGAGTCTCTCAGTGTGGAGTTAAATGCTCCTCTGTGGAAGTAATCATGAGACGTGGACTCCCTTTGGCCTTGCAAAGCTTCCCAGTCATGCTGACGTTATGTTCTTGGCACACGTTCAAGATCACAGCCAGCCTGGAAATGTAGATCTTGGCCTAGAAAGCTTCTTCCATTGGCTTTTGATTTGCCATCATCAGTCATCCTTCACCATTAAACTCAGAAAAGAAGTAACCTTGGTTTCGGGTTTCCAGCCAGTAAATAAGAGTTGAATTACTTACATGTAGGGCTGCAGCTAACAATTATTTTCATTATCAATTAATCAGAAACAGTGTTTTCAACCAACTCACAGAGCTGATGTTTGCTTAATTAGCTAGCTACTGTACAGTTTATGTGATCTGCAAACCACAGTCGCTTTTCTTTTTGCTACTCAAAATCATCGGTCTCCGGCCAGAAATGAGATTCCTGCTTTTGTCTACGTCTTTCTGAATTCAAGGACCCATTGTTTCAAACATTGCTGAGAATTTTGATGGTAAATAAGATAAGCCTTTATTGATCGCCAGAGGAGAAATTCGGTTGTTGCAGGAATCACAAGGACAGCAATATATACTGATATATATAAAGAGAGAGAAAGTACAGTAAACAAATATATAAAACTAAATAAGAATAGAAATAAAAATAGAAACTATACAAGAGCAATTAAAGTCAAAACTACAAGGCAAATGTGACAGTGGTGTGATTAGTAGCAGCATCGTCTAGTAAACAGGTACACCAGAATATATAATATGATTAAGTAATTATACTTAGTTTTTGTCTGTATTAATATAGAAATATAATATAGTATATAATGTAATAAAACATAATATTAACATAATATAGTATAAATCTGCCATTGTTATCATAGTAAACTGCCTATGTGCCAGATGAGAATGGAAGGCTTGACAAGCGTAGCAACACTAAGTAAAAAGGGGTTAGCAAACAATTATTTATCAAAATAGTTGCTGCTTAATTTTCTCTTGATCCACTAATTGATTAATCGACTAACTGTTAAACCTTAGATAGTTTAATCTGGATTTCTGAGAGTTTTTTAATACTGTTTCTGTTAACATCAGAGGGAAAAACTAAAAACAAAACAAAAAAATCAAAAAAAAAAAGACAAAGCTCCTCTCAGTTCCTGCAGTCAGACGGGGCTCAAGTTCTCACAGCTCTGCCAACTGTGTCTCGTTTGCGGCCTGAGGGCTCGGATGCTTGTACATGCGGGTGGGAGAGCAGAGAGTGTTGCTGGGAGGGTTGCTGGGTGTGGACGGGATCGGCTAGAGTGACTCTGAGAAACTGGACGGGGGAGTCGAGGTTTTTTTAGGCGGGTTGTTGTGGTTTGATTGGATCCTTGAAGAAGGAAGGAAGGAAGGAGGAAGAGGAGGAGACAGAGCAGACCAGAGCAGACCAGAGCACCCCCGCCCCCCCCCCCCCTTAAGCTCCACGTCAGCGATCCCTGTGACCAGATGCTATAAATCAGAGCCATGACTCTAACCGCTCACACAGGGAAGGAGAGGAAATGCTCCATTATGCTGCCGGGTATGAAGAAGGAGAAGATCGTAGCTTCCTGTGAGCGTCTGCACAGACTCAGTCATGTTTCCCTTCATATCCGGCATTGAAAAAAGCAGAAATCATGAATGGGACGTTGATATTAATAATCCTGTTTGTGCATAATCCTGTTAGGGAACGGTGTAAGGCAGAGTTTAGTCATAACAGGAACTGTCATGTCACAATTTATAGATTAGAGTCATTGTAGCAACACCTACACATCTGGGACTATTTTAGAGCCAATGTGCAGGGAGAAATAAGAAATCAGAGGCAGATAAAGTTCTGATGTCTTTCTTATTCAACAATATGCTCAAATACTCCAAATGTTTCAGTTAATCCAATTTTAAATCATGATATATTTGCCCAGCACTTCCCAAATATCACTTTTGTTTGAGTTCTGTTAGGTAGCTGTTAGTGCTAAAGCTAACTACATATTTCTACCCATTTCTTGCTCTGTTTATTCCACATTAAGCGCCGCTGCTGCTTCAGGAAAGGCACAACACATCACTTCCTGGTTGCGCTCCACAGGATGTTTAGTATTGTAAAATAAAAACTTCTATGACTGACTCAGGCTTGAATCACTGTTGTGTTGTAGCGATCAATAGAGGTGTGGACTTTGACTTTAACACCAATGACTTGATACTTTGCTTCTTTTTTTCCTAGATTAGATTAAAAATGTTATAAAAATGTGTGCAGGGAATAATATCAATCTGACAGCAGCCAATCACGTTGCCTGAGCAGGAGGGAAACATAATGACTTGTTTAGGACTCATAACACAAAGGGTGGGACGTGGATTGGACTTGGGACTTGTTGGTCTTGACTTGGGACGTCATTGACAAGACTTGAGACTTACTTGGGACCCACATCTGTCTCACTGTGACACGCAGTATGATTTGGTATTTTGGACAGTTGTTAGAAAAAATGTTGTCCAGTCACATTTCTAGATAAAAAAAAAAGTAAAGGAAAAGTTTACATGAAATAAGGTGTTTTTTTTAAATTAATTTCCATTTCTGTACAATTTAAAATCAGATTTGTGATCTCTTAAGACATAAAATAGTGTGCTTTTTTATACTACAACTGTCTTATCCTCTGTCTTTTGAAAAATTGGTTGATTTATGGTTACTGGTAGGGCTGAACAACACAACAACAATACCACAAGGATACTTTTTGACACCTTAATTTGAGATGTCTAAAAAATCTTTAGTACAAAACACAATTTTAATAAAGTGTCATGAAAGGCCTGCGAGGCAGCTCTGCCGCAACAGGCCATCTAGGCAACAGGGGAAGGACCCAAACGCAGACAGTGGCAGGCTGAGTGCAGCAAGATTTAATTAAATAAAACTTACGAAAACTCCAGAAAACACAGAAACGCAGGAGCACAGGAATCTGGCAAACCAAACAAAGACCGGGGACTGGTATATATAAGGGAGAAAACGAGGGAACAAGAGACAGGTGAGCGACAAGACACAGGTGAACCTAATCAAACTGGTGGGAAACAGAACAAAGACAGGAAGTAAAGGGCACACAGGGAAACCAGAACAGTAATTTCAAAATAACAGGAAACACGAAAGACACACACAAGTCCAAAACAAGAGTCCTCCGTGGACCATGACATAAAGATGACAAAATTCTGAAATGTTAAAAGTTGTCTAAACACAAGGCCACAATTTTGATTCAAATCAGGAACTATTTGATCAAAGAATAGGTAAACAAGATTAAAACGGAAATGATAAGTCAATTAATTACTACTACTACTTAACTATTTTAGTAATCGATTTATTATTTTAGTCATTGACCAAGCTAAAATGTTTGTCTCCATTGTAAAGATTTGCTGATTTCTTTGTCTTGTGTGAAAGTAACCTCAATATTTTTAGGTTTTGGATGGTTGGTTGCATAAAACTAGAGTTTTACAGACCAGATTGGCAGATTAATTGATGAAAATAATTGTTTCAGCCCAAAACAACATTACAAATCTGATCCAACATTCACTGTCAGTTTTTCGATTCTTGCAAGCAGCTGCAGTGTGCTGAGGTCTGATATCCAGCGTTTGTTCCTGGAAAACTGTTACATGAATTCACCCTCCAACCAAGAGCTGCTCTGCACTTGAATGTAGGTTAAATATTCAAGCTGAAGATTCACTTTGATGGATTAGACAGAGCACCTACAGTATTGAGCGTGTCCTCTGGGCCTCTCCAGCTAACCCAGAGGCACTCCCCTCTCTCCCTTTTTGTTATTCTGCAGCTCTCTCAGATTTGACCTTCCTTGGGCGTTGGCTGTCTATTAAAGTTTAATTAATCAATATTAATGCAGCTGAATTCATCTTTAGTGTCAAATAGGAGCTTTTTTGCTGCGCTTGCTGCAAAGGAGACCTCATGAGCACAAATGTCCCTTCGAAGGAGATGACACATAAACATGTCTTGTATTATTTTTGGAAACAATTCCCTATAATAGCAAGATTTTCTTTGAATTTGGTATTTTAGGCATTCAGCTGTTTCCGTTTGGTTCCTGTCCTGTGCTTGTCAACAAAACTCATAATGATAAAAAAGAATCACATGTGTATGAGCAGCCATCTTGACTTAAAACAGATCTGACAGTGGTCCTTAGTTCCCAAACACGATGCAAAGAGAAAGTCTTCACTTTTGGTTGTGAAGGATCCGTCGTCATGTGGTGAGTCAGATGTTTTCTCAGTGTTTTTCTGCTCTCCAGACGGCTATTTCTGAACGGCAGATGAGCAGCATTGAACCATTTAAGAGTGCAGCGTCTCCTGCTGCACCAGTCAGTTGATTACCTCTGCAGTCTCCTACAATGACGCCACACGGCTTCTTCCATTACCTACACGAGAGCCGTGGTGACCCAGCTAGCAGCTCACTGCGCCCCTTTATGCTCGGAAATGATCCTTGAAAAGATGAAGACCAGGCTGCAGCAAAATGCCGGTACATTTTGGCTGCAGCTGGTCAGGTTTTCCTCAAATCTAGAGGGCTTTGAGTTGACATATACAAATTTGATGTGTCTGATGGTTAGAGCTGCAATAAATCATGTAGAGTCCGTCTGACCTCGGTAAGGCGCCATTACTGTCCTCCAGAATGATTGAACATCTGACTTTTTTGAAGCAAAACACCACAGAGTTGATGCTGTAGCATCCTCTTCCTGTTGATTTTAGGGGAAAGAAGTATTGAATCCTTGTCTTCGTGTCATTTATGAAATGAAGGAATTGATTAATCACTGCAGGTCTAATGTTTTATGCTTGCCACATAAATTAGAAGGGTCAAACTGTAAAATACTGGATGCAGAAAGTGCATTAAAAATTAAAAACTGTTCCCCAAAACATCACGACAAACCTCTGTAATCATGTTTATCACAACATACAGCAAAGAAAAAAAATGTCTATCATTGAAAATAATAACATTCAAAAGAAATACATGTTTGGAAAATATATTTACAACAGTATACCATTCATACAGACCTTTTTTGAGTTCAGTTGTACTTCCATTTTTGCCAAAAAAAATCACTCTATTCTCTATCATCATTCTATTTTCCCCCACAAAATACAGTGTTGCAGGTTACGGGACTGTCGTGACACTAAGCAGCTAATGTAGCTGACAATCATCCATGTTACTTATCAAAATAACCTTTTTGTGCATGTTGTAATGTTCACAATTTAGATATTATGCGAAAACAAAAATCAGAATTTATAGAATTTGATACATCAAAGCCTCAAGATACATGTCATCATGTGCCAAGGGCCTGCGTCAGTTCCTCATAATAGCTGTTTAACTTGCTATTAATAGTATAGTTATAGACAGAGAAATAGCACAATGTTAACTTTTTTTGTTTTGTTGTGAAGGTATTTATTTTTTCCGGTTCTCACAGACTCATTTGTTGACCTGCTGTGACTGACGCAGTGACGGCCCCTCGCAGCCCTGAAACCAGACCTCAGCTGAGATTAAACTTAGTCCGTCATCACACCTCGCCCTGCTGCCAGGTCAACATTAGTCAGCCTGATACAGTTATGCCCTACTTTATGAGTCCAAACCAAGAGTGTGGTGGGGCAGCTGTGGTCTATATACACTTGATTCTGATGTTTTTATCAGAAGTTTCCATCACAAAAACACGATCATGACTTAGTTTTTACTAGATATTGACATCAACTTCTTAGTTAGAGTCACATATTAGCTGAAACTGTTATGGGTTAGATGAAAAAGAAAAGACTAGATGTAATTAGGAGTATGTAAAAACACAAAAGAAGATGTGCTTGCAGACCCTCTTCCAGGCTCTTATGCAGTAAGTGGTCAGTGTCTGAAGGAGGCTGGTGGTCTGCGATTCTGAGAGAAATAAACATGCTGCAGTGCGACTCATTGTTACTGCAGATCTCTGTCTGCTTTTCGTTTCTGTTTCACTTGTCTCTGTTTTATGTAACTGATTGTTCCCTTGACATTATCTCTTCATCATCTTTTATTTAGGCAAATCCCTTTGTAACTTCTTTGTTTTATCAGTGGTGCCATACAGAGCTGAGTATTGTTTGAAATTTGTCTGCTCTAGTGCTGAAACGGTGAAGTTTCGGCAATAATGCACATTGTTTAATAATACTCTTTTTTTTCATTTAACAAAATGTCACAAATGTTGAATGTCTCAACACAAGCAGCTGTACAAGAACTTTAAGAGACATAAATCTGCATTCATTGATTTTTTTTGGGCCACTTGGGAGCAGTGCAACAAGCTGTAAACCCAACATTGACATATTATCCATTAAGGTGAACATTTTACCCAACAGTGGCATATTTACTTATCAAGCACACATGGAGCAACATTCATTTGCAGTTGTGTGTCCAGGCACCTGATGAATTGAAGTCCAATATTCTCTCTCTTTTAGCTCTGTTTTTGGTCTCCACCAACTCCTGAGGCAAATATCTGGCTCTTAAGCTGCTAAATGCTCCACTATGTTCACCAGCTAGTCACTAACTTTGTCTGTTTGCCATTTGGTTCTGGACAGATAGCGTAGTCGTTTCATCAGAGCTTTTTTTCAGAAAACATCTGCTCGTGGCTGGAAACAGGGATGATGGGAGTGGTGAGACTGAACCAAAACAGTAAAGTTGTGGACCAGAAAAACCAAAACAATGAACTGAAAGATGCTAAAACGCTGACAGGAACTGCAGAGTCCGGTGATAATTTATAGGTTTATTTTGCTGTGAGCGACATCCTTCACATTACACGTTATCATTTTTTTTATTGTCAATTGTTAATATAACAATATTGATTAGTGCAGCTTTAAAAAAAACTGTCTAAAATGAACAAAAGTCTGATTTAAATAAGGAACTGCCTGCTCAAAGAATAAACAAGATTACAGATCTGAGCAGACATTGAATGCAACCTTTTGGTACTTGACAGTTTTTGATACTCTGTGCTATGGGCGGTACCCTCTTTTCCTCTTTGTCATTCTTAAAGCAGAAGCCATACTTCTGTTTGGGGCTTCAGGCTTGTACAGTACAACCTTGAGTCGGTCTGTTACTACTTTATAGTTATTGCTCAGCTCAGAAACATACCTTGGGTTAACTTGCGTTTGTTTGCATCATGTGCTAACCGTTGCTATGTCGTGGAGATTGCCTGGAGATGAGGTCATGACTGAGGAAGTGAAACTCCCTGACTACAGCCTCCATTACAACAAACCACGCCCGAGCTATTTTCTCCCTGTCTCGAAGAAAAGCTCTGAGCCCCCGCCATTTAAAAATGGTTCAAAAATGTTCCCCTTTTCTCGCTGCATCGCCTTTGACCTTATTTTTAGTATCAAGACTTAGCTGGTGAATAGAGAAGGAGAAACACTTGAATAATAGATGATCCATATATGATTCATGCTTGGCTTTTTTTTATGTCTTTGTGACTGGGTAACCCACTTCTTTGTGGTTAAAAGCATCTGGAGATCCCTCCTGTTTGCAGTGGAGTAACATCCTGTCGCCTGCCTCTCGCTGTTCTGACTCAGTCTATTTTAGCTCTCGTGCTCAGACCCAAACACTCTCCGTAGTACTTGGTTAATACTTTTAATACCTTGTCCTGTTTTTGCCCTGTATTCAAAGACATGGAAGGGGTTGAGATATATAACGAGAAAAATTATCCTTCACGCTGATGTTTACTCTTATAAACCAGCATCTAATGTCCTGATCAGTCAAATTTTTGGTTGTTTGGAGGTTTGAAATAGGTGATGCTAGCTAGCTACAGCTGATAAAATCTGCTAGCGTCTGTTGTCATCTCAGGTGACTAAATCCTCGGGTCGTCGGCTTGAAACGAGAAGCCTTATTTTGTCTACTTCTGTGTGAAATTGAAGACCAATAGTTTCAAACATGACTAAGCACGGAACGGAAAACTTGACAGGCGTAGCCGCAGTAGCTAAGGGTGAACGCAGCATTGTCCCAAACAGCTGACACACAGTAATTTTGACAGTAAGTGGTTTGTAATTGAAACCAGCTTTAAAATGAAGGTTTCTCGTCTTTCATCAGTACAGAGAAGCCACATTTCTTCTTCTGTGACAGTGATTAGTAGCTGTGCATGTTGTTCTTGCCTGTTGCTGTGACCTGGAAACACAGCTGTTGGTCTGGTGAACTCTCACGGCGTTAACGGAAGAATCTGAGGGGTTCAAAGGTTTGTGCAGCATTTGTTCGTGAGGCCTGAAGTCTTCCTGTGCCCTCAGAGGCAGTGGTGGTTGACATTTTATTTGTGGGCTTTTTTGAATCACGCATGCTTGAATTTGGACCCAGTGACCTTTTGCTTTACTCAGTTCTTATTGTTGTTTGTCATGAGATGGAGCCGGGGAAGTGGATTTTTCAGTTTAGTACAATGGACAATAATTTCCCTTTTTTACTTAGTGATTTTATTCTGTGACATTTCACACACACTCACAGATTGTAGCTCTCCAGACATCCAAACCGGTGGCGCGTGTTTTGGCTGTTGTTGCTCTCAACACCAATGTCCCAGGAATGTTCTTCCTCTGCTTTTCCCTGGGGCGTGGATACTTGTTGCCCCAAGAGCATTTCCGTTTTTTCTATCCATAGAGGAAGAGGTGGTGGAGGTGTCCATCAAGGACACATGCTGTTTAACAGTGTGTAAGCAGTCAAATACGTCCTGCACAAGGTTGTGAAATGAGAACTGAAACAAAATGTCTGTTTTTTGTTAGAATACTGTAAATTCATGGAGTCACTTAATCTGAATTTGTGCATTTTATGGAAGGGAAATCAACCACACATTGTCCTGTAGCTTTGACTACACAATATTTAATCTCTTCTCTTTTCAGATGTTTTTGATCCTTTGATTCTCTGCCACATGCAGGCAACACTGACACACACACACAAAAGACACACATTTGCTGTATAAACACGTGCAAGGGAAATGTGGATGCCAGGGATTCCTGAGGTTGGCCTGACCCAGATCCAACATGTCCCACTCATCACAAAGACACACACACATATGCGTTCACATGCTGGCTCTCTCATGCACATAACTCCAAACAATAGAGTCTGACCGGCTTCACAAAACATGGGTTCTGCTCCTCTCCACCTTTAAAAAAGACTGATTAAAGACATGGTTCCCTTACAATATTTTTCCTATTTACTTACCTACAATCAGCCAAACTCATAAATAGCTTTTTACATTAAGCCTACAGCATGGAACTAATTTTCCCAGATACAAATGCATCCCCAGTGACTATAGGCACATGTAAACAGGAAGTGAAACATTAGAGTTAGCTGTTAATACAATATTTACAATATACACTCAGTTGCCAGTTTATTAGATACAACTAGCTGAAACTAATGCAACAGTTCTGCAATAAGTCATACCTTCATGAAGGTTATAGGACACACATTGCAGTAAAATCCAAGTTTCCGGTGGTAATTACATCGTGGGTGTTGATGTGAACAGTACAAGTCGAAAACTGCTAATAGTCCTTTTTCACAGAAGACATTTTGACATGTCACAGTAGGAAAAGCACAGGTGTGCATAATAAGATTAATGATGGCTTAATTCAATGTAGTTGCTTTGGTTTCAAGGTCCTGGTACTGTGCATGCCGGCTCACTGTCACCCTGTCATGGCTTATGCCTTGATCATACTTCAGTACAGACGAGGACAGCTGACGTGCACAAGCTTCAATACAAACTACAATCGAAGGTCTGCATACACAGACACGTTCTGCACATGCACACCAGAAAACATGACGGCGACCTCCTGACAGCAAGAAGAAGAGCTCCTCTGTCTGTTGTATTTGGCTGAACAACATGACACAGTCAAAAAAAAAGAGAAAACAGTGTGTGCGACCACTTAACGAGAATAGGACCAAGGATGGGGAATACATTACTTAGATACAGTGCTGGGGTCTGCGTGGACCCTCGCCTTGACAGATGACAAAATTTACATCACGTGGACCCTGAATTGGCCTTAACTGGGACACTTGAATAGAACAGAGCCTTTGTTTGTTATTAGTGTTTTTGGAGATCCTGCCTTTATTTGAAGAGGTGACAGGAAATGAGGGCGGACAGAGGGGGAATCACATGCAAAAAAGGTCCCTAGCTGGAATCGAACCAGGAACATCAAAATCACAGTATATGGTATGCGTCTTAACCACGATGCCTCTTAAAGGTGCATTTCTTTACTTTTTGTTCTATTATCTTGACCACCCCAAATACTTCTAAACTGTGTGCAAAGGCATAAAAAATACATCTATAAGTTAAAATAGTCAAATTCCCCCAAAGTTTCTTTTAGTAAAAATGTCCATGCTGTAACGTTAAAGCCAGACTGAACGCTGAGAGAAAATGTGATTGGTTGGCCCACTGCCCTACTTGCCTGTCCGATGCCACCTGTATTTCCATCATGCTCCTTGTGAGGGATTCGCCTCCGCTGTTACAAACTCATCGCATTTGTACTTAAACACAAAAATGTAACGTTCCTCAGAGTTTATTGTTTATTTTTTGTTTTCATAGCTGTTTTTTCCACACTGTCCCCATCACTGTCAGTCCCTCTACATGCAAGTACCACCACTACAACTGCTCTCAGGAGCCTTTCAAAAAGGAATTCTGGGAAATGGAGTGAAACTGAACTAGAAGTATAAGCATCCAAACTCCTTCAGCTGTCTGAGGGAAAACATTGTCAGAGTATCTAAGGGCTAACAGATTTTTTTCTGACAATCGCTGGTAAATTTCAGTTTAATGTGACTAAGTTTGGCTCCCAGTTTGGCAGGTAACCAACTCTCATTTGGACATCCGTCTCTCTTTTATTCTATTATTGGTTAAAACAGTATTGATGCCAGATGGATTTGGATTTTACCAGCCAATGTGGCCCAAACACAAACAAAGTTAAGTTTCCTGCCCTGCCTGCACAGTGAATCTGGTGTTCTGTACTACATGCTGCAGTTTTGTGGTCACTGTCTCCCAAGGTGCCTCGACAGAAGCCAGCCCCTTTTATGGCCGACATTCTCAGTATGGTACTTAACGCTATTTATAAACCCAGAGTCTGTCACAGTGGCACAGAAACCTGAGATGGCAGTGGAGGGACGAGGAGCTGAGGGGGAGGGAGGAGGGAGGGAGCGACGGGTGAACATCATGCTGAATTTGTGTTTCTGTGTTAAATGGAGCCTGTCACATGAATGGCTGATCACGTGCGATAAGATGCACTTGTTGACTTGATGCTGAACATGTATTTCAAGGCTGTAGGCATTGTCTTGTTGTTGTTGCAGTAAAACCACTGAAAACATGTCTATTAATATTAAGGCTGCATGTTTAAATTAAGGTATTATCCCATATTATGATTTTAGTTTTCACAGGTAATAAGGAGTTGTTAGCATATTGGAAGCAATTGGGAAATTTTGTCAATGAATTTCACTTATAATGATTGTTGAATGTACCGTAACTATACGTATAAGATGCAAAACTCCCATTATAGTGCAACAAACATAAAAATAGTTTATATTCATGGATTTTGACACTCCTATTACTATTCTTGCTCTTACTTCTATTTGTGGGATAATCAGTCTCTAACTTTTGGAACTAACTAACTTTTTTTTTTTTAACCTATATTTATTTACATTTTGGCAAATTGGTACCATTAAAAGTATGCCGAATTAGCTATTAGCAGGTCCTGTTTGCAATGTACTTGTGGATGGACAGACAACTATTGCTGGATTACTTTGATACTGAAGAAAACTTAGAAATGTGGTAATTCTCAGGCAAGTTCTGAAGTTGTAAGGAGCGTCTTTTTTCTATCATTTCTAAGCGAATTTATGAATGTTTATGCCCGATTGGACATCAGAGATATTGGTATCTTTGGAAAGTGTAAGCCACACTGAATCTAAAAACATGTGTATCATGTCTGTCTGTTCAGATTTGACTGAGTTATGATTCGATAAGTGAGACAAACTACAATAACTTATTTCAGGTTGTTTTTAAAACACCGGGATGCACCTGTCCATGACCTGTCCATGAAATGCTAAATGCTAATATATGCATAGTGTAGTTTAACAGTAGCAAAAGTAGAGAAGTGAGTCATAAAAAAAGAGTCAGTGAACTGATGCAGTAATGCTAGTTACTAAGCAGAATCTGTCTTTAAAGCTGGCTAACATTAGCTAACATTAGCCACTATAAGCTACTGGTCACACCAGTAAGTAAGACTGCAGCAGTAAAGCCCCTGAGTGTACTGAATTTAGCAAGGCTGCGCTTTATTGCATGAATTCAACTTTTCTGGGAGGGAGAATATGCTATTTCTTCTGTCAAAAGTTTATACTGTAGTCTTGCTTTAACATACTGTAACTCCTATCATCACTCCTCTCTTACAGTGCCGTTTAGATGCAACAAAACACACAACAGCCACACCCATGCCGTGCTTATGGTAATAACTAGTTAGAGTCAACTATGCAGCATAAACTAGAGTCATATGAGGGATGTCGTCGTCAGCCATAGCCGGCCTTTGTTCTGTTGTCTTTTCTGTGCAGCTCATCACTGCGGTACCTGGTTTAAACATTAAACATCAGACATATTTGATGATAATCCACAGCAATCAAGATGCAGTACAGTAAACTTTATTTCCCGTATGACCTGGACAATAGTCCTGCAACCCTAAAATGATCATATTTGGGCAGAAGTGCTTATATGACACAGAGAGAGAGATAGAGAGAACAGGTCTCCAGACTGTAGTGTTGGACACTTATTTATTTCAGTGACCAAAGACCTTAAAGGGACTTCACCCCCATCATTACTACTAAGAAAGTCTTAGAGGTGTGAAAGTTGTTTCATCTTCTTTTGTTCAGTATTAAGGTTTAATTTATGCCTTCATAATAACATGGAAATTACAGTGCTCCCCTCCTAATTAACCAATGCAGATTACCAAAACATAGGAAATACATATCCATAAACTAAAACCATAGATAAAGACAACAGAAATCCACACTTCACGATAAAAACTGTTAAAAAAGAAGAGAGTAAACAAACTAACATTATGAAATTTAAATTAAAATGACAGTTATGTCCTCAAATTTCTGAAGTCTTAAAGCAGCTCAAATCTCTTATTCTCTCCACTTTTATATCTGCTTGTTTTGTCTTTTAACTATATACTCTTTTTTTCTTCTGGGAATTTGATCTTATTTGTCCTAATCGGTCCTAATTTGGACTCACAGTGTCTCTTACAGCCATGTAAGGCTGGTAAACTGATTGAATTCAAAAAGTCAGCCACACTTGGTGAACAAGTAATCTTCTCAAGTAAGGAGGAACACTGCAATCCTCTTTTTGTGAAATCCTAATCCTTTTTTCAACATCAGGTAGAATCTGTTTGAACATGACGCCGCATCTTTTTTCTCACAGTTGCTCTCTAATCTAAACACACATGGGGCTCCAGTTCACATCCTATTATCCCTCTATTAGTATTCTATAGTGCAACCTGTGCATTGAGCTCTGTGTTGAAGTACAGTGGGGGTAGCTGGAGAGGAGCCCAGTGTTAATCTGTGATTTATGTGGTTTGGTGAGCGTTTGGACGGGCCCGAGGAGAGCGTCACGCTCCATCTGCCCACTGTTGGCTGACTTGAGTGGAGGGCTGGCCGCGAGCCTGCAGCCTCTCACCTTCCGACCTCACTATCTCTGAGCGTCTCCGTCTCATCATTTCTCCAGCTCTGGGCCTTAACTCTTTCTGTCTTTATCTCTGCTCCTTTTTGTCTTTTTAAATCCTACGCTCCCTTTTTTCTCCTCCGTCGTTATTAAACAGCCTGCTGCACCATTTTTTTCCGCTCTCTCTTTGTCCCGCAGCTCTCCTTTCTCTATAAATCTCTCTTCTCACCCTCCACATGTCCTTGTAGAAGTGCACAAATTGTCCCTTCTTCTTCTTCCTGCTCCTGTCCTCCCCCCACCACCTCCATGCGTCATTGCAGCTCTGCATCAGTTTGTCAGAGACTTCTTCAGTGTGACAACCAGAGACGGGTAAAGGGGAGGGAGGGACTCGGACAAGCAGCAGCTGAGCAGCCGAACTCGGTGACAGTATCAGCAGGGCTGCAGAGTGTTAAAACAAAGTCAGAGCAGGGGTTTAAACAGGATGTGTTTTGGGGCTTTTTTGCTGCCTCTTTGTCACCCTCCGTAAGGGTTCAGAGGTCAGGAAGTCTGGCCTCATGACCGGATCTGTGTGGAGACATCAATGGTGCTCATGTTAGGAAGTTTTCTTACAGACTTCTAGAGAGGCCATCATGTGACATACAACATGATATTGAATGTAGGGCTGCATATACAGATTATTTTTACACAGCTGGTGAAAACAGTTGTATAATGTCTTCTGTGGCTTTAGGAGGCGCTTTGTCATGTCTGAATTATTACTGAGTAATTTGATAGAAATAGAATCAGAATCAGAAACAGGTTTATTGTCAAGTAGGTTTTCACATACAAGGAATTTGCCTTGGTGTTGTGGTGCACAACAGTAAAAATATACAAAGTAGGAGAAAGAATAGAAAATGTATCAAGGCTCATATATCAGAACTTTCAGAAAAATCGAAGTTTTCCAGACGTAATTACGACTTAGATGTTGAAATCTGAATCTGAATATCTTATCTGAATAAGGAAAACGCCAGGTGTAAATGCATGGCAAACATTTTGTGCAATCGGATCGGCCAGACCACTTCTGGAGGTGGAAAAGCTGCAAAATAGTGACAGTCTTCTCTCGCAAGAGCTGGTTTAAAAATGAATGACGCCCGTCCATGGCTTTACTTCCCTTTACCTGGAACAGCAAATTCAAATTGTTAAAACCCAAAAGATATTCAATTTACAATAATTTAAAACAGAGAAAAGCAATAAATCATCATTTGGGAAGCTGAAACCAGCAAATGTTTGTCCTTTTTACTTAAAAAATGACTTAGTAATTTGATTGTGAAACTTTTTGTTGATTAATTTTCAGCTTAAGCAGCCACGAGCATTTTGTGCCCCACAGTGAAGTTGAGGGATTTATAGATCAGTTAAGGTGGCTCTATGGGGATAATTAGGCCAATCTGTCATTAATTATCCCCATGATAATCACCATTTAAGCATTTCGTCTTTTTAGGGAAGCAAGCTGAAAAAGCTGCAGGTGTGTTTAACGCTGTTGACAGGTGACCTTTTCTCTGCAGGACTGAAACCTTCAGCAATGGAGGGGGAAGTGTAGCATCTTCCTGATGTATGTGAACTGCGTGTGAAAGGGATGTTAGCGATTTCTAATGAGGCAAGAGTGTTGTGTTAATGAAGTCACAAAGGGATTTATAGTGAGGGTGTGTCCGCAATGGATGTGGAAAGAAAGTCACTAGCGTTTAATGGAAGCGTCACCTTGGAGACTGCATGCTAATGATGAATGACACGATGGCAAGACGTCACATATTAGACAAAAAGTATCAGTGACAGCACAAATAAATCAAGGTACACAGATTATCAAGATGGGTTACTGCTGTGATGTAGCTGATAATTAAACAAAACATCTATCAGGTGTACATTCATTAATCAAGTTGATTCATTTTCTGTCTTCCAGCTCTGCCCCTGCAGACAGAGTCCATCCAGAATGGGGACAAGTCTTTGGGGAAGGACCCTCTGACTTCAGACGACTCAGCCATTGCAGACCTCTCTCCTAAAACAGACTCCAGCCCCCAAACAGAGACCCCCACCAAGACAGATGCCTCTTCCAAGACAGATGTCAGGCCCTCCACCAGCAGCAGCCCACAGCCCAAGAAAGGTAGAGTTATGTATGTTTTTGTTGGTCGATGTGTGTTATATACGCATGAGAGTCGGCCTTGGTTTAGCTCGCAAAGTCCAAAACGTGGCAACATGGCAATACATCACATTTGCCTAACTTTAAACCATCAAATATGTTAGATTTAGGCAGTGAATCATCAAACCCAAATGAGATCAATTCTATTATATATCTAATGTGTTACTGTTATGTTCACTACATGGCAAAAAGTGTATTTACACCTGATTGTTGAACATCTTAAACCATGGGCATTAGTGTGCTGTTACAACAGCCTCCACTCTTCTGGGAAGACTTCCCACAAGTTGGAACCTGGCTGTTGGGATTTGCTCCCATTCGCCCACCAGAGCATCAGTGATGTCGGACAAAATATAAAAAACAGCCCCAAAAAGTACCCAAACATCTTTGGACAGGGGAGTCCACATACTTTTGGCCAGCATTTTTTTTAGACAGTGAACTTAAAACCCAAATTTGATATATTCTCTGTATAATTACTGAAATATTAAAAACAAAACAAAGCGATTAGTCTGTAGCTTATTTTACTGGCAAGTTAAGAAGTGTATGTGTTGATTTCTCATGTGATTATAGCATCTTACAAATTATTCTGATGGCAAAGGTGTTATTTATTTTATTTTATTTTTTAAATTTGGCAATCCCAGTGAAAAAGGCACCGAAAGTTGCGATTCTATTTCCATACTAATATTTTTCAGCAGCGGTTTTATCGATCTTTGAAACAATAAGCTACTTTTCTGGCATATATAAGCAATAATACATGAGAGGGACTGCTATACTGTGCTGTATTGGCACTTGTGTGCTTCATTTGCAGGCACATTGAGTGCTGTGATCAGATAGGATGCTGGGTTCTAGGTATAAAAAAGTAATTAAGGCAGAGCAATGCAGTAGGGAGAAATTGGCGCTCATTCAAATGCCTATCAAACAGACACAATACAAGGTCATAGTTGTCATGATGTGGTGTTATAATGGCAAATAAACAACAGCTACAAACTGTTGGAAATTGGAAACAGAAGAAAATGCTGCGGTTTGGCCTTGTTTCTGCTACAAACTGGTCCACTTTCTACCCCTTTGTTTCACAGTATTAGTAGCTGTTTAATCGCTGATGAAGTGTAAAATGTGCAGTCAGCATTTTCTCCTCATGCTGCCGGCCATGTGACTGTGTCAGGCTGTGGGCTCATTTGTTTTCTGATCAAAACTGGCTCCATGTTAATCGTTCAGTTGCTCCCATAAAACACAGCAGTGCCTCCCAGATTCTCGGGGAAGAAAAAAAAGTTTAACAAAAACACTTTAAAAGGCTTTGAAAGTATGAACAGGCAAGTGGAAGAAAGAACTCTGTTAATTAAGGTGGGTGTTTTTTTAATCCTCCATGTTTAATTTCTGACCTTGCTGCAAAGACAAAATCACACATGTAAAACCTGAAAGTGTTCATGCATGATTTTTACATCCTTTTTGTCCTAATGAAAGTTCTGATGTATATTGAGTCATTCCCACCAGACATGGTTGTCATTTTCTATGGGGAGACAGGACGTATAGTGTGGAGGAAGACTGATGGTGGGGTGGGGTGGGGAGATGTATTAAGTGACGTTTCAGTGGGCCGATGAGATTTATTTTTCTCTGCACTTCATAGCGTCTGCATGTCATCCAGACTGAGGCGTACAGCCGTGTAGGAAACTCTCTGAAAGGTGGTGGTGGTGGTGGAGGAGTAGGGTGGGGTGGTGGTGAGGGATTCAGGTTGCCATGGAGACGGGGCTGAAGTGCTGCAGGGCCCTCCGCGATTGGTTGAGAATGCGCGGCATACATATTACATAGCACGGAGAAGAACAGCACAAGGAGACGGGCTCAGTGAGCACCCCAGGGGTCCTGGTTTTCAACGGCGTGTTCGGCTCTTCAGTCAGTGGCTTTTCACAGTCAGTTTTAAGGCACACAGATCCTTGTGTCGCACTGCTGAGGCCTTTCAAAGTGTATCAGGATTCATTATCACTGCAGATGAGAACGGCTGAAAAGCACATGTACGTCGCAGTTACAGTTTAACATCGTCAGTGTACGGAGAGATGGAGCTGCTTTGACCTAGAGACTGAATCAATAAGTGAAACATGTAGATCTGAATCAAACTCCCTCTGGCATGCCTAGTCTTAAGGTTTTATATATTAAGAAGTTTTATATCTATATCTGTAACATGTTAAAGGCTCAGTTCAGCCAAATGACAAAATAATTCAATCATTTTCTGTGTGAAATCAATCCATGCAAGTACTTTTGGTTTATTATTTCCAGGTCTCTGAGACTTCTGCCACCAACCATTGCAATGGTGGGCAATCAAATCTTGTTTGTGGTGCTCACAGCTTAAAAAAATGACATATAAAAAAAGTCTGCAAGCGACATGTCTTTCCAGAAACAATGACCTGTTACGTGTGGACAACCCGCAGCCCTCAGCGTGAACAGTTTTCTTTCTGCTGAAGAAATTGTTTTATAATTTGGGTGAATCAAACCTTTAAAGTTACACAGCACAAAACTGAGGGTTAGATTACAGTGAATTTATCATAAAAGTAATGATTTAACAGCAATGTGTCCCTGTTACTCCGTATGATCCACAGAACATGCTGTCAGCTGTTTTCAACTGGACTATTTCTGTGGTACAAAGCAGTTCCACTAAAAACTGTTAGCAGGATTGTGGATTAATCAAAGTAACAGGGTTATTGTTATTGAATGACGCATTCCTGTTAAATTTTTAAATAAAGTTTCAGTGCTGTGACCACCACAAGTATCTCTTTTCTGTCCTTTATCTGGTTCTTCTCCTGGGAGATCCCAAGACATTCCCAGGCCAGATGGGATGTGTAATCCCCCCAGCGTGTTCTGGGTCTGCCTGGGGCCTCCTCTCAGTTGGAGTTGTTCCTGGAAAACCTCTAGAGGGGAGGCATCTAAGAACGCATCCTAATCAGGTGCTCGAACCACCTCAACTGGCCCGCTTTGATGTGAATAAGCTCCAAGCTCCTTCCCGATATCTCAGCTCCTCAGCCTAACTGTAATACACCCTGGATGTGGGTCGGAGGTTTTGATGATCTGATCTACCAGGAACAGAAGTGAATTCAATGATAGAGATGTTTGACTTAAGAAATAAAAAGCAAGAGAGAGGGAGTGTGCATATGGACAGACAGAGAGGTGAAACTTCCCCTCAGCTCTACTACAGAGCGTTTTGTTGTCTTTGTGCTCATTGTTTTGGTCTTGCAGCCTGCAGCTTTACTGTTTTGGTTCAGTCTCACCGCTCTCATCAGTGTTGTTTCCGGCAGCTGTTTTTAGTGAAAAAGCTCTGATAAACACACTGCACACTACCTGCTCAGCATCAAACGACAGACAGACACAGTTAGCGACTAACTGGTGAACATAATGGAGCATTTAGCAGCTAACGAGTCAGATATTTCCCTCAGGAGTTGGAAGAGACCAAAGCAAAGCTATAAGAAGAGTGAATATTGGACAGAAACACGACTCAGAATGAATGATCATGATGCTCTGTAACTGCTGAATGTGTAAATAAGCAACTGTTTGCTAACATGTCAGTGTTGTGATTACAGCTTGTTGCACTGCCCCCCAAGTGGCCAAAAAAATTAAAGAAGTTATTGGAGGTTTAAGATGAAAGATTCAACTTTATATTTTCTCTTCCCCCACAGATTCGATGAGCTCAGAGCAACGACAGAAGCTTGCCAAGGAGCGGAGGGAGGAACGAGCTAGATATATCGGTGAGAAATGATAAAACAACTTCAAATATTTTGGGCTCAACTCTCTTTTGATGCATGAAGCAGGAATTTGTTGTAACCAACCTGATGCATGCACGTCTTCCTATTCATGGTTTTTGGTTTTCTTCTATTATTATTATAACTGTTGTCTCTGGTGGCCTGGTCTGTGGTATTAACTTTTCCTCTTTCCACCGTCACTCTGCTCTGACGTGACTGACGGTTATTTACGTCTCTTATTGTTTCTCCTTGCACGGCTTTCAGAACAGCAAACTCAGCTGCAAGGTAAGGGGCTTCACTAAAACCCTCGGCGTCCACAGCACTCATGCCATGTGGGAATAATCAAACTTGTGTCGTGCCCTTTCTTCTTCCCTCCATGAATCGATTTTATTTATTTGGTTTTCTGTTGTCATTCGGTGGAAACGTTTGAACCCTGTGAACCCTCAGCAGTTTCACTTTTGGCTTAAATGTTTCCGCTCATGTTATATAAATTTAATTTTTTATGTTCGTCTGCATTCCCACCCTGCGTGCATGCCTCATACCTATAATCATGGTTTTGACTTTGTGGCTGCAGAATGAAACTTTTCTCTCTTATGAAAATATTGTGCTAGACCAAAAGACATGAAAGACACACGGCTTCTCCCTGTGGATGAAGGCCAAAGCATGAGCAGCCAATCAGAGCAGAGCTTGGTGGGCGTTTCCCTGCAGAGACGTCCCACAGAGTCCAGGGCGTGAAAAATGAGCAGTCATTACCATGAACTGAGACCAGGCCTCTCAGAGAGATTAGATTTAATTACTACTTACATTAGCATCAGTAATGTGGTCATGCCGCAGCCGCAGCACAGTTAAAGGGGAGTTCTGCTGCCTTTGTATCGATAATATCTGAGGTTTACGCAGCTTCAGTTGCTCTGAGATAAGTTTAGCTTCCTGCAGTCTGCTTCTGTCTGTAATTACATGGTACAATGTTGAGGCTTTTTTCATGTGGAGCATGCAGTTTGTTTCAAACAGTATGCACGTAGTGGCATGTAGGCCACAAAACATGATGTTTACTGTACGTTTATCCCTTAAGCAGCAAATATATCTGGACATATTGTGAAAAACTGAGCCTTGTTATGTAACAGCAGATGTGCACCAAATATTTTGTGCAATGGTAAATCGCTGCAAAAACGAGAATGTGAAAAGCACACTGGCAAGCATTAAACCGACATATTTTTCAATCCTGCTGCGCAGAATGCAGACGTAATTGGATTTTTTCAGGAATTGGATTTATGGAGGAGTGAAGAGGGCTTTCTCATTGTCGATGAGGCTCAGGCTCGTGTGCCTCTTTTGGCTCATTAGTGAAGATGAGCTGCAGAATACTGAAGTAAATACAAAACACGTCTTTGCCTCACAACACAGCTACACGCTCGCTAAAGGTATTTCTAATGCCATCTAACTCACAGCAATATGAGGTAATATTTAAAACATGTCATGCCATTATTTTCCAGCATGTAACCCACCCACATCATCATCCATACTGACCTTTTCATTGTTTAAACGCTCCACCGGGCTAAAAATAAATATGTTGTGTAAGCAGCCTTATATGCAAGTGATAAGAAAAATGTAAATCAAACCTGTGAGGGAGAGAGCGCCACAGCTGCTGTCCAGCATATAGATGGTTTAATTTGAGAGGATTGATTGCTGTTTAATTGTTCCTCTAAGAAATGAGCCACAGCAGCGTATGTGCAAAGAAAAGCTGGCATCTGCTGGAGGGAGCCGTAAAACACAGCGGGAAACTTCTGCTTATTTACTGTTATCAGGATTTTAGTGCAATGAACACAGTGTCTTCCATCTGCTTCGCCCGCTCTGTTTGGGTGTCAGTGTTAGAGGCCTATCGAGAGTTTATACACTGTTGGATTTGAAGAATCGACTTTAGAGTAACCTACGAAAAAAAGAAATGAATCACTATCTTACACATAGATTGGCTTTTATGTATTTTTTTGTTTTGCCTTTTGATAATTGTTTTGTTTTAGCCACGCTAGCGGCATTGCTGTAGTGATGGTAATGTGGGTCTGTCGGTCAGTCCATCACTTTGGTCCAGACAGAAATATTTTGACAACTACTGGATGGATTGCCAAATTTGGTACAAATATTCAAGGTCCCCAGAGGATGAATCCAATGATTTTAGTGATGCCCTGACTCTTCTCTAGCACCAAAGCTTTCATTTATCTAGTGAAATATCTCCACATCTACCAGATGGATTGACATTCATGGTTCCCAGAGGATGAATCCTGCTGACTTTGGTGTTCTCCTAATTTTTCCTCTAGCGCCACCATGAGGTTCACGTTTGTCATTTTGAGTGAAATGTCTCGACGACTATTGGATGGATTGCCATGGCATTTGGTTCAGACGTTCATGTCCCCCTCAGGATGAATTGTATTAACTTTGGTGACCCCTTAACTTTTCATATAGCGCCATCATCAGGTCAATGCTTCAGAATCAGAATCAGATTTATTGCCAAGTAGGTTTTCACATACAAGGAATTAGCTTTGGTGTATAGGTGCATAAATAAGCAGAAATATATATAGATATTTAAATAAAGCCACTAAAAGCAAGTACTGTAAAAAATATATAGAGAGAAATTAGCAATAACAATTGTGGAGAAATATAAAATAAAATAGAATAAGATATTTGGTTTATAACCAAATATCTGCTAAACTTATGACACTCCATCAGCCTCAGCTGCACTTTGTTGCAAATGTCAGCATGCTAACACGCTAAACTAAAATGATGAACATGCTAAATATCACCTACTAAACGTCAGGATGCTGACTTTGTCAATGTGAGCGTGTTAGCATGTTGATGTTAGCATTTAGCTAAGTGTAGCCTCTCCTGTAGCCTCTTAGACTTTTTATCCTGCAAAGCACTTTTTAAACGTTGCCATATAAAAAAAGGTTATTATTATTAGGATAGTGTCGTCATCATGGTAGGGAAAGAAATATGCTGGGCTTTGCTTAAAAACAACAGCTTGGCAACACAGCTGACTTGCTTTGCTAACAGAGGAACAAAATGGGATCCTCAGCAACAGTTTTGTTTTCTAACTTTCTCATGTCTCTCTCTCTCTCTTTCTCACCTTTCTGTCTAAATCTTTAACTTTTTACTCTCTCTGTGGTGACCCCGCAGCGGCGAAGAAGGCCCAGTGGCTGGAGAAGGAGGAGAAGGCCCGACGCCTGAGGGATAGCCAGCTGGAGGACCGCAGGAGGAAGCTGGAGGAGCAGCGGCTGAAGGCTGAGAAACGCCGAGCTCTGCTGGAGGAGAAACAGAGACAGAAACTAGAAAAGAACAAGGTGAGAAAATGCAGAACAACCAAGTTTAACTCAGGATGTAGTAGCTCAAAATGACGGTTTAACCCCTTGATGCAATTTTAAAGCTTGTTTCTTATTAACACTGAGCTAATGTGGTTGTAATTGATGGTATCTTGTCCATATATCCAATAATACAGACAGATTTCTTTATTTAGACTGAAGTCAGAGTGGAAAAAAAACACTATGCCAGTGTTTGTGCAAGCTGAATGCTTAGCACAATTTCTGACCACTGGAAAACTGCCTGTGTAACAGGGATTTGGCCTCATCTAGAATATCAGTTGTGATGCCAGCCAATTTTCCAGTGGTCATAAGTGCAGATTTTTCACTGGCTGTAATTGATCACAGCAGTGGTTCCCAACCTTTTTGGCTTGCAACCTCTTAAAATGACTCAGTGTCTTCTTGTGACTCCTTAAACTGTCAAATGAACAGTCATGAGTGTGAATATGTGCAAAGACTGACTCCGAGTTTTGACCGTGTGGTCCTCCAGGAGAGATATGAGTCAGCTATCAAGAGGTCGACAAAGAAGACGTGGGCCGAGATCCGCCAGCAGAGGTGGTCCTGGGCGGGCGGACTCAACCAGACCTCCCGCAGAGAAAGTGAGTTTCAAATGAACCACAACCGCACGGACACTCATAGAAGAAGCCAGACACAATGGCAGGAGTATATCACATCCTCCCAGTAACTGAAGCCTTCATGTTGAGCAACGCTGCGCAGACTGTGACTCACTGGTCCAACTGATGCAACTCAAGGAAATAGCTTCTGAAGGGTTTGCTGTCATAAGGGCGGGGTACCAGAGGCAGATGACCTACTCTGTAATTTATGATGTTAAACCTTTGTAATTCCTCAGTGAATGTCTCTGTTTGTTAGGCCAAAATGGGTTTTGAGTACCAATTTTCTCCATTTAAAAATGATCACAGAGGCAGAAAGATGAGCAACAAGGTAGCCACCATGAACGTGTTTCATTAGATTAGCAGTGTGAAAAGTGTTTTTCGAGAGCTGTGAGCTAATTTCCCTTTTCAGACTGTCCTGTCTTTGGCGTCAAACATGTGACGGCCTGCTTCTTTTGGACCCGTGACCCTGAGGTCAAGACAAGTTTCTCTCCTTCAAAGTGTGAACGATCCTGAATGTGTGTGAGAGCATGTGTGTGTGTGTGTGTGATATTTTATGCAGAGAAAAAAGCAAAAAAAAAAGCTTTTAAGTAGTTACTCTAAATGTGATTTCTAACTATACCACACCCTTCCCACACTTTCCTCAAATTTCCTCCCCATTTCCCGCAAGTCTGAATTCAGATTAATCTCCTCCTAAATGTTAATGAGAAGCCAGTTTGACCTCAGAGAATGGTGAGTCCCTGCTCTCCTCCAGATCCGGACCGAGGGAGTCGGCAGTCCCGTCTCTTATCAGTCCTCAGCTGGGGGCCGCCCGCACCCCGGCCGCCTTGTGAACAGTTGTTGTCTGTTGCGTTCTCTCCGGTGCAGGCAGATGCTCGGCCTCCACAGTCAACTTGCCAAGACAGGTGGACCCTGTCATTAACAACAGGCTGTCCAAGTCCTCTGCCACGCTCTGGAACTCCCCCAACAGAAGTAAGGACGACCCGACGTCAGTGTCCACCAGGCTACCTCCTCCCTCTCCCTTCCTATTCATCCCCCTCCACCTTCCCCCCTCCTGTTACCCTAATCTGGTTTTTGGTTTTCTTCTTTTATTATTATAACTGTCGTCTCTGGTGGCCTGCCTGCCTGCCTGTGCTTGGTGACTGGCCATTTACCACCTACTCCCTCCTCTTATCACGCTCTCAGTCTCGTATGCATCGTGGTTTTTGGTTTCAGTTGGTGGTTGTCATTGATTTGAGTCCTCCTCTGCATTTTTGATCAGCCTCCCTTTCACATCGACATCACCGAGCCATATTTTGTGGTATGTTTTGGTTTGTTTCATAGGTTTATAAGTTCACATCTTGTCACTACACCTTCTTTATTGGTTGTCCCCCTCCACTTTACTGTTGGTGGTTTGGTGTGGTGGTGGTATTGGTGGTGGATATTATAGTGTGACTGTTGTGAAAGTAGAGCAACTAAATGCACATGCATTGTATTATATTTTGATTTTATGTATTATTTTATGTAACTATATAGCCTGTTTCCATAGAGATTAAGCCTCTCTTGCTTGGTTAGTTATTTACAGCAACGTATTGCTGCCACCATGACAAACAAATATTTGCTCAGTTTCTTGTTATAACGTGAAAGGTTTCTCATTCTAACACAATCCTTTTTATGCTATAACAAGATATTTTTAATGTTGTTGTGACATATTTTCTCGTTATTACATCATACTAAATTATTCTGCTTTTACAAGAAACTTTCCTTGTTATAACAACACAACACACGATAATGTTAAATGCTAAAATCTAGCGCAACATAGTAATGTCAGTTACTATCCAACAACAACTATGTAAAGTTTGCTAACATTAGCCACCATAAGCTACTGGTTGTACCAGACCAAGTACGGTTGTAAAAGTTGTAAAAGAAAAACTACAGTGTACTGAATTGAAAAAGGATGTGTTTTTGTAAGAGGAAAATGTGTTATTTCTTCTTTCAAAAGTTACATAGTCGTGTTTTAAGTCATAAACCAAAGTATTGGTTGCACTAGAGATAAAGTCAGGAGATCACCTCAGTCGTTAGGATCCATCCTCTGGGGAACATGAATGTTTGTCCAAAATTTCATGACAATCCATCAAATAGTTGTTGAGTTATTTCTGGACTGACAGACCTACATTGCCATCCACAGGACCGTGCTGCTAGCGTGGCTAAAAACGTCCATATGTTGTTTTAACAGGAAGGTTTTGTAATATAACAAGATAAACTGATATGTTGTTATAACAAGAACAGTTTCTTCGCAAGACCAGAGTAATTTGATTTGCAGTAAAAATGAGGAAAATGTGTCAAAATAACTGTAAATATGTTGTTATAACACAAGAAGGATCTCTTTAAAACAAGAAACTTTTCACATTATAACAAGAAACTGAGAAAATGTTTTTATTTCATGCTGGCAGCAACACGCCGCCGTATTATGATAAATATTTAAATTGACTTGTTATATCAAACTCATTTCATCAGACTCCTGAGTTGTCTACATGTACATGAGCAGCACTGTCTTCATCTCAGATTTCGTCACGCCTCATAACATGTGTCATTATTGATCGTATCACCCACAGTGCAATCAGCAGTTCGGCTCTCGGCTCGCCTCGTTGCCACAATAGAGATTCAGATTTCGTGCTTGATCATTACTTATAGCGCTGCTCCGATACTGCGGGAACATGAAAAGGACAACTCGTGGCTGAATCATATTTCTGCAGAGCCAGAGCCGATACCAGAGCTCGTGTTTTGTGGCCTTGGTAGATGCTCTGCACAGTGTACCAGTAATAGTGTGGTGGGGGTGACGTTTATAGATCCAGGCATCAGTCTACCTCCAGGTGAACTGTCGATCACCAGGCAGCAGCTCAGCTCAGCCTCCTCTTGCTGCATTGGAGAAGGAAGAGGAGGAGGAGAAAGCCACTGTTGCCTAGCAACAGGAGGTAGTCGGGTTATCACTCAGTCATAAAACATGTTGTTGAAATGATCTGGTCAGCGTACAGCAGAGGTGACTGCCTGTGCTGTTACATAAGAAAGGACCGTCTGTGATACAAGGAGCGTTTTATGTAAAAACGCGTAAAAACAACAAGCCTCGCCCCTCGTGACGCTCTTGGCAGCGCTGTGGTGATTGCACTATTATCATGTGTGTGTGTGTGTGTGTGTGTGTGTGTGTGTGTTTGTAGGTGTCATGCATACCTTAGTGTGTGTCAACAGAGTGAAACACTACAATAGAGCATTGAGAAGAAGCAGTACACATGGCCGAGCTGTCGCTAAAAAAAACCCCCATCTGTGCATGTTGTCAGTTTCTGTTGTGAGAGACAGGAAATCCACACAAACCGGACTCGCTGTTGTATTTCAGTAGATGTCATGTTGAGATGGTGCATTCTGTGTCCATCTGTATGTTTCTGTCTCCTGTGCACTTGTTTTCTGTCGTATTGTTCTGTTTCAAAGGGGCAGGACAGAACAGTATGATAACTTAAAAAGAGAACAAAACCTACATGATGTTACAGATCTTTTACTTAAAGTTTGCACAGTTTGACGCTTATTCGCGTTCTTGCCGAGAGTTAAATGAGAAGATTGATGTCTGTACGATAAATATGAAGCTACAGCCAGCAGCTCATTAGCTTAGCTTAGCATAAAGACTGGAAACAGGTGGAAACAGCTAGCCTGGCTCTGTCCAAAGGTAACTGTAAAGGTAAAGGGCCTCTAAAGCTCACTGATTAACACGTTATATCTTGTTTGTTTAATATGAACGATAGAGAAGAATAAAATGGACGAGATGTTGTTTTCCAGGGGGGTTATGTGCCGGTTATGTACAGTGACTTCCTGGAGTCTTTGCCTGGTGTTTGCGCTAAGCTAAGCTAACCGCCTGCTGGTTGCAGCTTCATATTGAGCGTACAGACATGAGAGTGGAATTGATATTCTCATCTAACTCTCAGCAAGAAAATGAATAAGGGAATTTCCCAAAACATCAAACTATGTAAAAAATACTCAATTACAAGTAAAAGTCCTGCATGAAAAATCTTACTTAAATAAATGTACATTAGTATTATCTCAATATGTACGCAAGCATCAAAAGTAAACATGCTTGTGCAGCTAAATTACTGCTGTCAGTGTGATATTATTATATATTATGCTATTAGATTATTATGACTGATGCATTAACATGTAAGAAGTAGTTGAGGTTCAGCTCATTTTAGCTATTTTGGGTAGTTTTATCTATAAAAATGGATAAGATCATATGTTTTGTATGTAAAATCTTAAAAAAATAAATGTAGTGGAGTGAAAAGCAAAATATTTAACTCCGAAATGTAGGGAAGTTTAATAATAAAGTAAATAAAATGGAAATATTAGAGAAAAGTACCTCAAAACTCCCAAAAATATTGAGGTCTAAAGTTTAAATTATTTGAAGGAAAACGTTTGTTTCTTTATTTCACTTACTGTTGAAGAAGTTTGAGCTTCGTCTCGTCTGTTTGATATTCTGTGTGAAGAGTCAGAGCTCTCACTCTGCATCATTCATATCTTTCTCCTTCTTTCCCTTTTTGGGGGTTTTCTAGTATTTGTCTTTATAAAATTCATACACAGGCATCTGTAGCCGCTAACAGATATTTTCAGACTGATTTGATTCTGCTAGAATCAAAGATGGCACCGGCCTCTGACTAAAAGCAACTTTCTTCTCTGACATTAAGTTTGCTTTACTCATGAGAGGATGATTTTTTATTGTGTGTGTGTGTGTGTGTGTGTGTGTGTTTTCCACCCGTCATTACAATGCATTTGATTATATTCTGCTGTTGTTGGACGTCATGTGTGCTGGATTTTCATCACATGACACTCGATAACAGTTAGATACACACAGAGTGGTGTTTCGGTCAGAGAAGTGTGTGTGTTGCTTATTGAACAAACAGCACTAATGTCATGCCGGGCCTTTGCACTGCACTGGGTTTGAGTGGGTTCGCCACATTTGGCTTTTCTGTTTTTGAGCGGTAAGTAATGAAAATTAACTTGGGTTTGCTCCTCCGTGTGTGTTGTTATCTAATGTCTGGCACTGTGTGTAACATGTAGGCTAAAGTTCAGTCATTCATCCTGTAAGATTTGTTCTGTATCTTTGAGTGAGTGTCTGATTGGCAGACTGGAGTTTGAGTTATACGAACACGTCCTAGTTGCAGTAATAATCTCACTGGATGAGTTAAACGTCAACAGGTGGAGCGGAAAAACAGTTAGCTTAAAGAAAAGCTAGGATTTATGATAACTTGGGTCTTGTTTATGTATCTCTTGGTTACTCATCCAGTTAACTGTTGAGATCTGCAGACACAGCAACATCACTAATAATGGGTCCAACAGGGCAAGAAAGTGGTCCGATGATACAAACCCGCAGGTTAGTCAAACATATTTGGAAGAGAAGAGAAAACAAAACCAAACGGTAAAATTTGGTTATAGGCTGACTTTCTGGTTCGACCTTGACCTACCATAGAAGCCATATTTGTTCCTGTGCAATAAGCGATTATTAGCAACATTATGGATGCATATTTTCAGTTGTACGTCCATATAAAGTGGCAGCTAATTTGTTTTAAGTGTCTGTTTGTTTACTACCTGTAAGATTCTATGACTGCTCGTGTTTGTTGCCATGTTGGATTTATGTTCAGCTACGCAGCCATGTCCCCAGATCTCATGGTATCATAACCACTAAAATCACTGGCTGAAGCTATGTAAATAAACCTGTTGCAATAAACTGATACTCCGTTTGGTCTTAAGCTACCTTCAAATAGAGCTTGTGATGTTGCGTTTTCAATACAGGAAGTCAAATACACATTATGCTCAGAGTTTGGTGGTTTAAGTCGTGAGAACACTTTTGTTAGGTGACATTATAAATGTTGTGGTGAGCTAACTTGTGAACACTAAACTGTCAGAAAATGTGTACAAACTGACTCTTCTCACGAATGTAGTTAATTTTATCCAACCATCCTTTATCCAAGTTAATTATTGCTATATGTAAGTTAGCTAGCTTTCCTGCTGACCTTCCTAAATCATCCATAAATAGTAAAAAAAAAAAAAAGTTCTTTCCATTTATTTTTTGACTGTCAAGTTTGCTCGCTTCTAAATACATTTTGGTTCCATGGCTCCGCCTCCTGACGTCTAAATCAGCCAATAAGATTATCGATGCTTCCAGTGCCTCTAAGAAATGTTTCTATAATTGAGTGAGCATTCACGTGCCAGAGGAAAGATCTTTTATTCATGTGCAATTTCGTCAGGAAGATCAAACCCGGAAGACACATGCTGCTTCTTTTCTTTTTAGAAGTTATGAGGGTTTGTCTGGCTAAATAAACCAAAGTGACAGAGGTGTTTATTTACCACTTTTTTACTGTCATAACCTGGTAACATATCCTCACACTTTCCAGCTTCATCGTGCTACTCTGAATCAGTTTACATGAGGAGAAATGTAGTTTTTCTGCTGTTTCCAGCAGCACATGAATGCATTTTTAAACTCCACTCTGCATCAGATGGAGGCAGCCTGTGTTCAGTGTGTGTGTGTGTGTGTGTTCAGTGTGTGTGTGTGTGTGTGTGTGTGTGTGTGTGTGTGTGTGTGTGTGTGAGGACGTGCTGCAGTGTCATCAGTGAGGAGCGGTACACCTCCTGCAGTGTGAGTGTGCACCTGTGCGACAGTATACATGTATGCAGGAGACATGAGGGTGTTTTTGTGTGTGTGTGTGTAAGTATCTACTGGACCTTCAGGTGTGTGCGTGTGTGGTGAGCAGCTGTGTGTGCTCTGACAGTAACTCGACACTGACAGCGCCCTCTTGTGTCAGCCCGCAGCCTGCGTCTGAGCCCGTGGGAGAGCCGGATCGTGGAGCGGCTCATGACGCCGACGCTGTCCTTCTTGGCCCGCAGCCGCAGCGCTGCCACCCTCCTCAACAACAGCGACTGTGAGTGTGAGATCTTTGTCCTCAATGTACCCACAATCTGCTGTGTGCAGGGAGGGAGGAATACCAGGCAGGAAAACAGCAGTTGAGAAAACAATCTCGCCCCCCAAAAAGTCCACGTAGTAGCTTTTCCGGAGCTTTCGATCACATCACGTGTCCTTCATCAGTCGATGGAGTTTGCCCAGTTGTAATGAAAATGTAGATGTTCAAATTTCCATTTTTTCCAAGGACTCTGCGTCAACTTTGAAGCCCTTAAAATGTTCAGAAAAAATATAAATAGACCTTGTTGTCAGAATAACAATTATTTTAAATATCAAATAATCTGCCATCTATTTGCTTGAGTAATTGTTTAGTCTAAAATTGTAAGAAAGGATGGAAAAATGCACATCCCATTTTCCCAGATCCCATCTTCAAATTTCTTGTTCGTGTTCAACCAGACATCCCTAACCCAAAGAAATCCAACTTACAATGCTGTGAAAAAAGGGAAAAGCATCAATATCTCCCATTTAAGAAGCTGGAACCAGCAAATATTTTTGCTTTAAAATATCTTGTTGTTCAGTCGTACGTTATATTTTCCCCTCTCTCTTACTCTTTCTTTCTATGTATGCATGTATTCATTTTTGCATATATAACGCCCTGTGGTGATATTTGGTTTGATTTAAGATAAGGCTGCCACTAACAACTATCTTCAATATCAGCTAATCTGTCAGTTATTTGTTGGATTAATCGATTAATCATTTAGTCTAAAAAAAGTCAAAATGTAGTGAAAAAAGGGTTTCGTCTTTAAAGTGCTCATTTTGTCAAAACAACAGTCCAAAACACAAAGATATTCAATTTACAATCATATAAAACAGAGAAAAGCTTCACAATCTCACATTTGAGAAGCTGGAACCAGGAAATATTTGGCATTTATTCTTTATAAATGATGAATTGATTATCAAAAGAGTTGTCAAGTTGATTCCTGACGGGAAATGGGGTCATTCCTGCTGAAAAGAATAAAGGCACTAATGAGTAACAATAAAAAGATGATTAAGCTTGTGAGTGAAAAAAACAGTAAAATAAGCTCAGTTATCATTACTTTATCTGTCAGCTGGATTTGAGTCTCGTAGCATGTTGTGTTCACTGTGCCGCCTCGCTGAGAGGCTTTGTATTACCTGCATGGTGTCCGTCTGTCTGTGTGTGGGGGGGCCCTGACCTCGGCTCTGCTGCCGCTCTCTGCATGTTTATGTGTTGTTGCTCAGACTCTCACCACTGCTCCCGTTCAGCCTCTGCCAGCCCACTGAACGCCTGCTCCCATCACCACCCGCACCAGAACTCCGCCGAGCGCTGGAGGGTCTCCTCCGCCAGCACGCCAGACATCACCCAGCGCCAGCGCCGACGAAACTCCACACCGGTAGGCACACAAACACACATACATGATGACTCTCATACACAAATACAAGTGAACAAACCTGCTGTAAATATATGCACTGTTTGTACTCTGGAAGTAGTGATCAGGATTGAACTGAGCCAAAGACTCATCATTAGCTGCGTTTCATCCACCGCGTTTTTATGCAGATTTTCAATTTGCTCATAAAAAGAGGAAAGAGTGGAGATGCTGAAAATGCAGACTTAGTAAATTAATCATGACGTACATGAAGCACGTGACTTAAACATCGTCTCAAGCCTCCACTGAAGAGACTAAAAATGTCAGCAGACGATCTGTATGGAGCAATCAGGAAACTGTAACGTTTCTCAAAATTAATACATGAAACAAACAGAAATGCCATATTTCCATCATGTTTTCTACATTGTTTTTCATCGCTTGAGGTTTGACTGGCGCTCTTTTAACTTCGGCATCTTGTTGCACCCTCTATCTCAATGAAACAACTCCCAATATTCACATAACGGTAGTGGATGGAAACGCGCATAAATTCGTATTTTCTTTTGCCGATTTTCTGAAATTGCAGTTAAAATTTGTGCTACATTTGGATGGAAACCTGGCTAGTTTTTAAGTTGGTCTTTTGTGGTTTTATCCATCATCTTTGGATTTTTTCATACCCCAAAACAGACCATCATGGGACCTTTAACATCTTCACTGAAGGTCCTTTCTAGTGGGTTAGCTCTTTAATCCAGAATGACCCATCAAACCTATTAAATGGGAATGGAAAATGAGATTTGGACTTGCAACCTGCACTAATGTTTTATATGAACAATGGGTCACATGATTGTGTGTAATGTGAAAGGTGTCGCTCTTAGTGAACGAGCAGCACCAAACAGCAGACAGACAGAGTTAGCGTCTAGCTGGTGAACATAGTGGAGCATTTAGCTGCTAAAGAGCCAGATGTTTCCCTCAGGAGTTGGTGGAGTCCAGAAACAGAGCTAAAAGGAGAGTGAATATTGGACTTACATTTGTCAGGTTGCCTGAAACACGACTCCAAATGAATGATAATGTTGCTCTGTGTGTAAATAGGCAAGTGTTTGCTACAGTAACACGTTCTCCAACAACGATGATATACCAGTGTTGTGCTTAGTGGTCAAAAATGTCAGTAAATGCAGATTTAAGTTGTAAAAATCATTTTTAAGAACTATAACTTCACAGTTGCATTATTAATGCAGATGCTGAAAGATGTTTTTGCTTGTTTCATAATGTGATCTGGGAGGAGCCTCTATAACTGTCAGGTGACGATACTGACATTTAACAAAAGGCTTTTATCTGGTGTCAAGCAGATGTATCGGCCGTGGTCATAACTGGCTTGTTGGTGTCGCGTCTTTCTTCAAGGTGGACAAAAAGAAGAAAGAGAAGAAAGACAAGGAGAGGGAGAACGAAAAAGAGAAAAGCGCTCTCACAAATGTGCAGAAGAAGAGACAGACGACGTCGCCCACCACCACGACCCAGAGATCCAGGCCAGAGACCAGGTACGGATCTGGAAACACAGACACACAAACTGCCTTGTGCTGACCAATGAATCCCACACAATCTGTATTTTAACTGGAAAAATGTTAAGTTAAGCCTGTATTGAGGACTTAGTTGATGTAGGAGAGAGGCTGAGAGAGAGAGAGGGAGCCCACGTGTCCTCGTGCTGTATCCCCGGAGCAGATTAATGTCTGACAGATGGTCCAACGTGCTATAATCTAACTAACTACTAACTAAAAGAGACTGCTGGACAACGTTCAGTCAGTAACCGAGGGCCAGTCTGCCAACAGCAGGTCTGTTTGCTCTCAGACAGAATGGGGTTTTTCCTGACTGATGCACAGGGGGAAAAAAAGACGGCTCCCTGCCTCCCCTCTTCTCACGTTACACCCTCCCTACAGCCAAAGAAACATGGCGACCGAATGTTGAGTTTCAGATCAAGTCACTCATATCTTCCACATGACCTAGTTATGGGCTTTATGTAGTGCACCAAGAACCTCGTTACCTTTTCCTGCACTGCTATGAAATCTCATCTCCTCTGCCGCCAACTCACTCTCTCTTCTCTTTGACTCATATTTCACCTCCACCGCCACCTCCACCTCCTCTCCTCTCTTCTCATCAGCACCCCGAGGCCCAAAAACAGACCTCCATCACCTGCCGCCCCCAAAAGTCGGCCCTTGTCCCCCTTGGTGCCAGCAGCAGCCTCCAAGACCCCGACGGGCAAGAAGACACCTCCTCCTGGCACAACCAAGACCAGACCCAAACGAGCCCAGACGCCCGCCAGGGTACAGCCCCAGACGGTCACCACGGTCGCCGTGGAAACAGGCCACGAACACCAGCAGCCCGACGCTCCAGACGAGAAAAAGAGTGAGTGTGGTTACCATGGAGACGATATGCAAGCTTCAAGGTGACCTAGAGGTTTTGGCTGACATTCATGCTGCAGTGTAAAAAACAGCGTGAACACAAATGATTACTGCAGTGTGTGTGTGTGTCTGTACTGACTGACTGACCTTTACTCTGTCCCGACAATTATGCTGGTTCAGTTTTGTGCAACCAGCACCAGACCTTTGTAAAATAACCTCTGTGTTTATGTGCACATCAAATGTTTTTGATTAATTATTCACAGTACACAGTTTCTACTGAAAATCAGCAGCCCAGTTCCATGAAAAATCGTAGATCAATTAAAACTTCTCTCTCTACTAATAACTCCCTCAAGACCGTCTGTTCCCACCAGTCCTCCCCCAGTGTCTCCACCCAAAACACAGGATAACCTTCTTTTTAGCGAGTTTAGCCTTGAGCTCCGCATTTTCAGTTACCACGTCCAGATAGACGTGTGATCATCAACACGATGTGACGGAGATCATTCTGGTTATATTTTATAGTCGTGTTCCCAGAAACAAAAGAGTGTTATTTTTCAAATCCCAATTTTACGTTTGTCGCAATAAATGAAAAGATAAAGCTTAAGCTGACAACTATTTAGTTCCCTGATTGTGAGAAATTATTTTTTTCATGTAAAACTGTCAAATCTAACTGGATATAAACATACAACATGCAAAAAACAAGACTGCATTTTAAATTCCACTTTCATTTTATCTTTTATCAACGAAAATCGCACCCTGTTACGCACAGAAAACATGGTGACCGTAGGATCTTCAACATGTTGATGATTGTCACAGCCTCCAACAGCCTCATCTATAATGTATGATAATATATTCTTTCTGAGCCCACCACGAATCCAAGTGCGCCACGAAATTACCTCAAAAGTGCATTTGGCATGCCCCTGATGCGCTCGACTGCGATCGCTGTACCTCTGGGCTTATACAAATAGAGCCCTTTGTGTATGTTTTGGATAAATTAGCTTGACACGGTGGGAAATTGTTAATTTATTAAAATGAAAATTCACCTTGAATCATAGCTACGTAATAAATTATTTAAAAATATATCATCTGGCAGTCTGTGGCGATTGCTCCTCATCTCACTCTTCAGATATTTTTAATAAGCATGTTCTTGGTAAACCAGGCGTTGGCTTCCAATATGTTTTTTTAGAAACATAAGTGTCACATGTCGTCTCTTTGTCTTCTCTCTCACAGACTCCAGTAATGTTCCTGCCATCGTGGTGTCCTCTACACCTCTTACACCTCCTTCCCTCAGCCCAGCGGTTGATTCAGTGGCCTCTCCAGCTGTTGCGAACGTAGAGCCGGTTGCCTCAGCTGCTTCTCCTGTTCCAGCCTCCACCAGTAATCCCTCTGCTACACCCACTGCTGCCACTGCTGCTGCTGCTGCCTCCACCCCGCCTGCACCGGCCAGCAAGCCATCAGCCGGCACCAACAACCCGGAGGAGGCTGCTCGTGTCCTGGCAGAGAAACGCAGACAAGCCAGAGAGCAGCGGGAGAGAGAGGAGCAGGAGCGTATGGAGCAGGAGCACAAGAACAGGTCAGACTTCATGTCAATATGGATATCAGTCTGTTATTGATGCCGTATCAACAAAACGTCTTGTTATTCATCATATAATGTCACCTGAAATGTATAGGATTGCTTACAGGATTGTCAGTAATGTATGAAATTAAATTTTATCTTTACTGCCAAGAGACAGAACAATAAAAATGAAGGGTTTTGACAAAATAACAGGAACACCTTACAATATGATGTAATCCAATAAAACAGTCCAGCAATAAAAAACACCTTTTAAACTTGCTTTGTATTGCCTCACATTGTAAGGTTATTGTGTCCCTCCTAGTAGTTACCTTGCTTTAATATTTTCTGACAAAAAAATATTTGGTAAAACTTAGTTTTATGGGTCCTTGGAAATTTGGCACTTCACGTTTACCCCTCAAGCTGCTGATCTTTCTACAAGTATATAATATGAGCATGTGCAATACCATACGTAATGCCAGATACGTGTTTTCAGGCTCCTTCGGGAGGAGGCGATGGCCCGGGAGGCAGAAGAGAGGAAGCGCAGAGAGGAGGAGGCTCGGTTCATGGCTGAGCAGCAGCGTCTGAGGGACGAAGCCCAGCGAGCCGAAGAGGAGAAGGAGGCGCAGGAGAGAGCAAAAGCTGAGCAGGAGGAGAACGAGAGGCTGCAGAAACAGGTGAGTGACCGGGAAACACAGACTTTGGAAACAGGAGTTGTCAAAACATTCGTGGTGGCTGTTTTACCTCGTTACAACCAGGAACACTTTTAGTTTGCAGGGCATCTTAGTTTTGACTCATCTGACTTACTTGTGAATGAAACCAGTGGACTCACAAGTGCAGGAGGCCGGGAAACCAGTGAATGAAGTTTATTATTTGAAGGTTTAGATCACAATGTCATGGCAGGTAATTCATCATTCTCTACATCTTACAAGCAACACAACTTTCTTTTTTACACACGTGCACTAAAAACGACCATAAGGCACTATTACATTTTGTAAATATGAATGTACAGTATGTACCTGTATTCCAGCACTTAAAGAAAGAATAATAGCAAATATAAACATGCATACTACAACCTAAGTGTAGTCCACCTATAATACACTATTTAAAATGTAAACACTTGACTTGATAAGATTGTGAATAACATAATACCTCTATTATATGTAATTTGGACCAGTATTATACTAAGAACCTGAACCTAAACTCACTCTGCTGTAAATACTGTATGCACTGAAAACCCTCTAATTTTCCATTAAACAACATGAATCCTGGTGATCCCCTCCACATGCAGTAAACCCATTTACCATCTGGGCAGATTAATACATACGAGGATGCCTGAGCTGTCGTGGGGGGGATACTGTACATGAGCCCAAACATCAGGCCCCGGTCTGACTCACTCACCCCCTGACTGTCTGGCATCAGGGCAGATTAAAGGAGGAGAATATGTGCTGCTGTCACGGACGATGTGTGTCATGCCCACCAGTCAGAGGCCCCCTTTGTCTTGCCCGGGCAGATGCCAGCTGGTGACCTCCATAATGGTGATGAGCAGAGACTGAGGGAGCCGTTTGTGATAGTGACATGCCTGCGTTGCCTCCGTCTCGTACACTTGGCTCTGCAGTGGGCTGATAGTCGGATAAGCAGCGTCAGTGTACGCCATGCCTGGAGCTATCAGCTGTGCTCGACTCCCCTTTTTCCCCTCAATCGGACCATTGTTCCTCCCTGACAGCGAACTCTCATATTTAAGTGTTAAGCTCTCTGCAATGGAAATGGCCTGAAAAAGGTGTGTGACTATTCAAGATTTGTGTCCATAAAATTCAAAACTAATAGTTGCAGTGAAAAATCAGTGCTCTGCGGTTAAACGTGTGAGACGGCAGATTTTAAAAACAGCAGGTTACAACACTTGACAGATGTGATTTACACACACGTCATAATTTTTGTTTTTATCTGTTTGGTTGCTGCTGAGTCTAAATACCCAGTGAAGCATTTAATGCAGTTACTCAGATATTATCAACTCTGCCCTGAAGGCTGCAGGACAGACTGAGCATGTGCTGCCCCCTGGTGGTCGAGAGTTTTCCTCTGCAAAAACAGGACTTTTTGGGTACATTTGCACCCTGGTTTGCACTGAGTATGTTATTTACATATTCAGCTATGATTGGACAATTGGAGAGTTGTCAGTTGCTTTTTTATGGGAATCAACACAAGGGCATGTAAGGTGTCGGCTAGTGTGTTTCAGAACATAAAGTTCAACTAAGGTTTCAATTGAAAATGACTCACATCCTGCTGCTGTGTGAACAAGGGGTTATTGGATTTTTCTATTAGCTGAAATCAAAACTTGATTATTTGTTTTAGTATGAAAGTTCATGTTAGTGTTTTCTTTTTTTCAGAGGGAGGAGGCTGAAGCCAAAGCCCGCGAGGAGGCCGAGCGTCAGCGCGTAGAGAGGGAGAAACACTTCCAGAAAGAAGAGCAGGAGCGGCTGGAGAGGAAGAAGGTGAGGAGAAAAGAAAAAACATCTCTTCTCTTCAGAGTTCAGAAAGTCACGCTCAAATTCATCCCTTTAAAAACACCAGCAGCTCACTAACTGATCTCTCTGTCTGATCTGCACAGCGCCTTGAGGAGATCATGAAGAGGACTCGGAAAAGTGATGCAGGAGATAAGGTGAGTGTGAGTCCTTTTAAACAGGCTTGAAGAAACTAAACTTCCTCTTGTCTTCTTGAAATAACAAATGTCTTTTTGTTCTTTATAATCACAGAAGGATGTCAAGGCTTCTCCACAGGTCAACGGCAAGGAAACCAAGCTCAGTAAGGGTAACTATCTTCAAAACAGTCAAGCTGCTTTGCCATATTTACAGTCTGAAAGAAATCTAATGATCTCATTTATTTATTTCATTAATATTATCTTTCTGCAGCAGCTGGAAACCTGCAGAGTCCCGATGCGGCAGTCCTCAGCCCGTCACAAAGTGGGTCCAGTCCCGTTGTAAATGGCGTCCCGCCCGCCGCTCACCAGAACGGCGTCTCAGCCAACGGAGAGTTTGAGGAGATCATCCAGCTGAACAACAGCGGTAACCCGGCGCAGACTCAGAGCGGGCTGGTCGGAGAGCCGATCCTGGCGTTCGAGGGCGGAGAGCCCTTCCTCATGAAAACAGGCCCCATGAAGCCTCAGCATGTCGCAGGTACAGTGAAGAGACTCCAGGTTATAAGATTATACAGCAGAGTCTCGTGTCCAGATTTCAAACTTGGGACTTTTGGACATAAAAGAGGATAAATGTTCAAATTTCTCTGGAATTAATGAATTCTGAGGACAATAAAGTATAGGTTATACTCTCTCTATATATATACTTAATATATAATCAATCTTAATGTTGTGTTAATGTTTATATTAATGTTATTGTGTACTGTCCAAATATTTGGACAAATTGTATTGTGATGCTTTGGTTAAGTTATTTCAAATTCTTTGTTTTGTGCCGAAAAAAAAAACCCAGAAAGATTTTCAGTTTGCTATCATAATATGACAAAGAAAAGCAGCAAATCCTCACATTTGAGAAGCTGGAACCAGATATTTTTTGGGGCATTTTGCTTGTAAAAATGATTCATTGATTAACAGCATAGTTGCCATTTAATTTTCTGCCAATCAATGAATCGACTAATTCTTTCAGCATGGCTGTAATTACTCATATATACTGTAAATTGTTGAAGACTGTATACAGATTTCCTTTAACACAAATGTGCATACAGTATCTCTACATGCAGTTATATATACAGTTAAAATAAGTCAAATTACGAGCTTAGTACCTGACCATCCTGCTGTAACATAAACAAACATAGAAACTTAATGTGGGGAGATGAAATCAGAGAACAGCAAGAATTAAAACTTGATTCAATATTTAGCAAATGTTAGTTATCAAAGCAAACGTTTCACCTTCATCTTCTTCACCTGTGTTCTTCTTCCCCTGCAGAGGTCCTGTGAGTCCCCACACATCCGTGGACATGGAGACGCGCCTTATGTCTCTGCTTGAGCTATGAGATTCATGCCACGCCACAGCGGCTTATACAAATAGTGTGCCAAACAAACAATGAACTGCGCTGAATTCACATCTACAGTATCTCCCGCAGAGGACAACGAGGAGGAGCAAAACTCTGCCTGGAGGGGAAAAAAAAACAAACTCTCATCTGAAATATTAAAAAAACAAAAAAAACAACAAGTATTCTCTTGTCTTCACCGCGTGTTCTGGTGCAGCATCTGTCAAGTTTTATTGAAACGTCACATACAGATTTTATGGTGCACCTTAAAGATGACTGACTGTGTAACAAATTTTAGAAAATACAGTATAAGACCCTGGAAATTCATAATATTTGACAATGGTTGTTATTATTACCGTCGTTACGATATCGTTATTGTTATCTTAAGTTGAACAGTGTGTGTGTGTGTGTGTGTGTGTGTGTGTGAATGTTTGTTGTTTTTGTCTTGAACTGTTGAGTTATTTAACATGGGGAGCATTGTAAGGACTGGCCACAGACAGTGTATGTAAATGGATAATGAGCCTGGCTGCCTAGGCCTCCTGTTACAGGGGATATGTGAAATAAAGCTTTATGAAAGGGACTCTGGCTCCATGTCCGTGTATCTGCATCCATTCATGTTGAGACATTAGGAAACATTAGAAAACATTAGATATCCACTCTACCTTCAGACACCTGGAAGCAAATAATGCTATGAATTCATGTTAAAATTCTGATATTTTGTCCTAATTTGGTTTTTAACCTTTACAGATTTTGTAATAAAGCCACACAATTACAGTTTATTAACATCCTGTACAAACACTACAAGGAAATTAGACAGTGGTGAAAAGTAACCAAGTACATTTACTCATATTTCCATTTTATGATACTTTATATTGGGAAATATTGTACTTTTTACTCCACTACATTTATCTGACAGCTTCAGTTACTAGTCACTTTTCAGATTAATATGTGACATAATAACGCATGATAATCTCATAAAATACAACAGATTAAACCAGATATTTCCAACCTTTTTGGCTTATGGCTTTGGTGTGTCTAACAAGAAAACTGTCTGGTTGTGGCTCCTTGTCACATCTCTATGTCTAGTTGTTCACCTCTAAACGTCTCAGATGGTTACATTTAAATCACCTTTAGAGGCCCAGAGAGGTAAAATTATTCAATATTGCACAAAAAGCAAAGATTAGTGAAAAGTCCCAATAATTATTACAGAGTTTTGTAACAAACCTTTTCTTCTTTCTTCTCCCATTAATCATCTCACGACAGATTTATCTGGCGACCCATCAGAGGGGCCCGACCCCTAGGTTGGGAACCACTGGACTTCTCTACCTAACTGAATGTAAAGTAGTTAAAATAGCTCAAGTCAAGCTTAAGTCAAGTCAATTTTATTGATTGATAAATCTACATTAACAGTCTGTTATGTAATATATAGTAATTTGCCATTTTTCTGCAGAACAAGTACTTTTGATACTTGAAGTACATTTTGCTAATGAGACTTTTGTAAATTGTAGGCCTTTTACTTGTAATAGAGTATTTTTATGTTGTTGTATTGGTTGGATCTGAATACTTCTTCCACCGCTGTCTATCTTAGGTATCTTTGTAGTAAATGCAGCTGCAGAGCTCAGAGTCCTTCAGCTGCACTACAGAGTGACATGTTCAGAGAGACCAGCAGGTGGCAGCACAGACTCTAAAGCACAATGATGATCATGATTTCAATGAAATGTAAATGCTTTGCACTTTTTCTGCACTTAGACACACTGACACCAAACAACCATTGTGGTGCATCTGTTGCTTTAGTTTTGTTTTGGAGTTTTGTTTTGGATATTACATAAAATGTATATTGTATCATTCTTTACCCACACACAAATGCCTTTTTTACCAAATGTACGCTGGGATACAATGGAGACCTGAAATAATCATCAGTTACTTAAAGGGGTTCTCCAGTGATTTAGTATTGCACTTTAATAAAATAAAGGGGAATGATGAGAGACAGATTAAAAAAATAAAATAAAACTTTAAGCAGCAGAGGCCAATATATCCTGACTTTTATCACTAGTGTGGGTCAGGCTCCAAAATACTGGATCCTACATTTCCCATAATGCAATTGCATAGCGTCTCTTTGTTAGACCCTTCATGCCATCTTTCAGACTCAATGCCACAGTGGGAATGCAGGCTTTAGATGACCCTGATGACATCTTCAGGGTTATTTTCTCAGACTTGACAAAGATAATCTGCAAAGTAACTGGTAACTAATGTTGTCAAATAAATGTAGTGGAGTAAAAAGTACAATATTTGCCTCTGAATTTTGGTGGAGTAGAAGTATCAAGTAATATATATAATAAAAATACTCAAGTAAAGTACAAGCACCTCAAAATTGTTCTTAAGTACAGTGCCTGAGTAAATGTAATTGTTTCTTTCACTATTTGACAGTCGACAGTTTAGTCTCTGGGAAACTGGATTTTGTGTATGAAAGAATAAAGATTTCAACAGGGTCTCTCTGTTTTCAGTAACTGCCTGTGTTTGTTTGGCTGTGGCTTTGGGTTACACAGAGAAGAGAACTGACCCCAGACAGCTCTGAGGTGTAAGTCCAGCCAAAGGATCAAACGTGCGTGCATGAGATTTGCTGTCCACTTGCTATAATGCACTCTAGCAATCAAATATTAGAAGCCTTGCGGTCACTCTTGTTTTCCCTTCAGCTCTAGGTAACTTCGCCCTCAAACAGAACTCTCATTGCTGCAGCGACCAGTCGGTTTCGGTCACAGTGCATCTGTCACAGGGTCGCTATCATATCAAATGTCTAACAAAATACACTGGACCTTGTTTCACTGTGACCAAGCTGCCATTTGGCACAGAGGTGTGATTCTGGACAGAAACCCAGGGGGCGGGAGGACATGTTGTCAGTATCTGTTTGCTTTGGTTTGGATGGTGACTTTGTAATTAGAAAGCTTGCTCACCATACAGTGCAGCTCTGCATACAAAGAGTCTCTCTGCCACAGTCCACACTGTGAATAATGAGACCCTGTTTACTTCTCTGTCTGAGCTGAGCTGCACCGCAAATCATGGTTCTATTGTGTTCTGTTGTTTGTCTGATCAGTGGATGTTTACATGGTAACTCACCTGAATCCTACTGACTTATGTGCTCTCCTGATGATGAATGTTTGTACGGACATTCATGGTGCTCAGAGGATATATCCTAATGACTCTGGTGATCACCTGACTTTTCCCTTTAGAACCGCAATGAGGTTGACATTTGCAGTTTTGAGTGAAATGTCTTGACAACTATAAGTTGGATTGCCATGAAATCTGGTACAGACGTTCATGTTCCCTTCAGGATGAATTGAAATAACTTTGTTGATCCCCCAATTTATCTTCTAGCGCCACCATCAGGTCAAAATTGAATTTGTCCAATACTTTGGTTCATGACAAACACATAATACCAATAATATTCCCATCAGCCTCAGTTTAGTGCTAATTAGCAAATATTAGCATGCTAACCAGCTAAACTAAGATGATGAACAAAGTAAACATTATACCTGCTCAACATAAGTATGTTAGCATTTAGCTCAAAGCTTCAATGTGGCTAAATACAGCCTCACAGAGCTGCTAGCATGGCTTTACACTCTTGATCTTCCTAAAACTCAGCTCAGTACAATGAAAGTGTAGTAGACTCTTTGTCTTGTTTTACTAATGCTTGAACTTGGTCTTGTTACAAGGGAGGTTGATCTTAGACCATTAATACAGATGGACATGTGCTCTATGAGAAAAATACAAACCAAACTGAGTAGGATAATTTAAATAGAAGATGTAAATCAGAAGATTATGTGATCCTGTTGCAAATGCTTTTCCCTTCATGTTCCTGGACAGTTCGGTTTTTGCATAACCACTTCATGACTGCGATATGCAAAGTATCACGGGTTGTCCATGTCTGAATATGTACTACAATGTGAGATCTTATGTACAGTACATACCCAGGCATTTAGCTTCTTTCAGCTGGCTATCTCTGGTCCCACATTGACCTGTTGGTGTATTGCACAACCAATGTGGAACCAGAGATAGTGACCTGAAAGAATTAAAGGGCTTCAGTGTCTCTTTATGCCTGTGAATGGGCTGAGGCTGAGCACGAAACGTGGCCACTATAGCTGCTTAAATTTACACTGGACTTCAGCCAAAAGCAACAGGATACACCCTGCAAAACACGTCACGTAGCTGAGTGAGTCAACCTGCCTATCTTTCACATGACAAATGAAATGAGATCCTTGATCATTGAATGGTGCAGAACATTTAATCCGTCTGTGTACAAATTCGACATCAATGCATTTACATTTTCCAACTCACAGATCATCACAAGCGCTTCCTTCAAACAACATCATTGAAAACGCTTCCAGAGAGTGAACTATTTATAATTCAGATGTGATTTCACCAAGTGGTTGTCAGACAGTTTGTTGCAAGAGGCCGTGCACGTTATTGACACCTTTCACTGAGGTTTCTTTCTATAAACGAGGAAGCAGAGACGTCTTGCTCGTCTGTTTCACGGCACTTTCACTCTGCCCTGCAAGGTGAGCCTTTTCTTTCCTCTCTCACATGCTAACATGCTTTACATGTTTTGTGCTGCTATGTTTTTATGCCCTTAAAGCATTTCAGAGCACTGCTGGGTTCTCAGTTTTCTCTGAGAAAGTAGACATTGTAATATGAGTTGTAGGTTTCAGTGTCTTACTTTCTATTCTTTATTGAACTAAATGAAGTACAGAAGGAAAAGGAAAAAGAAAGTTAAAATAAGCAAGAATAAAAAGAGATTAATTAATTAATTAACTATTAATAACACTTAAAACATCATGAGATAATTAAATAAAAACAGTAAAAGCAATACTCATTTACTGTCTTTACAGTTTTCTTATTAGTGCAAGTTTTAAGGGTCTCTACGTAAGTTCACTGTCTTTTAGAAATAAAACAATCAGGATGCTCAGGGACAAACTCTAAAAACACAGAAGAACTGAACAATAAGGTTCTTGTGATGAGAAAACATTTAAAATATATAAATATATCTTCTCACAAAATAAAAGATGATATATTGGAACGTTTGTGTGCTTTTAAGTTCTACTTTTGCATTAGTTTTATTTTTGCTTGTTTGCCCTATTTTGAATGATGACACAAACGCTCCACAGGTTTCATGTTGCAGTGAGTAAACGCGCTACAATCCCTTTAATCTTACTGACTTAATTTCACTTTAATCTCATGACCTCACTGGTCAAAGTTGTCCTCTGCCCCTTGGAATTCAAACCTCCAGTGAGACTATTAACAGCTCGTAACAGTCAGTGACAGACAAGGAGCCATGTGCACTCTCACATTGTGGCCAAAGGAGAGATTTGTCTGGGTTAATTTTAACTTTGGCATGCCAAAGTGTCCGACACCTGTGCTGCAAAGGGAAATGTCAGTGAATAGGAACTGTTTGCATACTTTTGTCGAAGGTCAACGACGAGTGATATGATCACTGCGTGCCATGCAGAGCTGTGAAAATTCAAACCAGGTCTTTGTACAGGCTGAGGACTGGATGTCATGTTATTATCGTGCAGAATGATGGACATAAAGTTGGGTTTAATTAGCTGAACTGTAAACGACAGCCTCCGGGGCTGTGACTGTCACGGGTGGCCATCTAGGCAGCAGGGGAAGGACCCAAATGCAGGCAGATACAGAGGCTCCAGAGGTTCCAAGGATTTATTTGAACACAGGAACCCCTAACCCAGAAAAACCAGACCCAGGGCTGGACAGAAGCTGAACAGGACCCCTCAGGCGGACGGCCTGGAGGCAGGACAGAGGTCGGGCAGGGGCCCTCAGGCGGACGGCCAGGAGCCAGGACAGAGGCCGGGCAGGGGCCCTCAGGCGGACGGCCAGGGGCCCTCAGGCGGACGGCCAGGACAGAGGCCGGGCAGGGGCCCCAGCGGCTAGGAGGGGCCCTAAAACCAGACCCAGGGCTGGACAGAAGCTGAACAGGACCCCTCAGGCGGACGGCCTGGAGGCAGGACAGAGGCCGTGCAGGGGCCCTCAGGCGGACGGCCAGGAGCCAGGACAGAGGCCGGGCAGGGGCCCCAGCGGCTAGGAGGGGCCCTCAGGCGGACGGCCAGGAGCCAGGACAGAGGCCGGGCAGGGGCCCTCAGGTGGACGGCCAGGAGGACGACCAGATGTGGGAAGCCGCTCGGGAGGCCGGCTACGTGGGAGGAGCCGCTCTGGAGGACGGGCAGGAGGCCGGCAACGAGGCTGCAGGTCAGGGACTGGGGACAATTGCTGCAGCTCGGCAGGTACTGGCACAGGAGGCAGCGGCTGCAGCTGAACAGGAACAGGACTTGGAGGCTGCGGCGGCAGCTGAATGGGCACAGGAGCAGAGATGTGTGGCTGCTGCAGCTCAGCAGGGAACTCTGGAACAGGAACTGGTGTTGACCGGACTGCTAACTCGGGAACAGGGACAGAGGTCGGCCAGACCGCCAACCGGGAACGAGGAGCAGGAGTTGGCCAGGCCGCCGACTGGAAACCAGGGGCAGGGGTCGGCCGGACCGCCAACCAGGAATGAGGAACAGGAGTTGGCCGGGCCACTGACTCTGGAACAGGAACTGGCATTGGCTGAACCGCCAACTCGGGACTAGGATCTGATGTCCGCCGGTTCGCCAACCTGGTCCAGGGAGCAGGAGTCGGCTGGACCACCGACTCGGGAACTGGATCCGATGTTGGCTGGACCGTCGACTCGGGACTAGGATCTGATGTCGGCCGGTTCACCAACCAGGTCCGGGGGGCTGGAGTCAGCCGGAACTCCAATGGGGAAACAGGATCAGAAGTTGGCCGGGCCGCTGACAGGGAACCAGGAACAGAAGCTGGCCGGGCCGCCGACAGGGAACCAGGAACAGGAGTCGGCCGGACCTCCAGCGGGGAAATAGGATCAGGTGTAGGTCGGTCTGTAGTGCTGGGCAGCGGAGACTCTGTGGTGCTGGGCAGCGGAGACTGTAGACGGCGTCGGGAGCCCCGACAACCACCTCTTCTGCGGCCTCCGCGGGTCCCCAAGCAAGAAAAGGGCCATCCGCGTGCCCGGAGGCTGGTCGCTCTCAGGTGGGTCGATATGTATTCCCAGGAAACTGAAAAAAGACTCTGCAGCGGTTAGCGGAGCCCGGGAGGCCCGTAGGCGGATACAGAGGCTCCAGAGGTTCCAAGGATTTATTTGAACACAAGAGTCTTTGGGATCATGACAGTGACACACTGGATTTTCAGTTTTTGGATGGATGATTTGTAAAGTTCAGCGCTCCTTTGCAACACACGTATCATCAAAAATGTACAAAATGTCTTCCTTTTCTGTTAGGATGAAACTGTTGAAGTTCAAGTGCAGAGATACAGAGTACAACCACGTTGGAAATATTTAACCATTCTCTCAGTCAAGTGAACAAAGGAGTATAAAAAGGTAGACAAGAATATTATTAAAAAGAAGGAGAAACACAAAGAACGTGCAAGTCACACATTATATGAGAAATAAGAAAACAAAATGCAATTATACACAATATATTCAAATACTCTGGTGCTGTAATTTAACTGTATGTTGTCACTTATGCAAACATTGTGTCATTATATTGACAATGATACTTATCCATGACTGTGGTACACAAAGTATGACATTGTTACACAGTATTACCTTAAGACCGTGGATATGAAATATAACTGGACTACATTAACATATTTTACTTGTGCTACATGTATTAATATGTATTATCTGTCTCTTTGTTGAATCATTTTGTGCACTGACACATTGTTTGGCACACTTGACTGAATGTCGACGCACAAGGGAAATTTAAAAGTGGGAGTAACAAGGATGCAATGCCAAAAACTCAAACAAAAAAGTAAATGTTACTGTGCTCCAGTCTAGTTGTTGAGGATTGATTTCCTCCTCACTATGTGGGCTGTGCACCACCTGTTGACCTCAGGGTCAACAAGAGGAATGGACTGTACGGGCAGTAAAGCCAGCGATTCAGTCTGAAATGTCTCATTCTCTATATTCTGGTGAAAAACGTGCCTCACAATAATTGACACACATTCCTTAGCTTTGAATAGACACTGACGTACCATTCATCTCATAGAAGGCAATGACTAATCTCCTCAAGGGGAAAACCATCAGGCAGCAGATTCTTCAACTCTGATATGAAAGAAGTCTTTGTGACAGATCTGTCATTCATTTACTACTAACTCTCACATCTCCAAAAGAAAACATGCCAGTGAGATGAGACAGAATACAACTTTAGTAACTAACTAAGTGTATTTGTGTTTGGCCCTGAGTGGTGTTCAGGATGGAATCTGTGTCTGTGATAGGAGGCGTTACGAGGCTTTTAGTCTGATAAAAATAGGGCACAGCACTACAAACAAACTTCAAGCTGAAAGACAGGTGTGTGTTTGGGGTGGAGCATGAACATCTTCCACCACAGAATTAACATAAAATAAAGACATTAATTTCTAAAGCTGTGAAATGTTAGGATTGTAAATAGTTGCTGGTAAAAGGTCTTTTGTTTCAATTATGTAATTAACAATGAACAGTCAGTTTGAGAGGATCCTGACCTACATGCTGTATGCAATCAGTGATGGCGAGCTACAATTATTTTCATTTCATTTCATTTATTTATTTACCTTTCTGTAAATGTGTCACTGTTAACCGGTCGACTCATTTTCAACTGCAAGATGTTCTAAAAACCATATTAAAACAGTTTCTTCCATCAGAAAACCAAGAGAGAGATACTGCAAACATATTCTGTTAACAAGTTATCATCATGAAGACATAAAGATCTTCTCACCACATATAACTTACGTATACATGTAGATTTGTGCATAGCACTATTAAAGCATATAATGCACAATTCTGTTTTTTTTTTAGATTGGTGAGGACAACAAAACTAGTTTTGTCACTTGAAAAACAACAGATGCCATTCAGTGCAGCAGGATATTCTTAATTCTTTGTCGGTAACCAAATCTGGGATGTTTCCTGGTAGGTTCACTGGCTGCCAATTTGTTTTGAAATATGAGAATATGTGCCACTAATACACAATACCTACTGACATGATAAGGACCATAAGGTGGGTCACGCTTTATTACTGGATCTCATGAATGGAGAGTCGGTAATAAATATGACTAATATTACGTCTCTTTCCGTAAGAGGATAACTTAAAGTCCGTGCTGCTTATTCAGAATAGGGACACCATAAAAAGGAAACCTGTGATACAGGTCATACTTCCTTAAAGCAGAGTTATACTGCTGTCAAATGTTTTGCTTTTCTAATTTTATCATAAGTATGAACTGTGAAGCTGTATTATGTAGGAATAAATAAATACAATTATAATAAAAATAAATATTGGACTGCAAATACTCAATATTAATGTACTCAGATCGTTGTTGGGAGCACAAATAATGTGATTGGGCCGTGAGTCATTTTATAAGATAGATTTCACTGTTAATAATCACTTTAAACAGGGTCTGGCTTAGGGGCCCCTGACCCCTTGGGCCCCAGTAGACACTTTTCCAACTATGCCTGTCTTGTAGAGGGCCGTATGTCAAAATGTTTTTTTGTTTTTTTTTTGGACTATCAATATTTCATTTGTTGTTCGTACACTGGTGCCTTTTCCCAAAGTAGTTTGTGTTTAATTAAATGTACAGAGAGGGGCGAGAACAGGAAATTCACAGGGGCCCAGCAGCTCATGTTTGCCCCGGGGCCCCCAGGGCAGATTAACCCATCCATGAGCCACAGGTGCCACAGGTGCCACAGCGAGAAGAAATACAGCGCTAGACGATGAGCTCTCTGAGGAAATTTGACCCTTTCTCCCTCGTCGGGCGAAGCCTCGTCACACAAAGTCTCGCGTGATTTGAGCGCAGCGCCGGAACAAACTATAGATAGCACCGAGAGCTAAGTGCGCCTGCCGATCGTTAGCGGCCGTTAAACCTCGATTCCTCTAAAGACATAAATCTAGCACAGTTGACAGATACATAGAAGCACTCCCGGGTGTATCTAATGGGGGGCGACACAGCGATCCGACCACCTGGCCTCTTCTAAAGGCGCGGCGCGTCCGTAACTGTCGCCAGCTGAGCTAGCGTGGCTGTGAGCTAGGTCGCTAACGTACAGTAAAACCAGGAAGGAGGGACCGGGCGACCAGGCGGCTTGGCCTCAAAGGTTGCTCTAATTTTGCAAACACCTATTCGTAAAAACCCCGAACCCTCGTCCGGAAAAGGTAATTACAACTTAGTTTCGTTTTGTAGCTAAGCTGATGTAAGTTAGCCGCTGCTTTGCTAACGGTGAGAGATTTGAGGAGCCCCCCCCCAGGAGCCTTATCGATAGCTTTACTCACTTTTATTGGACTCAGGTATCGGCTGCAGTGTCGTGTGTCCCCGCAGCTGCACGTCAAAGCAACACGAGCTAAATGAGTGTGTTTGCCTTAAACGATTAGTGCCGGAATTAACTAAATACACAACCCACAAATTAAACCCAGTGTGGCTTGTGTTGGTGAAATGTGTTCCCCCCCCCCCATGACATGTATGCCGATGTGTTCGTCCAGGTGGAGAAATATTTGGGATTGAATCGAGTGTAATACCTATGCAATACTTATATTAAAGAGCTGCATTGTATAATATAACTGACAGGGAACAGTAGTGAAATACTACATTTTATGCACTTTCCAGAGCTAACTTTAGGGAATTACACCATCATCAAAACACAAAAATTAAACTTGATTTGCCTTTTGACTTGAGCAACTCTAACCCAGTTTTGGGCGACAGTCGCGGGCCTTTCCGGTTTGCAAATGTCATACACAGATAGTGGGATGGTGCATGTGCTTTGGTTAACGTCAGCCCACACAACCAGCCGGGCTACTTTTTCAGGGTAAACCAGAACCAGTTCGACATCAAACTGCACCAGAGCGCACATTATGTAACAGATAAGATGTGTTTAGTCTAGAGAAACAAGTATTAAAGTATTGCATAGGCATATTTAAATTTCACTGCGTGTATAAGTGTATTGTATTGGATGATTGCAGGGCGTACGGCTGCACCGACTGCCTTCACTGCTGTCTGAGACAGCATGCAGCGATGAACTTGAAATGATTCATACTCACTTTCACTTCCTGATTTATTGTGATGTTTGAGAGAGAGCTGGGCTTTGGTAGCGTACCGTAGATCATGTGGTCAGAGTCGGCTCACTGATGCACCTCCCTGTAATTATCATTCAGGGCATACATGATGTCTGCAGGGCCTTTTCCAGAGAAGAGCAGAATAAGAGATGATGCTATGAATACAAACTCTTAAATGACCTCTAATTGTTAACATAAAGCTTATTATAAGGTATCTCGTGCACTAGCTTTGCATGTTAAACTCGCACAGTAAGACCTACTTGTTGAGAATTGTAGGCATACATCTCGTAATGTTGAAGTCATGGATCTCCTTTCTTCATGAGAGACTCACTAAAAACAGGTTTTTCCCAAGCTTGACATATCACTGCAGTGTTTTAGATACCTAACGAACGGGGGACCTGGGCATAATTATGTGTATTGTTAAGTTTGAGGCTCAGCGGAAGAGCAATGAAGGCCTTTTTTTGTCCCCCAGATTGGCCTAGATGGTAAAAAAAAAAATGCGGACGGACAGGGGAAACCCTGTATGAACACGTAGCAACCATTGTTTGGCACATAGCAACTGTTGTTCCTTGAAACATGAAAGAAAACGGGCATTTAACAACATTCGGTGAAGAAAAACCCTATTCTGCATTTCATTTGGTTCTCAACGGGAATCTTGAATAAAATGCAACCACTTTAGACTTTAACTTAACCATTGGGGTAGCAGATTAACGTCATCAGCACCGGGGACAACATTAAGAAGTCCCTGTAGTAGTAAAAACACTCTCCTTGCCCGACTGCACTAAAGCAACACTACCTGCTCCAGGGCTGCTGCTTTGTAAGAGACTCTTTGATGCTCTGATCTCCATTTTGTAGAAGAGATGCATAAAGAGAAAAAATCTAGAGCATCTTGGCAAATAGGCAGAAAGATAGACAAATGCTGCAGAATTTTAGTTGCTAGAATTGTAAAAATGCCAGGTAATTTTAATATTTATATTCTTCCCCTAGGCAGGAAACTAGCGTATAAAGAACATTTAGCATTTAATTCAAATTCTTCTTGTCCTGAAGGGTTGGGATGAAATAAGTGATGCAATGTTGTGCTCTCCAGTGACCTCTTTAACCTTTCACCTCCTATGATATTGTCATTTGCGGTCAGTGTTGATTTAGCAGTTAGCTCTGGGGGTCAGGGTCACTTTACTGACGTGCTGTTTGTTTACCTCACAGTTACGTTTTATCTAAATATGTTACAGAATGATGTTAATCAGGAGTGAAATAGTAAAAAGTTGCTCAATGGAAGATATCCAGAATACAGGTGGATACAGTTTAATTAACAAATCATACCTACATAACCTGTGCTTTTCCTGGTTGGGTGTCTTGTGCGCTGCAAGGTTTGTTAAATGATTTTCCTTTTAACATTTTCTTGTCAGGCATTGTAATCAGATTAAAAGCATGGAAGCATACAGTTGTTTTAAGAGTGCTACTACTGATCTAATCATGATTGTGTTGATGATTGTGGGATCAGAGTTGTGTGACTACGTTTATCCACCTTTATGATAGCATCTTGAATCTTTTTATCTGCAAAGTACTGTTTATCTTTTGGGCATTTTATGCTTTTATTAAATAGAAATAGTAGAGAGATGATAGGAAATGAGGGAGAGATGCAACACAGGTTCCCGGCCATATTCGCGGTTGGTCAGTGTCTTATCCCCTAAGCCAGGGGGCGCCCCAACAATAACAGAAGTTTACAGACTTCTCACAATGGCCTTCAGAAACTAACAACACAGAATACGGTTTCCCACAGAGCTGATTGTGTAACTCTAACTTGACTTGTTTGATACATTTTGTTAACGATGACCAAGTCTCAGCATCTGATCCTGTGTTGTTGGTTGTATCCTGTTGTTAGAAAGGCTCATGTCCTTGGATAACTGCACTATTTACTTTGAACTGTGTCAGATGTTGAGCCAACATTCGCTCCTCTTCAGCAGCAGCCTTCACGAGTTGCTGCACAGAAGCTCAACCTGGCTCATGTGTGTATGCTTACATGCTGCTTCAGCTGTCTGCTACAGTTTTAAAGCTGACCTGTGTTATTGCTGCATTGGGTTATAATTTATTTCTCTCCGACAGTTCAAGGTCATGTGCGGCTTTGGGGGCAGGTTTGAAAGCAGCTAGGTGCAGGGGTCTTGATGACGGACGACAAGGTGTCATGTACGCTGTCCAGGCCGAGCCTGTCAGCAGGTCTTGAAATAGGCTATGTAGCTGTACATGGGGGGGGGGGTGTTGAATTAAATTTGATTTGAGTTTTTCTTGCGTAATTGCGTAAAGTGCATAATTGCTCAACATCACCTTTGGTATCTGTTTCATCCCGTAGTGAACATCGAGAAAGTAAATTGTGTGTGCAAGCAAAACATTCACATTAACTATACCTCATAACCAATAAAAATCACTTGTTTTCTTGTTATTTTCATTAAGGAAAACAATACTTATACTGGCCTAAGTGCAAAGATGTCAAAGGCTCCGGATTCTCCAGCTCGGTCCCGCTCCAGATCAAGGTCCAGATCTTACTCCAGATCTCACTCTAGAAGCCACTCCCGCTCAAGATCCAGAAAACGTCGCTATAGGTAAATCTTTCTACCTTTTTTTTGTGTATGTGGTGAATATAATCAGCAGGGTTACGGATTTTGAATCATCATATTTATCAAGTAAGTTTTGTACAGTGATTATAGAGCAGCTACAAGGAGTTGGTAGGCATGCTAGACTCAATGAACTGTTTAATAAACGTTTTTTATAATTAGTAATGATTAAGTTGTGCTATTTTTGTAGTATGCACTACAGCTGTTAGTTGTACTAGTCACATTACCACCAGTGTGACCAATGATTTTTGTTAATTGATAAACATTTAACGGTATAAGTGGTACAGACTTGAAGAGCAAAATTATTTTATTATAAATTATGCATAGTATATAATAGAGTATATAATTCAATAGAGTTTTGTAATGTGACTTAAGTAATTGCTGTTATTACTGTTACTTTCTCTTATGTTTTCTGTATGAATTAAGAAGTAGTATTAAGTCTTCATAGATTTAATGATATGCAGGATGTGGTTTTTTTGCTCTGCGATATTAGTGCTGTTAAAACAACACAAACATAAGCTGAGTATGTCAGTAAACTGATATCTGCTTGGCTCAGTCATAGGACAGTACAAAGCAACAAGGAAATGGTCAACTCATGTTTCAGTTGTGTGTTTACTCACCATTTGCTTCATCATGTCAGCCATTTTACTGAAGCACTACTGTGAAGGCTTCTGCAGTAACCCTTAAGATCACTTTTTACATTACACATTTTATACATTTGCCCCCAAATAATGTCTTGCAATCAGTTTTATTTAAGGGGAACTCGACCGATTTTACACATCAAAGTGTGTTTACAGGTGTTAGGGAGTTCTGCACATGTTGTATAGAGCCTTTTGTGGCTCCAGAGGGTGAAATCTGTTAAATTGCCTCAAGTGATGTCACTCGAGTCAGCGTCAGTTAGGGCTGAAGACTACAAGTCTCAAAATAAATAAAAAATCTCGGGGTGTGGAGCTAGAAAGAAGTGAAGTTACCAGACCTCTGTAGCCTGCTCGTTATCTCTGCTTGAGGCTAGCGGCGTGAGGCTACATTAGCCGCAACAGTCGAGTTGCATTGTGGGTAATGTAGGCGCCGTGTTTTGACAAGGAAGAAGAATGTGTGGAATAAAAGAGACAATGCAATGTTAGATCAGTGTGCTAGTACTCTTTAAGTAGTCTGTTTAGAGGTTGGAACACAAGGTTTTGTTTTTTTAATGGTAAGTGAGTTATCAGATACTTACTTAATGTTGTGATACAGCCATATTAAGGGTTAACGCTAGGTAAATTAAAATGTAACTGGGAAGTTAGTTCCTTATTGTTCTTCTTTTACCTGGCCCCCACTCATTTGAGGTTTGCTCTGAATGTGCATAAATGTTTTTCCTTTGTGGGAGGAAGGCTGACAAAGCTTCAAGCAAATTGCATCAGCTCACCTTCATTCGTGTTAGGATTGTCCAGTCATCATTTGTATTTGTGTTACAGTTTTTGTTATCCCCCAAATCGCTTTATTGGTCTTAGCACAGAAATGAATAACATACACAAGTGGCAGTAGTGTTAACAGTGTTCTGTGGTTATCTTATTACAAATCCCAGTCAACAACGAAAAAAAGGATAATGACACACAATTTGAATAGGGGAAGGAAAAAAGTTAGAAGAAATAAGGAAGAAAAATAAATATGGAAAAACAATTTCAGACAAGATAAAATAAGATGTCAGCCAATATACCCAATATAATGTTTTATTTGTTTAATGTTTTTTCCAGTGCTTCTCACGCTAGCTGCCTTGTTGTAGTCGGTCCATGTTTGTGTTTGAAGCTCAAAGGTTAAGCACTTTCACAGACAGTGAGTTGTCGGACTGGATTTGTTTCCTTGAAGAGCATTGCTCCACTGCATGTCAATGATTGTCAAAAGAAAAAGGAGTATAGAGCGAGTACTCCTGGCCTTGCTGTAGCTCCCTCCCCTCTTTACTGCCTCCTCCCTCTGTGGAGTAGAGTGGGTTTGTCCACAGACTGTCCTGCTTGTGGGAGTACGCTGTATTTTGTGTGCACTGCAGCGTAGTCCAGGACTGCTCTGTTCCAATGAAAAGGTGCAAGGGGTAAGTAGAGAAATGCCTTAATATAGTTAGCATGTACTGTTTTTGTCTGTGGCTTTACAGGCCGTCAGGATAGATGCAGTGTTAATATTGTGTCAGTTCAGGTCACATTTATTATGTCGTCCTATCCCCGAGTTTACATGCTACTTTACATTTCTCTGGAAAAGGAAGATTGTGTTTTGTAACAGGTTTGTACACTTTTAGTCTTTCACAAGTGAAGCTACAGTTGGCTGTTTTGTAAGTGGGGTTTTTCAGTTGCAGATATAATGGCATGATGATTAGTTTGCTGTCTGTGATTATGTCTTATTTTTTCAAGTTGAAATCACAGTAAACTCTGTTGTACTGTTCTCCCTTCAGAGTTGTTTGTCTTCAGTGTAGCAGCAGCAGAAATTATTCATGGGACAGTGTGTAGATCTTTAATCTGTGTGATATATATATATATACATATATATATATATATATATATATATATATATATATATATATATATATATATAAATATATAAATAAGTTTACAAAGTTTACATATGTATGTCACTCGGTGTGAATGACAGAGCAACACACAGACCCTTTCACAGTCAGGATGAGCCGGCTGTGCTCAGTGGAGATACGTCCCAGTCATCACTGAGCTTACATTGCCCCCTGTTGACTCGATATACACATGGGCAGTAGTAGGTCTCTGGTTTTGGGACCACCAGGGGCCATTGTGTACACATGGGGGTCCACAAAAAACGAGGAGTAGTTTATCTGATGTTGTGTTGTTGTTATTAGAAGTTTCATTCTCTCCACTGTTGCAAACAGCAACATCTGCTGGTCAGACAACTGAACTGTCAGTAAATTCTTTTAAAGCAGTCTCTTGTAAGTGTATAATTTAATATATAACTAACAATTATTCTCATTGTCTGGATGAATCTATTAATTGTTTTGCCTATAATTTGTGAGAAAATGGTGAAAAAATCTCCATTGCGAGTTGTAAAAGCCCGAGGTGACATCTTTAAATAGTTTAATTTGTGTGACCAACAGTCAAAAACCCAGAGATATTGAATTTACTATTATAGAAGACAACAACGGTGAATTTAGCTTAAAAATGACAAATGATGGATCATTTATTAAAGTTGTTGCTGATTTATTTTCTTCATCACTTAATTCAGTAATTGTGTCAGCTTTAATAACTAAGAAACTAGCTAATAAATCTTCATCTTCTAAATCTTATCTCTTTGTGGATTTTTGCTAAGATAAATTCTGAGAACCCCTTTTTAGGCTCATGTTTATGGTTTAGTAGAGTGACTCCAACCGTTGCAGTCGCCACTGTTAGTGTATTGTTATGCAGCTAATCCAGGACTCCATTTTATTTTTTAGTGTCAGTTCTAACCACAGTTTGGGCTCTGTGGCAGCTTAACGCTAAGAGAATTAGAGCTCGAGGGTTCATTCTTGTCCTTGAAGAAAACAGGTTGACACACATAAAATAAAACAACTCTCAACACGAGGTCCAACTTAGTTGTTGCTTCTCGAGCTTTTAAACACATCTCTTGGCGTCAGATGGGGATGTGAATGGCCTCCTTGATCTTTCTCCGATCGTCCACTGATTCCTGGTCGATGACTGTGACCCCTTCCCCGTTGATGCTCTGAGCAGTTTTGGTCTGGTGGTCACAGACAGCTGATGTTGTCTGTTTCTGGTGTTCATTCAGTCTTTTGTCCCGGGTTTTTGCAGTTTCATTGATGTCGCGTTCCCCACAAGACAAGTAGGTTAAATATGCGGACTGTGTGGCTCTTGGCTTGAAAGGTTGAAAACTGTGTTAACGCCACACCACATCCTTTGCCCTCAATCACATCCATTTTTCTGTCCTTTCTCTCTTCTGTCTCATCCAGTTCTAGGTCTCGTTCCCGCTCTCGTTCTCACTCTCCGTCCTACAGAAACTATCCTACCAGGGACTATCAGAACAACAGAGGTGGGTTCAGAGGCTACAACCGAGGCTACCGGAGGCCCTACCACTACCGTGGCAGAAACCGAGGCTATTACCAACGCGGCCATTACCAGAACAGGGGAGGAGGCGGCTATGGCTATAAGACCAATTGGCAGGGTGGCGGTGGAGGCTGGCACGATCGCCACCATGACCAGGACCACCACTCACACAGCCCCAGGAGGGGGCGCTCACGCTCCCGCACACCTAGGAAGCGCTCAGGCAGCCGGAGCCGCTCCCGCTACTCTGACCGCTCGTCCTCAGGGAGATCTCAACGCTCCAGGCACTCCAGCTACTCCTCGCGGTCCCGGTCCTCATCACCACATCATCGCAGCAGCAAGGGCAAGCCTGGCTCCAAGGACGCCAAGGACAAGCTGGCAGCAAGTCAAGCAGAGAAATCGGGTCAGGCAGCAGAAGGCAGCGACATCGAGAAGGCTTCTGGAGGTAAATGGATTGACTATGACACCAGCCCTAAACGACCCAGCCCAGAGACTAAGGAAGAGGATGCCTCCACTGGTCCTGAGGGTAAAGGGCCCGCGAGTGGCGGTCCTCTGTGGAAAACCATTGGCAGCGCATCGTCCCCTCCAACAAAGAGCCCCACAAAGTCAGGACAAACCGCCTCCTTCAGCGGCTTTGGGTTCTTTTCAAAAGAAGATGCCAAGCTGCCGGCTGGAGATAAGACTGTGATCTCTGCTGCCTTCAAAAAGTATGTCTTTGACCTTTTTAGTTATTTGAACGTAACTGCATTGTTTTCTTTTTAATTTTCCTAACAAATTATGAACATTATTTTTCCTTCAAACATGTTTAGCCTTTTTCAAAGATCCTTGGAAGAATACAGGTTAAAAAGGAATACATAAGACTCCTGATTTTAAGTGCATTGAAAATGTACCCGCTGTTGTCCTTTTCTGTGGTGATAACGTGAGTATAATTATTGCATTGTGAGTCCTGGTCTTTACTGTTTGCATAAGGGATGGGCATTTTTATTTTTCTATTAAAACCAGAAATTGCAGAAATTCTGTGCAGAGCTTGTAGGTTGATCTATCATACAGGATCTGTCACTTTGGCAAGCAGTCATTATTATTCTTATTTTTAAGAATAATTTGACTGGGGAAATACAAGTGACTCCATTTTTAGGTTGATGAGCTTAATACTGAGAATAATGCCCCAAATAGTTTTCCAAAGAAAACCCCATTGCCATCGAAAAACTGCCCTTTTTCCTATAAATTAGCTTGTCGAGCTTGTGAGAACGGTTGGAAATCTTTGGAGTGTGATACTAGATTTTTAAGGCTAGGATGTGGATTTTAGAGTTTAAAATTACTAACATACATAGGGCAATATTTCTCTTTACATACACAAACGCATTAAAAAGTTTTGGCACACTGTCAACATGTAATCAGTTCAGTAACTCTTAAAGTAAGAGGATTTGAGTTATTATCTCAACAGCTTTTCATTGCATAATAACCCAGTTAAAACAGATGTGCATTGTTAGTTTTTATTTACAGGGAGCATAGTAAGTATCAAGGTCATATTTCCATTTTGGTACACTTTACAGGCTGTCCTTATTACAGAATTCTGCTACTTTTATTATAATAATAATAATAATAATCAACTTTATTTATGTAGCACTTTTCTTAACAATGTAACAAAGTGCTTTACAAAAGGAAATAAAACCAGACAAAGCAGATACAGTGAGAATAAGGCCAAAGGACATGAGCACATACAAAGTAAAGACAATAAATATAATAATAAATAAAATTGAATAAATAGGAATAAGTATAAAAAAATGTATATAGTTTGTGTAACAAATAACAGTGTGTTACGCAAAACGTGCATTAGTACTTTGTCCGTTTGGAGCAAGGAAGGAGAAAATGTTAGACTTACAGGAGAATAGTTGACAGAAGTTAATAATGCAATAAATAACATTATAAATACAGTCTTTACCATCTGGCTTTAAGCATGCCCATCCCTTCTGTGTATTACATTTTTCTTTTTCAGTTTGTGAGAATGTTTTACTTTTAGTCTTGTTTTTCCCTCTTGCATTGTTCATCTCAGTCTGAAGTGTTGTTATTAAAATAAGCACATTTTTCGTGTGCCTGGCGTTGCAGGTAATAATGCTCAGTTTGGTTCTCTGTTTCAGGTTCTTGGCTGAGAATAAAAACAAAAAGCAGGCTGCTGAAAAGGAGAACGGCCGCGATAAGGAGCAGAGCGCCACAGACAGAGAACTAGAAAAAGGAAGCAAGTCTGGAGACCTTTTCAACATCTCGTCCACTTCTTTCAGCGACTCCAAGGAAGACAAGACCATGCCTTTCTTTGATGCTGGCGAAGAGGAGTTCCTCAAGTCTCACGGGCTGAAAGAGAGGGACATTGAGGAGGATGGCGAGATCAAAACCACCCTCACAGCTCGGGACATTTTCGGGAAATGGGGGGATGAGCCAAGCTATTCAACGTCCTACCCGTCGGTTAAGGAGAAAAGTCGGAGAGATGCTGAAGAGGCAGAGCCCATCGATCACATGGAGGAGGAGTTGTACCGAAGCCGCAAGCACAGCTCCAAGAAAGAGGAGAAGGCCAAGAAGAAGGAGAAGAAAGAAAAGTCCAGAAGGAGTCCGTCCCCTCCCACGACTTCCAGAGAGAAGGAGAGGCCGCTGTTTCCTGGAGCTTTCCCTCCTCGCGAGGAGTCGCCTGTACGACACATGTCTGCATCAAGGGAGGAATTTGAACTCAAAATCGGTTCTTTAGATGAAATGCCCAGGTACGTGTAGTAATACCCATTCATATAATGTACACTGCAACATCACCGTATTGGCCTGAATATAAGACAGTGACATTTCAGGAAAAACTAGTCACACAACCATCAGAAACTCCTGTGGGTTAAACTGGGCTAACTAAAAACCTTTTGGGCTAACAGACACACTTTAAAAAGACTTGGAAGAACTTTACTAGCCTAGCAACACTAAGGCTACAAACGACCCATAATGCAACACTTTCTGTAATCAAGTTTGCATCCAAATGTAGTAAATGTAATTTCCAGACAATTGGCAGAAGAAAATGCGAACTAATGTACGTTTCCATCCACTACTGTTACAGTAGGTGGCGCAAATTCATAGCGGGTGCCATTAAACCTTTGGCGCAGAAGAGGGCGCAGTTAACTTAATTAAAAGAGCGCCAGTCAAACCTCAAACTGTGGAAAATCATGTAGAAAACGTGATGGAAATATGGCATTTATGTTTGTTTCATGTATTAATTTTAGGAATGTTACAGTCACAGATCTGATGTTTTCCTCTTTTAAATGGACGTCATGATGTACGTCATGATTTATTCACTAAGTCTGTTTCCATTTCACTCTGTTGCATTTTCTTTAGCAATACATCAACTTTTTCACCTCAGCCAAGCGTAAAAACCTTTCTGCTTTTTTTCCAATTTTCCACTCAGGTTTTTTTACGTGCAAATTGAAATTTCAAATAGGCTGTTGGAAATGCATTTTGTAGGAGCTGGTGACCCAGTTAGTATGTACTTATCCCATTCAAAAAGAATATCTGAAGACGTGAATACGCAGTAACAGTCCTTGAATATAATACGACCCCCTTGTCTTATATTTGGGCCAATATGGTGGGTTTTTTTTGCTGTAAATCCTTATTGTACTTGTTCCTCACTTGTTCTTGTCTTTCAGCTCTTCCCTGTCTAAAGATCGCCTCATGCCCCGAGATCTGATCAATCCCACTAAGAAAGATCCAGAGTTTCGTTCCATTTTCCAGCACATTCAGTCAGCGCAGCTCCGTCGCAGCCCCTCTGAGCTGTTCGCTCAGCACATAGTCTCGATTGTGCACTACATCAAAGGTACAGTATGATCTGTGCTGTCAGATAACGAGACAACAGGATCCACTGGACGTTTCATTACTTAATGAATATGTTAGTTAGCACATCTGGTCCTCCTGTATATGAAATAATTGTCTTTTGTTCTTTATTTGCAGCTCAACACTTCCAATCCTCAGACATGACTTTAAGTGAGCGGTTTGCCATTTACCAAAGAAAAGCTGCAGAGGTAGAAATGATGAAGCCAAGGAAGAGCCCAGAAATCCACAGGTATCTACAACGTCTAGTTACCTGATCATCAGTCACTCATTCAACAAAGCATTTCCATCAGCGTCAGTCTCATTGCCTGCTGACGTTACGGCTTTTTTTCTCCTTTCTTAGGAGAATCGATGTTTCCCCCAGTGCCTTTAAGAGGCACTCTCACCTGTTTGAGGATATGGAGGAGACGAGCTACAAGGTGACCAGCCCTTTTGAAATTTGACGTATTTGGAACAAGCAAAATTTGAGACGATCCTAAGCAGCAGTGTTCAGCTTTGTGCTTTTCTTTCAAAGGATGCATATTTCTAAATCAAAAGAGCCCAATTGTGTTTTGTAAGTGCCAAGCAAGCCCCCCAGCCTATGAGATATGGTTATTGATTGGGTATGTACGAACCCAAGCAAAGGCTAAAAGGAAGTGAATTAAGATCCAGAGTCCAAGCCTCTCAAGGGACGCTTATCAGTGCCTTTACCTTGTAAGTATTTTTCCTAAAAAGTAAAAAATTAAGCCACAAAAAAAAAACAACTGTGAAATTAAATTTATTTTAATGAGCTATATGCATGCTGCTGATTTCCACAAATACTTTTATATTGAAATGTGAAAAGTCATTTTTTAAGAAGTAAGCATTTTGTATTATTTGCTACACATAGTGCCAAATTACCCATCACAGTAACGTGTAATGTAATAATTGTTAGTATTCACATTTTGTCTTTATCTCCAGAGGGAACACAGAGCTTATTTATGTTATAGATCTTTATTTGAACTGTGGATATGCTTTTTGTGTTCGTTTGTCACCAGTATAGCATTATTGAATCTGTGGGAAAATGTGCGCTTGATTGCTTCATTCAAAAATTTTTGCAAACAGCTGCTGTAGTGGCTAATAAACACACATATCTCTGCAGGATCCAAGTCAAAGGTTCAAAGGCGACGTGATGGACCTTCGCCTGGATATTGAAAGGCGTAAGAGGTTCGCTGGGAAGGAGCGCGACTACAAGCGCGAAGGCGGCAAGAGCCCAGGAGGCTCCCGAGGGCCGAGCAGAGAAAAGTCCTCTGAGAAATCTGGGAAACACCACAAGAAATCCAAGTACGTTTAGTGTGTTGTCTCAGCGACTCCACCAGAGGTCGACACAGTCTTCACACAACAGAATATTTGGAGGAGTGGTTACTGTTGTTAGAGGGGACATGATGGAGGATTCACCACCAGATTACCACCTCATCATCTCTGCTTCTTTAACACTTTAAGCATGATTTAAACACCCTTCTTCTGCAAAGAGTTCGGTGCCTCTTAGGACATACAGTTGTTGGCTTAGTGCTCATTGCATTATATACTACAGTTGTTTAGACGAGCATTTGATTAATGAGAAATACACTGCATTTCCTGCACTCCTTCAAAATTAAAGCGTCCTTGTGTTTCAACGATGAAAAGCTTGATATGAAGCAGCAGCAGTCACTTGACATAGAAAATACAGCTCTGATATGAGTGTTTAAGAGTCAGTGGATCAGAAATCAGCTGTTAGATTAAAGTTCCAACATTAATTTAGGCAAGGCAAATTTATTCATATAGCACATTTCATACCCAAAGGCAACCCAAAGTGCTTGACAGAGTACACAGGCAAAAGCACAAGAAACAAATGATAGAAACAAGACAGTAAAAACAATAAAAACAATAAAACAAGCTAACAAATAAGCACAGCTAGCATGGCTGAAACGTACAACACTATGCCTGTGTGGTAAGGCAAGTAGATTCTCCACTTACAGGAGACACTTTTGGCTAAAGGCATTAGTTCTTTCAAAATAGATTGTCTAAAAATTAACTTTACAATTTTATTTTTAATCTAAACACCATTAGAGGCTTCCTCCAGTTTCCTTTTTATCTTTGTCTTTTCAGATGCAGCAAGGATTTCTTCTTAATGCAGAGAGGAGCAGTTGAGCCTAGGTTCAATATTGGTGGAGGGGCCTGTGTTGTGCAGCTTATTTAAAGGAAGATTTTGGGGCATTGTGTTTGTTTTTGTGAAGGAGGAAGAGGTGAAAACATCAGTCATGTCTCCTGTAACCACTGTAACCACTCTTAAAACGTTCCACAACCTGCACATTCAAACTGTTTTGATACATTTTTGGCTGCAAAACTCATTTTTCTGCCATTTTTCTGCTACTCACATCCAACCTTTTACGTTTGTGCTCATAGGAAGGGTAAGAAGAAGCGGGATCGCTCTCCATCCTCCTCTTCCTCTTCCTCCTCTCCATCCCCTTATCCTCCACCTTTCAGAGGTAAAGAGTACATGGGAGAGGGGGTGGAGCACTCGGAGGAGGGCTACAGCCACCCACGTTATCCTCCACGGGACTACAGTGGGCCCGCAGACAGAGGCCCTCGAGATTACGAGGGCCACAACGCGGAGCGAGGCCGAGGCCGCGGATTTGTAAGTTCCTGTCTGTGTCTTTCTTCATCTCTTCTGCTGTATTTGTTTGTGTTTTTTTCACTGAGGTACTGACATCTCATCTTCTTGCTATTCTCTGTCCTAATGGCAACACAGTAGACTACGCTTCTCTGCTCTGTTCCTTCCTCCTAATGCTAAAGGAACATAATGTGGATGATGATGATAATGGTGATGCAACTATCATACATATTCCATGCACTACCTGATTTTTATTAAGGTAATGTAGCGCAAATCAGTGGAACTTCACCTCATCACTAAACAAATGCCTGATTTCCATCAGTATGGCTTTATGTGTGTGTTCTGTCGTTCTCATCATCCCTGGGTCGATTTATTTTGACTCTGACTGGGACAACGTTTATAAAATATTCTTCCATCTTATTGTGGAAAGTGTGTTTTGTCCCCTTGACTGCAAGTTTAAACCCACCTGTTGTTTTTGCTCTCAGTTCCCCAGAGTCAGAGGGAGAGGCTGGAACAGGGGAAATTATCCAGGCAACAACAGCAATGGAAACCCTGCCAATATGAATCCTCCAGTGCGCCCCCCAGAGGAGGAGTGGGACCCTGAATACACTCCCAAGAGCAGGAAGTATTACCTGGTGCGTCTCTGAAGCTGCTATTTCATTTAGTGCCATACATAGACGGTTAAATGAAAACATAGGCCTTTTTCACTGAAGACATTTTGACACGAAATGAATGACTGAATTTCATTTAGCTGCTTGTCTTTCAGGGTCCTGCTGTTGTGCATGCTGGCTCACTGTCACGGCTCACTGGGGCATTTTAATAGAAAAAGAGCCATTGTTAATGTTATTTATAGTAACACCTGTGCTTTTCCTACTGTGGCATGTCAAAATGTCTGCTGTGAAAAAGGCCCATCAACCTACGCAACGTAGATTTCTGCCAAAGTTGAACCAGGTTTGTTTATTTCACACGGGATTTCTATTTGTGCTGTTTTTGATTTGAAGTGGGCGGGGTGCACCGATCAGTATTTAGCAACATTTCAGTAAAACAGTTGTTGTTGTCAATCAAAACCGCAGCCACACACTCGTGATGAAGGAGATTAGCTGAGTTTTAAGGTCTTAACTCTTATTAAATAATAACTACGGATGTTTTTTTTTCCTCCACAAATACTCATGTTTTGATTTGACTTTAATTGATATGTTCCTATTAATGTTCAATTTAACAATTAAGATTGTAGGCCAGTCTAAAACCACTGTAGTCCTCATGTTTAATGTTTTTGGATATATCCACATTCAAATATGAAATAAATGGACTCAAACAACTTCCTAAATGTTGGAATCTGGAGAATTTATGATTGTCTTAAAGCCCCATTGGAGCAATACTCCTTTTTTAAAGATTAGTTTTAGGCCAGTTTTGCCACATTATAGCTGACGGTACAGAGGCCGGCAGGACACGAGAGAGGGAGTGTATGACGTCTCCAGGCAGAATCAGACCGGGGACGTTGAGGTTATATTGTATTTTACCTTTAAATTGTTTTCTGAGTTTTAACTTTTTAACAACGTACATGAACCAGCATAGAACCCAATTCTTCTTGTCTAAACCAAACAATTTCTCATTTCTGCTTCCGGCTGCATAAACTGCATCACTGGGAAACATCTATTTTTCCTTGAAAGAGCACCTGACGCCAGTTGTAGCTAATATAAAGCTTTCATGAAGTGAAGTGTACCAGAGTAAAGGGTGTAATCTTGACTGAACTCAGCTCTGGACCAACTTCTTCATATTTATTTAATGTAATTATATATGTAATTATTGCATATTATTTATTTAAACAACAAAAATGCTTAAAATGTGTAAATAAATATGAAGAAGTTTTAAGTTGATGCAGAGTTGAGTTTTGGGGATTGGGACAAGGACAAGTCAGCTTTTTTTATAGCACATTTCAAACACAGGCAATTCAGAGTGCTTTATATAATATCAATTAAGATAAAATAATTTTAAAATGAGATAATAGTTACATTGCAGTTACAGTGCAGTAATAAGTTGTAAGTTGACAATGCCACAAGGAAATAAAGTGCATTAGAGAAACCAATCAAGCAAAGGCAGAGGAGAACCAGCTCAATGATCCTGCTGTTTAAAGGACTTCTGATTTTCTTATTGTCATCTTGACCTTTAACGTTGCTCCTTTCGCCTTCCAGCATGACGATCGTGATGGCGAGAAAACCTGGATCGACAATCGCGGAAGAGGCCGGGGCTCCTTCCCGCCTCGCCGGGGACGCTTCGTCTACCGCAAAGGAGGCAGCAGCCCGAAGTGGACCCACGACATGTTCCAGGGAGGGGGAGAGGGGGAGCTGGGAGACGACGGCATAGAAGTAGACCGCAAAGAAACCAAGAATGCTGGAGAGGCCTCTGCCCCGAAGCAGTAGACCACTCAACTCCACCATCAGCATCTACATATTCACGAGCGTCTCCGTATCAGAACGGTTACAGTGACGATGACGGGGTTATTCTTCTTCTTCCTCTTTCCCCCTCCACGTCACCCCATCATTCAATGGTTAAAAATGTGTTCAGTGAGTTTGAGCCTTCTCACAGTTAAAGTGAAGAAAGAACTGTAACTGACTTGAATGACAAGCAGCACTCTGTGAGGTTAGCTTCATTTCAGAGTTTTTTGTTTTTTTAATGTGACAGTGAGTTTTGTTTTTGCAGCTGGTCGACTTACTCGTATCTTTTTAAGGGAGAAATTACTGAGGCAACAAAGATAAATATTCTCTGGAAACATGAGAAAATAAGAAATGCATTTGTGCCTTAGAAAATAATAAAGTAACGTGTTTGAAGGTACAGCTCTGTACCTGTTTGTCAGTGTAGGAAGGCATTAGATGAAGTCCATGTCATTGGTTTTCTTTCTTTGTGTTTGGGGCCGTGATAAATCTTTGTTACTGCATGAAACGTTTGATTCATACCTCGCCTCGCTCCACGGGACCAACCAGAAGTGGGCTCAGGGCTCATGATCGTCAGGTTATCAAAAACACGAAAGTTACTATCTGTTGAACCCCTGAACGATTGGTGTCACTTATATAATGCGAGCTTTTTCATATAGTGCCACTTCACCTGTTATTTCTCATTAGGAAGTGAAGACATTTTCTATGTGTGCGCGCTACAGTATATTCTCATTGATTGTGGGTGTTTTCAGTAAAAAAAAAACAACTGTAAATTGTAAAGAATTGACATCAGAATCCCCTGATTTGCTTTAGACTGAACACACATGTAGGTTTTTCTGCCTCTGTCATATCAATTTAGGTAAGTGGCTACTTTTTTTTTTGTTTAGATTTTTAATAAGAAAAATGGATAGTTATTACAAAAGGCTAATACATGTATAGAGTTATAAGACCTAAATTATTGTAATCTTAGCATCTGGTGGAAGGAAAAATAAAAACTGAACAGTTCTTTTTTTAAATACAACAGTTGCAGTAATCCCCTCACAAAAACACAACTGTCAGAATATGAAAAAGTGAAAAATCCTAAAATTAGTGACAAAACACTTTGTCAAAGGCAAAGATGAAAGTATATATTTTTAAGAGGAGTTGACACAAACTAGAAGTAGTTTTGTGAATCTCACTGTGCTGCTTCGTCCCACTTTTGACTACATACTGCATGTACTAAGCAGAACCGAAGGACTGTTTTTCTTTTTGTTTAATCTGAAAACTTTTTTACTGTTCAAGAGCTTTTGAAGTACTTGTCTTTTAATTTTCAATAGACTTTTTTTTTTCTTTGATTCAGGGTAATTCTGAGTGATTTTTTTTTTTTATTTTTATTTTTTTTAGATCTACAAATGAACAGACTGTAGAGATGTTAGATGGCCCACTGTGTTGAATGGTTTGTAATTTACTTCATTGTTTGGGGGTCTCGCATTACCCCGCTGCAGTCTGTGGAAAAATATTAATAGTTGAAAAAAATCAACCCGGTTTTTTTCCTTCATTTCTTTTTTTTTCTCTTCTGACTTATTAAAACTCAATATGTATAAAAGTATTGGTGGTAACTTTAAGCACATTTTATTAAGGTGAGAAAATAAGCATAAAGCATTGTAGGGCTGCTAATGATTATTTTCATTATCCCTTAATCTGTCTATTATTTGATTGTTTTGTCTATAAAATGCCAGAAAGTAGTGAATAATACCCTTTATAATTTTCCAGAGTGACGTATTTGAATGGCTTGTTTTATCTGACCAACAGTCCAAAACTCAAAAAATAAGTATTCAGTTTACTGTCACTTTTCTATCAGGAGAAGCAAATCTGAACATGTTTGAGAAGCTGGAACCAGGAACTGTTGGAAAAACTCCTGCAACGATTAGTCGATTGTCAAAATAGTTAACAGTTGATTTCAAGCAAAAATACGAGACATTTCTTAGTTTCAGTTTCTCGGTTGTGAGGATTTGCTGATTTTCTTTGTCATATGTGATCGTAAACTGGTCGTTTTTTTTTGGGTCTGGGACTGTTGGTCAGACAAAACAAGTCATTTGAAGACATGAACTCAGGCTTCAGATAATAGTTAACAGGCATTTCTCACTTTTTTCTGACCTTTTATAGACCAAACGATTTATCAGTCACATGAGAAAATAAACAACTAATCCATTAATCAACAGGTTGTTTCAGCTCTACACCTTACACCAAATAAGGAAAGACTTCTTCTTTATATGTTATATGGGCTATGCATGAACAGAAAAAGCCCAAACATTCACAGATGCAAACAAATCTACAGAATCTGTTATCCTACATAGTGCTTATGTTTGTGACTCTTGAGGTCGAACTTCCTGTTATGAACAAACTGTTAGAAAACTTCAATAACAGAAATCCTAATAGACTAAAGGGATCTGGGAGGGGTCATGTAAACCGTGACGTCAGCACCAGATACCGAACATTTGAAAATTAATTGTGTTTAACCCTTTTTAGCCGTGCATGGGTTAATGATGTCCACCATGTTGGTCCAGACTGAAATATCTCAACAGCTACTGGATTCAACACTTTGGTTTATGGCCTATGACCATGTTAACACGCTAAACTATAATGGTCAGTGTGGTAAACATGATACCTGCTTAACATTAGCATGATAGCATTGTCAGTGTGTTTGTGACGTTTTTCTCACTATTTTCAGATTTTTTACAAACCAAACAATCGATTAATGGAGGAAATAATCAGCAGATTAATCCATACAATTATTAGCTCCACCTCAACAACCTCCAACAGTAAAATCCTGCTTTTACATTAATGCATGAGTAATAATAATCTAATGATATAATATTTCAGTCACAGAGGGCATTTTTCTGCAATGAGTACTTTCACTACTTTTAAGTATATTTTCCTGATTATACTTGCATACTTTTACGTAAAATTTTCAATGCAGGACTTTTACTTGTAACAGTATTTTTACAGTGTACCTGGAGCCCAAAGTGACACCTTCACAACACTCTTAAATAATAATTATAATTAAAAGAAAAGCAGCAAATCCTCATATTTTAGAAGCTGGAGCCATTAAATGTTTTTGCATAAAAAATGATCAAAAGAGTTGCCAGTTAGTTTTCTGGCAATCGACTTAAGCTGTACTTGTGTAAGCTTTTGGGTAATTTAATTTATAACAAATATTTTATAACAGGGACAGGACCCAAATGCAGACAATGCAGGCTGACTGGTATAAGTACAAGTATTTGTTCAGGCAAAGGTCAACACAAGGGAAAACAGTCCAAACAGGCAAACAAATCCAGAGGGGCAGGGCAGGCAGGTCAAGATCCAGGTAAATCCAGGGCAGGGAACGGGGAAAAAACAGATCTGATGCAAATAATGACTGGAACACAAAGACATGAGGCACGTGGCATCTTTGACAAACTGGCAGAGGAACAATGGACCTGGACCACCAGTGTCTGATGAGGGAATGGGGTGCGGGTGAGGAGGTGGGCGGGGAAGCTCAGGTGAGGGGTATGAGTTGACAGCAGGTGAGATGGAAGTGGCAGGATCTGGAATGAAGGGGAGGAAAGGCTGAGGGCATCTGGTGGATGTGAGGAGAAGGGAAATGCAGGTGACTGAAGAAGGAGCAAAAACAGGACTGAGGCCATTAAAGCTGTCAGATAAGTGTAGTGCAGTAAAAAGTGCCTGAAATGTTGTGGAGTAGAAGTATAAAGTGGCAAGTACTTGAGTAAATGCACTTGGTTACATTCCACCACTGACTAGTTTATAACCAAAATACAATCTATCAGATCAGTTCAAAATCATGTTTATAAGCAATTCTCAAAAAATCCCCAAAACTCGTGAAGTATCGAGGTGGTAAAACAATGTTAAATGTGTCTCATATTGTCAGAATTGAGAGTTTTTTTTCCTCTAAAATCTTAAAACAATCTCCAGTTCAGCGAGCGCCCAGTTGTAACATAATCAGCCTTTTCATGCGCGCAGGAGGGAAAGTCCAGCCAACAGAAAGTAGACTTGTCTCCTGGGAACGTCGCTTGGATCCACATGGGGAAGCTTTGCATTGGTAACATCTACAGTACGGCCGAGGTCAGTGGCTCTTTCATAGCCAGAAACAGACGTGTGTCTTCAGCAGAGAGAGCAGCGGTGTTGGAGCTGAAACTGGGAGGGACGGTGCTGGGAACTGTGGAAAAGGGGAAACGCAGGAAGTGATGGGGTCGGAGACGCGGACTGGGAGAAGACCGGAGGGTTTCTGTGGGAAGCTGAAGTCTCAGCCCACCGCGACACAGCGCTGCGACTAATGGCTGTTGTCCTGTTTGATTAATATACTGATTAGTTTCTTGAATGATCGTTTGGTTTAATGTCCATCAAAACAAAAAATTCAGAGCCCCGAGATAATGTGTCCAAATAGCTGAAATGATTCGTAGGTTAAACAATGAATTAAAACAGAAAATTAATCCACAACCATTTTGATAATTGATCAATCGTTTATCAAATAAAAGGCCAAACAATCTTTGATTCAAGTTTATAAAATGTGAGGGGATTTGCTGCTTTTTCACTTTTGTATTGTTGTAAATTGAATGTTTTTGAGGGTTTTGGACTGTTGGTCAGAAAAATCAAGCAATTTGAAGAATTAGTTTAAAAACAATTGATTAGTCAAAAAGATTACATTAGTGGATCACTAGTACAGCCCATAATCCAATTTACTATTATGTAAGACGAAGAAATCAGCAAATCTTCACATCTGAGAAGCTGGAAGCAGAGAATATTTGGTTTTGCTTGAAAACTAAGTACATTTACTCAAGTACTGTACTTAAGTACAATTTTGAGGTACTCATTTTCTGCTACTTTATACTTCTACTCCACTCTTTTTACTTTACTTTTTACTTCACTACATTTATTTGATAACTTTAGTTACTTTGCAGATTTAGTCTAATAATACAAAATATAATCAACAAATAAATTATGATGCAATATTATAGATTAAGATGAAACTTTATTGATCCCTGGGGGGAAAATTCACAAGTGTATAAAGTAGTTAAACCACCTTCACCAGCTTCAACATTAAAGTGATGAACACATTAATCCATCAATAATTATAATCCAATAATATAATAAACATTATTCTGCATAAGTAATTTGTAAAAATAAGTACTAATACTTTTGTACTTGCAGGATTTTTTTCTGCGCTGTGTAACAAGATAAGAGTGGTATCGATTTTCTCATCTAATTCTCAGTAAGAAAGCAAATAAGCGTTTTGTGTGACACAGATAATCACTACATCCAATGATACATATACATGTTCTGTTGTTGATTCAAAAAGTGGTTAAACTTTTAATTATTCACATTGCAAAGATGATAAAATACAGATGAAGCCCAATATGTGGCATACGGAACATGTCTTATGTCAAAAGCAATGCAATACAATACAAAATCTATGGAGACCAAAAGTGTTCAATGTTAAAATTATGAAATAAATAGCAGGTCAAAGATTTAAATTATCCAGTGAAATATTTCAACATCTACTGGATGGATTGGCACAAAATCTGGTGCAGACATTCATGGTTCCCAGATGATGAACTGTAATGACTTTGGTGATCCCCTGATGTTCCTCTAGCGCCACCATGAGGTTGGCATGTGGTTTTGATAAAACATGTACCAACAACTATTGGATGGATCGTCACGAAATTTGGTGCAGACATTCATGCTCCCCTCAGGATGAACTGTGATAACTTTGGTGATCCCTTAACTTTTCATCTTGGGCCAACCATTAGCAAATGTTAGCATGCTAGCACGCTAAACTAAGATGGTGAACATGCTGAACAGGCATTGTCAGTGTGAGCATGTTAGCGTGGCGACATTAGCATTCAGCTCATGGCTAGCAAACATAAAGAAAACATAAATAACCCTGAAGAGGTAAGGAACATAAGGTTCAGCCCCCTCTCACCGCTCCAATCATTTCAATATTGAACACTTTGGGTCGCCATATAAATCAAGGTGAAAGATCTCTGTTCGACGTCCTTTGAAGTCTGCGAGGTGGATTTTTAGGGCACAGTCAACGTGTCTGTTAGTGGTAATGCACTCGTCCAATAGTCCCCGTCCCCGTGGCCAGGATGTCCGGCTGTCCGTTCCTCCAGATCTCCCTGACGATTCGTTCCCTCTCCTCCAGACGCCGCGCCTTCTCCAGCTCCTCGGCTGACGCAAACACATTCACGCTCCTCAGAGTACCGTTAGACTGGCTGCTGTGATCACTCAGGGGCCCGATTGTCACTTTAGGGACCTCCGCCTCCTCCCCATCTTCCTCTGCGATACTCCCGTTCTCCTCATCCTCCTCTTCCTCGCTGGACTCCTTCAGCTGTCTCCTCTCGGGGGAAGGGGGGGGTCTGCTGCGGCGGCGAGTCCTGCAGGTGATGCCAGCCACCAGGAGGCACAGCGCCATGAGCAGGCCGAAACAGACGCCCATCATGAAGTAGAGGGCGAAGCTCTCTGGATTGGCTGTGTGGGCAGAGAAACACAACAGACGGGTTTGAAATGAACCCAACAAAAGTAACAAATAAACAGCAGTGAAAAGTAACTAAGTACTGCAGTACTACAGTTTTGAGTACTTTACTTGAGAATTTCCATTTTATGCGACTTTATACTTCTAGTTAAGACAAGTTGTCGTTTTTAGTACACTTAAGTTTTTGTACGGCTTAAACAAACGAGATGTAAGGTGTTAATTTGTGAGATTTTGTTACCTTTGAACAGAGCCAGGCTAGCTGTTTCCCCCTGTTTCCAGTCTTTGTGCTAAGCTACGCTAACCGTCTGCTGGCGGTAGCTTTATATTTGGCGAATGGACATGAAAGTGGTATCAGTCTTCTCATCTAACTCTCAGCAAGAAAGTGAATTAAGTGTATTTCCTTTAATGGTTTTTAGAGGCCTGAAGAAGTAAAACTAAACAGTATTTGTCAAGAAAAAATGTGAAAAACTAAATTTTGTGTGGCACAATTTAGTTTTTTTCTTATTTCCATCATCTTGTGACCCCATAGATTCATGTCGCAACCCCTTGATGAAGCCCCGAGCCCCAGGTTGGGAACCACAGGTATAGACCACACTGAGTTTTTACCTGTGATGTGAGCGTAGGTCGCCATGCTGTTACTGAGCAGCTCCATGTCTCTCTTAACGGGCTCCATCCTGATTCACTGTGGGTTCAAATATCTACCATCTCTTTCACAACCTGGACTCCTGGACTATCCACCAACGACCGATCCTGTCACAAACAAACACAAGCAGACTTAGTTTAGCGTTAATATTTCAATGTGATATAATATTCTTTGTTGAAGGAACAAATAGTGTCACTTTCAAAGCCACTAGGGAAGTCTGAGCTCATCCAAGATGCCGAAAGCGTGACAAAATGTGTTCCCCACCCATCATTGCTGTGATCTAAACTGGTGTCAGAGGTCAGCAGACAAGGACATTGTGTTCCTCGTAAGTGTTTTACACTCGGGCCTGCGGTGAGGACGGCAGCGTGGGGCCCTGTGTGTCCGATGGGGATGTTTATATTTATGACATCAATGACTGAGGAGGCTCTTTTCCGGCGTCAAGCAAAAAAAGGTTTTTCCCACAGAAAAAGTGGCATGACAGATTTCACATGTTGCTTGGAAACTCCAGCTAATAACAAAATGTTATTACAGTTCTCTGAGTTTTGAATGATGGTAAGGCACTTTTTAAGAAGGGTTTATGAGTTTTAACTAATGGCTTTATTTATGGTTAATAAATTGTAAATCTGTGATGCTTTATAGATCAGTTCTACGACATTCATTCAGAACCATTTTTGCCAGATTGTGATAATCCCTTTTGCTGTTTTTTATGGGAAAAGTGACAAAAAATAAGTGTTTTTTAAAAGAGTCAGTGTGCATCCTAGAAATGCTTGATTTTTGTGTGTGCTGTTGATGGACACTATTGTCCCACAATGCAATGCACTGAGGAAGCAGAGGAGCTGCTCACAGCTGCAGAAAATTAAAACTAATTGTGGATGTTGGTGAAACAGCCTCGGGGACAATTCAGAAAACAAAAAATAACAAATCTTTGGGAAAAAACAAACATTCTGATGCTTATTTGTGAAGTTTAATTGGCAGTGACGTGCATCAGCACACGTATTGTATGATTTCCTGTTAGTATAAAACGGTTTTGTTGATTTATTGTGTACTACCTGCAAAAACAGTCACAGTGACGATGCTAACATGCTGACATTTAGCAGGTATAATGTTTACCATGAAGTTTAGCATATTTGCTCATTAGCACTAAACACAAAGTACAGCTGAGGCTGACGTTTGTACTAAATTTCATGACAATCCGTCCAGTAGTTACAGGGACATTTCACTTCAAACCACAAATGTGAACCTTGTGGCGGCGCAAGAGAAAAAGTCAGGGGTTCACCAAAGTCATTAGGATTCATCCTCTGGGAATAATGAATGTGTGTACCAAAATTTGTGCCAATAGTTGTTGAGATATTTCAGTCTGGACAAAGCGGAGGACTGACCGACCGACAGACGGACATTGCCATCCCTACAGCTACGCGGCGAGCTAAAAACTCAGCAGTAACATGTCTTTCCAGAAGCTATGTCCCTGGTTACTCTGGATAATCCTCAGACCTCAGTGAAACTACTTTTAGTCCCTAAAAATGTAATTTGGGTGAACCGATCCTTTAAGAGAGTGAGAAACTAAGAGTTAGATGAGGCTAAAGTGGGGGATTTGGTATGCAACCCTGTCACAGATGGTCCCACAGTTACAGTAAAGCTTGATGTAAGCATGGTGACTGATATTTCCCACCCCCTCACATTCCCTGTCATTACAACAACAATGTGCGTGGGAGCCAAATGTTTTTCTTTCTGGTGCTTTCTCTCCGGGGAGAACGAAATCATGCCCTGCTCCAATCGCTGCCGCTGGGGGCTTGAGTCGCTCTCCCACCCTGATCTTTATCCTGGTGATTCTTGGCAGACCCTGTACACTCTCAAAGGCTTTTTTTTTTTTTTTGGGGTGGGCAATTACACTGGTAGTTGCTTTGGTGGCTGACTCAGGGTCCATTGACTCATGGGAACCAGCGGGTCTCAACCAGCGCTGCCTTCTGTTCGGCATTTAACTCGCAGACAGAAGAAGCACGACTCCATCTGCACCCTCAATTTGCGGCCCCCAGACCTTAACAGCATAAGTGGGCAATTTAGTTTTTGGTTCAGCTGGTGTAAAGTCAAACAGTGTTTGTTTTAATTAAAAAAAGGCCTTTACAGCCAGTAGTTCTACATGCCCACTATCAGACTGTAGCATTTATCACACTGCAGATATCACTTTCTTATCAAGTCATATTTTTTCTGTTATTTCGAGTCTTGTGTATAATAGTTTGACATTTTTGGGTTATATTCGCTTTCTTGCTGAGAGTTAGATGAGAAGATTGATACCACTCTCGGGCTCTGTCAAAGGTAACAAAATCGTAACACCTCTAAAGCTCACTAATTAACGTGTTCTTTGTGTTTGTTTAAAACCGACGTGTAAAAACAACAATTTGCTGTTTTACAGGGGGTTTCTTGCAGCAGTTGCTCCTGACCAAGAAACTGTTTGGCACACGACGCCTCGTAAAACAGCAAGTAGTCGGTTTTTGTACACAGTAAACAAACAAGATATAACATGTTAATTAGCGAGTTTTAGAGATTTTGTTTCCTTTGGACAGAGCCACGCTAGCTGTTTCCCCCTGTTTCCAGTCTTTGTGCTAAGCTAAGCTAACTGGCTGCTGGCTGTAGCTTCGCATTTACAGAACAGTATCTATCTTCCCATCTGACTCTTGGTAAGAAAGCGCAAGCATCACTTTCTTAAAAGGAGTGGAACAGTCTGTTAGTGCAGGAAGAATATTTCTGCTAGTTTCCCAGGCGAATCACCTTGTTTCATTGCAAAATCAAGTTCGACTTTTCTTGATTCTCGTGCAGTAACCTGTCTTATTCTTTCATGTTTCAAGCTCCAGACACTCATTTCTGGAAACTTCTTGAAACAAGCTGATTTCTACTGGAAACAGGTTGAAATCATAATTTTTTCTTCCTGTTTTAAGAAAATAAGATTTTTAGGCCTTAACTACAGACAGAAGGGATACAATGGAGACTTTTGTACAAACAACACTAATAAGTTTTAAAAATTGTGTCCTTGCAGAAGCACACTCTTGTTCTGTTTTCTCTCTTTCAGAATAACACTATACATATATTTTTATGCAGAGCTCCACAGAACTGCAGGCAGTTTGTGGTGAAGTTTGTCCAAGCTGGAAGCACAACACAAATACCAGAGGGAGACAAATGTCCATTTTATGCAGCCGCAGTCTCGGGCAGACAGATTTAACACCTAACATTTCCAGACAAGTCCAGTAACTTCTCGACTTAACTTATACACATGCAAAGGCCGGCAGCTGTAGCTGTTTATGTAACCCCATGAAATGCACTCGCGTTCAACCCTCCCACATTTCCTGCTTAGATAATCCTATTTAAGTCAAAAGATGAAACCTGAAACCACTGAAAATAAGACTTATTTAACAGTAGTCAACCCTGCTTCCACTAAATGTTTACAGTCTCTAAGAGAGGGAGTTGCTGTCAAAAATACTTCCATCAAGCACAGAAGAAAGTGGATAAAAGAGGTCTCAAAAAAGTATAAGAATATATGAAACAAGCTGTGTTTTCTCCTTCAATTTATGTTCAGTGTTGATGATTCTGGGCACGTTGTAGCTATTGCTCCTATAAAGATTTTTTATGGTCTGTGGTATTGTAAAGAACATGGTGCAGGCCCTACTAATAAACTAGTCTGTTGCCTTGTTTATTGCCTGCAGTATATTTGTGAAAATGTAAAAATGTTTAAAAATCAGAGTTTGTAAAAAAGGTCTGACAGACAATTCTCCTGACAGAAATCCCCCTGTAATGTGCAATAAAAGCTTGATTTACATGAAAATTAAATATATTTGAAGAAAAAGAGTAAAAGATAAACATAAACATCTGAAGTCAGACCATCACTCACCTTGGTCCTGGATATGAGCTGCACAGCTTGACTAACACAAAGTTTCCACTGAAAAACAAAGAATGCAGAGCCAGATTTGGACCTGGTCTGTCAGCCAACACTTAGATAAGATCCCATAATGTGGACAGAGAGGCAGTGAGAGGCTGTCTGTCACTCAGTGTTCGTGACAGAGGAGCTGATGTGGCTGCTGGACTGTCAGAGAAGGAGCAGCCCTCCACTATGATCCCCTCCCTGTCATCCTTCAGGAGGAGGAGGACCAGCCAGAAACGCTCCAGACTCGTGTTGAGGAAGGAGGTGTTTCCTTTTCCTGACTCACACATGTACCACTGGCATCTGATGCCAAAATAAAATAAAATAAAAGCCCCAAAATGCAAACCGCACTATAGAGAAATCACTGGAGTTTATTCTGCCTCTGTGCAGATTTTAAGCCGCTCTGCTGACCAGAGGGAGGTGATCTCTCCTCTGCTGGCCACAAACAGTGAGGTCTGTTCACTGTTAAGCCAGGAGGGTGGAACAGGAAATAGCTAGTCGGCTGCCATGGGCACAGGGCCGCGGTGCTTCGGGGGCTCGTGGATTAATTGAGCTCTTTGTATTTTAATCTCAACGTTGAGGGAGGGAAAAAAGAGCCAACAGAGTGTATTAAGTAAACAGTGGAGCAGCTCGCAGTGCAGACGAGCAGGTGCTGTTGTTTGGTCGAGTCCAGTGGTGGAAAGTAATTAAGTACATTTACTCCTGTACTGTAATTAAGTACTTCTACTCCACTACATTTCACCTTTTTTGTCTTTACTCTTTAACTGCATCTTAACTGGATATATAGGTTTGTATTTATTGTTGTAACAATGTTTTCATGCTGCCCTCTTGAAAAATCTCAACAAGACTCTTACCTGGTTAAATAAAGGACATTAAAGTAAATTAAAGTATAATATACAATGCAGTCTTATTGATTAATCCAGTGGTTCTCATCCTTTTTGGCATGTGACTCATTACAAATAAACTCTGTCTAGTTGTGGCACTTTGTTACGTTTCAGATGTCTGTTCGTTGTTTGCAGTTTCACCAAAGAGACATTTCACCTCTAAACATTTTCCCACAGTTTAATTTAAATAATTGATTGAGGCCTAAAGAGGTAAAGTCCAAACAAGTAAAAAGTCCTTTATTTAAAATCCTACTTAAGTGAAAGTACAGAAGTATTATCAGTATCAAAAGTAAAAATACTCATTCTGCAGAAAAATGGCCCCTGTGACTGATTTATTATTATATTGTACGTCAACAGAACGTTATTACTAATGCATCAATGTGTAAGGTTGAGATGGAGCTACTTTTAAATACTTTATATACAGTCCAGTCCAGTGGCTCCCAACCTATGGGTGGGGCCCCTCCAAAATGTCACCAGATAAATCTGAGGGGTCGTGAGATGATTAACGGGAGAGGAAAAAACAAAAAAAAAAACAAAGCTCTGACACACAAATGTTTTAATTTTTTGGGACTTTTCTCAAATCTTTTTTTTTTGCGAAATATTGGAACATTTTATGTCTTTGGGCCTTAAACATCATCATTTAAATGAAAACATCTGAGAAGTTTAGAGTTGAAATGTCTCTTTGCTGGAACTAAAAACAACTCAGACATCTTAAATGTGTGACACAGGATCTCAACTAAACACTGTTTTTTTTAATAAGGGGTCACAAGCCAAAAAGGTTGGGAACCACTGGTTTACTCTTTAACAATGCGTTGTGTTTTATAACTTTATGTAAAATCTTAATCTGTAAAATAACTAGTAACTAAAGCTGTCAGATAAATGTAGTGAACTAAAAAGTACAATATTTCCCTCTGAAATGGAGTGGAGTAGAAGTAAAAAGTAACAAACTACAAATACTCAAGTAGCTCATAACTGCACTTATGTAAAGTACTTTAGTAAAGGACCTTTACTTTTGATGCTTTAAGTACATTTTGCTGATAATACTTATGTACTTATAGCAGGACTTTCATTTGTATGGAGTATTTTTACATTGTTGTACTGGTGCTTTTACTTAAGTAAAGGATGCGAGTACTTCTTTGACCACAGGTGGAGTCTGTGACACTAAATCAGGCCGTGTTATGTATTGTAAAAGAATTGTTTATGCGGTTGAGCCTCTGTAAAGTGCTATTCTGAGTTTAGTGAGTGTTGATGTGGCGCTCGGTCGTGTTTTTAGCAGAGCAGTAAGCAGTCATTATGTGGGCTGCTGTCATTCAGACGCTCTCAAGGTTGGTTTTAAAGCAGTCAAGAGCAAAATATGTCCCTAAAAACACACTGAGGCCACAGCCAAAACAATGATTCAACCGCCAAGGGACATTCCTGTGTGCATATTGCTCTTAATTTAATGTGTTTCACTCAGTTTAAATGACATGGCTGGTGAATGCCCTCCCATCCATCTACAGTGGAGGATTTATCTGCCTCTTCCTGTGTTATGTCAGGTCTGTCCTCTCCCTGACGCTGTGTAGGAATAACACACCCCACTGCAAATTCCTCAAATTCCCAATCGTATTTATGTATCAGGAGAACACTGAGACGGCAGTTTCCAAGCGAAACACTCTCTTCCTTTCACCCGCTCTGCTGCTTCCCATTGGCTGAGCGCAGCCCCATCCTGGCCGGCTGGATGTCACAGCACCAATCACAGGAGGAGAGAGTGACAGCTCACTGGCGCATGCACTGGAGATGTTTGCGAGGTGGAAGCTGTGGAAACACGCCTGCTTGTTTTTCGCTCCACCAGACTGGCACTGATCATGACTAATGTTTTCCTGCATATGGGCAGTTATTAACTTTGGGCTGGTTTTACAGACAGACAGATGGGCTTTGTGGTGCATGACAGGATTTAGTCGAGAGCAAATACACTGACACTCTTGGGACGCGCATGTTAATTGTAATATGTTCCATTTAATTTTAATAAAGTGGTTACGCGCTGGAACAGAGATGTTTTTTGGGTTAATTGTAAGCATCTTTATTCATAATTCCTGTGTGTATTTCAAAAAATGGTTCTTACCTCTTCAAAGTAAAAAATAAAAAATGTTTTACATCAATTACAAACCTCAAATATGATTACCAAAACACAAAGACACAGTATTCAACTCATTAGCTAGTCCAGTGGTTCCACACAACAGCCCTGGTATCGCTGTACATGTCAGCTGATAAGTAACAAGAAATACAAAGATACTGTATGTTTGAGGTCATTTAGAAAGTGTCTCAATTACATAGTTTGTCCATCAGAGAACTGACAAGATTATTTTTCAACTGTAAAAGGTCCCGCTCAGAGCATTTCTTGATCACAATTCTTTTAAAGACAAATAGAAAAGATCCTAACTATTATGATAATCGATTAATTGTTTCAGCCACTTTTCAGTCGTTCTCTGGTTTCACAGATGTCAGTATTTGCTGCTTTTCTCTGTTTCATATCATTGTAAACTAAATATCTTTGGGTTTTAGACTGTTGGTCAGATGTAACAAGACGTCAGAAGACGTCATTGGACTTAAAAATTACAAAGGTCACTTTTCACAGATTTGTGACATTCAAGAAAAGAGATAAAGTCAAGAAAATAACCCAAAACAGCGTTAATTGCAACCCTATTTATGCGTTTATGTAAAAAATAGAGTTTCAGACAATATACGGTATTTGATTTTTTTTAACTCTCAAATATTGTTATTGGTATCAGCCTCAAAAATCCAGAATTGATCAGACTATTATTGCCAACCTTTTCAGCTTGTGACCCCTTAAAATCAATCAATGTCAACTTGTGACCCCTTATCAGAGGTCGTGGCCTTAGTCTGCACAAGTTGTTTCAGCTGAAGGATTTTTAGAGGCCTGAAGAAGTATCCACTATTTCACACTAACAAAAAAAGAAAAAAGTCAGAAAAACAAAGTATCTTTGTGTAACTGACATATTTTTCGTTCTTATCCCTTGAATCATTTTGTGACCGCTCAGATTGTAAACTGCTGGTCTAGTGTGATGCTTGTATTTTTGGACTCGTCTGAGCCTTGCACAAGCAGTACCCAACTGAGTTTTGTTTCCTTCTATGAAAAAGAAAATAAGTTATTTTGTGTTCTTGGCGTACTCTTTTCTGCCTCCTCCATGACTGGCAAAGTTGCGGACGCGGTGGATCTTGGCCAGCTGGCTCTGCATGGTCTTTATTATGTCCATGTGGTCTGGGATGTGAACGTAACGGACGTTCCTGCCGGTGATAAACAGGTCCTGCAGCTGAGTGAGCTGACCCCGTCTGTCCCGGTACAGCACATCCTCCAGACGTATGTTCATGAAGGCGTCCACGTTGACCACGCGGCCCCGCGCCGTGCTCTCGTTCTTCAGGTCCACCGTGGTCACCTCTCCCTGCAGGCCCTGCAGCAGGACCACCATGCTGTTCTCTGCGATTGTGCGCTCCCGGATGGAGTTGATGACTTCAGTTGGCCCCGCGGCCGACGCCGGGGATTCAGTTCCCTGTGACTCCATGGACTCTGATGAAGAGGATCTCCAGAGGTCAGGGATACCTGCAGACAGGCTGAAGATTAACTAATACCATACAATTCACTGGCAAAACTGAGAGCTGTTATTTATGTGTAATATGTTTTATTGATGTTTGTCTACAGTATGTATGATATCCGTCTATGTGTAAAGATATCGTGAGCTGAGCCTCGTCATGATGCTCTACCAAAAACTAATGTCCTGTGGTCATTAAAGTAAAACTGAAGTGAATAGAAACCAAAAACTGGGAAATGTAAAAACGTATATTTAGAGCTGAGAAGAGCAGTAAAACTGCAGTAGCAACATGCTTCGTCAGTGAAAAGCTTTAAAACATCCCTCATTTGTACACTGTTAAATTCCAAACAATGTAAATTAGAAAGAGAAAATTTGAAAATACAAGCAAGGAACAGGTTTAAGTTATTTAAAAAAAAAAATCACCTTGATCAAATTGAAAATAACCTACACTTTTATCTCTCCAATTAGGCACTTTTAGGCACAATTAGCTCAATTGTATTGTAGCTTATGATGATGGTCTTTTTTCACACATGGACACGGGCTTCAGCACCTCTGCATTTAATAAAGCACTAATTAAGAGTCAGCCAGCATCTCAGAGACAAGTGGAACACGTATTAAGAGACTCGGCAGTCATTGTGGTAATCTAACTTAAGCTCAGGACAGAAAAATAATAATAACAATAATAACTTTATTTGCATAGCACCTTTCATGCAAAGATGCAGCCGAAAGGCAAGATAGTATTACTCTGAGAAATGTGATATCTCTAGCAAACCTTAGCAGATAGAGAATATTAGTATTTTTAATTACTGTCCCTCACACCAACAACAAACTTGCAAGAACTCTTATCAAAAAGGTCTCGTTTGTTTCCTAACTTTGGTCACAATTGATAAATTATTGATACGGGCTAATACGGGTGTGAAAAATGTGATATTGGTACAGGTTTATGGAGGATAGTACAGAGGAGGCTGCTAATCTCGCCCATGCGTCTTCACCTTAAAATGACCATTTTTATTATGGGACACTGGTAGGAGTTGAATTAGCAAGCTTTTCCGTTAGCTTCAGCAGCGACGCAATTAAGCACGACAGAGCCTCCAGAGAGCGCGCACCACACGGTTACTCTCTGGTGTTGTGTGTGACAACTACCTGCGTCAGTTAAATCCTTATTTCACGCGAAAACCCGCCCCGCAAAATCTGTCCAGGCGGCGATGACTTCAGCAAGTTGGGTTTCCCGCAAGAAGTCCGAACCGGGAAGCGCAGCGTGATGACGTTTGACTTTGCGTCGCAGATTCGCTTGAACACAGACCGACAGCGCCCCCTGCAGGCTGATCTTTAATGTTTAAAATCCTGAATGTTGTACAGAATAAGACCACACATTCTCCATTTGATGCAACTGCATTCATCTGTAAAAACGTGTTGTCATTGTATATAAATAAATAAATACATACATTTATATACATTTATTTAATCAGGAGAGGGCCTCACCAAGTTTAAAAATCTCTTTCACAGTCATGTGTCCTGGCCAAGATAGCAGCCGCTCATACAAAATATATAAGACAAAATTACGATGAATTAAATAGAATATTCATAGAATCATAAAGGATCATAATTATGATCAGAAGGATCATGTAAAATTGATGAAACAGCAATAAATATACCATGTCAAGGAAAAATCTGATAAATACAAGGGATAAATACAATCATAAATTTGCATACAATAAATTTGCAAACAGTAATATGATAGTTTCTGTAAGTTATTTATAATGCAAAATTTTTTTATTTGGGATATCCTTTGGGAAATTTGATATGTATGCACCAGATTTGCTTAAATCTCCAGATCCAAAGGCAATAAAAATTTAATCATCTTAAAAATGAATGAATAACAGAGAAATTAAATAATTTCTGACTGTCCTGGAGCCAGATCAAGATCCCTGCATCAGAACAATTAATTTAGTCTTACATTGTGTGTAAAAAGCAGAACACAAACAAAATAATATGAATAAATGCTTTATTGAAAACATAAAATTATTATAAAGAAAATACATTATCAAATATAGCAGGTCTTACAATTTGTTGTCCGTTCATGTGGGACTTTTCCAAGTGCTAGTAATTAAAAAACATAAATACATTAAAAAGTGTTTTGTCTAAAGTCAGTCAGTGCATAAGTGCAACAGTATGAGTGATTTATATTTATCTTACTCTCTAATCTGCGTCAATGTTAAACAGCCGAGTGTAGAACTGAATACATCAACAACTGCATATTTTACATATTAAACAGAAGCTCACAGTGATCTGATTTGACCTGAGATAAAGACTCCAGAGAGTTAGGCAGTAAAGTAAAGTTGAAACAATAAATGTGTCCGACCATCTCATTGAAACGACACAACAGGGTCAGAGGTCGTCCATCATGGCCAGCAGGTCGTCTCCTTTGTTGCTGCTGGGGTTTTCAGGCTGCTCTTCTCGTTCTGCAAACTGTCCGGCGATTCGAGCCAGCTCGGTCGCAGCCTGTTCATCCTGAATCAAACAAAACCCAAACATCTCAACTCCTCACATTATTCATAATTAACAAACCAGCGATGTGGTCGTTATTAAGAGGGTGGCTAATAATACAGTCTATAAAGGAAAAGTGGGAATTATTATGACCATATCCTCAAATATCACATTTAATCTACTTATTATGATATGAATTCATATCAATTGCACTATGTCAGCCTGAAAAAGGTGTGTGAATGCTGTTTTTAACATGCTGCAAGTCACCTCTCATGTTTAGAAGTTTCTTACAGACAGTTTATAACTAAAAGCTGTTTGGCAACAGAATACAGTATAACATCACCCTTTGCATTACCTGCACTGCTTGAATATTTATCACTCCAAACAAGGACTCCTCAGCTCCACCTGAAGCTCCCCTGTTAACCAAAATAAAAGTCATATTTGTGGGAATTAATTTAATTACAGATAAAAGAAAAGAAAAGAAAAGAAAAGAAAAGAAAAGAAAAGCACTCACGCCTCCTCCTCTTCTTCGTCTGTAGTAAACAGGTTGATCCGAAAGCCAGTTTCAGCTTTGGGCATGTTCTCGGCCTTCATGCTGCCCATCAGACGAGACAGCAGGTTCAGCTCCTCTTTGGCCAGCAGGTTGGGAGTGTTATCTGTCTGCAGCAGGATGGAGGTGCACAGGAAGGTTATACATGAACAGGAAGACGGTCTCAAGCCTAGAGTACACTGTAACCAATGCATAATCAAAAGCCAAAGAAATGTGAGGAGAGAAATGTGCAGTGATGGAAAAAGTATTCAGATCCTTAACTTAAGTAAAAGTGGCAATATCACATAGTAGAAATACTCAGTTACAAGTAAACGTCTTGCTTTCAAAATATTATTTAAGTAAAAGTACACAAAATTACTTACAGTAACAAAAATAAAGGTACTAGAAAAATGTTATATATCATTAAATATTGTATCATTTGATTATTATTACTAATGTATTAATTTGTAAGCAGCATCTTAATGTTGTAGGTGGTTGAGAGAGAGAGAGAGAGATACTTTGAACTACTTTATATACAATTAGGCAGTTTAATCTCCAACAATGCATCCTATTTCATAAGACGATCATATGGTTTGTATGTAAAATCTGAATTTGCAAAGAAACTAGTAACTATAGCTGTCACACAAATGTAGCACAGTAAAAAGTACAATATTTCTTGGTGAATTGTAGTGGAGTCCAAGTATTTAGTAAAGTACAAGTACCTCAACATTGTACTTACATACAGTACGCTCCACCACTGGCATTGCACTTATACTGTATATTCATGTAAAAATTTGAGCTGCTGTGAGAGGCGAATTGTAAAACACTTTGGTTAAAAGTGCTTTATAAATGCATCCATTTACCGTTTAATGAGGGCTCCTTTGCATTTAGGTGTGCCAGTAAGCATGGATGTATAAACAATGGGCCCGTGGGCAGTGGTGAAATGTACTAGTACTGTACTTAAGTACAAATTCGAGATACTTGTACTTTACTTGAGTATTTCCATTTTCTGCTACTTTATACTCCACTACATCTCAGAGGTAGCAGTAAAATGCAACATACACATTAATGCAGCAGTAATTTTAATCCAAAAACATCATATATAATAGTAACCTAATACTAACCCTAACACTGACAGGGACCATTTTACTGTAGAATGAGTACTTTTGATACTTTAAGTAAATGTTGCTGTTTATACTTACATACTTCACTTAAGTAAGGTTTTAAATGCAGGACTTTTACTTGTAGTGGGGTATTTTTCACAGTGTGGTATTAATACTTTTACTTCAGTAAAGGATCTGAATACTTCTTCCTCCACTGCCCACTTCTTTTATGTGGTATTTTGCAGGTTAAGCTGAAGTTCTGCTGTTGGTTGAACACAAATTCTGAACCTCAATATTTTAGTCAGGCTGGAGATGAAGAGAGGCTGTACACATCTTTCCCAAAGCTACACCTCTCCATAGACACTGTGGCACACTATACAAAATATTACAGAAAACCATCAATGGGAGCACGTGATGCAGGCTGGATCTTCTTAAAGCAGAGCTGTTCTGCTGTAAAATGTATTTAAATTAATTTTAATGTAGGTGTACTGTTGCCTGAGAAACTGTGCAGCTATGTTATGTAGGGAAAAATTTACATGTACAACATACAATCAGGGCATTTCTACTTTTGACTGAGCCTTGTGACTTCCCAACAAGTAACTCTTGTAACAGTCGCTTCAAACAGAGGAGCTTAGGTGCCACCTGAGCCTTCGGGCCCCTGGGTCTGTGCCCACTAAGTCTCTTCAGCAAACCCTCCATATTATTACCTTGACAGAGGGAGCCTTGGAGGTGTGTGTCTCCTCTGGATGGTTCACAGTGTATCTTTAATTCATGAAACACAAAACACAGCAGTGTCATGTTCTAATACACTTATATTTTGTCATCCATATAAGCAATGTGTTAAACCTTCACAATGGTGCAGCAGCACACAGCTCATACATACATGTTCAAGCCCAGTCTGATGACTCTGTCTCCATGCAGTTCAAAAGATCCCTCTCTGATGGGGCTGGTGTAACTTCCTCCTGTGGGAAACTCACTTCGTCTCACTTCTCTGCCCTTTCTGTCAAACGTCCTGTGGAAACAGGAAGCAGATGATGACACTCTGGAATATTGAGATATTTCCTACAAGCATTCAGAGGAATCGGAGGATCTGAGACTAAATATAAGAAACATTTTAAAATAAGACGTGTCAGCTCGTCAGCTGAGCCTTTGCAGTTGCATCAAACATCTATGAGCCGTCACATCTGGTGCAACTAATGGAGGTCATGTGTGTAAATGATGCCTAACAACCAAGCTTGAAAAAATGTGTGTGAAAAGGTCATGTAGATTTAGATTTAGAAACGGTAAAATCCCTTGTCCATACTGTCCAGTTACCACGAGTGAACACGTACTTTCCCAAGAATGCAAATCATAGAAATTGTTGGCTGGTTGCTAGCTCATAAATAGACATATAGGTTAGCTAAAAGTAAAAAAGAACAGATTTATTAGAAAATTAAATTATCTATTTCCCAAGTAAAGAAGCACAGAAATAAACCATCAGTTCAGGTGTGTTGAAAAGGCCAACCTTAACTTTAGAAGCACACTTAGCTTTCCTAGCTAGCCACTGTTAGCTACTCTAGCCTACAGAAACATGTAGAACTTTCTGTCCATTTTCTAAGCCAAATACTTTTATTAATGTAACGTTAAAGTAACAACAATCTACGGCCACAGCTGTGCTTGTCTATGCAACATTTTGTTTCAATCCATCTGGTGGATAAGGAGATATTTCACTAGTTAACTGAATACTTTGACCTCTTGGTGGTGCTTGCCAAAAAGTTATTAGGATTCATCCTCTGGGGACCTTGAATGTCTGCATGGCAAACCTAATATTTGTCACAAAATTTCAGTCTGTAGTTGTTGAATGCTAGTGGAATAGATGCTAGATAGAAAAGGAGGGCAAGACTTTGGATCATGTTACATTATCTGACAGCACTCTGTATGTCATGATATACATACAAAGATAGCTAGAGCCCAATATTTGCTAGTTCAACAGATTTCTAACTATCAGGACACATTCAATGCCATGTTGTTGCTCGTCAGCTGCCCACCTAATAAGCCCTGGAACATCTATCCCATGAGGCACTGGGCCTGATGTCCTCAGGGCAAAACGTCCGTTGGGATTCTGGACTTGATTTTTGAGGAAAAGCGACACCTAAGAGGAGGGAATAAAAAATAAAAAAAGCCAATTAAAAAAAAAAAAGAAGCTGTTATATTTTCATCTCACTTGTGTGGGGAGGGATGAGTAAAAAGCAGAGGACTCACGCGAACATGCATGTCTTGAAAAAATATGAGCAGGGTTTGTCTGAGAAGCTGGAATTCACCTTCTGATAAAGATGAATAGACCTACAACAGGAGAAACAGAAACAGATCACACAAGATGTACATATACATCTGACAACTGGAATCTAGACAGTATACTTTTTGCACTGTACTATATCCTGGGGTGATATGTGTTACAGCTGTATTGGATTTGAACATTTTAATAAGAAGAATTCAGTAGTGGAGTGTGATAATTCAAGTTTGATTTAATAACAGCTGTCAGTATACCTCAATGATCTTCCTATGTGTCTCGTCCACTTGGTTCACGACCACAGGAGTGTCTTTTACAAATTCCCTGATGGTATCTATGTGATTGTAAGAGATGAGCAGCAAGTCTTTTGGGCGTGGACAAAGGAAGACCTGATATTTGAACGCCATGACCATCAGCTCATAAAGCTACAGGAGGAAAAAAGAAAGATGATATGAATATATGACCACCCCTGCAATCAAACAAAACTACTTTTTTGCTCCCTAACTGACCATTTTCTCTATATCTTTCTCAAATTGTTATTCCATGACAATTTACAACGAGTACAAAAGTTGTAGACTTAAGATTTGGACTTGAGACAGACTTAAGACTCAAAAATGTACACTTGACTTATTTTGAGGCTTGACTCCCTTGAAGACTTTAATTGACTTTAGACTTGAAAATCAAAAAACCCTTCAAGATTTGACCTGGTAAAATCCTGGAAAAATCGTGGACTGAAAGGATGTGGTCTTAGATATATAAAAACTATTATAAAACACAACGTAATGGTCAACATTTAGAGATCCGAATGACTTGCAACTGATAATTTGCCTATGAAGACTTGTGACTTGACTCAGACTTGCCCTTAAGAACTTGGACTTTCCCTAAAATACTTTAAAACATCTCTTTCTATTATTTTGAACTTACCCTGTCCATGCTGGCCGGGTTCAGCCTCATGATGGAGGCGTGCGCTAACCGAGTTAGCACTGTCTTCATCGTCCTGTGAGAATACAGCTGCTGAGGTTTGAGAAGTTCATCCATAAAGGCTTTACTAAACATGGTGCCGACGATGTCATTCATAACTATGAATGGGGGAATAGACGAAAACAGAGCAGTGGTTAATTCTGCCTAGAATTTGCAATTGGAAATTTTAGGTCTACTGTACATGGAATGAAATAGCACAGAAGCCGCTTGTCCTCATTGGGCTATACTGCTTTATTTTTAAAAAATGGTTTTAAGTTGTCAGTCTTGCGGGTAAACTCAATTCAATTCAATTCAGTTTTATTTATATAGCGCCATATCATAACAAAGTTATCTCAGGGCACTGAGATAACTGCGTTATCTGCGTATCAAATAAGTTGTTATGCCTTCATTTATTCATAGGTTAATTAAGAACCTACATAAGACCCACAAATACAAATACTGCACTCTGTCTTTGGACAATCATCAGGGGAAAACACAGTTGGCTATCTACAAACAAAATGTGATATTTCAACTTTCTGTTTCTCTTAAGAGAGTAAACATTATTTTCATTATTTGCGGTCCATTACAGGGATTAAATGTATCTTGCTAGGGTCTGTCTGTCAAGTATTGTATAGTAGTGTATATGGAAATAAATAAATAATAAATGAATCTACAATATAATACATTTAAATATAGGATTTAAAGGTAGCTTAATCCCACCAAATAACATGAACTCCACAAGAGTCAGAAGCTGAGATGGCAGTTACACTCTGCTAAGCTAGTTACCATTAGCAGGAGTTTACCTCTTTTTCTGTCATTTTCTGACCACACTCCTGCATTCGAGTTAGGTTTCCCAAGAAAGAAAAGAAAGAAATTAGACTTGTCATCTGGGGTGTGGTGCATGAGAAATAAACGTTTATAAGATGACATCTGACAGCTACAGTTTGTCAGGATGAGGGATGACTGGAGGCTAAATACATACACACCCACCAAGCATGTCAGTTCTCTAGCTACCTCTACCTTTCTCTGAATTGTCCTCAGACGTGTTGTGAGCTCGCAGCCGTTGGTCCAGTATGTAAAGCATCTCTCCACCGAGATTAATGAAAACCAGGGGGAGAGTTCTGACTGACATCTTGCAAAGACAAAGAAGGGATTAACCCCTAGGCAAAAGCTGGTGAAGAAGTAGGCGTTAGAAGCAGTTGAGCCCCTTGCCGATCAAAAGCACTCTTGCCATTTCAAAGGCATTATCTGATTGTTCCTGTTGTGAATTGCCACTGGTAACAAATTGCACTAAGACGCAACAGGTGGTAGGGAAGAGGATCAGCAAAAGGCCAGAGAAAAGCTTATTGGCCAGGATAAGGATGACGTGACAACACAGTGCAACCAACCACAGAAGGTGAAGACCTACTGTATGTCTATATGTTCAATTTCTGGAATAAGACAACAAAACCTACTGTATATCGAGTCTGTGCTTTATAGGCCTGTTGACGATAATTTACAGTATGATGCAAACGTGAAAGTAAGGCCTTAGAAAGCAAATGTATTAAACAGTATGGTCAAATGTATGAGGTACCCTAAACAAAGTATGTGGACCCATTACACCAATATGTGATTCTTAAAACCATTTGTTTATGGACCTTGCTTCGTACACAGACACACTATAATGTTGAAACAGGAAAGGGAAAGGGTGTTCCCTAAACACAAAGATGGAGTTATTGTTTTCTAAAACAATAACTGTATGCTGTAGCATTGACATTTTAGGAAATACGCTTATTAATGTTAGACATGAAGATTGATAAAACTTTCATATATATACAGTAATAAAGTTAGCCTAAAGCATTAAAAACAGCCCCAAACAAAAAGTACGTGGACATGGGTGTCCTCACACTTTTGGCCATAGACTGTAGTTGCCTACATGGATATTGCATACTGATATGTGTTGCCATACAAGTGACTGTTTTCAAAAATCTTGCTTTATAATAATTTAGTTTAGGTGGTGGATGAATTGTACGTGCAGTGTATGTGAAGGATAGCCAGCTGAATTGACTTGTGTATCTCCATGACTGTCCCTGAAGCCACATTTTACTAGCTAAACTGTTATGATGTGTTCACCACTTTTACGATGCCCACATGTCTTTGTCTCCTTCTTTCTCTCTCTCTCCCTCCCATTCCAAATAAAAGATTAGAGGGTAGAAACATGCAAATGAAACTTTATCTTCATTCTCACTGTTACAGCAGCTCACTTCAAGGGAGACAACTGCCTATTTGTCATAGTCATGTCCACAGCTAAAAGCTTTTCGAGGCTTGTGAAACGTTTTACAAATTGACAGTTGAGGCAAAAATGTAAACACATCCAGGAAAGAGAGCTGAACAAATCCTGATTGAGCTCACCGGACCATAGATTAGCCAACAAACCAATTATGGGGATCCATCGTTACCTCTGGCTTCTCTCTATGTAAGTCAAACCTAATATTGATAATTGTATTGTGCTGTAATTTTTCTCACCATATCTCCCTATTGTGCATAACATAATGTGCTTCATCACACCACTTAGTATGGTTTGCTAACATTTTCAGCAAATATTTCTTTCATATTTGGATAGTTTTCCTGTTTTTGTTTGCCTGTTGTTAAAGAACTATTTAAACTATTTTCTGATGTTGAACTTTCCAAGGAAATATTTAAATTAGCAAGTATCCTGTCTTTCCCCCACCAGAATAACCTCCTGTTCCGGTCCAGGAACAGGTTTCAATGATAACCCAGCAATAAATTCACAATTTTATAACGTGAACTGGATGAACTCTATACCTGATGAAACTCCATTATCTGCCATCTCCATTCCTGGAACACACGAAAGCTTATCATTATATGGAGGACAACTTGTTAAATGTCAAGTTTGGACCTTAGAAGACCAGCTTAAAATGGGAATACGGTATTTTGATTTGCATGCTGGTAATTGGTGGCCTGCCCAAAACCATGTTTATATCCAGAATAGTCACTGGGTGCTTTGGAAACGAATTAAATTTGATAAAGTCCTGAATATCATTTTCGATTTTTTAAAATTACATAGCAGTGAGACTGTGCTTTTGAAAGTGACACTACATGGGTTTAACCAAGAGAAAGTTGTAGAACTGATGGATGAATTGATTGAAATGTCCAAAAATCAAATATGGACCAAGTTCTCAGTACCAAACATGAAACAGGCAAGAGGCAAGATCATTCTTCTCCGAAGTGACACGTTCCATACTGGAACAGAAAACCACAAATCATTTTTCTTTGAATATAATGAGCTAAAAAATGTTGAAGATAAAATAAAGCATATGAAGCCACACCTCTGTCACCATCAAATTGTGCTGACAGACACTGCAGCATCAATTCTCGAAAGTCCTACAACATTGGCTAAAAAAGTTAACAAGAAGCTTAATAAATTTGTGGAACAACATAATAAAAGCTCCTCAAACCCAGGTTGCTTAGGTATCTTAAGTGTGAACTTCCCCAGTGCCGATCTTATTAAAAACATCATTCAGATTAAACCATGCAATTGTGGTAAAGGTAAAGAAAAAGGACAAAGACATGAAGGCGAGACGCCTCAAATGACAACTGAGCCACAAACCAAACACGACATAGAGAGATCACCTGAACCTGACACTACAGCTGCACCAGCATCCCCAACATCTGGACAGGATTTAGAACCATCCCCTGAACCAGCACCTTCACCAACATTACCATCAACTGAACAAGATTCAAAACCAACATCGGAACCAGCACCTACAACAGAATCACCAACGTCTGGACAGGATTCAGTACCCTCCTCTGAACCAGCAGCTGGACCTGAATCACCATCAACTGGGCAAGATTTAGAACCAACACCTGAACCAGTGCCTGCACCAGAATCACCAACACCTGAGCAGGAGTCAGAACCGACACCTGGACCAGCGCCTGGACCAGAATCACCAACAACTGGGCAAGATTTAAAACCCTCCTGCAAACCATCCCCTGCACCAGAATCGCCAACATCTGGGCAAGATTCACAACCGACACCCGAACCAGCGCCCGCACCAGAATTGCCAACATCTGGGCAAGATTCAGAACCGACACCAGAACCTGGGCCTGCAACAGAATCACCAACATCTGGGCAAGATTCAGAACCAACACCTGAAGCAGGGCCTGCACCAGAAACACCAACATCTGGTCAAGATTCAGAACCCTCCTCCGAACCAGCACCTGCACCAGAATCGCCAACAACTGGGCAAGATTCAGAACCAACACCTGAACCAGCGCCTGCACCAGAATCGCCAACAACTGGGCAAGATTCAGAACCGACACCTGAACCAGGGCCTGCACCAGAATCGCCAACATCTGGGCAAGATGTAGAACCCTCCTCCAAACCAGCACCAGCACCAGAATCACCAACATCTGGGCAAGATTCAGAACCGACATCTGGGCAAGATGTAGAACCCTCCTCCAAACCAGCACCAGCACCAGAATCACCTGCACCAGAATTGCCAACATCTGGGCAAGATGTAGAACCCTCCTCCGAACCAGCACCAGCACCAGCACCAGAATCACCAACAACTGGGCAAGATTCAGAACCAACACCTGAACCAGCGCCTGGACCAGAATCACCAACACCTGAGCAGGAGTCAGAACCGACACCTGGACCAGCGCCTGGACCAGAATCACCAACAACTGGGCAAGATTTAAAACCCTCCTGCAAACCATCCCCTGCACCAGAATCGCCAACATCTGGACAAGATTCAGAACCGACACCCAAACCAGCACCCGCACCAGAATTGCCAACATCTGGGCAAGATTCAGAACCAACACCAGAACCTGGGCCTGCAACAGAATCACCAACATCTGGGCAGGACTCAGAACCGACACCTGAACCTGGGCCTGCACCAGAATCACCAACAACTGGGCAAGATTCAGAACCGACACCTGAACCAGTGCCTGCACCAGAATCACCAACAACTGGGCAAGATTCAGAACCGACACCTGAACCAGCACCTGCACCAGAATCACCAACAACTGGGCAAGATTCAGAACCAACACCTGAACCAGGGCCCGCACCAGAATCACCAACATCTGGGCAAGATTCAGAACCAACACCTGAACCAGCGCCCGCACCAGAATCACCAACATCTGGGCAAGATTCAGAACCAACACCTGAACCAGCACCTGCACCAGAAACACCAACAACTGGGCAAGATTCAGAACCAACACCTGAACCGGGTCCTGCACCAGAAACACCAACATCTGGGCAAGATGTAGAACCCTCCTCCAAACCAGCACCAGCACCAGAATTGCCAACATCTGGGCAAGATTCAGAACCGACATCTGGGCAAGATGTAGAACCCTCCTCCGAACCAGCACCAGCACCAGAATCACCAACAACTGGGCAAGATTCAGAACCAACACCTGAACCAGCGCCTGGACCAGAATCACCAACAACTGAGCAGGATTCAGAACCGACACCTGGACCAGCGCCTGGACCAGAATCACCAACAACTGGGCAAGATTTGAAACCCTCCTGCAAACCAGCCCCTGCACCAGAATTGCCAACATCTGGTCAAGATTCAGAACTGACACCCAAACCAGCACCAGCACCAGAATCACCAACAACTGGGCAAGATTCAGAACCAACACCTGAACCAGCGCCTGGACCAGAATCACCAACAACTGAGCAGGATTCAGAACCGACACCTGGACCAGCGCCTGGACCAGAATCACCAACAACTGGGCAAGATTTAAAACCCTCCTGCAAACCAGCCCCTGCACCAGAATTGCCAACATCTGGGCAAGATTCAGAACTGACACCCAAACCAGCACCAGCACCAGAATCACCTGCACCAGAATGGCCAACATCTGGGCAAGATGTAGAACCCTCCTCCGAACCAGCACCAGCACCAGAATCACCAACAACAGAATCACCAACAACTGGGCAAGATTCAGAACCAACACCTGAACCGGGTCCTGCACCAGAAACACCAACATCTGGGCAAGATGTAGAACCCTCCTCCAAACCAGCACCAGCACCAGAATCACCAACATCTGGGCAAGATTCAGAACCGACATCTGGGCAAGATGTAGAACCCTCCTCCAAACTAGCACCAGAATCACCTGCACCAGAATTGCCAACATCTGGGCAAGATGTAGAACCCTCCTCCGAACCAGCACCAGCACCAGCACCAGCACCAGAATCACCAACAACTGGGCAAGATTCAGAACCAACACCTGAACCAGCGCCTGGACCAGAATCACCAACACCTGAGCAGGATTCAGAACCAACACCTGGACCAGCGCCTGGACCAGAATCACCAACAACTGGGCAAGATTTAAAACCCTCCTGCAAACCAGCCCCTGCACCAGAATTGCCAACATCTGGGCAAGATTCAGAACTGACACCCAAACCAGCACCAGCACCAGAATCACCTGCACCAGAATCACCAACAACTGGGCAAGATTTAAAACCCTCCTGCAAACGAGCACCTGCACCAGAATCACAAACAACTGGGCAGGATTCAGAACCAACACATGAACCAGGGCCTGCACCAGAATCAACAACATCTGGGCACGATTTCAAACCAACACCTGAGCCAGGGCCTGCACCAGAATCACAGACATCTGAGTTATATCCCCCTGTGCTTCCTAACATCCCTCTTAAAATACAGCACAAGCTAGAGCCACAGTGGAGACAGCGTAACTGTCTTAAAGGGTAAATCGAGTAAGAAATGTATCACTAAAGTTTTGCTATCTTCTAAAATTCTGGAAAAGAAAACTGTAGAATCATGTTTTGTCCTGATAAATAAATTGTAAGAGAAGACTGAGCATTGTTTTGTCATCTAATTTACTAACTTTCTCTAATATTCACATGCATTGTTTGGAACAATAGTGCATTTATCAGGAATGGGTCTTCGCAAAACCACATAATGGTGTTTAAAGAGAAATATAGTGACAAATAAATCCTCACTAAAGACAGCAAAAAGATAAAAACAATATATTTTTTTAAAACAATGCATCAAATCGCACCTGCTAGCATTTATCTGGGATGCATGCAAAAATATTTCCTATCCAATCTTATCATTCCTCTGCAGTGATGTCATTGCACCTGAAGTCCATGATGATGTCATAATCTTTTCATTGCATGACTGAAATGTAACCGTGAAAGGAAATGGCGTTCCACCAATCTGGAAGAATCACGTTTAGCCTGGCAAGATAGTCTTAAAATTTATAGGAAGGCCCTCCGTACTACTCATCATTAATAGAGGAAAATAAGAACAACCTCAGGTTTCTGTTCAGCACTGTAGCCAGGCTGACAGAGAGTCACAGCTCTGTTGAGCCATGTATTCCTATAGACCTCAGTAGTAATGACTTTATGAGCTTCTTTAATGATAAAATTCTAACTATTAGAGACAAAATTCAGCACCTCCTGCCCTCAGTTGGTACTGACTTATCTTCAAACACAGGAACCTTAGAAACAACTGTAAAACCTGATGTACATTTAGACTGCTTTTCTCCCATCAACCTTAGTCAACTACCTTCCATGATTTCCTCATCTAAGCCATCAACGTGTCTCTTAGACCCCATCCCAACTAGGCTGCTTAAAGAAGTTTTACCCTTAGTTAGCATTTCTTTACCAGATATGATCAATCTGTCCTTATTAAAAGGCTATGTGCCACAGTCCTTTAAAGCAGCTGTAATTAAACCTCTTCTTAAAAAGCCTACTTTTGATCCAGGGGTTTTGTCAAATTATACACAGAGACAGCACTGGTGAAAGTTACAAATGACCTTCTAATTGCATCCAACAAAGGACTTGTCTTTGTACTTGTCTTACTAGATCTTATTTATTGATCAAGCCAGATGAAACCAATCAATTAGCTAAACTTCAAGCATGCCTTAAGGACATAAACACCTGGATGACCTGCAATTTTCTGATGTTAAACTCAGACAAAACCAAAGTTATTGTACTTGGCCCCGAACACATTCGAAACACATTATCTAAAGATATAGTTTCTCTAGATGGGATTGCCCTGGCCTCCAGCGACAGCATAAGGAATCTTGGAGTTATCTTTGATCAGGATATGTCCTTTAACTCCCACATAAAACAAACTTCAAGAACTGCCTTTTTTCATTTACGTAACATTGCAAAAATCAGGCACATCCTGTCTCAAAAAGATGCAGAAAAACAAGTCCATGCATTTGTTACATCTAGGCTGGATTATTGCAACTCTCTATTTTCAGGCTGCCCCAATAAGTTCCTTAAGACTCTCCAGCTGATCCAGAATGCTGTGGCACGTTTACTGACAAGAACCAGATAAAGAGATCATATTTCTCCAATATTAGCTTCTCTACACTGGCTCCCTGTAAAATCCAGAATAGAATTTAAAATCCTTCTCCTCACCTTCAAAGCCCTAAATGGTCAGGCACCATCATATCTCAAAGAGCTCATAGTACCCTATTACCCCACTAGAGCACTGCGCTCCCAGAATGCAGGGTTCCTTGTGGTTCCTAGAGTCTCTAAAAGTAGAATGGGAGCCAGAGCCTTCAGCTATCGAGCTCCTCTCCTGTGGAACCAGATCCCAGTTTGTGTACGGGAGGCGGACAACCTCCTAACATTTAAGAGTAGGCTTAAGACTTTCCTCTTTGATCAAGCTTATAATAGGGCTGACTCAGGTGACCCCTGAGCCCCCCCTTAGTTATGCTGCTATAGGCCTAGACTGCCGGGGGACTTCCTATGATGCACTGAGCTCCTCTCTACCTGTACGCCCTCATATCCCATCAATGCTTGTTACTAATTCAACTTCTTCCCGTAGTTGTGTGCTTTCTCTCCTCTCTCTCCCTCTCTCCTTCTGTTGCTTTCTGCAGGTATTTCTGCCTCCGGAGCTGTAGAGTCTGGATCTCTGGTTGCAGCCGCCTGCTGCCCCCGTGCTCCTGCTCTGCACCCGCTGCTGCTATTACTGTTGTTGCTCTTATTATTAGTATTACTATTATAATATTGCTCTTAGTATTATTTCTGTTAATATTAACATCAATACCATTACCACAACTATTACTTTACATCTCTATGTGGAACTGTACTGTGCTGCTGTATGTTCTCTTTCCTCCTGCTCCCCCCCTCCTCCTTCAACCCAACCGGTCGAGGCAGATGACCACCCACCCAGAGCCTGGTTCTGCTCGAGGTTTCTACCTGTTAAAAGGGAGTTTTTCCTTGCCACTGTTGCCTAGTGCTTGCTCATGGTGGGAATTGTTGGGTCTCTGTAAATATAAAGAGTTGGTCTAGACTTGCTCTACTCGAAAAAGTGCCCTGAGATAACTTTGTTATGATATGGCGCTATATAAATAAAACTGAATTGAATTGAATTGAATTAACCGTCTTTTTGTTTTAGTGTGGACTTGTGATGCCTAAACATAAATCCATCCACACAGCCAGTAATCTATGGTCTATATGAACAGGAATCAAATCAGTTTTTAATGGTGTTTTGCATTAATAAACAAAATTAACAAATAAATGATGCCATATGTAAATCTTATAAACTTGCATATACTTTCTGTCAGTGGTTGGAAAGAGGAGAAGGACTGCGAGAAAATAATTGAGTTCAGAGATTAATCTCAGATTGCAAATTTTATTCTCAGACATCTGCTGTTAGTTTTAGTAATTTTAGACGTTATTTTAGTCCGAAAATTGTTAAAATTCTGAGAAAAAGGTCAAGAGACAGAATTTCAAGAGCAAAGTCAGAATTTGGAGTTAAAGCTCAAGAAAAAAAAAAATCAAGACTTGCTGATTTAAGTTCTCACTGTTTTATCTCAAAATGTTGTGATTAATGTCAGAACTTTATTCTGAGAGTTTTACTTTAATTTTGAATGAACAGTAATAAAAAATATTCTCAGAATTATGACTTAAATCTCAGAAATGTGTGTCTTCCCTCAGAATACATCAATCTCAGAACTATTTTTCTTAGCGTTTTCCATGTCATATAAATGTGTTGTTAAATAGAGTGATTGATAACCCACCTAAAGCAGGTGCTGTCCCACATACCTATTATATGTTTGTTAAATTCCTGGTAAGAGCAATCAAATTACTCTGTGTTAGGGACAGGAAGTATGCAGAAGACTTTGAGCATGAGGCCTGTAATTTTAAAACCCCTGGCGCCTGTCCCACCATTGTCAAAACTGTAAATCAACTGACAATAAACTACAAAATATCCGGAAGCAATGCCTACAGCAGTGTTTCCCAACCAGAGGGTAGGGACTCATAAAGGGCTCCCTCAAACACTCTGGGGGGTCACCAGATGGTTAAAGGAATAAAGAAAATTAGATGTATTTCTACACAAAATAATTATTTTTTTCTGAATACTTGTACCTCTTTAATTCTCTTAAAATGAAACAATTGGAGAAGTAAAATCCCTTTTTGTTTGGCTGCTCACAATTTACAATAACTAGACACTGATTTATTTTAAGGGGTCATGAGAAGAAAAGTTATAGTCCATGCTGCTGTAGAACAACTGATAGAAAAACTGGGTTACCAACTCAGCGAAACAGGTAACCGCCCGTTTGTGGTAATTTAATTAACTTAAAATATGTTTGTTAATATTGTACACACCACTAAATCACTCTATAAACTGAAATAGTAATAAAGTCCAAGACGCAAAGAAATAGTCCCACAAATAATTCAGCAAAAAACCATAACGTGTCATTTTTAAATTTTGTTTTTTGTACAGATTAAACAAACAAAATATAACGGGTTAATTAGTGAGCTTCAGAGGTGCTGCTAGGTGGCTTTTGTTACCTCTGGACAGAGCCAGGCTAGCTGTTTCCCCTTGTTTCCAGTCTTTATGCTAAGCTAAGCTAAGCTAAGCAGCTGCTGACTGCAGCTTCATATTTAACGTAGAGACACGTGAGTGGTATCGATCTTCCCATCTAACTCTCGGCAAGAAAGTAAATAAGCGTTTTTCACAAAATGCCAAACTATTCTTTTAAAATTCAGTAGGAAAGCCTTTTTTTAAAATCTCATTATATATTGCACTTACATGGTGCCTAATCAAGACCCCACCAACTACTTACTAGCACATACACAATGCACAAAGTGACAGAAATGAGATAAGCTGATAAAACACCATATAAGAAATGTTATACATTTATTTAGAGAACTTCAGAGCATTTTGATGACACCACTGAAAGATAGACATGTTAAAAACGTCTGAGTTAAAATATAAAAATTTAGTGCAAAAACAGAATGGGTTTAAATTTATTGTACTTTAAGTCTTATAGTATTTTTCATGTGTGACAGTGGTGAGAAGTATCAACTGGTTAAGCACAATTTTGATGTACTTTACTTGAGTATTTTCATTTTCTGCTACTTTACAGAGGGGAATATTGCACCTTGTACTCCACTAAATTAATTTAATAACTTTTGCAGATTCAGATTAATAATACAAATGATAACTAACAAATAATTTATGATTGTGATAAGACTTTATTGATCCCTGGGGGGAAATTCACAAGCTATATTAGTATATAAAATCATTAGCCCCACCTTTACCAGCAGCAACATTAAAGAGATGTACACATGAATGCATCAATAATTATAATCCAATAATATAAAATACATTATTTTGGATTGGATTTTGGCACTTTAAGTATATTTTGATGCTAATACTTTTGTAGTTTTACTTAAGTAACATTTTGAATTCAGGACTTTTACTTGTAACAGAGTATTTCTACACTCTGGTACTTGTTCCACCTCTGCTTTTACAGGTATTCATTGTCTGCATGTTCCTCATTTACACGTGCGTAATCGACAGCAGTGAACTGGATGAACGAGGAGGGTGTCAGCTTGTATTCTCACTGAGCTGTTTTTATTGGAGTCTCAGTATGTGACTCGCCCAAACTTCACGTTGGTCGCCTGCTGGCGGCTCGATGATGTCAATAAAAAGGAAAAACCCCAACTTCCTTGTGCCGACTCACAAGTCAAACAGAAGCTCTTCGTCGCCGCAGTCATCATCAGCTGTGACAGACTCGAGAGAAAAACACGCATTTAACAGCTCGTTTGAGGATTTCACCAAACGCGCAGGTAAGTTTCTCTCTCTTGACTCGTTGAGTTGAAGTTGAGGCGGAAACAGCAGCAGCGACGTGTTGAACTCAGTTCGCCACAATTAGACTGCTGCTGCCCTGTTAACAATGACAAACTTCATTCATTTAGGTAGTGAGAGACTGACATAAGAAACTCTGTTCTGATCGATTATTTCCCCTCTCACATGAGGATAGATGTACAGATATTTATATTGTCTACTTTCTTTGTTTGTTATGCTCCAAAAGGCAAAGTCATTGTATGTGGAAACCTACTTGACAAAAAAAAAACTGATTCTGAAGATATAGTGGTCAGGACTGAATTATTAGTCGATTTATCGGTTATCTGCAACTATTCTGATAATCTATGAATCATTTTAGTCATTTATCACCTGAAAAAAGCCAAACATTCACAGGTTTCAGCCTGTCTGAGGTGAGGATTTGCTGGTTTTTTTTCCTATTTTATATAATTGTGACGTGAATCTTTCTGGATTTTGGACAAAACAAGACATTTGAAGTCATCACCTTGGGCTCTGGAAAACTGTGATGGGCTATTCTGATCATTTTCTGCCATTTTATAGGCATAACAATGACTCATTAATCAAAAAAAATCAAAAAAACTATCTGCAGATTAATCAATAATGAAAATAATCCTTAGGTGCAGCCCTAGAAATGAGTAATAATCTGATTCAAGACAAAATAAAAAGGTGTATAAGAGAGAGAGAAGAATAAAATGAAGTTATACACAAAATAGTAAAGTAAGTTTGAGAGAAATAAACAAAATAATTCTACAAAAGAAATATCATTATTGATTAATCTCCCAATGAATGGATTATTAGCTTTGTCTTTAAAATGTCAAAAAACTGAAAAATGGCCATTATTATTTGGCGTGGCCCAAAGTGGTGTGACCTTCAGTTTAATTTTATATATGACAAAGAAAAGCAGAACATTCTCACATTTGAGAAGCTGAAACTGAAGCATTTTTGTTACTGAAACGATTCATTGATTGTTTTTCTGTGTTTTAGGATTACAGACCGCTCACAGCAGCAGGTGGAACACGATCGGGCTGCAGCGAGCGAGAAGAGATGAATGCTGAAGTTGCTCTCTTCTCTTCTGTTCACCCGTGGACTAAACACCCCAACACGACCTCTTCTGCATGGATCTTCCCTCCACTCCTCCCAGCTCCAGACTCCTCCCATCCCTTCTGTGAGAGAATGTATTCCAGCGAACCCGACCCCTCCGCGGACCCCCAGCACCCAGAGGCCCAGCTGGACTTCTTCCACAAGCTCGGGTACTCCACGGCTCAGGTTCAGGCTGTTCAGCAGAAGTTCGGCCCCAACATGGACATAGATAAGGTTCTGGGGGAGCTGGTGAGGATCGGGGCCAGTCGGGAGGCCAAGCAGGGGCCGGTGACCACAATGTCAGTGCTGGTGCCCAGAGGGGACACCCAGGTTGGGGTCCCCAACCTGCTGCTGCCTTTTACTGCACCATCTCCTCAGAGCCGAGAGGATAGCGGTGAGGATGAAGACGCTCTCAGACCCGTCGTTATAGATGGGAGCAACGTGGCCATGAGGTGAGGAACTCCACAGAGTCAAAACGACAACTGGAGTGATTGATTAGGCCATCGACAGAAAGTTTAACTCCCCAAATTCACTGGTTATAGCTTCTCAAATGTGACAATCTGCTGCTTTTCTGCAGCGATTAGTCGATTTATTGATTAGTCGCTGAACAGAAAATGAATCGCCAACTATTTTGATAATCTGAGAATCGTTTGTCTTTTTTTTTTTTTTTAAGCAAAAATGTTGCTCCTTCAGCCTCTCAAATGTAAATATTTGCTGCTTTTCTTTGTCATATGTGATAGTAATCTGAATATGTTTGAGTTTTGGACTGTTGGTCGGACAAAATAAGACATTTTTAACTATTTTTTCACATTTTAAAGACCAAGCTATTAACCACTTAATTTAGAAAACAGTTGACAGATAAATCGATAATGAAAATAATCAGTAGTTGCAGCCCAAGTAACATTATTTTTCTTTTGTAGACTTCAATCATTGTGTTTCTTTCTCTCAAACTTACTTTCCTAAATTGACTTTTTTCCATCTTTCTATCTCATACACGTTTTATTTTGTCCTAAATCAGATTATTACTTATTTCTAGAGCTGCAACTAAGGATTATTTTCATTACTGATCAATCTTTGTTTGGTTAATGAAAGCTCTTAAGTTATTTATCTCTTCTTGCAGTTAGTTATCATCATCATCATCATCATCATCATAATCTGGCTGCTTAAACCTCTATTTCACCCTTAGCTTAGTTTGGGGGTCACGCTGAGAGCGTGAGAGAGTGTGAAAGTCTCTTTTACACATGAGCGGCTTTATGTTGCAGATTTAGTCAAACTTCTCACACACTATAAACCATAAACAAATTTTCTTCAGACATTTAATTTCACCTTGAGTCACCCGATGATTCACTCCTAGCTTGTTTAGGAGATCGACTCTCTCGTCACTGAGGTGATAGGCAGCTGAAAGCAGGTGTGCCTGATGGGAGGTTCCAGCTTCACTGACTCTCATTGTCCTGATTTTGGTTATAAATAGTTCATGAAGATACAGCGGGAGCTTTTGTGATGAAGATTTTATAAACTAAGATAGTGATTTTCAGACGAGATCAACACATTTTTAAACAGTGTTAACTGCACTGTCTCTTTAGCATTAACACTGATGCACTTGTGACATCTAATTTCTTAATTTAACTAAATTAAAGCAGAATTTACACATGAATACATGTCTAATTAAAGTCTTGCATGTTATCTACTACTACTACTACTACTACTAATAAAAACAAGATTACCGGCTCTTTGAGGCTGTACTTGGGCACAGAGGTGCTTTGAGCTAAACGCTAACATGTTGCTGTTAAGCAGGTATAATGGTTGCCCTGTTCACTGTCCTTGTTTAGCGTGTTAGCATGCTAGCATTTGCAGTAAACACAAAGTACAGCTGAGGATGATGGGAATGTCATTGGTTTTGCAGGTCTTGGTCTTGAAATAAAGTAAATTTTGACCTGATGATAGCAAAGTGACTGAGTTCATCCTGAGGGGAACATGAATGTCTGTGCAAAATGTCACAGCAATCCATCCAGTAGTTGTCAAGACATTTCACTTAAAACCACAAGTGTCAACATCATGTTGGCACTAGAGGAAAAGTCTGGGCTATTTTTAGCGGCTTTACAATTACAATAAATCTAATAATACTTTCAGAGATCACAGATTTTAAACCTGAGAAATGACAAATGTTTGTGACATGTAGGCCCGAGCTCATCAGGAATTACTTTACGTGCTCGCTGTTGTCTCTGTGTTTGCATTGCATGTCGCCTGAAGGATTGTTCAACAGAAATTGCACTAATTTTACTCGGAGGACAAAACACTAGTTTTGCAGTGACAGCTTCACCCAACTGCTGTCTTTTATGTGGTTGGCAGCGTGTGCGCTACGGCCTCTCCCACTCACCCCAAACACTGGAGTCGGTTGGCTTTTGCCTCAGAGCAAGAGGTTGTCTCAGTTCCTGCTTGTTGTTCCCAGCCAGCAACGCTCGTTCAGACACGTTGTAGACAGGCATCTCGAGTATGCAAATCAGAGTATGTACGTATATGAGTGCCTTCTTCTTAAAGATCAGCACTGATTATAGAGAAAGACAGGAACAGGCCTGACAGCATTTTACACCCCGGCTCTCCTATAAGTTATCATCTTTCCTTGTTCTCTCGTTTGTCTTCACTTGAACCTTGAGATGTCCAAAACTCCCCCGAGGGCTCTGCACGCTGACAACTGTCATATTTTTTACAGTCGAGCTCTGCTAAAGTAAATACACAGGGACGGTGTGTCATGTCTTTAGATTTGTATCTATTCCTCAGGTTAGATGCTCTGATATCACTGGTAACTGCCGACACAGATTTCTAGATACTAAGCGGATGAAAAGTGAACTGTTGCCAAGCTAAACAACCAGCCTAGTTTAGACCACAAACACCAGAATCAACGCTTTGTGGGTTACTGAACTGGTTTCCACTGGCGAGTTCGAAGATGAATCTGAAGATAATTAACAAGATGGAAAGAATATATATTTTTGCTTCACAAATTATGTCAATTTTTTCTTATGTTTCTCTCATTTGTGCATTTTTATTGTGAAATATTGGACAATTTAACGCCCTTCAGGCCTGAAAAAACAATCTGAGAGGGGAGAACATCACTTTTTGGTTAAAGTGCTCGCAACTCACTGACATGTGCAACCTGGCGTGGGCCGGGAGCAGTTCGACATGGGAGATGCGCTTTCTTCCGAGAGTCTCCGCAGGTTTCCTGACAACAGGACTCCAGGAAGTCACTGCTCCCAGCCAAGAAATAGTTATCACTTCCTGTAAAACCACAACTTGTTTTTACACTTCAGTTTTTGTACAGATTAAACAAACAAAATATAATCTGTCAATTCGTGAGCTTTATAGACGCTGGGACGCAGGGTTTTATTTTAATTTTTTTTACTCTGAGCTGAGCCAGGCTAGCCGTTTCCTAAGCTAACTGGTATTGATATAGATCTTCTCGTCGATCTCTCTTCAATAAAGCAAATATGTGTTTCCTGAAATGTCAAACTATTCCTTTTAAAGGGTCATAAACCCCCAAAACGTTGGGACCAGTGAGTTACTGGATAAATTAACTGAAACACATTCAGCTTATTTCAGCAGAGAGATTAAACATCCTCAGTTTTTTTGTGATGCAAAATGTTGCTTTGCTTCAATTTCTTCTATTGTACATCCTGGTTTGCTCAGAGTTCAGAATTACAGGACATTCACTGATTCAGATTCTCTATGTTCGCCTAATAAACAATTGCTTAGTCAATTGACGGTAAAGTCATGGGCGACAGTTTTAATAATCGATTAATAATTTTTCATTTTTTAAACAGAAATTCGAGAAGTTCACTGGTTCCAGCTCCTCAAATGTGAACATTTGCTGTCTGTCTTTATTTTCTATGATAGTAAATTCAATATCTTTGAATTTTGGACTGTTGGGCAGCAAATCAAGCGATTTGAAGAATTTTCTGACATGTTATAGGCCAAACAATTAATTGATTACTCCAGAGAGTAATCGTCAGATTAATCAATAATGAAAATAGTTTTTTTGCAGCTTTTGTTGATATACTATCTATGACTAAATCATCAAGCTCAACCAGTTTGAGACAAGTGGGCTTGTTCTGTTGTGATCCTCAAATTTACATAGCAAATGTCGTGATAGAGTATATTGATAAGAGCTGTGCTGTCGTTTGAACATCAGAGAGTGGCAATACTGTATATAAAGGACATCTCAGTCATTGTTCAGGGAAGCTTTCGTCCACAGACACTTGTTTAATAACTAACGTGTGAATGTTTTGTGGTTTCTGATTCCATCCTGGTTTCCTTTTCATTCATTCAGCCACGGGAACAAGGAAGTTTTCTCTTGTCTTGGAATCCAGTTGGCTGTGAACTTCTTCCTGGAAAGAGGCCACACCGAAATCACTGTGTTTGTTCCCTCGTGGAGGAAGGAGCAGCCCAGGCCAGATGTTCCCATCACAGGTAAGCAGATGGGAATTCACATTTGTATAAACGTTTTCTACTTCCTGCTTTGCCTTTACTTCAGATCACACAACACTGGCCTCATTGTTAATTGAAACAAAGGCGTGGTGAGACCGCTGTGGTGTTATTGTGGTGATTAGAAAAGCAGGTTGTGCCTCTTTTTTTTTTGTGTTTGAAAGTAGAGCTTAAATAATTTGTTGATTAATTTATTAGTTGACAGAGAAAAACTTTACAGGTACCAGCTTCTCAAATGTGAGAATTTGCGGCTTTTCAGTTTGTTTGTTTTTTATCATTGTAAATCATTGTGTTTTCAACTGCTGATTGGATAAAACAAGACATTTAAACATGTCAACTGGTGTTCTGGGAAGTTTTAAAGGGCATTATTCACTGTTTCTTGATATTTTATAGAAAATAAAATAAAAGGGTGAGGCATCCCTCACTATAATGAACTAATATTTTATAGACTAAAAGATTATTGGAGAAATTAATTGGCAGAATAATCAATAATGAAAATAATTTGACATGGACTTGAAAGCCAGAGCCAAGATTAAAAAACGGCTTCATTAAAAAGAGCAGGACATGATTTTTGCTCTGATGCAACTGCTGATTCTCAGAGTGAGCTGTATTTCTCCACATGGGAAATACCCCATGTAGGTGTCTTTTTCTCAAATGAGCTTCATGCGGCTATAACTTGAAAGATAAAATGCAGGGTTTTTCCGATGGTTTGTGATGCCAAAAGATAACTGTCACTGTCAGTGACTCTGACAACCTTTTGGTGGCCTACATTCAGAAGCGGCTACTGACGCTGTACTGCTTGTTTGCTCTATGTAGCTGAACAGATTGCTCATGCTGTTAAGTCGGGTTTTTTTTGTTTTGTTTTTTACAGGATGTACTTTTAGGGCCCTTAGTTAATATTTAACCCGGTTAAATCTGTCTGCCGGGAAAGACCCAAATTTAAAGTGGCTTCCTGAAGTGTAATGTTCCTTTATTTGTTTATGATTTACTGGCTAAAATCAATATTTTTATAAGAGCAGTGTATCATGACAATGTGAAAACAATGTGACGGTGTGAAAGGTGTTGCTTTTAGTGATGAACCTACAGAGAATCATCGCCTGAAGCTGCAGCTCCGCTCGGCTTTACGGAGCTTTATAGTGATTTTCAGCTCATTGTTTAGCTGTCCAGCTGCAACTTCACTGTTTTGGTTCACTTTCGCCGCTCTCATGGGGCCGTTTTTGGATGCAGCAGGCAGCTGTTTGCAGAGAAAATCCTCTAAAAACCCTCTGTACACTACCTGCTCAGCACCAAACAGCAGGCAGACACAGTTAGCGACTAGCTGGTGAACATAGTGGACATTTAGCAGCTAAAGAGCCAGATATTTCCTTTTTGGTGGAGGCCAAAAACAGAGCTAAAAGAAGAGTGAATATTGGAGTTACATTCATCAGGTGGACACAGACTCGACACCAAATGACTGATAATGTTTCTCCATATCTGCTGGATGTGTAAATAAGCAACTGTTTGCTAACAAGTTCACCATTTCAACTTAAAAAGTGATGATATGTAAATACTGTGTTCACAACTTGTTTCCGCTGCCCCCAGTGGCCAAAAAAAAAAAAAATCAGTTACTGCAGGTTTAACAATTACCTAATGTGACTTTATGTTTGGTTTACAGATCAGCACATTCTGCGCGACCTGGAGAGGAGGAAGATTCTGGTGTTCACACCGTCGCGACGCGTTGCAGGCAAACGGGTGGTCTGTAATGACGACTGCTTCATCGTCAAGCTGGCCTACGAGTCTGACGGCATCGTCGTGTCCAACGACATGTACCGGGACCTTCAGGGGGAGAAGCCGGAGTGGAAGCGTTTCATTGAGGAGAGGCTGCTCATGTACTCCTTCGTTAATAACAAGTGAGTTCTGCCTTCTTGATGCACAGCTTCCCTCGCTGTGTGTGAATCTGTAATGTTTGTTTCACCCTGACGCAGGTTCATGCCTCCTGATGATCCTCTGGGCCGCTATGGACCGACCCTGGAGAACTTCCTGCGGAGGTTCCCAAAGACCCAGAAAAAACAGCCATGCCCTTATGGTGAGAGAACTTCTAAAACACATTACTGATCCTGTCTGGCATTGAGATGTGACACAAATGCCTAAAGTTTTTAGCCACACTAGCAGCGTCGCTCTATAGGTGGCATTGTCTGTCGTTCCACCAATTTGCTCCAAACTAAAAGATCTCAACAGCTTTGGATGGATTGCCATGAAATTTGGAGCAAATATTCATGTTCCCCTCAGGATGAATTGTAATTGCTTTGGTGATGCCTTAACTTTTTTAAAAGTTGACCAATACTAAAAAATACCAACAAAAAAAACAAAAAAAAAACAAGAAACTAATGACATTCCCAACAGCCTCAGCTGTACTTTGTGTCTAGTGCTAATTAGCATGCTAACACGCTAAACCAACACGGTGAACATGACAAACGCATTTTAGCATGCTGACGTTAGCATTTAGCTCAGCGCAGAGCTCACAGAACCGCTAGCATGGCTGTAGCCTCTTTGTCTTGTTAAAACACAGCAACATGGTTAGCAGAATAGTTAATTGTAGTGTAAAGTATGTTAGATTTGTAGTGAATGGGCTACATCATGTAAAAACCATTGGTATGATGCTTTAAAATAAACTGCTAATGTAGTAAAACGGCTCGTAAGGGCAGTTTGGCTTTTCAGGCAAAAGCTTGACTTGACATGTTACTTTTCTCCATTTTCCTATTTAATTAAAATGTTTGATTACAAATGAGTTCTTTTAAGAGTTTTTTGAACATGTACTGTATATGTAACAGTAAAACAGTGAACATGTAACAGTAAAAAGCTAAACGTTAGCATGTTAGCATTGTCATTGTGCATGTTAGCAGGCAGACGTTAGCATGTAGCTCAAAGTACTGGTTTGCTGGCCTCACCGAGCCATCAGAGCGGCTCTAGACTCTTATCAGCTCTGCTAAGATCTTCTGTTTCGTTCTTCTTTCAGGAAAGAAATGTACTTATGGAATCAAGTGTAAATTCCACCATCCTGAGCGAGCCAAACAGTCCAACCGATCGCTTGCCGATGAGCTTCGGGAGAGCGCCAAGTACCCTTCCACTGCTCAGAAACAACCTTCAGCTCGCTCTAGTCCTGTACCTGGACAGAGCCTCTCGCTGGTGGAGGACATGGCAAAGAAACTGACTCTGGGACCTGAGAGTGGCTCCTCAAAGAAAGATCATAAAAATGAACATGTCGCTCAGCTGAAGGCGAGTCACCGCTCCAGCAAGAGGGCCACATCTAGAAAGGAGAAGAACAGCCAACACTCGTCTTCTGACCACGGCTCAGTGCGGCACAGTGGCTCTCAGGAGCAGCTGGACTCTGGTTTAGGCTCCATAGACAGTCAGCCAATGGAGGCCCCTCGGAGTGATCACCAGTATGGGCCGACATACGGGAGCTCTCAGCATACCCACAGTGTAAGACAACAGTACTGCCCTCCTAGAAGCGCCCCGTGCAGCTGCTGCTCACATGGCCCTTCCTCTCGGGGGACCACACCAGCTTTCCAGCACCACAACCAGCATTACAGCCTCGGGCCCGTCAGCAGCCACAGCTCTGATAGGATTCCCTACGGCCCGCCTCATTACGCCAGCTACGGCACATACCCAGTCAGCATGCCGGCGTACAGCCAGCCGACAGATTTCCAGCACAGCAGAGTCCACAGCCGCCAGCAGCAGCAGTACTGGTCCGATCCGTTCGGGGCTCATCCTCTGGCGGTCCACAGCCTGCCGGGGGAGCGCTCACACTGGGAGCCTCCACAGCGGACACAACCGAGCCCCGGCGGAGGGGAGGAGAGAGAGGTTGTCCGGAAGAAGCTCCTCGCTATCTTCAGTGCCCACTTGGTGGACACGGCCATGGACATGTTTCCTCAGCTGATGGATCCGCAGATGCTGGTTGCTGAGATCCTCATGCTGCAGAGTCAGAACAGGTCGCTGAGATGAGATGAAGTCCGGTGGCAGTCTGAACCCACGTCTTTCAGTGGAAAGACTGAAAATATAAACATGAGTTTGTGTATTTTTGTATTGTGGTATCCACCTTGCTTTGAATTGCTGTTGAATGCTTTGGATCTATGTTTCATTGCAAGTTGCCTCAGTGAACTGGATAAAATAAGAGCCAGTATGCAGTTGATACAAATTGTATCTTTATTTAAAAAAGTAATAGGAAAAAGTGGATACTCATAAGGTGCACTCAGTGTTCACTTTTTCAGGTACAATCTAATGAAATCCAGTACAACTGTTCTTTTATTATGCCTAGTGACTCATAGGTGTTAATTTAATGATGTTTTTTTTGTTTGTTTTATTGTGGCATGGATGAGATTTATACTGAATATAAAAATATCTTTGTGTCATATTGGCACTGTGCTGCTTTCACAGCCAACTATTGCATAAGGCTGGGCAATAATTCAGTTGTACCAACCCTCCAGTAAAAGAGAGAAATAAGATGTTTTGTAACTGTTCAGACCCAAGACGAAAGCATGACTGAGCATTAGTGGAGACAGTTTAACAAAAATGTTTGTCGGTATTTAATTTACCGTCACATTTATACTATTTACAAATTGACCAATGGTTGATTGAGCATGACAAGTGCTGGATGTTCTTATTTCGCTGTTGAGTAACAATTTTCTGAATGTTACTGTTAGGAAATAAAAATAATCATTTGTAATGACATGTCATGATGATTTACGACATATTCTAATGCAAGTTAAGACTAGCTGTGTGTGCGTCCGTGCGAGCTGTGCAGTCCTTGACTCGAGTTGTTATATTATTTATTTAGAAACACAATATAATATACAGTATGTTCATTCAGAAGCTTGTTTTGTGTCTGGGGCTACAACTAACGATTATTTTCATTATCAGTGAATCTGACGATTATTCCCAAGTTAATTGATTAATATTCTGTTGATAAAATGTCAGAAGATAGTGAAAAATGTCCATCACAATTTCCTGAAGCCCAGGGTTGCATCTTCAAATTGCTTGTTCGACCAGCTGTTTAAAAATTAAAAGATATAAATCAGAGAAAAGCAAGAAATCCTCACGAATTAGAAAGAAACAGAACCAGGAAATGTTTGATTTTAATTAGTAATTGATAATTAATTAAAAGTTGCAGATTATTTTAAAATAATTGTCTGATTGTTGCAACTCATTTTGTGTCATGCCCTCAAAATACTCCTTTTTTTTTTTTTTTTTTTTACTACTGGTAATGAACTCGAGTATTTGAAGGGGCGGTCAAATGTGGCGACTGATGACAACATGTTTGTTTGCATAGGTGTCTCAGTAATTTCATATACTGTATGAAGAGTAGGAAGTATCAGATCTTAATGTAAAAGTAGCAATACTGTAATATAAATACTCCATTACATGTAAAAGTCCTTCAGTGGAAATGTCACTTAAGTAAAAGCAGGTATTATTAACAAAATAAACTCATAATGCAGAAAGAAACCCCAGCGAGTGTTATACTTTTGTATAGTATATATAAATTGGTTATGATTACTGATGCATTAATGTGTAAGTAGCATTTTACTGTTGTAGTGGGTCAAGGTGGAGCTAATTTGAACTATTTTATACATTGTTTACATATTTTATAAGATCATTCTATGTTTTGTATGAACAATCTTAATGTGTAAAGTAACTGTCTCCCAGATAAATGTAGTGGAGTATAAAGTACAATATTTGCTGGTGGTATAAAATGGAAATAAGTACTAATATTTAAGTACAGTGAGTAAATATACTTTGTTATTCCACAACTATGCAAACAAGTTATCGCACTACAGTAGTTTTGCAAAACAGGTTTGTTGTCTTTGCATAGCACTGACACCTGTGTAGCGAATGTTCTGTAAAACATCTCTTCTGTGCAGTCTGAACACACGGAGTCAACAGGTCATCAGTTCCAAACAACCTTTACAAGCCGTCGAAACACAAACCAACGGCTAAACAGCATTTTAGCATAATTTCTATGAAGAGATGAAAAAAAGATGAAGTTAGGAGAAACCAAAGCAGCAGGTCAAATGTGTTTGCAGCAGGATCACATAATGATCCATTTTGTTGGTGTCAGATAGCACAGAATATGCAGACGTGGGAGAAAGTTTCACTGTAAATCAGTGTAAATCAGCTTCTTTTTTTAAAAAGGTTTTAATTTCTTCAAACATGCAAAAAACCTACTTAAACTTCCATTAAACTCATCCACAGTTACCACACACTGTCTGCATGAGGAAGGTGTTGAATATAATGAGAAGCTTGGTGAATTATTGCTTCACATATTGTTATACAGCATGTTTAGTCATGGGACGCTTAGCAAAGACAGACAAGCTGCTGGAGGAGGAAAACAAAGCTCAAACGCTGGGTCCAATTATTTATGACTCGTTCACAGAAACAGTTTTCCATTGATGTGCTCTTACTGTACTTTCCCTGCTTACGGTGCAATTTGATATTGACTCAGTACATATTAACACAGTCAAATGCACATGCACTATTACAGGAACACGCGTACCTGAGCGAGGACGTGGAACAAGGAAATGTCTAGTTTCAGCAGACTGTCGATACTGTGAGATCAAATAAAACTTCACTGATCGTTGTGTGTGCATGAGGCCACTAAAGCAACAAGCAGTTGAAAATATATAAAATAGAAATATATAGTAAAACAGAGCCATATGCACGTTTAACATGTTAAATACATATTTATGAATGTATATAGGCCCATGTAGAGATGCAAAGTAAAAATGAGCACTTATGCTTATGGAGGTTATAAACAAACCACTTCTGCAGCAGCGGAAAGTAAATAAGTACATTTATTCAGGTACATGTACTTCCACTCCACAACATTTCAGAGGCAAATATTGTACTTTTTACTCCACTACATTTAGTAGTATTTCGTAGCAGTGTGAAGGTTGAAAGGAATATTGCTCTGCATTTTTGGGAAATATGCCTGTTTGCTTTCTTGTCAAGAGTTACATGAGAAGATCAATACCTCTCTCACGACTGTAAGTAAACATGAATCTACAGCCAGCTAGCTTAGTGTCAGATCAGAAAACACATCATTCTAGAGGGACAAACTACATATTTTGTTGTTTCATTGGAGTACTTGTTGAATTTTGTCCCTCATCACATTGAAATTGCTCTAAGAAGGGATCTCTTTGCAGGCAGTATGGATCAGAGCAACACTTAATGCGACTACCCCACTAAACATATGGGCATGTGAGTATCGCATTCAGATAGACTTGCAAAAATGTGAACTTAACCCACTGATAACAACTGCTGTAATGCAAATGTAAATCACTCTCTTACAAGTCATCTCTCCCTGCAGATAATCCATAAATGAAATGTATCTGCAAACAAAGTAATTGGATGTAAAAAAAAACAAAAACAAAAAAAATAAAATAACCCCAACTTATCTGACACCCAAACATGTGGAGACAAGCCAACACTGTGAGAAACATCCCACTTTCACTGGAAAAGGTAAAGTTCTTGGAAAGAGAAAACATATGTGAGAATACCAAACCACGTGCTTTTAATCTGACGGAGGAACCTGCTGAACTTTGTGCAGCACTTTGCTGCATCATATAAAGATCTTTAGCACCTTTTTTTTTAGAGTCGTGTTCCTGTCCACCTGATGAATGCAAGTCCAATATTCACTCTCTTTTTGCTCTGATTTTGGTGTCTACCAACTCCTGAGGGAAATATCTGTCTTTTTACCTGCTAGATGCTCCACTATGTTCACTGGCTCGTCTCTTTTTTCATGTCTATTGGCTGGATACACTGTTCTACTCAGACGTGTTTTAAATGCCATCTTGAAGCATGATTAATGTTCTGTCTGCACCTTAATATAATATGCAAATACTGAGGCCGGGATGAACGAAAGGATACACTCCACTGCAAGCGAGTCAAGTCAAGACATGATGTGCTGTTTCTGTAAGAAGTACTCAGATCCTTTACTGAAGTAAAAGTAACAATATCACAGTGTAGAAATACACTGGACAAAAAGTCCTGCATTTAAAATCATACTTAAGTAAAAGTACAAATGTATTAGCATCAAAAATATACTTAAAGTGACACAAGTAAAAGCACTCATGTAATGTAATTCTCCAGCAGTGTTGTTAACTTGAGATAGAAACATAAAGAAGACAAAGCAGAAAATTTGACATCCACAGCCGACTTTCTGCTCTACCACTGAAACACGTGCATCTCCAGATGAGACACTTCTTGATATCAGCTACTTTATCTGCTTCACAGCCGTCGTTTATATTCTGTTTGAATGCAGCTTCCTGTGTAACTTCACACGGTCCAGTTCAAAAGGGCCTGACCTGATAACAAGAACATTTGTGGAAAGTTTTTGCTCATGAGCTGTGCAGTGTCAGAATACAGGAACACATCAGCTACACCCACAAAACTGCTTTCCCAGAAAAGGGATTTATTTTCTGAAAATGTTTCAACAGGTTACAGACGTTTGAAAATGACTCCTCCTGCTGGACTCATGAATGAATGCAATAGTGCTTTCATGCAGTGAGGATTCAGTTACAGTAAATAAGTTAAATGTGGGAATTTCACTGTAAAACAAAGTGGAAGACAAACTAAATATAAAGATATTCCTCCTTTATGCACATTTTGTAATCTGAATCATTTTTTGCTTGAACATTTGCTTTGTTAGTTTCCAGTTTCTTTAGTGAATTATTCATATGCATTTTTATTTTTATCTGCTCATATTAACACCAGCAAAGTTGATGAGTATCTAAAACTTCTTTGACTGTCAGGGAAATATCACATCTAATGAACAGTGTTCCAACTTCAGACCTTTTCTCAATTGATGTGAAATACTTTTATACTTCTTGAAACAATTTCTGTAACAGAGAAGCATGAAATCTCCTCTTGAAGCCATTATAAAATTGTGATATCCCGTCAGTTGTTTTTCCATGTGTATGCAGATTTGTGTCTGCATTGTTCAATAAAGTTTTAAGGAACAAAAGTTAAAACAATTAACTGAATATCACAATTTCACTGTTAGTACTGGAAATACAGTACATTTGTGTATTTCTAGTACTAATTGTGATACTATTAGAAGTAGAGAAGGAGAAGACGGTGATAGTGATGACGCCAGGATGTCTCAGAAGATGGTAAAACTACATAAAAAAAAAGGTGACACCTCAAATGAACTACACTACCCAGAAGTCACACGGAGCTTGCGCAGTCGCAAGTGGTTTGAGTCGGTTTCATGACGCTGATTTTGTTGTCTTGACCCGGTTACTGTAAGCTAGTCCTCCGCCTCGTCTGTGAGAACTGGCGACATGTACATACTGCAGTTATGTAGCACATAGAAGAAGGACTCTGCCTAATGTTACAGTCCTTCCCTCGGCTTGTTAAAAAAAACCAAAAAAAAAAAAAAACTACCGCGGCTCCGTTTGCCAACCTGCGAGCTAACTAGCGTGTCCGGGGCCAAGATGTGGCAGAGTGTCGGGCTCACGCTGCTGGTCATCGTGGCCACACTCGTCTGCGCGCTGCTCTTCATGCTGTTCGGTGAGTTTAAAGAAAACAACCCCGACGTGTTGCTCGCACAGCTCGCTAAGCCGTTTTGTAAGCGCTTCAGCTGTCGCCATCGGACTGATTTAGTCAGTGAGGGACGCAAATTGGGTGAATTAAACAGTTTCTCCTCCTCCTCCTCCTCCTCCTCCTAATGCCATTAAATGTGATTAAAGCTGGCTTGTTTGGCAGGTCAGAGTGTATTGAATGTCTTTGACCTGCAAGTTTCGGTCCAGTAAGGAGTTTCTATTTTTATCATGCGCAGAGGAGGAGCCTGGCAGGAGTCAAGAGCGTAAACATGGCTGCTCCTCCACCTCTCTTCTCCTCAGGTCTGCAGGTGTATTTCCACTCACTCTCTCCCTCCTCTGCCTACACCTGATAAGCGTTGGGGGGGGGGGTGAAATGCTGGAGCTCACCTGGCCCCAGAAAAACTCACCACTGTTTTTGAAAGTATTTCCTGAGGTCCTCAAAGACTCCTTTGCAGTGGTGGAAGAAGTATTCAAGTTATTCACTAAAGTAGAAGTAGCAGTACTCCAATATAAGTCAAAGTCTTGCATTGTATTATCAGCAAAGTGAACTATCAGTATCAAAAGTAAAAGTACTCGTTCCAAAGAATGGCTCCTGACAGTGTGATATTACGTTACTGGATCATCGTTATTATTGATGTATTTATATGTACTAATGTTGTAGTTTTTCAAGGTGGAGCTAATTTGAACTACTTTTATATGCGGTTGGGTTGTTTGACCTATAACAATGCATCATATTTTATAAACTGATCTGATTTGAAATATTAATCTCAAAAGTTATAGCTATAGTGGAGTAGAATAAAATGGAAATACTCAAGTAAAGTACCTCAAAACTGTACTTAAGTACAGTACTTGAGTGAATGTACTTGGTTACATTCCTCCGCTGCTCTTTTGTCCATCTGGATGAAAACATATTCCGTCCGCTGCACAAAATAAGCAGATTTTCAACCCATTTTTCACGTTACAACTCTATTTCCTATCAACGTAGCTATACATTGTATATATCTCCTTGCTCGTTTTGTATAACAGAAGAAAGATATGAACACACAATTTTGTATGAAAATAATAAAAAGTAACATCAATACAGGCAAATATTGCATATAATACTTTTCAGTTTTGGTTAATGTACAAATTGAGTAAGGAGGTGTCATTACTGGCTACCATATTTATTTGGATTAAGATACAGAGTCAACAGAAATGGGTGAAAGGTAATTTGTGAAACACCTTCAAAACAGCAGTAAATGTTGTTAAATGACCTTTTGGGACTTGCAAAGATTGGTGGGCGTTTATTTTTCAGAAAAACACGCTTTCCTCTATGACTCCAATGTGATGTTAATACACGAGAGGCATGAATTGGGACTGGAGCACCTCTGGTTTTATGAGGGCCTTTATTGTGCCTGTAAATATCTATTTTCCCTTCTCTGCCCCTCAGGTTGGTATGTAGTCTGGCAGCTCTTCCTGTCCAAGTTCAAGTTCCTGCGTGAACTTGTCGGGGACGCCGGCACCCCGCAGGCTGAAACGCAGCCGTCCGAAACCAAGAGCGAACGGCCAGCTAACGCCCCAACACGAAATCGGCCCAGGACCGCACGCCAAAGAGTCGCCTCCCCAGAAAGCACTTCATAGATGATCCAGACAGCCACTGTGTATCCTTCACGTCTACTCATGAAACCTCTCTCACCATGACTGCTCGTCAGTCCTCTGCAAACATCGTGTGTGACCATCAGAGATATTTCCCACTGACCCTGCGCTCTACATACACAAGGACCTTGTGGACACTCGGTAGTCAGCCCTCCTCTTCACCAGGACACTTTAAACTGACCAGGCAGATCTCCTGGTTTTAAAGGGAAAAGCCATTTACATACATTACTGTCCATTTCTTAATGTCATCTGTTCGTATGTTTACTTGTGTACACAGTCGTATATGTACTGAGCAGTGAGTCTAAAGCTCCACTCTTGGTCGTCCTGTTGTCCTGCAATAGTGACAGTCAGCTTTCGTGAGCGGCCACGCTGCTTCCTGCCACCTAATGTGGAGAGTAAAGATGCTCCATCACACAGAGAGATATGTTAATTATCTTATGTTTGTGTTTTAATCTTGTGTTTTTAACAGAAGTTAAGTCCTACTTTGAACAAAGTAGGCAGGTAACTGTTAAAAACTAGTGTCTACATCATTTCAACAGCTTAAGAAAAACTCAAAACTGAAACAGTGATTTGTACAACTGACAATTTTATTTTCTTGAAAGCATAACAAAGTGCAATGAAAGGAATGTTTATGCTGTCATTTTGTTGTTTCTTGCACAGTATACTCTACGTATATATAGATAACGGCCCAGAAACCTCCAAGGAAGATGACAAATGACACGGCTTCATTCCAGTTAAAATGTGACCTTTTTTCTTGCAACTTCTCCTTCACCTTTTTTTATAGATTTATACTTGAAGAGTCAGGAGAAGGACTGTTGGTGTTTAGAAGCAGCTCTACACATTGTCAGCTGGTCTCTAGGAGCAGCTCCCTGCTGCACGAGTGGTGTCTGAACCCTCTCCCGTTCCCTGTGCCTCTGTCTGTACCAGTGCCTGTCTAGATGGCATCCACTGTTTGTTACATGGCCTCCTTTTGTATAGACAACAGTAGCTTGTTTTCCATTACAGTGCAAATCAAAGCTGACCAGAGCCTAGTCAATATTTATGTAACATTCTCCCTCAAGGTAAAACTTATGTAACTCTTGCACCTTTTTATCAACAGTGATTTTTCTTCTTCTTCAGTGGAGCAGTAGCTTCAAATAAATAATGTCATAAATATGTTGAGCCCTGACCTGTTTTTGAGGAAAACATCACTCTGAAGATGTGAATGATGGTTCAAAGTACTTTTTTTTATATTGGCTATAAATTCCCTGTGTAATAAACATACAAAATACTTAATAAACTGCCTCATTCTATATACACACGTGGAAATAACCATCCATTAGCCATTTGGAAATTTATTTTCATTAGAGCTGAAATGATTAGTTGGCCGACAGAAAATGAATTACTTCAATTACTTGGATAATCAATTAATCTTGTCATTTTTTAAATAAAAAAATCAGTCAATTTTTTTTTTTTTAACTTTTCTGATGTTTTATAGACCGAACGATTAATCGAGAAAATATTTAGGAGATTAATCAATAAAGAAAATAATAGTTAAGGTGCGTTCAGACAGATATTCCCCCTCAGCTACTTTTTACTCAAAAGATCTGAATACTTCTTCCACCACTGGGAACTGGTGACGACATAACTTGATATCACACATAGATATTTTATTGATCCTGAGAGAAATTTAGGCATCCAGTGGCTTAAACAACACATACAAAACACCAACATACACAAAAATATAAGAATAAGAATGCAAAAACACAGCCGTGAAGTGATAGTCTAACTGCCAGAACTACTACAGAATGGAATGAAATGAAGTAAAATGGAGTAAATTAAAATGTAAGGTGATTAAAAGTGCAGGTAGTGCAGATAAGGTGATTAAAAACTGTAAGAAAAGTGATACTGCAGATATTATAAAATACAATTAAAGATAAATATATAAACAAATACAAGTGCATACATGTTTATCCAGGCAGACTTTGACTTTCCTGCTGGTTTGTGTCACTTTCTTGTGAACCAAAGAAACTTCTCAAGACTTTTCCAAAGTCTTGAAGCTCACTGAAATCCATGAACCTCTCAGGTGCTGCAGTATTCTCAGTTTCCCCCTGACTCACTAGAGTTTGAACACAAGGTGGCAGTATCGCACTGATAGAAAACAGCACCCAGACAAACTTCAGTGTCACAGTTTAAAGGAAAACACTTGACAGTTGAGTAAGATAGTACATGTTTTATCAGTATTTGTGATTATATGAATCCATGTGGATGAAAAATAAAATCCTTTCACTTTTCTCTCTTCTCTTTTTTGTTTGAAGACGTGTTACAAGTTAAAACTAGACTGAAGTAAAACTGTATTTAGACGTTTAATGACCATCAGAGGTGAAGACAAAAAAGAGGAAATGCTCTAATAAATAGAAATATTACTTTATTGATATTTCTTAGTTTTAATTAATTATTATTGATAGTTTATTTGCCTAGTTTCTATCAGTGAAGGGTTCATGACGTTTCTCTAATGCTCTGGAACAGCTGTTTTGTTTTTGAGTGGAATTCAGAAACAAAAACAGATGCTAAAACACAAAAATAAAATACTAAAAATAAAACAAATACTAACACAAAAACACACGTCCGGACTCCAGTGAACTCCTCTGCTAACCCGTCTCTCTGCACCCTTTTAGCTCTGCTGGCTGATTTCAAATTGCTGCCATGAATTAATGTTCCAGAACTCAATGCAGTGAATTAATCTACTGTATGTATAATCTGATGAGACTGTCTAGCTTTAAAAGACCATTTTAGTCTTTGACAGGGCTTAATCCATTTCAGCCCCAAGGGTCATTAGCTTATTCCTAAACTGCTCGTGCTTAATACAATGCAAATACGCAAGGATTGTGATTGCAAAAGTGTAGCAGAGTGAGATCTAAAGGATAAATACAGATTTATACATAAAGCTAAAGCAGTAAGTACTACTACTTACACTACTGACACTTTTTAAAGTTCAAATGTACCGAATTTCCTCAGAGCTTGTGGTTTTTTCAGACCCTTTTCTGTGTCAGTCAGTACTTTTGAAACTCAAATTATCATTTCACTCACGACTGCAACACAAACTTATTTTGCATCTGCAGTTATTTACTTTATATTTGCAGTTTGAAACCCCAAAAACACCAGGAACATAGTGGTGGAAAGTAACTAGATACATTTACTCAAGTACTGTACTTAAGTGTTTCCATTTTCTGCAACTTTATACTTCTACTCAAAATTCAGAGTGAAATATTGTACTTTTTAGTCCACTACGTGTATCTGAAAGATTATTAACACAAAATATGATAAACAAATACATTTTGATGTATTATTAAAGACACAGCAGTTTTTAAATTAGTTAAATTAGCTTCACATTTACCAGCTGCAACATTAAAGTGACACTAGAATGCATCAATAAGTATAATCCAGTAATGTTATTCTGAAATGGGGAATTCTGCACAATGAGTACTTCAAGTATATACTTCTGTGCTTTTACTTGAGTAAAATTTTGAATGCAGAACTTTTACTTGTATTTCTACACCGTCGTATTGCTGCTTTTCCTTAAGTGAAAGAGCCAAGTACTTCTTCCACCGCTGCAAGAACATAAATCTAATTAAATGCAAAGAAGAAATATTTAAAGTGCAGTAATTGCTACATTTCACTGTGGTACGGCTCAAATGTTGAGAATCCACTCATCCAGAGTATCCTGCATCCATCATCTACTGGAAAACAGATGCAGAAAATTAAGAAACCACCCTTACAGTAAATTGACTTTGAGGCAAACCTTCACTGGTAGTTTTATTCATACTAATGATGCCACCTCTCCCTCAGATCTGGCTGAACGTGTTTCTGCCTACAGCTGGGCCCTTTTTCTTTTCTTTTTTTTTTTTTTAAAAAGGTGGCCCTGCTGAGCTACAAAGCTGTAATTTCAGAGCCTGCAAATACTTTACAGGAAATGATTGTGGTAAGCCAAGGAAATGACATAGACTCTCCAGTGCTCCCCAAACTCTCCCAGCAAGAGCCAAGCCTAGCTCTCTGCTCCTGTTGATGGCTGTAGGTATTGCACATTACCTCTCTAATGACCTGTCACTGTTGGTTCACCCGACAGACAGGTGAGCAGCTGACTTCTTGATTGCTGCTGCTCTTGCATATCACTGCGAATTTCCATCTCAGCAGCCCAACACCTGTTTGCTGTTTCTCAACTCGACTAGACGGTATCTCATCGGGGAGCGTGGAGACAACTGCTCCAGGGGACTGAGCAAAATGCAGCTTCAGCTCTCTGTCTCTGCAGCACCTTCCGTAGTTGTGCAATTGTGGTAAACCAAAAGACATTTATGAGATGTTTAGCACGCTGCCCTCGATGACACACACACAGAAGCTGCTGCTGTTGAGTCCAGGACTGTGTGTTCTGGTCTAAAATAACTCATTGATTCACCAATCTCTCCCCAGGACTCAAGCATTAATGAATCAATTTTGGTGGACAAACATCTTAGTGATTCATTTTTTTATTCCACAAAAATGACGCAGTAGGAAAACCCAATTATGATGGAGAAACAAACCAATCTAATCTCCTGCTAAAGTTAACTAGCCAGCTAAGTAGCAGTAACTGCCATCTCAGACTGTGTGTTCTGGTCTGAGTGATTTATTAGAGCTGCCAGGACTAAAATAACTCATTGATTCACCAATCTCTCCCCAGGTCTCAAGCATTAATCAGCCAAAAGCTATTTTCCTCACTTGTTTAGAGCCACAACATGTTCAGGCAAAACAACAGCTAAACAAAGAGAGTTATGTCAAGTGAAAGCTAGCTGGGAGATGGCACGGCTAGCTAAAGTTTACTTATTTATTTATTGATGTTTCCCCAGCTCTTATCTGTAATTGAAAACAATTTTCATCAACTAAAATTTTAGTAAATGAGGCAGTAGTGAAATCGAATCATGATGGACGGCAACTAGCTTAGCAGAGAAGTAGCAGTAACTGCCATCTCAACTTTTGTCTCTGGTGGATTTCATGCAGTTAAGTCACATATTTAAATGTATTAAATTGTAAATTGTTTTATTATATTGATTTCAATATAAATATTGATAGCAGACACCTAACAAAACAGATTTGTACAAACATTAACGCCCCAGAGTGAAATGTCTTGACAAATTGCCATATTTGATGCAGATATTCATGTTTCCCTCACACGAATTGTAACTTTCAAAATTTAATTTGTCCAGTACTTTGGTTTATGACCAAATACCTGCAAAGCTAATGATATTTCCATGTCCTTTGTGCTAACATGCTAAACTAAGATGACCATGGCATACTGTACCTACATGTTAGCTTTGTAAATGACGTGTGTGTATAGACATTGTATGTTGTTGTTCATTGCTGCTTTTTATTTAGTACACATATTTTTTCACCTAACCCTGTCTTTGTTCGACTATGTTGTCTTTGTTTTTAGTCTAATCTCCCTGAAAACTGTTCTTGGAATTATGTGTAAGTACAACTTAAAACCGGAGTCAGATGCCTTGTGTACACGTGTACACATGCTGATTCTGATTCTGATTCAATGTGAGCATGTTACCATGCTGATGTTAGCACCACTGGGATAAAGTACAGCTGAACTGCTGGCAGGGCTGTCGACTCTTATTCTTGTTCGGTATTATGTAGGTTCTATGGAAATAATTTTTTGGATAAAATAATCAGCTGAAAAAGGCATAAAATGAAGGCATTACACTTTTCTATCTGTTACTCAGTTTGCCAGCCAACCTGAAAACTTTAAACCCTTTTTCTCAACTTTGCTGCTTCTGTAGTTTCTGCTCTCTGCTCTCTGTGCAGGGTAGCTTAGCAGAGATGTAAGATGGACCTGACATGTCCTGATTTACCGTGTCTGTCTGCAGTTTGGGTTAAATGGGAACCCTTTTTAAAGTCATTGCAAATTCCTTTCTTTCTCATCTCCCTGGAGAGCGCAGAGAAGAATGCAGTGAATAATAAAAACAGTTAGATTGCTTGGAAGTGCCAGCTTGTGTGAGCTCGAAGGATTTTTAATGAGATTTTCTGATTGGGAACTGAAGGGGGGAGGTTGGAAGTCTCACTGCGGTCATGGGCATCTCTTTCTTCACACAGTGCCATCAATCTATCTATAAAGCAGGGAGAGACTATATTTCACTCAGAATATATTGAAAGAGGGGCAGGTGAAGATGAGGAAAACACAATGTCCTACACTTAGTTACTGTAGCTGTACACACCCAAACCTCCAACTTTATGTTCCCAAGACGTTCCGTCATTCTATACATTTCATCAATTCACTGCACTTTGAACCAGAGAAAATGTGTTGCAGCTGATAGGGTCCCTCTGAAAAAACATGTTTCTCACGGTCCAGAGAACATATGTCTTGTCCTTTACTTGCCCCTAATTATTCTCTGTGTGTGTCATATCTAATGTTCTGCAAGCAAAGTGAAGAAATGCTTGGCACAGGCACCTGATCCAGCAGCTCTGTCCTGCTTTCAGCCCCCATCTTCAACTGACTCTCTTTTTAAGATTAGAGGGTACAACTAACTCTGATCAGATATGACTTGAAATCAAAAATATCCCGCAGGGGTCCACGAGTATGTGCTTTAGGTTTGAGAAGACATTGGGGTACCAGAGTACCACAAAAACAAAAATCTGCGATATTTTATTTGCAAATGTAGCTGTTTATTGCTTTAGATAAATTAACTTCATGTAAATTCTGTTTCTTACTGCTGAAATGGTGCCATCATCTTATTTTAAAGAGATATTAAATGTGGAATGAAGATTTATATTTCAGTGTGAATGTTTATTCATCTGCGAATGAAGATCCTGAGATGCAGTAAAAAGCTCCAGAAAAACTAAACATATATGATTTATATTTATTAATCTTGGAAATAGTAGTTTCACAAAAAAAAACTTAATTTAAGGTCCATTTATTAGCTTTCTTTGCCAGAGCTTGACATGACAACTGAGTAAGCTCCGTTAGCTGATGAAGACCATGAGATGCAGTTGAAAGCTCCTGAAAACCTAAACATACAAGATTTATATTTGAGTGTAAAAGTTCTTTCTTGGCTTTGGAAAGAGTAATGGACAAAAATAAAAATAATTAATTCAAGTTCCATTTACAAGCTATTTTTGCTGAATCCTGACATGATAACTGAGCATCTGCTGATGATGACCATGAGATATAATTGAGAGCTTTGGAAAAACTAAATGTATTACATGTGCGTGAAAGTTCATTTGTGACCTTGGAAAAAGTAGTTTGACAAAGAAACTTAATTGTCCACTTACTAGCTTTTTTTTTCTTGCTGTAGCTTGACATGACAACTGAGCAAACTCCAACCACTGATGAAGACCATGAGATTTGACAGGATATGACAGTTGAAAGCTCTGGAAATAAGCTAGTACCATAGACCTTGAGTGATTGTTTTTTTTTAGCAAACTACCATTTCCACTTCCATGCTCACATATAAATCTTGTGTGCTTTACCAGAGCTTTCAACTGCATTTTACGGTCTTCATCAGGCTCCAGCAAAAAAAAGAAGCTATTAAGCTTTATATTATTTTGAATTTCAGTGTCCCATAATGTTTAAAAAAGTGTTCACCCTGACCTGAATACATTTCTCTATGAAGACCTATCGACTGACCTTTCCTACCATCCAGCAGGTTTTAAATTTTGTTCCATACCGTAAATAACACCATCCTTTGGCTTATTCTGCCCTCTTCATCCTCTCTTTTACTATAACAAATCTGCTATGTCAAGAGAAATTAAACGACACGGTCACATGGTTAAGAACAATCCTTTACTTTGTGGAGAGCTCCACACACACACATCAACATTAACATGATTTATAAGGAGATTTACGGTCACACACAGCAGTAAGACACAAGATCAACAACATTCTACAGGTAAAAATGAAAAAACAGGACATCTCATAAGGTGCTTCATAATATGCGACAGGAATGTTATGAAAAACGTCTACATAATCCTAGAGACACCAATACTGCAGAATATATATATATATATTCATAACATAATATAAAACAATCTACACAAAAATAGAGCAAATATTTACAGAACAGACTATTTACAGCATCCAAAACAGGCTTAAAGATGAAGAGCAATATATATATATATATATATATATATATATATATATATATATATATATATATATATATATATATATATATATATATATATATATATATATAATGTAAATATATATTTATGGTAGATTAATGTACACATGGAGTCTGTGGTTAAATGTACTGGAGCAACATGGTTGAAAATCACAAGCTGGCCAACTGCAGCAACTGTTCTTTGAACTGCTGTGCGTGGTGTGAGAGGTCAGTGACTCTGTCCACCATCTCCTGGATGGCAGCTGTGTTTGGGTAGTTCAGGGCGGCCGTTTTAGTCGCAGCCACCACCGTCTTTAACAAGTCACACAACACGTTGCTGGAGTTCATCACCCTGTTGGCCACCTCGGGAGCTGAGGCCTGCCTGGACAGTGTGTCTCCAATGAAGACCAGTTTGTGGGCGCTGAGGATGACGAACTTGCTGTGCGCCACAAATATGCGCGGAGGCTGCCCGGCACTGACGCAGCCGAAGAAGGCGTCCACGGCGCTGAGGAGCGTGACGAAGTGCTGCTCACACTGCTCAGAGTAGAAGCTGAGCAGCTGGCGGTCCCGGGCACAAACGTGGGTGGAGGGGGACAGGGAGGAGGACGAGTCCGAGGGGGAGGCTGAAGTTATGCCCGAGTGTTGGTGTGAGATCCACTGTGTGATGTCGTTCTCCACGGGTTTGATCACTTCCTGCTCCAGCTTCTTGAACTGATTGATCTGTGAAGGGTGACGAGATTTAGATTGTTTTGTGATGGTTAACATGTACCACATCCTTCAGGTTTTACTGAGATAATCGTGTGAGGTCAAGCTCTGTGGAAAATGCATCAAAGATTAAAATTCTGCCCACTTGTTATAGGACACACAAAAAGAGAAATCCACTTCCATCATTTTTCAAGCAAAAATGTCAAATTATTTGCTGGTTCCAGCTTCTCAAATGTGAGGATTTGCTGCTTGTTTTTTATCATATATTGTAGTAAATGAAATATTTTTTTGATTTTGAACTCCTGGTCAAATAAAACAAGCAATTTTGACGTTTCACAGAATAAACGATTAGTTGATTAACTGAGAAAATAATGGGCAGATTAATCAGCAATGAAAATAGTCTTTAGTTGCAGCCCTACCTCCAACAGTGAAAACAGGAGCACATTTTGGGTAGTCAGAAGACTAAAAGGGTTAAAGCGCCTGAAAACTTGGTTTCAAATCTTAAGTATTTGTCTATAACATTAAATATTAATGACTAATTAAGCAACAAAGTTAAAAAAACAACATCCTTTGTTATTATTTATTAAGAGTTTCCCTCAAAACTCAGCTAAAGTGCTTCATCAGAACTGCGTGGGTGTTTGATCAGATTTGACTGACAGTGGTTGGGAAACGTACGCAAAAAAACCCCACAGTTGTCAATACAAAACCTTGGCATAAAATTGTTTGTTCATTGTAGAACCACATTGCTCATAGCAAGAAGCTGATTGAGGGGCATCTAATCTCTCTTTTTTTCTATGTGTAAAGCTATGAGGGTCCAACTGGCTGCAAAAAAGGCTCCAAATGTTCGACTCCCTCTGGCCTGACTTTTGTCTCACAAAGTCTCTGCACCCAGGAGACCCAAAAGGTCAACAGCTGTGTGTATCTGATGGTATGGTATGAATGTATAAATATTTATGATTGATAACAGAGAGTCAGGTAGAGGTAGAGTCTCACCTGTTCCTGGCCCAGCTGGACTTGACTCTGCTTGATAATGTTTTCTTTGTCCAACAGCTCCTTCTGCTGACGTTCAAAGTCGTCTTTGCCCTGTGGACGAAGACAAGTAGGTGAGAAAAGGCATGCAAACGTACTCACACAGTCCAGGTTTCACCTTTGATGCATCCTACATGAAGTAAGACATAATCTCCGTAAAACAAAGTCAGTAGAAATAAAGCAGATAAAGGAATGAGACTAGGTTATAAAACTTAAAATCATAAAAAAAACCCAGCAGGATTGAATATTGAAGGACATTTGCTACCTTAAATCTTCAATTTAGTGGCTATATATCAGCTGTATATATAAAACTGACTTGACTTAACTTGACAGTTGTTGCTGATTTAAGATGAAATACACGTATAGTATAAGAATCTATGGTTTTCTCATTCAGCCTGTCACAGAAACAAGATGATTTAAAAATGTCTGACTTCTAGTGGTAGTATTAAAAAAGACATTCTGGTCTCGTTTTCCAACAAAGCACTTGTGCCATCAGGATCATTATAAAGATGTAATGATCCCATTAAAACTCTACACATAAGGGCTTCAACCTGATCTGAGTTATATCTTTTTAGCCCAGGCTTTTCTCACTCTGAGGATTTACCTGCAGATGTACATAGTCGTAGTCCTCCATCCAGCTTTTCACACACTTCTCGCTGTTGTTCATGTTGTCTTTGTCTTGGCTGGAGGACACGGGGAAGGGCTTGGTCTGGCCTCCGTAGTTGTCATTATCGGAGGAGGGTGAGGTGAGCGGGGGGATCATGCTCTCATCAGGTGTGCTCCCGATGGAGAAAGACCCATCCATGTGCGTCCGCCTAAACAGCAGTTCAGCATTGCTGCCTATTGTGGAGGCCAGCTGCTTGGCGTCGTCGGGAACAGTCCTGGAGACCATGACGAAGCGATCCAGGTCGTCGCTCTTGTTGTGGTGCTTGCCGGAGGACACTAGGGCGTTCAGAGCCCAGCTGCAGTTCTCCAGGACTTGGTAGATCTGCAGGAGGATCTGCTGCGAGTCCTCCAGGCGTCCCAGCTGCCTTTTCAGCTTACTGTGCAGGCTGGAGTCTGATAGAGCTGTGGCGTTTGCTGCAGCCCCTCTACCAAACACAACAAAGTCCCCCAGAGCAGCCCGGACCCTGTCTAGCACTGTGCGGACGTCGTTAGCATGGCGCTCCATGAAGGGAAATGTCCTCCAGTGAGGGGAAGCTGCCATTGAATGTAAACCCCCGACTGAGGCCTCCACAGCCTGCTGCAGGCGGTACAACCTCTGGACAGCAGCATCCACATCCAGAGCGAGGCGGCCCTCGGAGCTGGAGCCCGTGGAGGACGAGGAGGTGGACATGCTGCTGCGTGTGCTGCCGGTGCTGGAGAACGACAGACGGTTCACGCCGTCCGTCACGTCTGCTACTGCACGAGCATCCTGAGCGGGGATGTCGTAGATGCCTTTGCTTCCGTCTCTGTCAGCGGGCGAGGCTCTGTGCTGGGAGGGCTGCATGCCACGGGGGATGTCGTATATGTCCCTCTGTGACCCCGCCCCCGAATGAAGGGCGGGTGGAGGTACGTCGTAAATGCCTTCGTTGCCGTTGGTACTTGGGTGTTGGTGATGGGCAGGAGGCTCCACACTGGGGGGGAAATCATAATGCGACTGGGGTGTCTTTGTGGGCTTGGTGAGGACAGGTGGAGGTACGTCGTAGATGCCTTCCTGTTTGTGTTTAAGGGGCTGCGGGAAGTCGTAGTTTCCCTCCTGGAGGGCGGGGTTGGTCCTGCAGGGAGGCACCGAGTAGACCTGCAGGCGAGGACAATCATTAGGTTTACATCCAGTCTTCTGACTACAACTTGTCTTCTGTCCCAGACTATACAAATACATTAGTTTCTTATAATCATTCATCCAGAAGAACCCATCAGAAATGAAGGGCATTTTACTAAAAAGAGTACCCTCATATAGAGAACAATAAAACATGAATCTTAAATCTCACCTAAATCACATAACAAACAAAGTCTCTCTTCAGGGACACCAGCAAACCTGCCTGTTTGTGTAGCTAATGGCACTTGAAAGTGGTTAAATTCTGCTCACATCAGGCTGCACGCTGTGGTTGTTTTTCATCAGACAGAATGTTTATAATTTAAGTTTGTACCAAACATCAACAGACCATCTTTCTTTGCAAATCAGGAACATGCTGTACTTCAGGTTACGCAGGTAATCAGAGGACACGTTTACATACACTGTAATAACCTGGTTACTGTACATCCGTGTACACATGCAGCAGCTCAATAATCAGATTTCTCTGCAGCCCCTGACCTTATTTTGGAACCATAGCTTTCTTATTTTAACAGTAGAAGAGACAGAAGCCACAGGTCAACAAAGCAGAGCATTTCCTCACAGCGCGATCGTGTCTGAATTTAACAAACGGTTAATGTTCAGCGGTGGAAACCTCTATGCTTCTAGAGGCTACAGTTTTAGTTAGACTTTGAACTGAAATATTTTATTCTCATCACTCCGTGTAATGATCTCTCCTTTCATCAAGCCTCAGTGCTGTTACAGGTTTCTCTAATCCCGTACCAGTTTTAACGTTCACATGACATTTAAGAAATCAGCTTACTGGAAGAAGTCGACTGTAACCCACTGAGTGCATGTAAATACACTGAACATCCGCGGGTTTTCACAGTTTGTGCAGCAATACTGCAGTTAGAAAGAGAGGAAGTGAAAGACCTTCTGGCTTGTGTAGATACTATATTTGAAACCTCAAAGTTCCTGCCTTTGATTCCTTCCTCTAATGCAGAGTCAGAGTACAACAAAACTTTAACCTCCCACTAACTTGACAGAGTCTGACGTTCATGGCTCAGAGCATGATGGGAGCGCAGTGGGGTGAATAAAATGTGATTTCCATCAGCCTTGAAATGCACTCTTTACAGCTAGACAGGCCTGCCCAAACTGTAATTAGGAAGGACGCAAATAACAGGTCCCAGCATATTTCAGGTTATTACAAACAAACTGATGGCGCTCTGCCTGGTCGGGTCTGGAAGTCTGGTGAAATCTTAGAGGGTCTGGAAAGAGAAGAGTTATGTCCTTCACTTTCTTCCCCCCCTGCTGGAGAGTTCAGACACAGAACCATACTCATGGAGTTTTGGTTAAACTCAACTGGCAGGCAAAGCCTTCATTTCGTGCAGCCGCAAGAATGTCATAAATATGACGTTTGACGTATTATTCATTTATTACAGACAATTAAGAGAAATACTAGGAACTGTATCAATAAACATAAAATAATATTTTCTGGTCATACGCAGAGCTACCACTTCCTTAATTCAAACATTGTTTGACGGAAATAAACAGAGTGTCTGACTGATGTGCCCTCTCACTGTGGTGGAAGATCTACTAGTTGTTGAAATGTTCTCTTACCCCTTGTGAAGAAGGAGGTATGTCATAAACGCCTTGTGTCCTGGGGTCCATTTGAGATGGAGGAATGTCATAGACTCCTTGGTTTCTGGCACCGGGATACATCTGACCAGGTGGAATATCGTACACCTGAAACATTAAACAAACATAAGAACACCAAATAAGGGTGAAACCACATATTAATCTAATAGTATGAGTTATGATCACAAATAACTAGTTTGTTCTTTAAAAAACGCAATAGATTTTATTCAATTAAGGTAAAATGCAGGCTTTTATTTGGTAGAAGCTCCACTTGTTTTGCTTTAAATAAAGAAATATACCATAAAACTAGCTTTATTAAACGGGTGAAACTAACATCACAACAGTACTGAAGGGTTTATCAGTTTAAGACAAGATGGCAGGACAAAACTGTCAAGGAGATCCTTCACTGCAGAGAACAGGATATGTGGTAGATTAAAATACAGAACACGCTGAAGATCAAAGAAACTGTTTCTGACAAATACAGACCTCCTACTGTACTTGCCTCAAACCATTCTCGCTGTGTGGACTACAGACGTTTGTTTGTTTGAATGATTGATTTTTAAACTTTTCCTCATTTTTTTTTTAATCACCAAACCTAACTGATTTGATCAAAAACACAACACAGAAACCATTTCAGCTTTTACAAATAAAGACCCATATTAGTGTGTTTGCATGCTATACACTTTTTACACTTTCTGCCATTTCTGGATATATTTTGCGACTATTTCAGGCAGCCATCGCCTTCGACATTCATTTCTGTTTGGTAGGAATATAATTTGGGTTATTTTTGAAACTCTTGAAACATGTTTGAGTTGTGTAATCCACCACAGCGAAGCTCAGGTTAGCATACATTTATCTTTATAATGCAACAACTAAAAAATAACAGAATTAATGTATACTACACTTTTGACTGACATTTTACATTTGACTTTATTTTTATTTTATAATTTTATTTTGTTTTTGTTTATGATCACAATTGAGTTCTTTTTAGAATATAAGTAATAGTAGATTTGAGCCACTTGAATCCCTTTGAAATCAATCAGTATGTACACTGGTGGTTATTCACATTATTAGATTTACATTAGACTTTATTATTAGACTGTTAAGTAGACAGAATAGGTCATACTGGCAAACTGTACATGCTGTGGGAACATGAGACACCTACCCCCTGTGATCTACTGGGTGGGACATCATAGAGGTCCTGCTGGTTGTGCTGGCCTGGGCTGTAGGTGTAGGACTGTCCCACTCTGGTTGGGGTCACCACCTGTCCAATCACAGCAGGGGGAGAGACAAACAATCAGAGCTGCTGTCTAAAAAATGACACCTGGGGAACAGCAGTGCTCAAGACAAATACAAGCTACAAACACACTCCTCCTGCCACCCAGCTCTCCGACCGCTGTACATCTGTCCTCCTTCTCCAGTGCTTTTGCCTATTTTCATTCCCAGTCCTCGAGTGACCCGGGGACAATAAGTGATTACAGTTGAGGCAGATATGTTCTGGCAACAGAGACAGACCAACATCCTCTAAGTTTCAGGCTATTTGTAAAGACCCCAGGAAACCAAGAGATAAACAGAAACCTGGAGCTGCAGAGCAAAGAGTCTGACCTGGGACCATTTCCTGTCAGCTCTATACTGTATAACATCTAATAAATGCAAAAATACCAAAAAAAATCCTTTAACAGTGCTGTAGCCAACAATTATTTTCATTATCGATTATTTTTTCAGTTAACTGATTACTTGTTTTGTCAATAAAAATAGAAAGTAACAAAAAATGCCCATCACAATTTCTCAGAGCCCAAGATGAAATCTTTAAATGTCTTGTTTTGTCCGACCAGCAGTCCAAAAGCCAAAAATATTCAATTTACAATGATAGAAAACAGTTTGCCAAGTTAAGCTAGCTAACATTAGCCCGCGTTCCAGACAGTGTAAAGCTACAGTAGCAGCAAAACCCCTGAGTGTATGTAATAAAGCAATGGTGGGTTTTATTGTTATGTATTTAACATTATTTTTCTTTTAAAAAGTTACACAATCTCTCTTTAAAGGCTAAAACTTAAATATTAAAAGCAAGAGAAAGAAGTGCAATGAATGATGAATTAAGGAAGAGCGCTTTGTATTGGTTAGAAATTCACCTTTTAATGTGTGTGAGGAAGATTGTGTTTTAACCTAAGAGCTGAAATATTTAGAGCAAGAGAAAACTGAATACAGAACTAAAAACCGATGGGTTAATATTTCAACCAGGGGCTCAACTGGAAAACAAAGAATATCGCAATCCTGCAGTTCAACTAATAAAAACTAAATAAAGCTTAAAACTAATGTGGTTCAGTTGAGCAGTAAAATGAGCAAAAGTAAAACTTCAGCAGCACTTTGTGCTTTAAATCCATGCTTTTTAGCTAGCAAGGACTTCATCTGAAGGGAAGATATTTTATGATTAACAGGTTATCTGAGAAGGAGTTTTATCGTAGTACTGGCTGGATTGTGAGTTATTTAAATCTCAGAATCTGGTGAAGTAATCATTGGGTCATTGGTATTGATGAACAACCCTGTTATAAACCCAGGAATTTTGTGCTGCAGGATTTAATACACCTTTAAAATATTTTACACTGTGGTGCAGACAGGACACACACATATACTGCTGGCTTCACCTACGCCCGTGACATTTTTGCCCCTGTTAATTTTTTAGCACATTTTCCCTCCTCTTTTCCCGTCAGTGCTAATCAGTCCCTCCACACCTCCTAATCCCAGTGTTTCCATACCCCTCCCCCCCGCCAGTCCTCCCCCTAAAAGCAGAGCTGCAGACCTCCTTGCTGCGTCAGACAGACAGAGGAATGCTGGGAATGTCCTTCCCTGAGCCCAGTACTCCTCTCCTGCCCCCACGCACCACTATCGCCACACTGGAGCGAGCAGGGTTCATTAATAGGGCTCGAAAATAGGAACCATACACATGGCTTCCTGGCAGAGGGGAAAGTCTCCAGGGAGGTATAAGACTTTAGCCCCTGTATCCACTCATGGGTCGCCGTATAGCCGAGTTAATATCCTAAATACCATCTCTCGTACTGTGGAGACTTTTATCTGAGCGTGAGCAGTAGGAACCGTAACTCAGAATGGGATTAATGTTTCTGAGGAAGCAGCAGAGCTGAAGAGGAGGAGGAGGAGGAGGAGGGGGATGGTTTGTAAAAGAGATTTATGAAAAAAAGGTAAAAGAGGGGGAAAGTGAGAGGAACGGAAAATGAGAGTACGTCGCCTAGTATGGAAAGGAATGCCATTCATCTGGGCTGGAGTCTGAGTAACAGTAGTCCATATGGTTCTCATAAGTCCAATCTGAACAAGCCCGTGGTGATTTAAGGTGTTCATTGTTGGCATTCCTGTCCCTGCATACATCATCCCCAACAGGGCATGTGGGGTCAGAGCTGAAACATACACCGTGGGCTTTAAGTGCATCAGACCGGGGCTCTGAAATATACCAGTGGAGGAATAAATAGCCTTGCTGCTTTTGGCCCTTGTCACGCACTGTTGTTCACAATTCTATGATGGCTGTTGGAAAAAAAAAAAAAGATGTTCTATCTACTTTATAATATAAACAGTAAAGTGATGGAAACCACGTTATTGTCATTTGTTCATGGATGTGGCATCTGGCTGTATAGCTCTATGGAAATGTTCATTATTGGGGAATTGTTTACTGTACACTATATGTACTAATTGGTTCATATGATCTAGATCTGGGTTTTTTAAAGTCCCCTTCAGACAAAATTGGGGCAACTAAAAAAGTTAATATTTTATAACTCGTATATTTGTTGTTGTCTTCTATTTGGGGGATGATGATGCTCCAAGTTTTTGACCTACAATTGCCATATTTTGAGGGCTTTAGGGGATGTAAACATGAAGTCTAATGTTGCCATGGAGTCAGTAAATTACAGTAGCTGAGGACTACAACTTGAGCTCTGTTTTTTAAGCCTCTAATTGTTTACATTTTGGCAAATTGTCACCATTAAAAGTATGCTGAATTAGCTATTAGCAGTTCCTGTTTGCAATGTACCATGGATGTATAGACAACCATCACTGGATTACTCTGATAATGAGAAAAAAAACTTAAAAATACATTGATTCTCAGGCAAGTTCTGGAGTTATAAGGAGTGTCTTTTTTCTGCGATTTCTAAGCGTATTTATGGATGTTTATTCATGATATATCCTTGTGGAAGTGGAAGTCACACAGAATCTAAAAATACGTGTATCATGTCTGTGTGTTCAGATTTGACTGAGTTATGACTCAGAGAAGGAGTGCAAATTTTGATGCATATTTCTGCAATTGGGCCTAATTGTGATAATAGTTTTTAAGTACCTTAGTTACTTTAGTTTTATTTGCAAGGCTTGAGAGAGCTGTGTTCCTAACTTTAATATATTTAATTTTCCATGTTTACTTAATAAGAATGTGTTAGAATTTTTTTTAAAAAGTCAGCGCATGTAACCAGACACAGCAGACAGGGAGCTAGCCTTTCACTAAGTAACTACAAAGTGATGCTTGGTAAAGGTCACTTTAGCCCGGCTGCTGTCCCTGCGGGTTGAGCCTGTGTGCTGACGATAAGTGGGGGGAGATGTCTGGACTCAGCTGTCACATGCAGATGGCAGCGAGGTGTCTGTCAAAGACCATGGTGACCTTTTCCACAGGTACATGTCATTGCTTTGAGTAGCACTCGTCCCATCAGTGGCTCTTCTCAGCCACTGCCAGATGCACACTGCTCATTTATTTCCCATCTCCTCCCTCTGTTTACCCAGCAGGCTGTTGCTCCAAGGCCGCCCGGCGCTGCTGTAATTGCTGGAGGGTAAATATTTACCACGTCCAATGAGGTTGGCGCTTGCATGGCGGCGGCGGTAGCCCTTTCAGAGAGCAATGACATCATGAAGAGCCGGGGCGAATGAGCAAACATTTGCTCCCACTCAGGTGATAGGCTCTTAGGATTCCTTCATGGAGGAGGCAGAGCAAGCTGAGCGACTAAAGAGGGATCAGGTTTAAACTAGTGCCCTGAGGAGCCAAATAGATGGCTTGTTAACGCTCCTATGCGTTTTGGTGAGTGACTCATGGCTCTCTCAGCAATACTGTGTTTACTCAGCATCCTGGCAGGCTCAGGTTTTGGCAGATAGGACTTTTTAGCTTTACTTCAGAGTCATTTGAGAGGTGTCGTCATAACGTCAACAACTACCTCACGAGCTTGTTATATTCTGTCTTAGATTTTATTTACTGATGGGCAGTGCATGGCATTTAAAACATTTAGTATATGCTGTAGGGCTGGACTTTAATAATGAATCACTGTTTAGCAACTTTCAGCAGAATCATATTTTGATGATATGACCCTATTATTGTTCTACAACGTGAAACACATCACTGTGGATCTAAGATCTTTGCACTGGCTTCCTGTGTGTGAAATAATTGATTTTAAAATATTTCTATTGGTTAATAAAGCAAAATTCACTTCTGATCCGCTACACCGTGAAGAACCGTCCAGACCTTTCATCTTGGACTGTTGCGCTTACTGTGTCTCAATATCGAAAGTAAACATGAAGAAGCAGCGTTAAGCTTTTATGCAAAAATCTTGAGGTCTGCTCTAACTCTCACATCTTTTAAAATCAGGGCTTAAAACTTTCATGTTTGCAACCACATTTTATTGAATTAAATTTGTGACGACTCAGTCACATCCTGCACTGTAACTTTTAATCACCTGTTAAATCTGTTTTATTCTATTTTAGCTTATTTCTATTTTATCTTGCTTTATTTTACTCTTTTTAAATCCTATTTATATGTCTTTTATATTGCCTTGTGTCTCTTTTGTATTTTGTCTTAATGCCTTTTAATCTTTTATGTAAAGCACTTGTTGAAAGGTGCAATACAAACACGACTTGCCCTGCCTGACAAATTTCTGAACAATTCTGCACAAGCTGTAATTAAAATCTAACAAAGTTAGCTACTTAAGTGTTTCTTTCACACATATGAAGACTTTGGTCTCATGTAATGCAGAGCGATGGATACAGTCCATAGCTTTGACATGCATTTGCCATATTAAAATAAGAAAATACATAATTGTACACCATTGTTATCAAAACACTAAATGAGGGAATATCTTTTGGAAGACTTGTGCCCATCGATATCTGTAAATTTCCTTATTAATATTGTTCTGTTATTATAATGTTTTCCACCATTGCCATTGCCCAGCCTTCGCATGGTTCAATTGCCTGTGGGTGAGGTATAGCACATCTGTGTGGCAGCACACAACAGGAAATCATCATTTCACACCTTTTCATTGGTTACATACACGCATGCAGGACCGCTTCCCCCCGCTAACAGCCTGCTGACACAAATCAACAACCCTAATGAGGCTTTTCACCAAAAGTCGGCTCATAAAAGAAGTGGCACTATATTCAATTTCACCCATCCATGTCCTTATTCACACCTCCTCATCGCCTTTCTTGTACTCTTATCCATCTATCTGGATGCTGACAGAGTCGACCTCCTACTCTCTCAGTTCAGTACATGTAGGCTCACCTTTTAATGGGTGTCACCCAAGGACGCCAGGAAAATGAAATCTGAACCATTAGCTGCACCAATCTAACCATGCTATCAGTCACATATTAGGTATTGTAGATATTTTGTATGTGACTGCATTTCCTAAATGTAGGGTGTGTTTCTGCCCTGTAGTAACCTGCCCCTTTTCTGTTTTGCTGAATCACAGTACAAAGTCGTCTCTTGCAGTGTTGTGGGCCATTATTTTCCTCGCTGCTCAGAACCGCTCGATAACGTTCCCCTCAGCCACTCGGAGCTGCACCAGCCTATTAAAGTGGCAAACTAATTAATGCAGGTAATTAACTCGTGAATCCTGTGAGGCTTTCAGCCGCCTCCATAACACGTCCAAGTGGCCAAACCCAAACAGACAGCGGGCTTAATGAGGAGCATTAAAAGAGAACACACTGATTTTAGCACTAATAAGGATCATCTTTCATCCTCTCTGATCAAAGCGGCTTCCTAATCCGGTGGCATGATTATCTGAAGAGAAGTAATGTTGAAAGATGTGCCTGACATTCGGAGTTTACTTTCTAAGAAAACAATATCATGAGACAGTCCTCTAAGAAAATAAGAGGATAATGTGAAATGAGAAATGAATGACCCTTATGCATAAATCTTAAGAGGGAACAAGACTAAGAATCTACAGCCATGCTAGCAGCTCTGTGAGGCTGCACTCTGAGCTAAATGCTAACGTTAACATATTGATGTTTAGCAGGTATACTGTAATGTCTACCATGATCACCATCTAAGTTTAGCTTTCTAACATTTGCTAATTAGCACTAAACACACACAGTACAGGCTGATGGGGATGTCATTAGTTTTGCATGTATTTGGTCATAAACTAAAGTAATGGACAAACTGAAACTTCGACCTGATGATGGCGCTAGATGAAAAGTCAGGGGGTCACTAAAGTTATTACAGTTCATCCTGAGGGAAACATAAATGTCTGAGCCAGATTTCATTGCAATCCATCCAATAGTTGTGGAGACATTTCACTGAAAACCACAAATGCGAACCTCATGGATGCGCTAGAGGAAAAGTCAGAGGATCACCAAAGTCAGGAGGCTTCATGCTCTAGGCACCATGAATATTTGCACGATTTCATGGCAATCCATCCAACAGTTGAGATATTTCAGTCTGGAACAATTACCAATACCATCCATAGAGCTGCTAGTGTGGCTAAAAATGCCAAAAAATGCACTTGCTTCGGCTTTTAAATGTGAATATTTCCAGGTTTTCTTTGTCTTCTGTCACATGAAACTGACTCTTTGGTTGGATAAAAAAATGCAATCTGAATGTCAACTTGGGTTTTGGTAATTGCCATTTCTACAGCCATGCTGCTAGCATGCCTAAAAATGTTAACTTTTAGCAAAGCATTTCCTGTCGTCTCTCCTCCTACTCCTGCTACTTTATCACATTCTCTGCTTTAAACTTTCAAGGGGAGAAAGTCCTCTCAGTATGCACACCGCAGAGCTGACTACTTTTGGTGCAACTGATTTATGACCTTGCCCCCTCGGTCAAACCTCATGGCCCAGCGATTCATCACAACTGCGACAATGGCGAGCAGACAGGCGTCTGAAGGAGCTGGCTTGCTCCAGGAAGAAATAACTCACTTATCTGGTGCTGAGATTGTCGTGCGCATGATTAGGTAGAGAAAATATGGTCAGAGGCAAACAAACAAGCCATTCATTACATACAACCTGGTTACTTCCAAAAGGGGACTTTTATCAAGGTAGATGGCACACCCTTGTAGCCCATAAACAGTTATCAGAGCAGTTCCTCGAGTTGTGTGGGAGTTTATTAATCCTTTTGTTGCACCCATACCTCTGTATGGCACCAATGAGCAGATCTGATCTATGGGTATGACACAGTGAATGGAGGAAATGCCCATACAAGGAGCAGGCCTCATGAGCCAGGAAGTTAGGAATGAAAAGGCCGTCTGGTAGGAGTAGATAAGAAGCTCGGCAGAGATCTTTGAACTCTGAACCCAACCCATCTTTGAACACCGTGACCTCAGCGCCTGAGCCAGAGGGGGAAGCACAGAGGAAACGGGAACTCTGAGGAGAAACTGACAGAGTGAAACAGACACACCTTTCAGAGCTGAAGAAGAAAGAGGAAATCAAGAGCAGCAGACTGAGATGAAAGATGGGCCTCTGAGAGCAGAATAAAGGCGGTACGAGGCTTCTTCTCCTGGCCTCCCATGTGAGGAGCCTCTTTGTGTGGCCAAGAGCTCCAGGCATCTGTCCCACACGGTCCCAGCTCGGAGGCCTTGAATGGGGGGGGGGGCAGCTGTGCAGCTCACCCTCCCAGGAGGGTCATCCAAGGACAAGGCCACAGCATCAAACCAAACAGCCAGAGAAGCAGAGAGCGCCAAACCTCAGTGTGCCTTTATATACCAGAGCCCCACACCACATGAAGAGAAAATAACCAGTCGCCAATCTGGATTTGCACTGCGGGGTTGGCATGCAAACCGGGGGACGCATTCTGGAGGCTATGTGCAGACAAGACATGACTCTACACACACACATGGTGAAGTACATGCAGGAACCTCTCTCTGTGGGAGGCATTAGAGTAATATGAGAGGGGATTATCAGTCTAGGAAGCCCGCATCTGTCCCCATAATCACTTGGGAAGCAAGCGTGTGTGCCACATGCACGTTTGTACTTGACAACAAGAAAATGGCTGTTTTCCCTTCAGCTCCATCGGCTCTTAGCACATCACACCGCATGCAGCATGAGTCAACGCTCGGAGCCTGTCATCAATACTGCTCCACAAGGACACGCAGTAGTAAACAAGACCGAGTTTGGTGTTTGGAAGAGCAAAGGTCAGGGTTTGGATTTCACTCCACAAATACTATGAAGCAGTTTACTGTGCTTATAGAGTTTCAAAGTGGATAATATAAGTTTATTTTATTTATTTCAGTTTTGAGAAATCTCATTTTGTCCATCAGTTTAGTAAAATTAACAGCTCTAAATACTGAATCTTAGCCGCTGTGGCTATAGAGAAAAAGCTACAATAATTTGTTGTTGCAATTTGGAAAAAAACACCACAGTTGCAAACGTCACCAAAATTTGATAAGTAGCACAACTCTTCACCAACATACCATGTCTTTATCATTGCCTCCTTTGGGATTGTAGAAGTTTACATTTATTCCAAAAAAACCTAGACTTAGAAATTAGTTTCCGGTTATCCATAAGTATACTGTGTTTGAAAAAAAAAGAAGAAGTTGAAAGATGGATGTTGGAAAATGGAGTCAACCTGTTTACTGTATACAAGAGTTAAGATTAAATATTTTATTTTGAAAAGAACTATCCTGATAAAGGCAAGATAGCCATGTGAATGCTAATAGTTAAAATCAGTGTTTGGATGTTTTCTCTTTTTACCAAAATGCTCCTAGTTGACTTCTCTCTCTATTTTTATGCATGCATCTTTGACTTTTTACCAAAGAGTTAAATTAATGTCTATGCAAAAAATGAAGGGGACTTTTTGAACTCTGGATGCCCAAAATAACTCCTTCAACTTCCACTTTATGAGCCAACAACAGTTTCCCTGAAATCGTTCTCTGCAGTTTTCACTACAGATATGGCTGTTTGGATTTAACAGGGCCGACTGTGGCCACAGAGACTGATGGTGCTTCTGTCCAACAGTCAGACGTCACTGGAAAACAACAGAGCCTTGTCTGGACTCCTGCAATACACTGACACACATGGACGTAAGTATAACGCACAGTCAAAATCTTTCTATTTAATAGACAGGAACAACCGCCGAAAATTGCACCACTTTGATAACCACAGATTGGAGGGAAAGTTAAACATCCAATATTTAATTTAATCTCTCCAATAACATGATTACAGCACAAAACGCACTCTCATTAGAAGCACATTTAATTTTCCATGTTATCACCAAAGCCTTTTTTAATACCATTCCTCAGTTAAGCCTTGAGGCCTGTTAGTGGAAAAGAGAGGTGTTGGTTGACAGGGCTACTGTGTGCAGGTTGATTGACAGGTCCCTCCTCACAGCCCCCTGGCTCCGACTGACTTTATCACACAGTGAATCACACAAAGTCCTCTAAGCCTTCGGCGCCTGCTGCCTATTTACCTACTAAAACGCACACCTTAGCTCAATTCTATGATGGCTGGAGCTGATCCGTTTAAAAAAAACACCCTTAGGATATCAAAAGCTCATCCAGCATATAATTACCATCCGTCTCCTGGAGGGATGATCTGGTCTGAGGTGCTAGAACTACTTAAACGGTTGACTAAACAGGAAAATTCTTCCTTCCTGTTTAAGCACACCCCTGCCAGTGACTTCCATTTGTAATGAAGGATCCCTGTGCTCACCCGTTTGCTGAAAAATGGCCACTGTGGCCACGAATTACAATTATTGGATAAAAGGAGATGATAAAACGTAGTGTAACATTAAGTAGAGAAGAGTCCATGTCAACCAACTAGCTCAGTAATGTCAGATAATGCAATATTGAGCTTAACTTTGCTGACATCAGCTAGCATAAGCAAATTAAATGACCAAGTTACTTATGTTAGCTGATGTTAGCTCACATCAGCTTACATTAGCTGCCTTACGTTACTGGTCATACCACACAGATGTTAGGTTGTAGTGGCCTGAGTGTATTAATTAAGAATGTGTTTTACTGCTTATAAATTCAAATTTTTGTTTATAAAATGAAAATCCTGTTTTTTTCTTTTCTTTCAAAAGTAATGTAGTCTCGCTTTAACACAGCTATCCAATCTATTTTGCACACAATGAGGAGTTTGACTTTACTCTAGTTTTTGTAGACCAGAGAGACATACATGCTTTAAATGATATACCATCCAGCCAATAAAATAACAAATATACAGAATGGACGGAGTGCTTGGAGGATTGTATATATAGCTATACTGTGAAGGACCATGCCAGGCGTAATGGGTTTGCCAGCGACCCTTTGTACAGCATTTAAATACAGAAAAAAAAACTACTTTCAAGCAGCTGGGCTCCACCAAAATCCAAAAAACAGCTCTGTGCTGTTTGCTTTTCCATAAGTTCTTCCCATATTCACTGCCCTTCTGTGGCTTAGACTGGCTCTGCTACACACAGTGTGCCAATGTACAAGAAAAGCCAAATGGGAGCCCTGCACACAAACACTACCCTGCTCTGTGGTAAGCGCCAGGCCCGGCACACCCTGTCCACATTTCACATCGCAGACCCACAATCTCTCCTGCTTTCTGTGTGTGCAATCACACTGATGAGAGTCGTGGCAGGCCGGCAGGATAACAGGTCACGGTGTAAATGCGTAAATGCCATGTCCTATCACATCTAACACCCACACTCAAGACAGCAAAGGCCACACTCACCAGAGCTGATGTTATGTTTTAAATCCGCTCTGATCCCAAAGAACTGTCTTCAGGGGTCAGAGTCTCCATTTTCTCTCTCTTTCTCGCCTTTTAAATGTGAGGATTTACTGCTTTTTTCTGCTTTATATCATTGTAAATGTAATATTTTTAGGTTTTGGGCTGCTTCTTGGACAAAACAAACAATTGTAAGATGTCACAGTGGGCTGACTACACCAGGGATGGGTAAGTAATGTGCCACAGAGCGCCAATAATTCACAGGCGTTCCTTCCAACCAATCACCTCGGCAGGTGGTTTCACTGATGAGTTCCTCCCTCTACTTGAAGGAACGCTAATGTGTGAAATCAGTTGGTCCAGCCTGGTTGGCTCTCCATGGTGTATGATTGGATTAAATGATTAATCAAAAAACTAATTGACAGATTCACTGATAATGAAAATAGTCATTAGTTGCAGCCCTTGGGAGATGTAAACTGGAGTTCTGCCTCACCTTGCTCGGAGTGTTATCAGCAGCTAGAGTACTCCTTGGTGGGACTTGGTAGACGTCTTGTCCAGGAGGAACCTGGTAGATGCTCTGCTGACTCTGCTGCTGTGGACTCTGGAGGGATGGTGGCACCTGGTAGATCCCCTGAGCCCCCGAGCTAGCCTTCTGCTGATAGGCTGAGCTCTGAGGAGAGGACTGGGCAGCGGCACTGGCGACCGGCGACTGGGCCTCGAACATGGGTCCGATCAGCAGCTTCAGACGGTTGCCAGGGGCGATGCCTTGGCGGCCGTGCAGGGAGCAGAGCCACCAGCCCTGCAGGCCTCCTGTGTTCTGCTCAATGACCGTCAGGATGTCCCCTTTACGGAAAGCCAGCTCCTCGGGGGACTCCGGCATGTTGTCGTACAACGCTTTGGCCATCAGGTTCTGCAGAAAGACAGCAAAGACATTCTTTAGACAAAGTTCTTTGCTTAAGTTTAACAGCAAAAACAGGTAGCAACAACAGCTTTTACCTTCTGTCACATACCGTCAGGTTTTAGTAAATTCTATTAAACGTTACAGGAATTGTTTGACATTTCGGGAAATCTGAATCTTATTCGCTTTCTTGCTTCCTCAGGAAGTCGCTGCTCAGCACATAACTTCCCGTAAAAACAACAACTTGAGGTTTTTAAGCCAATAAGGCTTGGGTTTTGGTACAGATTACATAAACAAGATATAACGTGTTACTCAGTGAGCTTTAGAGGTCTTGGTACACAGATTTTGCTAATTTTGGACAGAGTCAGTCTTGCTATTTCCCCCTGTTTTGAGTCTTTATGCTAAGCTAAGCTAAGCTACTAACCTGCTGGCTGGATCTCCTCATCTAACTCACACAATAAAGCGAATAAGCGTATTTCCTAAAATGTCATACTATTCCTTTAAAACACTAGAGGTTGCTCTCATTTACAATACTTCTATGTCAGTCTTAAAACGCTTTGCTGAATGACATGCTGCTGAACTTCTTTCTGCACTTCAAATTACCATGCAGGATTGCATTAGTCCCCAGCTCCTCACCAGATGTCTTTCAAGCCAATCTGAACTTGATGGGATTTTCTCAGCTTGCGCCCTGCTTCAGGGCATAGTTATCTAAAGGGCCAGTGAGGGCTGAGGGATAATGACTCAAAACCACAGATTTTGGAGATAGGAAAAGCCCCAGAGTGTGCCACTTCTGTGTCTGAGAGAGGCATTTAAGACTAATTGCCTCTGTAAATGCATCAATCTTATTCCTTTAGCCTTTATTCGTCCAGGGAAGGAGTTAACTGAGCATGAATACTCCTTTTCAGTCGCTTCTTGCTCACATAATAACAAACTTTAAATCCTGGGAACTGTCCGACACAACAACAGTCCTGTACTTTAAGCTATGTAAGCTCCATAAATACAATTACGGATTAAGCACCTTGCTCAAGGGCACCTTAATGTTAGATTGTGAGGGAGAGGAGAGTGTTTGTTGTTCAGTTTTCCCAGCTTGTCTGTGTTTCATGTGAACAAGCCTACTTCATTTATTTTCACAGCACCACTACCCAGACAGATCGGCCTTGTAACACATCTCGTTTGTTCACAGTTACTTCCTCTGCTTCAGCAATAAAATGGCAAAATAAATGTCATATAATTAAGATGACACTACAGAGGAACGGAGGATTGAAACCACACCACTGCTGGCTTTAAATCTTCATAAACTCTCATTTGGCAGCATAGTGAGCTGGATTAAATCCACTCGTATCAGATGAAATGAGCCGAGTAGAGGATAAAACTGGATTCCTAATCGGACTAAAAGCTACATGCACATTTGGATCAAAGAAAAATATTATTAAATATTTCTACTGAGTGGGGATTATCAGAAAATAAGAAACAAGAAACGGCAACTTCAAGCCTTTCAGGATCCAAATACAGCTTCTCAAAGGAAATATTTCAGTTTCACTTATCTTTCTAGTACTTTCCAGCGCATGTTATTAACGCCTCACCCTTCAGTAGAGTGAGAATCACTTTGTGGCTGCAGGTTTGAGGCTTTCTTGAACCTTCTTTGTCCTTCCTCTTTCCTACCCAGCCTGATTCACTCAGTTCCCATGTGAAACTCTCTGCTAGTAACATCGTTATCTCTCACTGCCGGCCTGGCCTCCCTGGTTATTGTCTAAGTACACTGTCAGGGCCATTAGCCAGCAACGCCCGTCGCACAATTACACCCTCACAATCACCCCCCGCCACCAACTAGCTGCAACAAGTTCGATTGTGACCCCACGGAGGTCAACATCGCCCGATGGGAGCGGACGTGGATGTCTGCTCACTGCAATAATTTGATCAAGGCTGGCAGAGGCATCCACGAGGAAACAAAATACTGATTACTGTGATTACGACTGCAGCTCCAATTACAGTTTGAATGTATCTGTTCTGAGAAATGAGAGACAAGTTTAAAGCAACAGAGCCTCATGCAGGAACAGTTTCATATTCTTATCCTAAACTTTGCTGGTACGAGTCCTCCAAGTTCACCAAACTGTCTCAACTGCACAAATTTGTCGTAAATGGCTCGTTTCAGCCTCATGAATGCCACCTGCTTGTGAGGAGGTTCGTTAGCATTAGCATAATCACCGCCCATAAAATCACCATATAGGCTGCCTGTTAATGTTTTCTTTCATTCACAAAAATGTTACCAAGGAGTTGAAATAATATTAATTTCACACTACGGAGAATGCAAACAAAAAGATGTTAGCAGTGTCAGTAGTGGTGTTAGATATTACAGCTGCCAACAACGTGGCATCAGAGCAGAGCTGAGCTGTGATAGAAATAAAGAGTAATGATCAGCGGTCCGTGACTAATATGAGAGGCCATCAAGGAGACATGACTGTCAGGGAGAAATTTTATTATTATAATAGACGAGACAGTATTATTACTGTAGGTGATGTTACACTGTCGGGTGCAACGGAGGACGAAACTGGTCCTGCAAAAATCTCCTTAAAAACTACTGAAATGTAGAAGCTGCTGTGCCAAAATATGCCAATAAAATCATAACATCTAAAAAAACCTCTCAGTAAATTGGCAAGCTCATGATGATAATGATGACATGGTGAACAAAATATTCAGATAACAGATTATACATATTAAGGCATCATGATTCTTAAATCAAATTAGTGTTTTTTTTCCCTGTTCCTGACTGTAAATTACATTCGTACGTGAGAGAAAATTCTGAATACGAGAGAAGTGATGAATGCAACAAATTCACTTAAATCACTCATACGTGCCACTCAAGAACAAACCTGTTCGTACGAGTGATTCTTGCACGAGGCTCGATGTTCTGCTTTGTGTTTGATGCTCAGAGGAGAAAATAAATCACCTCTCTCACACACACACACACACACAAGAACGTGCTGCTTTGTCTGCTGATTACAGTGTACGCTGTAATCAGCTGCCAAATCAACAATGCCAGTTTCACAAAACCACACAATCACAAACCAACGTGTGCACATGCACGCATAAAGAAGGTACTGAAACTCGGGAGGACCTGGCAATTTCACCCCGGCTACACTTTTGCAGAGATGCAGTGTGAACTGCTGGAGGAAAAAGTGCGAGAGAAACTGTAAGCTTGCATCCATCCTCTAAACCACACTGAGATGCTCATTTCTGCTAAACAGCTCACAGGTGTCAACAGCTCAGCAACACCGTCAGTCAAACATACAAACACTTTCATGAAGCTTCAATACAGATTTTAAATTAATCTTAGGATCCTAACTTTGGACTTAGTTTTGTTTCGGGTCCTGGGCCCTCTTTAACAGCACAAAAAAACATACATAATATAACATTTCACCTTGATACTTAATGACTTTTCCGAATTTTTGGAATTCCTTATAAACATGCCAACAAACATGTCAATTAATGACATGTTTCAGAGGTCAACTGCAGAAAATGATGCATTACTCCTGTTTAGGATCACTGTAAAACCTGGTTAAATACAATGGATTTTCAGTACTTTTTATGCAGTGCTTCTAAATCTCAAATGTATGCTAGCAGGTAGAAAAAACACAATCAAATGTAGAAAACATCTTTATGAATTTGACAACAAATGTTCAGAATTTAGAAAACTAAATTAGCACTATGTGTTTCCTAAGTATTAGTGCAATGAGCTCTCAGGGCCACCGTACAAATGAGCCTACTTAGATTTCTGTTAATTGAGTATTTTTGTATTTCATCACCTTCATCAAATGTGCATGTTCAGTTTGTGGCCACGTTAAAAGTTACCACTTCAATACTTTATACTTTTCTACATATTTGGTTTTAATAAGGTCTGATGAAAGAAAAAAGATATTTAAAGACCCCAAGCAATGAGGAAGTAAAGCCAATGTCAACAAAACACACGGGTTAATATTAGGTGCTAAATGCTATAATATTACACCTTGAAGGTCGGTTAGGGATTACTAACACCTTGATTAAAAAGCTCAAGCTGTAATCGTCGAAACCACTGTAATCATCACCGGCAGCCTCTGAGCAAACTACTCTGCATCTGGACTTTTTCAGACATCAGTCTTTGAGTTTGTGGAAAAAACAAATGTGAGCATGTATAGTATCATCTGTTGTGGTGAGTCCTGGACCACAAGGACCCCAGAAAAGGAACTGTTGGACACATTTTCACACACTTAACTCTTGTTCTCACTGCGGTTTAGTTTTATTGGGGCAGAGCTTGTAGACAGGTAAACATGCAGACAATATAAATGGAATCATGATCACCTTTATAGCACCTCCACCACTAATAAAGAGTGAGTCACAGATGAGATGGAGTAGATTTCACACATAATGACAGACAGAACATCATATTCAACAAACAGGTTGTTTGCTATAATGGCTAACAGCTACATGCAGATCCTTTTGAAGGGATGCAGATAGGGGAAGACTCGGCTCCTGTTTTTGTTTGCTTCGGTCCGCTGCACCATTGTCATCGGAGCAGGTGAAACTGACTATTAAAGCGGGCGTCACTTCTCTGGCATAAACATTGGTTAACACGGTGAGTGCACCTCTTGCCATTGATCGTCCTATAAACACACATGTTTGCCATTTGTCAGGCGGGCAGGGAGGGCCCCTTCTGCTTTGCCCACAGATGAGCGCGAGCTTCCAGGAAGTTATCTGTTAGAAGTCGGCGAGGCGAGAGGCGCTTCCTAATGTAAATATGGTCATGACCTCAAGTCTTAATGAAATAACACAGGATGGCAGAGGTGGATAGAGATGGTAAAAATAAGATCTTATCTCAAGGCAACGTTTAAGGTCTTTGCTATATTTCAGACCTTTTAGGCCGATATGAGCGTGTGTATTGCTTCTCAAACAGGTGTTTTTGTCAGGGTTTAAGCTCTTGAATAACATGTCTGAGGACTTAAAATATACTTTTATCAGAAAGTTTCGTCTGATTTTACTTTAATGGATTTTGTTATACCTTATTTTTTGTAACCTGATCCAGTTAAATGTCTGTAACTTGCCCATGACTTCTACTATTTGTTTTGATTTAGAGCTTCAACAATTCGTCCATTAGTCGATTATTTGTTATTGGCAACTATTTTAATTATCGTTTAATCATTTCAAATAATTTTTCAAGCTAAAATGCCCAAAGATATCTGCTTCCCAAATGTGAGGATCTGCTGCTTTCTGATAGTAAACTGAATATCTTTGCATGTTGTGGTCAGACAAAAACAATTTGAAGATGTAACCATCGGCTCCTGGAAATTGTGAAGTTTATTCAGATTTTACTTCATTTGTTTCTTCTTTTTTTGAGAGAAAAGCAGAAAATCCTCACATTTGAGAGACAGGAATCAGAGATTTGGGGCATTTTTCACTATTTTGCTTAAAAATTGACTTAAATGATTCATCGTTTCAGCTCTAAAGATGTTAAAGATGAAGCTTAACAAGCTTTGGCCTAATTACTGAAAAACTGATCAGGTACAAAAGACATTACAAAGTATAAAAGATAAAAGAAAAGTCCCACACACGTGTACTTTTTTTTTTGGGGTCTCCTAGGTCTCATACTGCCCTCTGCAACATCTGGCTTTAGAGACGCTCTCATGGCCTTGTATGTTTTCGTCATTAGAAAGCGAGGAATCGTGCAAAGCTGAGCCATCCAGATTTGCACCTGGAGGTCGATATACAGCCTGAAGACCCAGTTGTCTGAGCCCCCTCTCTCTCTCTGCTCTGACTCACACACCTCTACATCAACAAGGCTTTTTTTTTTTTCCACCGGCGTCTCGCCTGAACACAAACAGTATAAACGTCCTCTCATTTGTGCGGAGAGCCTGCTGACCAATCCAAAAATAAAAAAGTCCCTTATGTAACTTCACCGCCTGCTGAAAGGGCCCCACCTTTGCTTTCAGTAAGAGCTCTCTGGGTGGTTTTGGCTCGGCCTCTCCGGGGTACACATCAGTCTAATAATAATGAAGGTGGCTTTGGCTAAACGGGTGCACAAATACTCAAATTCTCCTGCTGCTGCGGCCAAAAACACAACCGCACCACATAGCAGAAACCCGCGTCCCCACGGCAACGGGAGCGGCCCTGCTTTCAAAGAGACGAGGATGTTTTCAACCCAAACAAACACAACCTGCCCCCCAAAAAGTGGTATGCTCCGCCGACTGTGAGAACATCACGCAGTACCTCGTCATGTGAAAATTAGGGCCGTACCACTGCAACACGTGTCCCGGGGTGGTTCGCAGAAAGGGGCGAACCAGCACACTCATTTGGCCTCATTTCACATGGTTAAATATAGAAAATAATTATAGTAATGACGGTAATGAGGACCTGATGACTTTTTACGAGCCGCTCCTCAGAGTGCGGCCTGCTGCGGGTGAGAGCCAGTTCAAATAAATGGGCCGTGTGAAGGGTTCTGGGTAGGGAGGGCTCATGGGACGCGGTTCAGAGCTCAGAGTACATGGTAATTTCTTCATTTGGACAGTTTTCAGGAAGGCTGACCCCCTGATTACAGCCTCTTTACAAGCCAGTGGCCGTGTATTAACATAATTACACAACAGGCTCGGTGAAACCTCTTGCGGGAAAAAAAAAAGGTCCATGTCACAACTTTGGTGATTTCCTTTTTAAGCCCATAAGCACACAGGGGAATGTGATCACTGCTGCCACACAATGACTGATTGATATCTTATGCAAGCAGCTGTAAATCAATACTTATGACACAGTTACAGTGACATGACGAGAGCTGTAACTAACGAACAATCAATAGCTTATTCTAGCCTTGTGATCATCATTGATTAGTAGACAGAAATCACAGGCTTGTCGGTTTGTTTCTTTTCCAACAAACTGAAGAGCATCATTTTGTTTTGTGACTAATTGTTGTCTTCTCTTTGAAGAGTTTCATCGGTGCACAGATATCAAGACACAGCAAACTGAGCTCCTCCAGACTGATACAGAAAGCTCTATTCATTCTGCCTGGTGTTGCATAAAAGACTATTGTATCCCCAGTGTAAATATGACACCCACCACCTTCCCTCTCTCTCTCTCTTATTTGTGATTCATGAGCTGCAGCTCTCGTGAATCACACCCTGAAACGTCTAAAACAGCGTGTCTTCAACAGGATATGATGTTGCCATATTGCATCTAAGCACACTGCAAGCTGCAACAAACCACCGATGCTCAAGTTTGAGAGCTGAGCTGTTTGATCAGCCAGTGAGTATGCATGACTAAAGCCGTGTCATAGTCGTGAAGTGTCCCTGAAAACAAAACAAAAGTATGTAAGTATGTAAATCGCATTTTGAAAGGTGAGTGTCAAACCGCAACACTTTATTTTACAGTTGTTGTTTTGCTGCTTGTGTTAAGATTTACATTAAAGGCCAGGTCACAACACAAAGTAATGAAAGTCTACGTGATATTTGTGGCTCGAGAAGCTCGGTGACGCAGTGACTGGCCACTCTAGCGCTAGTAGGTCAAAATAACACATGAATATTTTTCTATTTTCGGAGTCCTGTGCAGTTTAGTCCTCCCCTACATTTTGTTCTCAGGATTGTACACAACATGAATAGGTCAACTTGTGACTTATCAGGGTCATTTTTTTACTTTTTTTTTTTTAGCATTTTATGGACAAAACAGTGCACGAATTAATTGAAAATATAATGGTCAGATTAATTTATAATGAAAATAATCATCAGTTGCCTAATTTCTACCAATCTGACTGTGGACTGTGAGTTTCAGCCAATGACAGCAGTAAAAATCCTAATGAATAAGTCACAGGAGTGATCTGAGTAACATTTTGCTCCTCCTCTCTCTGTCCATTCATCACAGTTGTTTTATTTTTTTACTGTCACAAACTACAAGGTAACTTGACATGACCACCCTCCTCAATCCCACTCCTTAGCCTGCGGCACTTCCTGCCTCCTGCAGAACCCAGAGAGATCCAGGCTACGACTGACCTAGTCTTATCACTTCACATCTTGGATTCCCTTGCTCTGGTCCTGAACGCCAAGTACAGCCTATAATTAGATGTGAAAGCCACACTGGAGATATTCTTCCAAAACAAGTGTATCGAATTCTGTGAAGTGGAAGAGCGGCTGGGGGAAACATATTGTGCAACGTTGCCTCTCATATTCTGCCAAGTCATTCCAGGACTGTGTGAATGGTGTGAAGCAGCAGGAAGAGAAACTGTCTCTCGCTTTGAGGACCCACGTTGGCAGGCATCCATGCTGTCTCTGAGCAAAGCTACGAATATCTGCAAGTTCTAGGAGCTTTGTTTGGTTGCTGACACTGACCTCTGACCCTGAAAAGACAATTTACTGCAGCTACAGGGATCAAAAAAGCATCAGCAACACAACAAAACGACAGTATGGATGGTGTTCATGGGACACCAGCCAAGAAGTGCTCAGTTTTGGCCAGAGCAGAGAGGTGGATTACTTCCAAACGAGGGTACATGAGTTCATCGTGGTAACCCCGGAGACGAGAGCTAATCCCTCCGGGGGGCATTAGCCGAGATGTGAAATATGTTTCATGGTATCTCTGCAGGGCCACATTGAATGATTTTTACATATAGGAATAACCAATGAGATGGAGATTCACTCCAGTGTCCTCCCGATTTCACGCCACGCAAAAGATCTCGCACACACAAAAAGCCGACCGACTGCGGCTGCCATCTACCCTCCTTTGAAACATGAAGGGCATCTGAGATAAAAGGAGAATCTTTTGTTTGTTAAAGGGAAAGATTCACCGTTTTCAACACTTTAGGGCTTTTGAAAACATCTACTGATGATTTACATTTTGTATTTTCTTTATTTCTATGGGTAACCGGTCAGAGGTTGTGATTAGAGCTACAACTAACGTCACTTCTGAGATGTATGGCTGCAACTAAAGCTCATTTTCATTATCAATTAATCTGCAGGTTTAAAAAGTGACTGAAATGATTAATCAGTTATCAAACTCATCTTTTCAGCTCTACTGAGATGCACATACATGCTTACGTCACATTTGTTCAGCCAGCTAAAGCCACTGACAGTCCTCCAAACACAACAAGCACAAACTACAAGTTGTGCGAACTAATTCAGTTAAGTGATATTAAAACACTTTTCTTCCCCGGTGCTCCCAGCTGCCATGCCTCGTCTTATCTGCCATGAGGACCGACTCACGGCAGGGTCAAACCAAGCCGACAGAGGCCAGCTACATCTTGAGAGATGACCCTGCAAAATAGTTGGCATTCCTCGGGGGGGGAAGGAAGGGGGTGGCGAGAATTATTTCCGCCAAAAGGTCAAACATGGAAATGATTATATGCATTGTTGCTGATGTTGGGTAGTCTCTCTCTCTCTCTGGCTGAAATGAGCACACAATGTAGTCTCTCTCCTGGCTGACCGTTTTCAAATGTTAATGGCTGGTTCACGGTGCGAGGGCGCAGCGGGGGGTATGTGTGTGTGTGTGTGTGTGTGTGTGTGTGTGTGGGGGGGGGTGGGGGTGGCACAGCTATTCATCCTCGCTGGTGGAGAAGCTCTTCACGCTCACTGGAAATCTTGCACAGAAGCAAACTTGGGGCACAGGGGCAAGAAATTCTGCACTGAAATGTGACAAAAACACTGAAAAAAGTCGACGTTCCAGTTTGATAATACCACGACTTGTTAAACAGGCCGTGGGGTGACAAATGGTCTGTGTTGAATTTGATCTCATATTAACACAGACCGCCTGTGGATGCAGGAAAAAGCCACATGGAAAAGCTGTTTCACTGCTTGGAACGTGTGCAGAGGTTTTTCGAAAGGTTGATCGCGAACAAGCAGAGGAAAGGATTGTTTGTGCTGTTCTTCTTTCGGGAGAACACAAATGATCTCGTTCTACACAAAGACTTGGTGTCCCGGTGTGCCCCGCTGCCAGACTCATTACCAATGTAAAGGGGCACCTTGAAACAATTGTGTGCATCTTCCGAACAACCTTCCCACGCACAATCGCCTGAAATGCTCCCATTCTCACGGGACGCTCCTCGACCTCCCGGCCCCCCCACCCCACCCCCCAGCCCCGACAATACATCCAACTCTGTTTGCCCTCTCATTCCCCCCACAACTTCCTCTCTCTTTCATTTTCTGCAGGCCCTTTCAGCATCACAGATCCTCCTCCTCCTCCTCCTCCTCCTCCTCCTCCTCCTCCCTCTCAGAACAATGTCTGCTCCGCTCTCCTCTAGCCCTCTTTGCTTTTTGGACCAGCGCCTGGAACCTGAACCCATAAAAAAGAAACACTGAGGAAAACACACACACACACACACATACTGGCCAGAATATGGGTTCACCTAATCACTCTTCACTGTGAAGCTATTTCTACAACAGTTACGTCAGCTATGAAGGAATGAGTTAAAAGGTTGTGGAAGTCTCTGGGCGAGAGGACTTCTTTTTTTTTTTTTAAACTTACTTTACCGCAGAAAGTTGTGTCGTAACACTTTAAAGGAATAGTTTGACATTTTTGGGAAATACGCTTATTTGCTTTCTGGTGGCGAGTTAGATGAGAAGATCTGTACGGTAAATATAAAGCTGTTAGTTTAGCATAAAGACTGGATACAGGGAGAAAAGTCCAAAGCTTACAACATCGTCCAACCAGCCCCTCGAAAGCTCACTAATTAACATGTTATATCTTGTTTAGTCATCCAAAAACCAAAGAGAAAAAAACAGTTTTACATTTAAACTCTAAAAGAATAAAAAAAAAAAGTGATTACTCTTTATTCTTTATGCTATGCTAAGCTACCTGGCTGTAGCTATATATTAATAGACAGCCCGAAATCAATTTTTGTACAGAGTAAACAAACAACAATTAGCGCGTTAGCTTTAGAGGTGCTGGTAGGTGGATTTAGTTACCATATAGCTTGAGCCAGGCTAGCTGTTTCCCACATTTTTCCAGTCTTTATGCTAAGCTAAGCTAACTGCCTCCTGGCTCCAGCTTCATATTTACTGAGAGTGATATCAGTCTTCTTCTCTAACTCTCCACAAGAAAGTGAATAAGCGTAGTCCCCAAAATGTTGAACCACTCCTTTAAACTCTCTCAGGTGTCATCTCTTTCTTTCTTTGTCTGTCGTGCTCTTCCTCGTCAGAAACCCCTGGGCCTCACCGACACTGTAAGAGATCCGTCTGTGTGCGGACCCATCGGGGGGATTATACGCATTAGGTGACCTATGGAATACAAGCCTTCACACCTGAACACCCGCTGGAAACTATCTCTGATGTCAGAGCGTCTGGCCAGATTCACCTCAGGACATGTAATGGGGCGCCAACCGCCGGGGCGACCTCATTAAGCTTCTGTTGAAACATTACCACTCTGCGAGGAAAGGAACACTTAATATAGCTGTGAATAATTCAGAGATCTGAGACCTGATAGGGGACGGAGTAAACTTTCACACTATTTAAAGGATCTGGGAGAGGCCGACCTGCAAGAAACTCCATAAACACACAAGTGACGCAACATGTGTCGTCTAACCCAGACGAGGCCTCTTTGGCTGCCTCATTTCACACCTTTCTCCTCTCTCCCTGCCACCCTACTTTCCTCTGGCGGTGTTGCATAATGCAGGTATGTTTATCATAAGCAAAGAGCACTCTGCGTGATTTCTATGCTCTCCCTATCTCGCCTGAATGTGGCAAAGGCAAACAAAGAAGCATAGACGCAGTTTTACGTCAGAGAGGTTGCATTCTGTAAAGATCTCCTTTCTACAGAGAGATAACAGCTGGTGTTGACATTTATTAACATCCACTGATCAATCTTCTTGTTTAGGATAAAAACAGTGATCAATGGAGACCTGGTTAAAGTTGTTTCCTCCCCCGAAATCCTTGCTACGCTTACTGGCCTCGTGCCCAAAACCATCACCATCACCCTGGATTGCAGCGGCTCCCTCTGCTCCGTGAGCTGTGTACTTAACAGGGCAATGAGTCAGTTTGGACCATGACGCAGATACACAGTGTGGACGCCCTCCAATCACAACCACACCCTGCTAAAGAGTGACACCGGGCCCAGCAGACGCTAAAGAGAAGAGAGACCCAAATTGCACAGCTTACCGCTTGAACTGTGTCAAATCGAGAGTCTGAGCCAAAACTCTGGCAAACGGCTACTTCACACTTCCAGCCAGTGAAAAAGTGAAGCCACTGCCCTCCAAAACCCCTGAATCATCCAAACACATTGCACGGTTTTGCATGACAGAGTTCAGTTTTTGCTTCCCTAATATGGTGAGACCTCAGACTAAAGTGTATGTAGCTTATGATGAATGAAACAAAAGCAGGGAGGTGACACTTACCTGCAACAGTTCAAGGCACCAAGTCTCTTGCTAAACGCCCCGTGTTTCCCAAATAGTGATTTCACAAGACATGTCACCTTCCTACAAAAGTCAACCCAAAGCTTCCTGTAGCTCAGATGAAGCTGACATCAAGCCGCAACAAGCTGTCCATCACAAAATAAACCTCTGAGAGCCTCTGATTGGCTACGTGCTGAGGTAAAGAGCAGTCTGAGAGATTGAATCAAGACCAGAGCACCGAGGAGATTTTATGAGGACGTGATTCATTTTCAAGTGATGTGAAATTGTCAACCTTAGATTTCTCTCTACCGGTTATACAGAGGTAGCTTTCTCTTTAACACCCCCTTTACCACAGTAGAGCTGAAATGGTCAGCCAATTAATCAATTAGTCGATTGAGAGAAGTTATTCGGCATCTATTTTGACAATCAATTCCGTTTAAGTCATTTTCTAGTTCTAGCTTCTCAGTTTTCAGGACTTGCTGCTTTTCTTTGTCTCATGTGAGAGTAAGATTTGAGTTATGACATTTTAAGACGTCCCCATAGGAACCTGTGATTGTCCAATGTTGCTATTTGCTGACATTTTAAAGACAAATGGATCAATCCAGAATATAAAACAGTACAGTATGGTACAATAATAGAACATTGATTGTTATATGCAACCCTAACGAAGTCTTTTGGAAAAAAAACTGTTTTGAGTTTCAAGACAATAAAAATTGTTGAGGTTTTATCCATATTGCCTACGCCTGATATCAGCTAAATAAAACAATAACCAAACAAAGTCCAACAGCAATAAGTGGTGTCATTAAAGGGGACATAAGTGAGGCTGCAGAGCAATAATGAATGTGCTCATGTGCTTTTTATACATGCTAATGGCAATTTGGACTCTCAGTTAAATGTTTTTATCTCAACAACCTTTGACACTGTTAGCAGAATCTGACCACAAATGATGAAACGAACAAGAGAAACAACACATTTCTATTTCTACTTCTTTATAAAGTGGTACTCTATTTGCGCCCCTGTGATGGCAATAAATGTAGCCTGAAGATAGAAATGATCACACAAGCAACAGTAGCCTCAAATGAGACATTCACACACACACACACACACACACACACATTCACATTCACACACACACACACACACACACACACACATCAACACCCAATAAGAAGAGTACAGCATCGTCTTCTTATCACACCCTCTGATAAGTGCAATTTCCCTATTTTTAGTTATTTTTTAAACAAACCCGGATGCGCTCATTTAAAGAAGTTATAGTTACCGCCATGAAACCTAAAGTAGAAAACTTTCATCATCAAAGCACCAACGTCGACTCCTCTGACTCCTCTAAACAGCTTCGTTGTAAATACATTTCTTTTCCCCAGCATACATTATGAACACACAAGTGACAAGAAACTACCGATCCAATCTGTGCCGCTCCACTTACTTTGTATTTCATCTTGCAGCTCTTCTCTGTGACTCCAGCAAACGTGAGAAATATATCCGCTTTTTATCGCATCAAAGAGATGCACATCTGAATTACTGGAGTGTGTGGTTTTTCTTTTTCTGCGTGGTTAACCAGCCATCCAGAGACTTCACAGACGGGAGAAACACGCACGCAGGAATCTCTCTGAATCCGCACCGCTTCTTTCTACTCCTCTTCACCAGATTGCTCTTCACCACATTGACGGTCCACCAGCTCATTTGCATAAACGGCCGCTGATTGGTCGAAGGGGACGCTCTGAGCCCGCCCCTGCTCTGTTACAAAGCTGACGTCATTATCAAAATACAATATTACAATATTCTTATAAAAATAAATATATTTTCCTTCAACAGTGGTTCAGTAATGTCAAAAATATATATAGTGATGAAAAACATGAAAAGAGGTTTTTGTCAGTCCTTAATATCATGCTGATACCATTAAATGTGTGCTGAATTAGCTATTAGAAGCTCTTGTTTGTAATGTATCCATTAAAGTAAAGACAACTATCACTGGATTACTTTGACACTGAAGAAAACCTAGCTCCTTTTCGTCTATGATTCATAAGTGGATTCATGGACGCTTATTCGCAGTCGATATAATCAGAGATGATATGCTCAGAAAGTGTAAATCACACTGAATCTATAAATATAATGATGTCTGTGTGTTCAGATTTAGCTGAGTTATGACTCTGAGAAGAAATACGTATTTTGACGCAAACTGCTGCAATCATGCTAAGGGTTTTAGTATCATGGAGGTGACTAAGGTACTTGATTGATCCTCAGTCATTTTTGATGCTATGCCCTCAGGTATTGTTCAACTTTTTAAAAAGTTAAAGTTTTTGCCAGCTGAAAGTCAAACATTCACCTCCTATTGCTCTGCTAGAGGTCAAGCAGTTAGCTAGCATACCATATCATATTTAACCACCGAGTTCACGAGTCATCTAAAAATATCTTTATGTTTACGATATAAAAATACTCAAAAATGATTTTGTTGACACATATTTAGCTTGTAACAAGAGATAAATGAACACATAGCAACACCTAAAAGCTTTACAAGGTTTTTATTTATTTGTATTTTATTTTATCATATAGGTGCCCCTGGTGTATTTATATATACAAGTTGTATTGTAGGTTACTGTTCTGTTACTGATCTGTTGAAATAAAGTTTACTGAAAAAAAAAATGTGTAGATAGAATAATGTCTGATTTAAAAAATACTTTAACTACAGTAATTTTTTAAACATGATTTCACTGATTACATATCAGAACGTTGTTGTTGCTCTATGTGATAAAAAAAAAGATAGAAAACTGCTGCTTGTTTTTCTCAGAAACAGTGAAACCCTGAATGTGAAGGAAGTGTGATTAGAGCATTTTCTTCTGCACAGACATGTCTGTTAGTTCAGAAGAAAATTACAACACCCAGTAACACAGCCTTTTCTTAACCTCCCGACACCATCGTCCTGCTCTTCAATGAATAAATAAATACATAAATAAATAAGTTTACCTCTGAGCTGTAGCCTCTCCTGAACACTTGTCCTCCCAAAGCTCTCCTGCACTGCAGAGCTCAGGTGACACAAACAAGCACTTAAACATCAATAACTACAGCTTTATGTTTGAAACATGGGCTGCACAAATACTAGGTATTTGTGATTTCTCTCTTGTGATATCAACTGTTGGAATACAAGATGAAGGGATACAGGTAAAAGTGGATAGAAGATGTAACACATTTTCTTTTAGAAGACTGTCATTGCTGCACTTTACTGCTCCACCAGAGGAAATGCTCTTCAGAATACGGAGGAATCTAAATATGTAATTCATTGGTCTTGGCAAATCCTTCTCTGAAAGTTGGTTCACAAAACCTGTTAGCTGAAAGTGCGTACCTTGGGGGTGTTTCCTACAATCTGGAAATGACAACCACTTTTTTAAAAATTTGCTGACTCTATCAACAAGCACAAGTATTACCTGGAACTGGTGGAACAGGTTCATTTGCAGAAATGAATGACAAAGCACAACGAACATCAAATGAATCTGCTCTGCACAATACAAAATACAATTCCACTACAACAAAAACATGCTTTTCTCAAAGACACTACGGGTTATTTTCCGTTCATTTACAGGTTGTTTTTAGTGCTCACCCCGACTTGAGTGAAGACAGCGCAGATGATTGCAGAGATGTCACCTCAGTCCACTCAGCTCAGCATCTAACGGAGGTGACAAAAAAAAACACCAAAGCTGATCTCTGACAAGCTGACAGGAAAGCCTTCGCCTGTCTGCACCGCCCTGCTAACACCTCCTCAGTGCACTTTGCTCGTCTCTGCAAAGTATTAGTTATCGTACTCAAGATCTGCATCATATGAAGACAGAAAACCAATTGAAAAGAAGTTATTTCTGTCAAGATTTAGCACACACACACACAGGCCTGGCGTAGATCTGCCTGTTTGTTATTGAGACTGTTTTCTCCAAAGGGGTAGAAATCTCCTGTAATTAGCCTGCCTCTCATGTGTTTCCGAATGCTCTAATTTGTGTCAGCTCATTTATCACAATCACAGGGACCCTATCGGCTCTCATTGTCCCCTGTGAACACTCATATCCTCAGATGAATGCCTCTTGTAAGGGCACTCAAAACACTCGTTTGTGTAATATACACCATGCCCAGCTGGAGCCCATTCTCTGGGCCACAAGTGGGTACGGGGGGCTATTCTTTTCTGTGTATGGCATGTGATTATGTGCGTGTGAGCACCTGTTTCCTATGACAAACACAACTAATTTTCCCATCTGTTTATATCAGCGCTTTGGAAGAAAACACCCTGAAATAAGCCAAAAAAGGTTGTTTATCCCCTCCCCGCAACATTTGGCTGGATTGAACGAGTCCATTAGTCTTCTCTAGTGCCGTGTCATTTTGGCTGGTTTCAGCTCGAGCCTGATGCGCATTATCAGCTCGTCGTTGGTAGAAATTAAAGATTTAGAGAGCTCCTCTTGCAAGCTTGAGTTACAGCCCCCCCAAAAAATCCTCTGTTTGAATCTCAGCGGAGAAGTCAAACAATCACTGGCCAGGGGGAAGATTTGTATTGGCATGTGGGCTCGAGCGGCGAGCCCCGGTCGTCATGACAACTGCCACTATGGCCACAGTATCTGTGGTCTCACACCTACTGTATTACATGAGCAGAAAGGGCCTCCAGTCTGTAAAGATGCACAGGTCTTTCAGTGTTATTATGGCACATTTCAGCGTGGAAATAGCCGCTAATAGTGCGAGTGAAAAATGAGCCGCCCGTCTTTCATCTCCGCCAGGTGTCTGTGATGTTTTGGGTTACATACGCGCCCCTGCAGATCTGACCCCAGGTTTAAGAGAGGGCAGAGCAGCCATACGTCTTCCATAAGTGGAGATCACAGGGCTCTGTAGCCTGAAGCAGGGAGCCTCGCTGCTGTTTCGGTGGACGGACAGAAGCAGGAGGCTTTGGTTGGTGGTTGGTGGAGCAGCCTGACAACAGCTCCTCTGTGCAGGTCGGGCGTAGGTGGACCCTCACTGCTGCCTGTGAAACACTGTCCCTCAAACTCTCGCAAACCAGCTCAAGCAGATTTATGGGACCACCCCCCACCCTCCACCACCCTTCTTGCTGCCTAACTCCACAGCCTGAGCTCAGACAGGCGAGGCCCCCCCGCTCGTCCTCAGTGTCTCCTTCTTTGTGTCCTGTGACCTTGTGCAGCCTTGTGGCCGGGCAGCAGCAGAGAGGAATTCACAAAACACACAAGACGGAAGAGTGAGAAAAAATATGAGTCCGACACACAGTTGGGGTCACAGTGTTTTTCTGCCATTTGTACCATAAAGAAGAAGTTGTGTTTTAAAGGCTCATTTTCCCACCAATACCATAAAATCTTTTTCTCAGTTATTTCTCAAACTATACAGCCATGCAGATAGTTTTGGTTTAATTTGTTTTCAGATACCCGTCTCTCAGATTTCACCACCGCAATACAAGGGAGGCTACTGGAAAAATTACATTTAGCAATTTGTCTCGTCACTCCGATAATCCACAGACCTCAACATGTTTTCATTTGTACTGAAGAAAGTTGTTGACAGCTTGTTCCGTGGACTATCCAGAATAACAGGGACACTGATTTTGGAAAGAAATTTTACCGTTGATATTTCTTTTCCAGCATTAAAGCCAAGGTTTTTTAAAATTCTTGCTTTCCACCTAATCTGCGCGTAGCAACTATGTTTAAGGTTATGGCAAGTTAACTATGGCTGGGGGTATGGTTAAAGTTAGGCAGAACAAAACACTTGGTTAAGGAGGTTAGGAACATATTGTGGTTATGGTTAATAAAAAGACGGTACATGAACTCCGATTTCCTGCATGAAAGTCAGACGTGCCACCACCCCGACCTCCACACCTTAATGACACACTACTTCCTGCATTAGCACTGCACTGGACATAACTACAAACAAAATCTCATTCACCTTTATTATATTTGAGTGGAGGCAGAAATCTCAAAAGCACATCTCTCAAAACCTGGGTACATATAACCAAAGTTACCTGCACTGAGATTCCACTAAAGGTAAGTGAGAAAACAGTGTTTTTCATAGACCCTTTAATTGAAAAAGAAGAATAAGATATCTGAAAACTTGGACACATGAAACCAAATCTATCTGCTTGGCTAGATTCCACTATAAGTGAAATAATATGCTGCCTTTTTAGGGATTCATGGCAAAATTTAGAGTGGACTATATTCTAATTCATGTACCAGAGACAGAAAGCGAAAGATGGTTTGTAGTTACGCAACTGGGATCCTCCCTCTGTGTACTTTTCCTCTTCTCGTAAAGTCTTAGTATTTCTGACAAAACACTGTTGCTCAGTGCTTTGAAACTGCAGACTTACCTCAGGTGTTTATTTTTCCTGTTCTTTGGAAGAAGAGGTAATCTAGAGGTGCGGCCACGATGGCATAAAAAAATGAATCTCTTAACACAATATGCTCAGACTGAACTTAGTGTCACTGACTGAATCAGTAGATTATGTTACACAGAGTTACACTGGCAGTATGTTACTTCTTGGTTAAGTTCAATGAAAGGTCACGAAATCCACAGAAATAAGCTCAGCAACCACTTATCAGCAACAGAGTTATCTGTTGCTGAGCTGTTAACCTCATACACAGTTTAAACCAGCAACAGACTGAACTTGACTGAACTCAAGACAGTCAGAAAAAGAGGTTTTAAGCGTCGTAAGTCCACTTGGTATCTGGAACCAAGGGCCTGTCCACATTACAGGTATATTCAGTCTAACTGGATCCAGGTAGGATTATAGAGGTCTCTGGTTTGTGTGTTTCACCCAAGTGGATCTGATCGCTTAGTTTATTTGGGGAAATATGCCTATGCGCTTTCTTTCTCAAAGTTAGATGAGAAGGAGCTCGAGTCGGGAGATGATTAGCCTAGCTTAGCATAAAGACTAGAAGCGAGGGGAAACGGGTAGCCTGGCTCTCTCCAAATGCCTACTGACACCTTACTGAACTGATAAACATGTTTTATCCTTTTTGTTTAATCCACACACAAACAAAAATGTGAAAACATTTTATTTTACTTTTCTTTGTTAGGCTAATCGTTTCCTGGCTCCAGCTCCATACTTAACGCACAGACTGAGATTGATATTGGTCTCCTCCTCTAGCTCTGAGAAAGAAAGGGAATAAGTGTATTTCCCAAAATGTTTTCCTTTAAAAACAACAAACAAACTATTGTACTATTGTACTATTGTATCAGTGACTACAAATCTTTATTGAACTGGATTAAATGATCCGATTTAAATGATTTATTTCCATTTCAAGAGTGAACTTTGGTTGAACCGACACAATGATCCCAAACTGACATCAGTCTTTTCCAGTCATCATATTTCTGCTCTCGCAAACATTATGCGCTGTGCTTAATGTTCTCAGTCACACCGCTCAAACATTACAGTAGATTGATTCCCTTCTGCATCATTAGCTGAATCAGCCACAGATCAGAGGAAACAGACACAGCACTATAGCTCTGTAGCCTTTAGCAACCACTCCAAGGCTCCAGTTTGACCAACCTCACTAACATGAAGGGTTTCATTTACGTCTGATTGTCACAGTTGTATTTCAATGACCTGAATAGCTCCTTGTACGCGGCTAAAGGCTTTGCTTTATTTGGCCTTCAACTTGGCAGTGATATAATTGATCCACGGTCGCTGAGAAACAAGGCCATAAAAGTCTGTATTAGACTTAGATTGTGCTGCACACGTAAACGCTCACTGTGAACGTGAATTACTCTTAACTGGATGCCAAGGCCATCTTTTAAAATCTAGCGCTCAATGTTCACTCTGTTTGTTATCCCTCTCACTTGTTCATTCATTGTACATTGCCCGGGCACACCTTCCCCTGTGAGTAATTTGCCTCTGGATTGGTCTTGTATTCTGCAGCAGAGCCAACTGTTCATCATCCTGTCACCAGCTACTGCAGGATAATGCTTCAGTGTCAAGAGCAGTTTTAAAATTCAGACGACATACAGATCCCTGCATACAGCACAGCTTCATTAGTGGAAACGAGAGGTGAAAAATACTTATTTTGCACTTTAAATGCGAGTACACCAAGGTCATACATATTGACACAGTATAAAATCAGGTCTTGCTCCCAATCATCCACTCCACTGACCAGTGTGCCTGTATATGTCACTCAATCCACAGCACACACCTGGCTCACAGTATGTATATGAACACATTTGAAGTATTTCCATGTATTTTCAGTATTAACTCTTTAAGTAGCCACATTTTGGATGTGAACACAGCAGGAGCATGCACCACATACAATATATTAAAGAGTAAATTAAGTAACACTTCACTTTTAAGTAATGAATAATCAGTTGAAATAGCTAAACGTAACAAGCAATTGAAATATTCAGGTAATATTAATGAATAGATGGTTGAAATTATTAGCTTAAAAGCAATGGATAAATTACTGAAATAGTTAGCTAAAGTAATGGATAAACGCTGTAAACTGTTAACTGTTATGTTAAATTTAGAGGCTGAAATAGCTACATGAATAAATTGTGAAATAGCTAAAAGTACAGTTTAAATAAGCTATAATGAATAAATGGTTGAAACATCAAAACCAACCTAAACACTGAAAGTTCAAGTGTATGAAAATAATCTTGTAGCAATACAAGTGTGGGTGAAGCTACTTGAGTTCATCTGTTAGGGGCTGTGGGGGTTCGTCAGGTCCAGGATTTAGAGTCCGGGCTGTGATTTGAGGGAGATGATGCCTGATAATGTGTTGACACTCACATTTCTGCTGCGAGGTGCTTCCCTGCCTGGCTGGAAGCACGATAAGACCTCCAGTTGGCAAGGTGACAGACGGAGCGTATTGACCCCCTCTGCTCCCTGTCTGATTGGAGAGTGTGTGTGTGTGTGTGTGTGTGTGTGTGTGTGTGTGTGTGTGTGTTCACTGTATGTGATGTGTGTGCTGCAGGGATGTGTGAGCACACGCAGCTTTAATCAGGCCACTAATCCCAAGGTGCTTTAAAGCTGCAGCATTGTGGGAGTGAAATGAGACACTTAAAGCCAAGCTTGAGAAGATGAGGGTGTTTGCGTGTGAGTCTTGTGTGTAATTTAAAGAAGGGCTGCAACTAACCAATATTTTCATCATCAGTTTAGTGTTATTTTTCTGATTGATCGATTAAATGTTTATTGTTTTGAGCGCAGGTTGGTCTAGAGGAAAGGGGAGTAATAAAACCAGACAAACAGGGCAGAGTCAGTTATGTTACTGGCTCTTGCTTTGGTCTGAACTAACTGATTGTTTTGTCTTTATTTATTCACTGCTGATCAGTTTTTTCATGTCTTAGTTATATATTTAATATCGAACACTTTGGGAGCTTGTGTATGGAGACCCAAAGTCTAAAGTGACATATTTAATTTTTTGTTTTGTCGAAATTTGTCGAAATTTGCCCAAATATTAATTTTAATTAATATAAAACAGACAAAAGCTGCAAATCATTCAATTTGAGAAGCTGGAACCAGAGAAATTTTGACATTTTTGCTCTAAATGATCTAAAACAATTAATCAATTGTCCAAATTAATTTTGCGGTGATGGACTAGTCGACTAATCATTTCAGCACTCAGCTAAAGTGATGTTTCAGATGATTAATTCTTTTCATAAAGGACTAACCCTCGATGACACATTTTATCAACACATTATTCTGTGTTTATAATCTCATGTGCAGACAAGTCAGTCTAATCTGATCATCTTCAATTTCAGTTCACGGTTTTCTTCCCCTCCATCTACAAAATATTGTGCTTTTATTTTTCCTTTACTCAAATGTGTGCCAGAGATTTATCTGCCCGTGTGATGGATCCAGCACGTTTGGACGGCTACTTTCTGGAGTGAGCCATCCGGGGCCTTGAAACAAAAGCATGGAGAGAAAAACATAGTGGTTTTGGCTTTGCTCTGCTGGTTATTTATGGAGAGGATCCATCAATCCTTTTTTGCTCTGCGGGCAGGGGCGATGCGGGTGGGAATTCTGGGAAGTGAAGGATCTAAACGAGGCAACAACTCCCCCCAACATGTTGGTGGACGGTGAGGACCGCCAGTGCCTCCGGCTTTCGAAATACGGTGCTCCAGAGTGCACTCAAGTACACACACACGCGTTTAAATATGCACAAAAACACACACAGAAAACAAACGCGATTTTGAGAGGGATTCCTGACCTTTGCCTCCTCCTCCGGTTCTGTTACTCACCTTTTTGTTGCAAGACAAACGGCTCTCTGCCAAGTGACCTACTTTTAGCTTCTTCTGGCTGCACATTAACCTTTTCTCCTTCCTGCTTTATTTAGCCGGCACTTCTCATGTTCACTATGACTTTGCTCCCCTGTTCTCATACCTGCTTGTAAATGTTTTCTTAACTTGATCCTACCAAAACACAATCGGGACAAAGCACAATCATACCAGAGGGCTTGAGCAAATATGTGAATATGCAGGAAGGAAAGTCAGTGATACAATGCAAGCCATCCGTGCTGAGGTCTTTGTGTGAGTGTGTGCCTCTGGTATGGCTGGTGGTGTATTGGAAATGGGGTTCTGGTTTCCTGCATACCCTGCTGACTGAGATGAATGGGTGTAGTGTGGGTAGTTTCTTAATGAACTCATAGCAGGGTGTAGTCTGGGCTGGCGGATTGCTCAACACCAAGTCTGGAGCGAAAAGGCTACAAATCTAATTGTGGCTCTTGAGAACAGGGTCTGAACTGCTCTGATTGCTTTCTGGTTGATGTTGTCAGGACACGGAGCTCTGCCCGGGATCTGCGGCTGAAAAGTAAAGCGAGCGTTTTGGCTTACATCTGGATTTGGTGTGGTCGCGGGGCGGAGGAGACATGACGAGACACGGTGAAATGAGGGACATCTCTGGTATTAATGATGTTTGTTCAGTGTGAAATAGAAACAAACAGATTACATCAACAAGCTGTAGGAGTGGAGGCTTTGAAAGCATGTCTGGCACCACCCTGGAGGTCACACGAAAGAGAAGTTGCCTGAAAGAAAGATTAAGAGTCTACAGCCGTGCTAGCATCTCTGTGAGGCTGAGGTACTTTGAGCTAAATGCTAAAGCCAGCACGCTAACATGCTCACAATGATAATGTTTACAATGTTCACCATCTTAGTTTAGCATTGCAGCATGCTAAAATGTGCTAATTAGCATAAACCAATAGTTTGAATTTCACTAAAAACCACCTCATAGTGGCGCTTGAAGAAAAGTCATTTTGTCCGAGTAATTTGGATTCATTATCTGATGCTCGGATGCAATTTAACTAAATTTCAGGGAAATTCATCCAATAGTTGTTGAGATATTTCAGTCTGGACCAAAATGGCGGGCTGACCAACCTACAGATACGACATTAGCATCCCTAAAACCACACTAATGCCATTTTGTTTTACATCATTCAGCCTTTGTGTTCATGCTAGCTGATTTCTTGTTGGGAAAAGCAGTTCATCTGTTTTGTTTTGGAAACGGAAGCGGCGACAGCAGCTAACCTCGTGTTTTTATAAGAATAAAAGAGCACATTTGCTACTGTAGCTACATATGTAGGAAGACGACGTCCTCATTCTTAATCTACTAAACTCTGATTGGTCAGTCGTCTGTGGGCACAACACGGGACCTACTATCTTTGTTGCATGTCACTCTACTGTCTAATAAAGGCATAAAAAATGCCCCCAACATACTTGAACTTAGCTCACTTAAGCCTTGACCTTTGCCATGATTTGTCCACGCTAGCATTTAAACTCAGCAAAACACACATTTTAATAGGTTTTGTTAGAAAGCTAACAAGCCAACTGACTTGTTGTTATTGTGACTACAAGGGAATGGATATCCAGCATCTGAGTTTTATTGAAGGAAGATATTTCATGTATGTTCCCTTTCTGTTGACTGCCATGAAAACATTAATCTACAAGCCACTAGCACATTAGCTAGCATGCAAAACAGATGTTTACAACAAGGCAGTGATTGTTAGCACACAATAATCGATGTGATGTTCCAGTGAGGAAACCTCAACTGCACAACTACAAAACATGCCTTTTCAAGTCTTTTAAAGACGAATGAGTTTTATATTTAGAAAGTCAAATCAACTGAGGGACCTCCAATATGTCTACCATCACCTGAAAGTCCTCTGCTTTCTGTTTCTCTCTCTCTGACACGCACATGCACAAACACAGCCAAACTTGTGGTCAGCAGTTTGATCCAGTTTCTGCTCTCAGCCATCCGGAGTGGTTTCATCTCAATGCCATGTCCCCCCCCATGCAGTCAGAGTCAGTGTGAATAAAAGCAGCCACACATACAGTAGTTGCACACGGGCCTTCAGATTGAATACATTTAGTTTCTACAGAGTTGAGCAATGTTGCTTCTCCGCAAAATACTTTTAACCTGAATTTAGCTGCTTTTTACTTTTTCATACGGTTAATTTGGCTGAAACAAAACCAACAAAGGGAAATGGTTTGTGCTTCTGACTTCAGGTTTACCGAAAACATCGGGGGTGTTAAAGCAAGGTGAGCATTACCGTAAAATAGTGGTATATAGAGGTTCTTCAGATGCCAAAAAGATCCATTTATTTCACGTTCACTGTGAAAACAATGAATATTTAAAGCATCAGCAGCCCAGTTTTCAGCTTTGTGACGATGCGCTTTTGAGAGTCCAGTGGGTTTTTAAATGTTTTAGGTAACATGAGAAGTAGAGTTTTCTCATTTAATCCTTTAGTTTACGTGGAAAATTAAAAGTCACCAAATTCGAAGAAACATTTTTAACTGGACAGTGATGAAATGAATGAAATAAAAAGGAATAAAACAACAGTTTTTGTCAAAAAGCCATCGGCAACTTACAGACCACATAACTCTAGAGGGTTAAACAGACAATCAGGCAATCAGCTCTGACCAATCAGGAGGAACGTAATCAGCAAAAGGTGTTTTCCATCAGCTCATCAACTAGCTAGCAGTGTGTTTGAAAAGATATTAAAGCAACACATGTATATAAGTGCATACACATATACACCCATAATTGAGCTGCGACCCATGAAAAACAGTTGTATCAAAGTTGTAGAAATTAAAAATGCATGAAAATAAGTTTGATTCTCTTCATTTCTAAAAAAAACTTCTATATATTTGGTACCATATTGTTTCGTTCCCCCCCTCTTTATATGAACGTATTTGTTGATAGATATTTAATGTTGTGTATTGGCTGTCCATTATTATCTATTTCCAGTACATACTCATTTCTTGTGTCATTTTATGGGTGCATTTTATCAATTGCAAATGTGTCTGGTGTTTGTGATTTGACTCCTTTTTTGGTTCGTTGTTGCGGCCTGTGGCTTGAGTATGAAGATGTTTCAAACTGTGAGTCTAATTTTCTGATGAAGGTCTGTGACACAAATGTTGCTTTTTTAAAATAAACGTTTCCAAAATGGTTCACAGTAGCATGTTTTTATATATTCTTTGTACAAGTGGATTTTTAATCATCATCAAAATAATCACCACAATCACATTTTTCTTACTTCTTTCCATTATGACGTTCCAAACTCTCCATTTACAGAACAAATGCCCGTCAGGTTTCTGCTCTCTCTCACGACAGGAACATTTCCAGAAACTTTTACCACCTCAGATTGATGCTGTATTCAGATTTCCAAGCAGCAGATGCTGAAGAAGAGACACACAAACCTTCGCAGCAGATGCAAAATCCATTTGGTGAAAGAATGTGCACAAGGCTCGGTGCCTGACTTAAGCAGCCATTTGTTTTTGCTATTGAGTTCATCTGGGCGCAGGAACTTTAAGTGATGTTTATATTTGTATTCCTCTGGCTCGGGGGAGCAGCTCTGAGTTTTAATGTGGGTGAAAAATGTGCCTCACCGTAAATCATTTCATATTCCAAGTCATGGACAAAACAACTGGGGCTTGAGTCAGAGATGTGATGTGTTGCGATCCTGGGAAATGGTATTTTTGTTGTGTTATTCTTGCATGAAATACAGTGTTTGGAAATTTAAATCATGTGCCATTTGGTCTGCATTTCTATCCAAAGCTCACTTCAGCTCAACAACTATAAAATATACCTATTTTTTGTGATGGAAAAGCAAAAGGAACAATGCAAACAGCCAACCTTTTGTCTCTGAGCCATACATGTCTGGTTTTTACCACTGATGTTGAGGTTATTGCTCTGAACAGTAGTGCAGATTTCCCTACTTAGCTAAAAATATGGATTCCTCATTCACCGCTACCTGGGGCTAAACCAATTCCACCAGAACTGGTCCCTCAGCAGACGGCTGGAATGAAAACAGGGCAGGATACCAACTCCACTGGCCGCTGCAGGGTATCCAGCTCCAATCCTGACCTGATATAACCTGCATGCATGAAGCTCCCCTGAGGCTTTACTGCTGCTCCTCCACGACTGCTGAACCGAGCCCGCATCCCGGCATCACCCACTTACCAAGACCGCATTTTATCTCGTTATGCACGTGAACTGTGAGGAGGCCACGTTACGCTTCAAGCGAGGGGAAGGATGTTTATTTGTGAGCCCCAAGGGCACGCTAACGAAATCTCTAGAGGACTGTTAGATGTTTAGATTTAAAAGACTACAATTTATATTTACTGTGTTTTTATTTGATTGTACTGTATGATCGTTTCTGTAAAGAGACTTTCTAATAATAAAGTTTTTTTTTAATCTGTCAAGACAAACTGCAGCACAATCAGCTGCAAAAGCTTTACATTGTACATTTAATTAATTAATTAATTAATTCATATGAGTAAATACACAAAACTGCTCTTCAATTTTGAAGTAATTCAATCACAATTACTTATTACACTTAAAGGATAAGTCTGGTGATGTTTTTCTTATTGTCAACAAATCTCATGAAAAGACAAAAATAATGAATTGATCGTACTAACAAGTATTGCCTCTGTATCCAAATATTGATATAACTTATTCCACTGTTGTCCAAAAACTGCTAGACACACTGTTGCACTGGTTGACATGTTCCTTTGTTACAATGAACATGGTTGCAGTAGTTTATTTTGAGTTATTCCTATACGCACCGTCCTGCTGCTGTAAATATAGCATGCCGTTTATCTTGTCTGCTTCACGTTTTTTATTTTACGTGATTGTATTTGCAATTATTTTTGTATTCAGGAGACCTGCCCCTCCATAAATGGAGCACACTGTTAGTCCAGGCATTAGCCGACTGGCATCAGCTGCTTCATTCATGCTTCACAATCACCGGCTCATTCTTCAGCTGCTTGGCTTCCAGCTGATTAGTGACGTCCAATCATATTCAATCAGATTCTTTGAAAGAGCAGAGCCTTTTTTTTGTTTTTTTTACCAAATCTAACTATAATCATTTGCTATAAATAGTCAGTGTTTCTGACTGAAATCCATTTAGTTATATATGTTTTTTACCCTTATGTTATAATGTGCAGACACCTTGCTGCATCCATCTCATGAGGCCAGTGTTGTTGTTTGGACGAGCCAGCGGACAAGCCCATGTTGTGTCTGCTTGGCACTTTGGAACAATAGAGAGTTTATCGGCAGAATTTCCTATTCTCATATTATGCAACCCTGCAGCTGGATGTGTGCCGAGCGGAGCCACAAATGGCCACGTCCTGTTATAATAACAAGTCTGGTGAGCCGTTCTCTCACTTATCACTGCCATGCTCAACCTGTTTCCAGCCTGCTGGGGCGTTTACTGTACATCATTGTCATGCTGAGGCTGGATCTGTCTGTCATTTGGGATACAACAATCCCATTATAAAATGACCTGATTTTGTTCAGAGCTATGAATATGATTGAAGCTCGTTGACCGCAGGCTTCTTTTTGTCTGAACCATAATCCACGTGGTGTTTTCAGGACAAAACAACAATGCTAAATCTTTTATTTTAGGTTTTATTTTTTCTTTACATCATGCTCCCATTTCCTCTTTCTCTTGGTTTTTGTGTGTGTTGAAGGCAGTCGTATTTCATCCTGACAGCTCTGTCGAGGTATGGTACAGTAATACCACCACGCCCTGCAGTTAGCTTAGCCCTTCACAACAAAAGACCTCCGTTTAGGGATTAGACTGTACAGGATGTAGTTGACTCCAAACAACAGGGTTAGCCTTTCACTCTACTTGTTTGTTTGCCGTACTACGTCTCCAGTGAATGAACACAAGGGCAACTCGAGCTCTTTTATCATCCGGCACCACTGCAATGGCTGAATGTTTAAGTTGATTCTGAGGGGGAAGGGAGGACGTTTGCAGAGAACACAAAGTGCTGTTTGGACGTTTGCAGAAATATGAGATACAAGTAAAGAACAACTCTGCATCGCTGTGGATGTCACACAACAGTATGACATTGCTGTCAAATAAAACTTTGCTTTACTTGTTAATAATCTGGTAGAGGTTCAGGCTGATGACTCTGAACCTTTTCTGGTGCTCAGCTTGAGTTATGAAATACACAGGAAAACTCTGTAGTTATTATAGTTAGTGTCAGTTTCACATTTTTTTTTCTGAGATTGCTCACATGACTGATTCTTCTTTGTTGCACCTACTCGAATGTACAGGTTAACTGGATCTGTAGGAGACTTTTTTTTTTTTATTGTAGTTGCAAGAATTGTTGTTAAATGTTGTAATCAGACCGAACCAGGAGCTTAATTTGATTAAAACAGGTGTGTGTGGACAAAATGTGGTGGAGTAGAAGTATAAAGTAGCATAAAATGGAAATAGTCAAGTACAAGTAAATGTACTTAGTTACTTTCCAGCACTGTTTACAGTATATCGATCAGATTCAGCTGCCCCTTTTGTGTACAGCCACTTTTAGTTGTGGTCCACACAGATCATAAAGATTAAACCACCTTTTGTTCCCTGCCTGCTCAGCCCGTTTCACCACATCAAATCCAGAGACGAGCTTCACATGGAGCAGAGAAGTGGGTCATGGCGGCTGTTTCCTAACCAGGCGAGCCCCTCTCGGCAAAGCCCAGCCAGACTGCAGTCCCACCGGCACGACAACCTCAAGCCTTTTCTCACTGCTGCTACGATTTGGGTTAGAGCTCTGAGGATGTGCAGTCTTTGAAACCGATTCTCTACCTTGTCACAGAAATGGGGGGGGGGGGGGGGGGGAATCAATGAAATATTGGTCCGAGCTTTAACAGGAGAGAGCAGATTGAGTGCGTGGAGGCCTGTGGGGATTCATACCTGCTCCCCTGCTGTTTTCACATCCGTCTCTGCACAACACAAGAACAGACGCAGCTTTGTTTTACTCAGCTGTCAGGACGTCTCGGCATCACACACAAAATATCAACGTTTGTTCTTCACTTATCGACTATTTACTCCTGTCTACCTTTTTAGTTTACTGTTCTCCCAATCTGTTAGCATCACACGCCGCACGTAATTAGCAGGTTTTTCTTATCAGTTTTTGCCTCAAACCAAGCTTGAAATTAGCTTCGCTTTCAGCAAACAAAGACACCCAAAATTTCACCCCATTTTCTGGCAGAGTTTCTTCTTTTTTCTTTGTGTGGGCAGCAGTTGATTGACAGCGAACAGAGTGAAACATAATGAAGTGCACTGATACGACAATGCAACAAGACGATAAGGGAGAAACCAAATGAAGGCTTCATGTTTATTGTGCCGAATCGACTCTGGCTTTGGAAATTGTTTTTCCTATTGTGCAAAAATAACTGGTTGGCTGCAACTGTTATTATCAATATCAGTTGATCTGCTGATGATCTGGTCCAGAAAATATCAGAAAATAGTGACAAATATACATCATAAGTCCCCAGAGCCCGAGCTGATGTCTTCAAATGTCTTGTTTTGTCCGGCCAACTGTCCAAAACCCAAAGAAAAGCAGAAAATCTTCATGATTTAGAAGCTGGAACCAGGAAATATTTGGCACTTTTGTTTGAAAAATGACTGAAATTTTTTCCATGGGTTTTGTTGACAATCTAGGAAAAATATATAATGTCACCAAACTTATCCTTTCATCCTCACGATATTCAATTTACAATGATATAAAACAGAGAAAAGCAGCAAATTACTGCTAATCCACTGATTAATTAATGGACTCTATTTGTTTCTCTTTAGTAAATATGAATACTACCACCACTGGAAAGCATGAAGAGGCTTTTTGGCTCAAACCTAAACATAAATAAACCAGAATTATTGGGTAAATACAACTAAAAGAAGATGCTCAAAATCATCTGCTTGGACACATGGCCTGTAGACATTTATATATATATATATATATATATATATATATATATATTTTGCGTGTGTGTGAACTCAAAGGGATCGCTCCATTGTTTACACACTGGGAAATCCCTCCAGCCTCAGTCCTCAGGCTGGGGTCACTGGCCCTGCTGTTCTGGTGCTCAGTCTTCATCCTCGACAACATGAAGAGCCCCCGGGGGAGAACTGAGGTCAACAAACACGTTTTCACTGTCAACAAACCAGCTTCATACTGGATCTTCTTGACACAACATTCAGGTGATTTAAAGATCAAAACAGTCCGTCTAATCTGGAGAAACTGTGTCATGATGAAACAAAGCGTCACCTCCTGGATTATAATGATGAATCCTCTGTCCGTTATGCATTTAATCTGCATTTCAAGCTTACATGTGTACAGAAGAGTCTTTTCACTGTGCCTCAACAATCTGTGCATGTTATTTAGGAAACACCCAAAGCTTGTTTCAGTGTAAACTTGACCGTTTCCGTCGTGGTTACAGTTTCATCATTCAGATCCACAACCGACCTTGGCCTTTAGATCTGATAAAGTCAAGAGAAGAAGTTTTGTCCGTGTGTCAACCCTGAATGTCACAAATAAGTCACTTTAGAGTTGGAGATTACAGCAAAAACAGACACTTGTTTTCATTAACACTTAAAAAAGTCCAACTGAAATCACATTTAGTCATCCTTTTTTGTGTTTTTTAAATGGATTTTTAAAAGGAGTAAAATTTTAAAAAAAAAGTTCTTTGATTGACAGCAGCTGGCAGGCTGAGCTCCAGCAGGGGAGCAAGAGACAAAATAAACAAACTTGCGCTGTAGCTTACAAGTCATGGGCAGACAACGTGTTTGTTAGCAGTGATTCTGAAGAGTAATCGGACCGAAGTGACAATTACAGGTATGTTTACATGCTGTTTAATGAGATTAGTAACTAGTTAGTTTATAAAAATAGTACTAGTTGTACTTTCTTATTCTGGCTATCATGTGAGCTTTAGCTAACATGTCTGTACTCCGGTTCACACTGTGAGGAATGTGCTTCATTGACTGGTAGGTTTTTACTGCATAACAAAACTAAAGAACAAGCCAGTTGGTTTTGTTTTTGCCCCCCTTTTGTCTCGTAAGAGAAGCCCATGGATATCCTGCTGTAAGATGAATTAACAAGCTTGTTTCCCATGTACTGCTCTGCCCTCCCAGCAGCCCATTAGCAGGAACAAGAAGCACTTAAAGAGGGGAAACCAAGGATCCTTAAGTTCATCCAGAATGAGTTGCTGGAAACCAGTTTGTAGCTTCTGAGGTACCTTAGTAATCCCTGGCATGGCTTTGTGCCTGGTGGTGGGAGTGTGTGGTATCATTGTTTTTATAGCAGGATGGATTTATGCTGCAGTGCCCCGCTGGGTAATTGAAGCCTCTGATTTTTTTTTGAGTCGTAGGTTTTAAGATTTAGATTAAAACTTACTGAACTCATGTTTATTTTCAATTTATCCTCAAGATGGACTGATTGGAAAAATTGAATTTTGCTCTGGTTTATTAAATCAAAAGTTATAAAGTGCGGTCTAGTGGCTTGACTTTAAAATTGTGAGCCACTTCTACTGTTTCTACTGAATACAATTCAAGGAAGAATTCAACTCTTAATTCTAACTCTAAACTGGCACTATATAAACTTTGCAACAACTTATAGGTAAACAAGATGATTAAGTACACAACGTATGATTACCAGACAGTGGTGGAAGAAGTATTCAGAACCTTTACTTAAGTAAAAGTACTAATACCACACAATAAAAATATTCCACTTCAAGTAAAAGTCCTGAATTCAAAAAGTAAAAGTATAATCAGCAAATTTACCTAAAGTATCAGAAGTAAAAGTACTCATTCTGCAGTAAAAAGGTCCCTGTCAGTGTTTTTACTTGTACATATTTGATGATTTTGGAATAATATTATTGCTGCATTAATATGTGTGTTGCATTTTACTGCTGTAGGTGTTTAAGGTTGTGCTAATTTTAACTGCTTTATATACAGTTGGGTAGTTTAATCTACAGCAATGCATCATCTTCTATCCTGTGAGAACCACGTATCTCTAAAAACAGCTCTGTTTTCAGCTTTGTGACGATGCATTTTCCAGCTAATACAGTGGGGGTTTAAATAGTTAATTTAGCTTAAGAAGTAGGAGAATTTTCTCAACCCATACAGGAAACACTTCATCCTTCAGTTTATGAGAAAAACTCAAATTCAAAATCACCAAATCTGGAGATACATGGTTTTCACTGGACAGGAAGGGTATAAAGTCGGTCACAGAGTCAGAGTTACATGGTGGTGTTAAATATTTACTTCCAGTTATCCACTTCCTTAACACTGTCTTGTTTCTGGTCTGGCCTCTGCTGTTACAGTTGCTAACACCTGTTAATGTATGCATAGGCGCATGCACGCACACACACACACACACACACACACACCCAGGCCGTGTGTGTGTGTGTGTGTGTGCATGCATCTCCACCGGAAAATAAAACATCCCCATTGTGCTGAAGCATAAGATTCCTGCTTTATATGAAGAACCAGACTTTTGGTGCGATGCCAGAGAGTTGTTGATCTCAAATGGCAGAACGGAGGTTTGCAGTGTCAGCACTGATGTAGTGTGAAATTAGAAAGTTGTTAAATTATTAGCCACAGTTCTGACAATCTTAAGCTAAAGCATCCAAATATAAACCAGAAAGTCTTTTTGCTTATAATAGCCTATTGTTTTTTAACTTAAATTAACTCAAACCATGCTGAGGCATATTGGTCTTAAAAGGCAGGAAAACTAAGTGAAGTTTGGTTTACATGGTGCTGATAGTCGTCCAGGAGAACTGAGCTTCTCTGAGGTGGAAAAAATATTAGTTTAGTTGTTTATCCATGTGGAGCACAGTCCTGTCCAACCAAGCTAAAGTTGACTGTGTTGTCCCAGCAGACGGAGGTCGAAGCTGCGTTTTCAGAGGGGGTGAAATGTGGGGAGCAAAGCAGCAGCAGTGTTGGTGTTGAGACTGTGATGTCTGATGGGAAAACCACCTGTTGAACCGTGACGGGCTGAGCTGGACTCAGCTGAACTGAGCTGAGCTGAATGCCAGCTGTGTGTGAAATCTATTTTGACTGGTTTTTGATGCATGAAGTCGTCTCCAAATACATATAAATCAATCTTATTAATATATTTAGATTGTGAATTATGGGATTACTAGATATTTACACGTTTGAAGCTTGAATGTGGTGCACATTAGCACTCAACTAGTTCTTGAGGTTTTCACTTACGACAATAGTAAACAAATGACTACACTAAAGAGAGAAAAAGTACATTTTTGCTGCTTTATAGCACATAACACTACGCTGCCATGTTGGCCAGGACTCGTGTTAAAAAAATAATGTTTCTCAAGAGACTTCCTGTTTGAATTAATATTAAAAATAATAGAATTTATAAATGCCATGACATTTTTCCAAAAGGTAGACAAATTGTATTTTATTTACCATAACTATTATACTATCTGTTCTAACTCTAAAATGACCAGATTTGAGGATTAAGTTCCAAAAATGTTTGTGTTAAGTAAAATAATTAAGTATTGGCACATACAGCCCAAATAGCAGATATTTTTCTACTGTTAAAAATCTTTTGTATATTGATATTGGCTATTGGCATCACTCTTAAACCAGAGTTTGATTATAATTTTGGTGTTTAACATGGTGGGGATGAATACATCGTTATATCTCTGCTTTAATTATGAGGATTATTCCTCATGATGTCAAAGAGTGAGCTGTGTGAGGTGATGACAGGTCGTAAAGGTCATGGATGAAACTGCCTGAGCTGCTAACGCTGCAGCATCTACAGCAGAGAGCCGACAAGCCTGAGCCTGAACCTGGCGTGGCTCTTTCAGGTAAACCCAGAGTCAGACGTGGGAGCTGAAAGATGATCTCCCGATCCCCTCAGCCTGGGCTGAGGAGAGAGGAGTGTCTGGTTTCCGTTGTTTCATGCGGGACAGAACGTACTGAGGCCTCTCGGCTCTGAGGTTCTGTGGGAAAACACGGAACAAAACGCAACAGCCTCACCCCCAGCGGAGATCGTAACCTGAGAGTTAACCACTTAAAGCACAAGAGAGATCAGGTATTCCCCCGCCTTGTTAAGAGAAGTCCTTGGGGACAGTGAAGGGGACACACAATGAATGAGCATGACATTATGCCACTGTGCAGCTCAATGAGATGTTGACTCATGAGGCCAAACGAGAGAAAAGGGGGTTGTTCTCACTTACACTGAACAACACACAGATGGATATAACTATGAAACATCAGGAGCATTAAAGCTATTAAACATGATCATGAATGGATTAATGAATGGGCCTACCGGGCACAAGTGGTCAGGGCGCCCTGACCACTTGGGCTTCACCTGCAAAATGTCACTGAAGGAGATGCAGAAATGACAACGAGGAGATGCCAAACAACCACAAATAGACACAAAAGGACCACAAAAAGATGCAAAATGAACACAAAGAAAATAATAAGGCCGCAATGAGATGCAAAACGGCCACAAAAAGACACAAAACAGCCACAAAGAAACACAAAACTACTACAAAGTCTAGCTGTTGTGTGTCTCTTTCAGTCTGGGTGTCTTGCTGCCATGTAAGAGGGGTGAGGGGCTTTTTACATGTTTGTGGCCAGGGGCCCGTTGTCTCATAATCTGTCCATGATCGTGATACACCAAAAAATAGATCCTCAGTCGACACCTCTAGCTTTATTGTCCGTGGATGAAACAACACGACCTCTCCAGTCGTCTGCAGCATTGCGTGACTGAATCTGTGGCGTCTAGTTTAAGTTTAAACAGTCTGAGCGTGTAGTTTAAGTTTAAACCTTGCGGGCACCCCGACCTCTGACCTTTGCACTCATCATGTATCTCGCACTCATCTCATCTTCTGGACGATCCCCCGGGGATTCGTCCACAGACAGACTGACAGACTCAGAGCTGCTGAGGGGCCGTGATCTGACAGCGCTGCATGGGAAGAGTGTTTTCTGAAGGGAAAAGAAAAAAAAGAAAACACCACATTTGTTCTTTGTGTGCCTCAGGAGAGTTCAGTCGATACTTATGAACATGCACCAGACTGAAAGCTAGACAACTAACCCTTGCTCCAACATCACTCAGGTGTAAAATCTGGCAGAGCCGTGTTGATGATGAATGGAGTGCCAAGTTTGTTTACTCATGAGGTTTTTGTTTTTCCAGGTCTTGCACCCAAATGAGGTTTAAATCTTTGGGGTTTTTTGTGTCCCACTGAGAAGTTCAGCAGGGCGATGCCACAGTAGCAACGGCAACTGCTTCTTAATGCTTCAGCTACTCTTTAGCTTCATCCGTTCTCTAATGAAGGGTCGACACGTCAGCAGGTTGATTGATTAAAAAGTTTAGTGTTTTGTCTTAACACTTAAAAAGCTACACTTTGCACGCTATCAGCTCCAAACGAGGGATATCTGCTTGAGAAACTGAACTTAACACCTACAAATGCTGTAAAACTGCAGACTGCACATTCAGCAAGTCAGCCATGTTGCAATGCTTTAATCTGGGGATATACCTGCTGCTAAAGGAATAGTTGTGGTGAAATACGCTTGTTTGCTTTCTTTCCAAGAGCTAGATGAGACACTCTGATGTCTGCGCTAAGTATGAGCTTGAACCAGGAGGAGATTAGCCTAGCTTAGCATAAAGACTGGAAACAGCTAGTCTGACTTTCTCCAAAAGTTCAAAAATCTACCTGCAACTCTAAAGCTCAGTAATTAACATGTCATATCTTGTTTGTTTAATCCGTGCACAGACAGTTACAGTTGTGATTTTTCTACAATATAACCTCGTGTTGTCTTATTTAGTGATATGTACCTTTGTTAAATACATTTCTTGTGCATTTTATGCCTTTATTGGACAACAAAAGTGGAGAAATGACAAAAAATGAGAGAGATAAGGAATGAAATGCAGCCGTACAAGAATCAGGGAAGATGTTCTGATGGAATTTATTCTGGTGTTGGCGTGGGATGATTTCACTCCTATATTTTTTAGTCCAAAGTACAAGAGAGCAGACGAGTATTGAAACAACGCTACTCACGTTACAGCTGTTTATGAAGTAAAAGTATATATCACTGAAGAGTCCAGATCTCTCTTGATGAAGTTCTCACTTGCTGGTATCATTACTTCCTGAGGAGGGACCATAACCAAAAACCAGAATTTCAGTTTGAGCAGGATGAATTTAAAGTACACATCTCACCACCCAAATCTCCAATTCTCAGATTTATTTATTTTTTTGGTTTTGTGCTCATTCACAGCTGTTTCCTTGGTTGGAAAAACAACCTAAAATCCAAAATTTGTAGGTGGGATTAAAGAATAAGGATGTCATCTTTCTGTGCCAAAGCCAATGTCAAAAATAGCAAAAACAGAGAAACTCCCATGAAAATAGCGACAAGCGTGGATGGGATTGATGCAGCTCTTTGTAAATCAATTTACAGAAATAACAGCTCTTAAATCTGCGTATTTCTTCCACTGATGTGACCAGTGATGAGATTGATAAAACATTTCTACATTTTACAACTTAATCTGGTGTTGGTAGCTTGAACCAAGCAAGACAAACTTTACCTGTAATATTTCAAATTCTGCAGCCTCGATTATTCAGTCATGCCTAATCTTTCATGACATTGTTGCTGTTGATGACAGCTTTATCATGGTATGAAAATATGAAGAATAATTGCAGCACAAGTTCCAGCTCATTGGGTCGTTGCAGTCTCGGCTCTCTGATACGGTTCTTCGGGTTGATGTTCCTCTCCTACAGTAACTGTGCAGACGCGTTACCTCATCATCCAGCCTCTGGTTCAGTGCTCACAGACTGCCACTTACTCCAGGAGACATTACATGTGTGTGCAGTTTATCATTTGACAAGAGGCTCGCCAAATGCTTCACTGGGAGATTTACTGAGTCTGGGTTTATAGTCATCGGGGATTCAACATGGAGCGGGATGCGCGTGGAAACAGGCTGAGAAAAAGCAGCGAGCCCTGAGGGGTGACTGATGGAAATATTTAGTGCTGGAGGAGAGTCAGGAGATGATGATTATTGAGAGGCTCATGTCTCATGTTTTTTCCATCTTTGTTGTGGTCCCTCCAACAAAAAGCACTTGAAATACTGATGTATTCTTATATCCATCACTAAGTTTGTGTGAGAAGTCATTCCTAAGTTCTTATTAACTACTAGCTAGTTTCCAACTTGCTAAATTGCAGCTTAAGAAATAACTTAGTAAAGACTTAAGTAATGTGTAAATTGTTAGCTAGGAAACATCTGTAGCACAATCCAATCAAAAGCAATCAGCTACGTAAGACTGCATCTAATGACTATATTCATTATTTATTAGTATGCCAATTATTTTCTTGTTTAATCATTTCAGAAACTAGTGAAAAATGTCCATCCCAGTTTCTTTCAACCAGGAAGTCTCTTGAGAAACATTACTTTTGTAACACAAGTCCTGGCTGAAATGGCAGAGTAGTGTTATGTGCTATGGAGCAGCTGAATTGTACTTTTTGTACTACTTTCATGTAGTCATTTGTTTACCATTGTTGTAAGTCAAAACCTCAAGAATTAGTGACACTTGCTGAGATTTAATGTGCACCACATTCAAGCTTCAAAAGTCTTCAAATTTCTTGTTTTGTCCAAAACCCAAAGATATTGAGCTTATTATTGAAGAAGACTAAGAAAACCAGCAAACATTCACATTTGAAACCAAAACTGAAGCTGTAGGCAGTGAATTTTTGCCATTTTTGCTTTTAAAAAATGATGATATATTATTATAGGTTAAGCTACCCAGCAGTATATAAAGTAGTTAAAATTAGCTCCACCTTTACCAGCTGCAATGTTAAAGTGATGCTTACACATTAATGCATTAATAATTATAATTCTGCAAAATGAGTACTCTTACTTTTGGTACTTTAAGTATATTTTGATGCTGATACTTTTGTACTTTTACTTGAGTAAGATTTTGAATGCAGGACTTTTACTTGTAACAGAGTATTTTTACACTGTAGTATTGCTACTTTTACTTTTACTAGTAAAATATCTGAGTACTTCTTCCACCACTGCTTAAAACATACTGACAGAGCAAATAACAACAACACTGACATTAAATACACTTAAAATTTGACTGGTTTCTCTAATGCACTTTTATTTCCTTTGTTGCATTGGCAACTTATTACTGCACTGTATTTTATTTCATTTTATGTATTTCATTTAATTCTATCTTAATTGATTTTATTCTTATTGTTTTGAATGTCATTCTAATGCTTTTCTTTGCCTATGTAAAGCACTTTGAATTGCCTGTGTTTGAAATGTTCTATATAATAAAGCTGCCTTGCCTTGCCTACAAAAATAAAAAAATACACAACATTTAAGAAAACGCCTAAAGGAAGGACATGTGAGAAGAGGGCCACACCGCGAGGCCAATAGCAGAATGAATGTTAAAGGTGTATCGATACTGTTGAGCTCCACTGGGACGGCAGCAGAGGCAGGACAGGAAGCAGCAGCGGCTGCAGGAGGCCGCCGTCTCTGTCTGACCTCGGCGACTGTCTGTGGTCCCACCTGAAAAAGCAAAAAACTAGCCATTATCCCCACCGCTCGACTCTCTGACAAGCCTGTCTAAACAGTAACGGAGGTTCATCTCTGTCATCGGCTGGGCGTGTGCGTGTCACACAAACACTGACACACATGTTGGCTCTATTAGCAGTTTGACTAAAGACGTAAGTGACATCTGTGATAGACAACATCTATAAATGCAGCTGAAGCCATTCAGTTATCTCCTCTCTTTCTCTGCGAGCTGTCAGCAGCACATTTCCATATTAATCCCCACACATGATTATTATTGTAGTTTAATGTTTAATTTGCTTTATTATTAATGTGATTTTATTGTGTGTTTTCATTGTAATGAGTGCTTACTGTATTTTCCTTTTTTTTTAAACAACTTTTGGTCAGGGTTGTAGATGTCTGACAAACATACAAAACAATCAAACTGGTACACTTTTTAAAACAACAATTAATTGATTGTAGGTAGAAAAACGTTCACAAAAGGAATTTAAACAGTGCAGGTGAGCTACTGTAAGTCCTTATAAATATAACTATGTGATAAGAAGGAAACTAGTGTTTGTTTGTATAGAAACCTTAAAGAGTCAGTTTATCTAATTAACAAAAAAATTTACTTTTCCTACCCCTGGTGGTATCGACTAGCTAGTTTCATTTTTCATGTGCAGAGGTTTTGAGATATCCACCGCTGAGACTCTAATACAACAAATGTGAGTAGAAATTTTGTTTGTGGTGCTCAAAAATGGAAACATGTAATTTAAAAAAGTGCGAGCAATGTTGGTTTCTAGAAACAATGTCTAGTTTTTTAGGAAAATACGCACACCATGCTATCAGACGTTTTCACAAAGAGTGTTTCTTCAGTAGAAAATAGTAATTTTAACAACTTGGGTTGCTTCGTGCACATTGTGAATGGTAGCTACTGATGACAGAAGCACCTATATTTTTGTGATTTTGATGCAGTGGCCCTTTTAATAAAATGTCCTTATGTGTCTAAAATATTCAATCTTCTCTTACCTGTCTTGGGACCTTAAATCCCAAATACGGTAACGTAATGTAAATGTAGTAGAATTTAAAAATGTTAATACCAGTTTATCAAAATAACATAATCTTTGATGAAAATAATCTTAACTCAAGGTCAATTTACTTGCTTTTTTTTAGAGCTATAATTAGTGGATTGAGTTTGTTGTCACTGTGAGATTTTATAATGAAACTTCAGTCATGTATGATTAAAATCACACCTTGCCACTGCAACAACATCATTTTTCAAATCAAACTTTCCTTGTGTCTCATCCAGGCCTTCAGTATTTGTGTTTTCGAACATCAGATCACTAAAATGATGCCGTGATTTATTTGTAATTACAGTGACATCTGTTTTGGCTTGAGAGCCTTCAGTCTGGAGGAAAAATCTGTTGTGGAATTTGAATTAATCCTCACACCAGTCTGTTAAAAGAAAAAAACACTCTCGTGACTCACAGTTACCAAAGGTTTACTTTGACAAAGGCAGGCTAATGACTAGTTAATGAACTTTCCTCTTCGGGTAAACAATTAATCTCTGAGAGAGAAGCACAAAAATGCAATAAAAAAGACAAAAGAGAATTTGTAGATAAATAAAAAATAATGCTCCATCTTATTTCTTCTGGATGATGCCATTAGCAATGCAAACAGAGCTGAATTGTTGCTGTGCAGCCAAGCAGTAATTACATTTCTACAATTTGCATTTCAAATTCAATTCCCTCTCGTGGAAGATGGCAGGATAATAACATGCAAATGAGTTCATCAGAGTGAGAGGAGAAAAAAAGGCATGATGAGGAACAGATAGCAGATATTTTCTTCTTGGCACTGATGAGTTTATTTTACGACGACGGATGGAGACAAAGGAAAGAGTTCCCATCCAAATTGTTATATATCCAGTTTGGGAATAAGTAAGTAAATCATTAAATAAGTGCACAGTTTCTTCAGTATTCGCCAGTGAATTTGTCAAAATGACATCCACAAAAAGTATGTCTGCTTTGTAAGATAAGGTCTGATGGTGAATTTTAAATTCAAAAGTAAACAGCAATATTCTTCTTCGTCTAACAGCCATAACTTTGCAACACATAGATTATAATCATATTTAATGGTGGGTATCTCAACTGACAGTTCAACTGCTTTCAGTGTTTACATACAGACAGTTCAACTGCCCACAGAGCTAAAGCATGAAAAGAAAATTTCGAAAGCTCTCAGCGATTACACTTCAACTGATTTTAGCAACTGACAGCTTGTATGGCTGGGTCACACCAGCATTTGAAACAATGAAATTTCACAGCAAAATGTGTGATTTTTTTTGCGTCAAGTTCAACTTTGGTGAATTTGCACCGTTGCTGTCTTGCCAGTGCTGACCTTTGAAGCTGGGGTAGGCAGTTTTCCTTTGGCGTCACTGGGCAAAAATGCCATATTAACCGTGCAGCACATTATAATTCAAGTGGTCTGAGAGCAGACCTCCATTTCAGCCCCCCCTCTTGGCTCTGTTTTCAGGCTTCAGAAAATCTATCCCGTGACGGTAGACTTCAGCCTATCTCAGGTTATTTCAGAGAGACGGTGTGTTTGAATTGGCTAAGCTACAAGAGCAGATGTATGTACACGTCCCTTCAGACGGTGAAAACCTGATTCAGTGGAGGAAAATCCTGCCGAAAATCCTGAAACTTGTGATAAATGTCCAACACCTCCTTTGCCGTATACGCAGCGGCATATAGTACAAAACAACACGTCCCGGCTCCACGCGGAGCTTCAGGCTCATTACGTTCGATGCCATGGCGCTCATAACGACGAGCGGCAAAGAGGCATGATGACAAACAGAGAGAGGCGGAAGGTTTTGCCTAAGTTGCACAGGTTTTGCCTGCCCCAGCTTTAAGGGAGCAGAGGGCCAGAGAGTCCAAATCGTAGCTTATTAGTTGTGTGTCACCATTCACTTCTTTTTATCCGACCTCTGTCCGAACTGAGTATAAAGTAGTTTATACACAGTTACGAGGCAGGAGTTGAAGGTACAAATCCATCTCTTGAAGAAACTTTGAACTTATTATCCTGGTAGCAGCTAAGCTAACGAGTTGCTAACGGAGAGTTAGCAAGCTAGCTAGTTTGGAGAACGCTTTTCCTTTGTCAATAATTCTTTATTGAATGCAATGACGAACACTCCTGACAACAAGATGCCAGGGGGAAGTAAACTACACAGCACAGAGAAAATGGAAAGACGCTCAGAGAGAGATTTTGTGTGGCTAACGTTAACGTTAGCTTTCCAGTAGTCTACCAACTAGCCCTGCGAATAGTCACTATGTCACTAATTTTCTTATTTAACTTATTTAACTGTGACTTTATCTCATGGCTGGTGCATTAGACTGCATTAGTTTTAACTAGCTGTACCTAATAAACTGGCAAATTAGTGTATATCCCCTCTCTTTAAAAAGAGAATGTAAATAAAGAGTAAATGTACGTACTTTCTCTGGCTCCTTCAAACTACCCTTATAGTAATCCACTTCACAGCATCCCTTAAGACCTCTAGTGGCCTATTTCACACACACACACACACACACACACACACACACACACACAGTAGGGCAGCACACACTGATGATCTCAGGAACAACTGGTTACAGATTCAAACAGGAACTAACACACTAATGATTGGCTTTAATTGAAAAATTAGAGCTTTTTTATCTCTAGCAGGAGCACGCCGAGGTTAGAGGGTGAATGACGTGCAAACACACGACCCAGTTTGCTGTAACACAAGTCACCTGCTCATTGCAGACTGAAATAGCTCAGGCAGGCAGAGTGGGCTGGATAATTAGGCCTGTTTTTAATAAACAGTGACTGAGCATGTCACTGCTGCCTGGCCTGCTCTACATGGATAAATGTCCTTTTCCATCTTCTGTAAAACTCTCTTGCAGACCCACTGATGCTTCCAGGAACAGTATGTGCCCTGCAGATCCAACCCCCCCCCCTACTGAATAAAAACCTCACTGCCTGCCTCTCGTCACATCACCACCGGGCACTGAGTGAACCGGTTTGAGGCTTTGCTGTGTGTTTATCCAATCATATTCCCTTGCCATGACCACAAAGCTGGGCTTCCTCGCAGTGTCCAGTGTAATTTTTCCATGGGGCCTCACTGGTGAAAGCTCTGCGGCTTGGGGTTCAGGAGTGTCATGGAGTTAAGATGTGCTGCCTGGCTGGTAAGCCGTGAGGGTGGATCCATCTCTGAATGGGAGAGAGGGGGCGATTTATGATGGGAACCCTGTTATTATGAAAATCTGGGTAGATAGTTACTGTACTGGTGCTGTGTTAAACATGTTGCTGTTGCAGTGTAAAACCTGGTTCAGTTTCTGTGGGCATTTTTCTTTTTCACTGTTGGCAAAAGTTTGGAGGTTGTTTCACTTAAAGTTTCTTTTGTTCTTTTATTCTGAGGGTTATGATTATAATCAATACATTTTGCCTCATCCTTTCACTTTGGCCATCAGATTATTGCCTTAATATAGAGTTCCTCCAATGGTTGTTGGCTCCAAACAACACACACTACAGTAAACTGAAGTGAATAGAAAAAACTGATCAACTCTCTTTATATACAAAGTCAAGATGTGTTTTCCCACAGGAGATAATCGCAATAATTCCCCTTCTTCTTCTTTTAATGCAAATATTGGTGGTGACTTATAATGAATGTTTCTTGAAGATGATATTTAAAGGAAAAGGCTGACGTTATTCTACATTTTTCTTATTGGCAACAAATCCCATGAAAAGACCAAAACCAACAGTGTGTTTGTCCATCTCTCAATTTTTTCTCCATCTTTTGTCCATCTCTCAACTTCCCTACAAAGTCTGCCAAGCCCATTGGTTTGCACTGAAGGTCAGCATCTTTAAAACGGGACATAAATGCCTAGTTTCATGTTTTATAAAAAGGCTGCTAATTTCCTAAAACAGCTGAGCACTTAAGTTTTTACCAAACATTACTCAGACAGGAGTAAATAATGCATTTGTTGGGGACTATTTTCAGCCGGGGATTAATATACATTTGGTGTGCTAGTGCATATTTACAGCAGCAGAATGCTGTATGTAGGACTGACTTAAAATAAACAGTTTATTGTAATGTAGGAACGTGTGTTTTTTTAAATTCATTGTTGCTTTACATCTTTTCGTGGGATATAGAACATTGGCAGACGTATCTTTGAAGGCTTAAAGAGGGCCATTGTTTTGGGGTGAGTTTGCTTGATTGGCAACATGACACTCTGTTATGGTAGTTTCTCCTTGCCCACCAAAGCTGAACTGAACTCAAAACAAAAAGTCCCCTCAGAAACCTGCACAATAGGTGGCGTGACAGGTGCTATTTGCATGTTTTACTGTGGTCTATGTTTATTACATTCTCTTAGTCCCTGAAAAGTTGACATTTGTAAGAAACAAGGGTTTCATCAGCAGCAATAACACACAGTTTCTCCAAACACACCTCCAGCTTTCTCCTGGCAGCTGCTCCTGTTAATGGACCTGCTTTTCCTCATCTGGCAGAGAGGACAGTTCTGTAACCGTGCAGGAAAAGATGAGTGCCTTCCAGGGAGGCTCGTGGACTGTGTCCCACCAGCTGATGCCTCGCTTTGTGAGGACACATAAAACCAAATACCTCATACCTCAGAACCTGAGTCACTCCCTGGTGTCCTGCCTGACTCAGATGAGGCAGTCATGCAGGACGAGGACAAACCAGAAGACACACAAACATACTGAGTCAGTCTCTCTCTGTGGCAGCGTCTTCACTCGACTGGTTGCTGTCCACATCAGCTTTTAAGCGTGGTGACCCTGGGATCAGGCCCGCATGCCTTCCCCTTTAGCTCAGCCCAGATCAAGAAAATACTCTGCATTCTGGGGGCTTTGGGATGGGGCAACTCTGCTAAACATATCAGATGGTGAAGCGGGAGGTTTTACGCCGAGGAATTTCTCTATTCTCACACACATAAAAACTATTTTCCAACCTAGTTTTATCCCCTGGTATGCTGCCTCTTGTCCAAACGGGCTCCCTGTGCCCGACCAGAAAGCCTGTGTGTTTTATAATACTCTCTAAGGGAGACTGTAAAAGCCTCGTCCTTTGTGTGTGATCCCATTAAGTTCAGGCTGAGGTATCCATGGGTACCTTGCGCTCTTTGCTCATGAAAGACACAGAGGGTCTGTAAATGAGAGAGCAGCAGCCACCAGAGACATAGGTAATGCAGATGGAAGAAGCAGCCATCCTTGCCAGGCCTCCCTTCCTCCTCATTTGAAGCTCCACCACTGAACTGTGACCCATCAAGTCGGTCAGCGCTCAGATGCATAATGACCCCCACCCCGGCTACCACCACCACATGCATACAAATAGAGGGCAAAGTGAGACGGGGGCATCTGTTGTACATCCGAACCCTCGTTAAATAATTGAAGGGAAAGCTACAAAAAAATAAGCTGAAAAACATGAATTCACAAAGATCCTTTTTCCTCTGAAGGAAGTTATTTTGTCTGACAGTGAAAGTGTGTAAACTGTTACAGGACCGCAGATAGCAAATGTTTTGTAAACAGTGGATTAAAGTGGATTATCTGTCTCAAGTAAAGAAGACAGTTAATCTTCTTACCCTCGAAAATGATTCTAAAAATAGGATGTCAAGAAGAGAAGTGGACACATCCCACGTATTTTTTGTCTTTATTGGTTTAAAGCATGGATGTATAATAAGAACTGGATGCTGGACTCAAAGATGGCGCCCACTCGTGTTACACATACATTACAGAAACTGATTACATGTGTAGTTTGGGTTAAATTCTTTGTTTCTTTATTTAACCTTTATTGAACGAGGTAAGTATCACTGAGGTTGGAGACCTGGCCAAAACAGCAGCATAAAGAGTTGCAGACGAAACAAAATCAGCCAACACATAACAACAAAAATACTAAAAACAGATTTTAAGACTAAAATATGCATATAAGTAGGGTCAGACCACTTGAGAAATGGAGTCAAAACTAAATCCAGATGTTTGTAGCTCAGAGCTGCTGTTCACAAACTAAAGGAAACTGACACATAACTCTGTCATCCTATTAACACTCAGCAACAACTGTTTGTTACTTTCCATGTGTTATGAAATACTCAGACTGGTATTTATAGCACTTGGGGGATCATTGCAACTAAAAATAGATTGCAGCATTTTTGCTAACTACTCTTTTTAACCTGTGAAAAACATGGAACCAGTTTCTTATTTGAAATTATTTTGATTAATCACTAAATTTTGCAGAACTTTTAATAATAATAATAATAATGGCTGCTCAGTTTGTCTACTGGGAATTTTGAGAGAGAAACAGGAAAAATACCAGTGTCAACAAACAAAGTGAACATTGTTTGTTTGTTTGTCCTTGCAGCGTATCCATGTTAGCAAGCTGGTGATGCCCTGTAATTTTCAGCTGTGCTGCCGCAGACTGGCACCGCTCAGCACCCAATGACATCAGCTCTCTGTGCACGAAACCCAAAAGAAGAACTATGTTTAACCAGCAGCAATCGCTCATTCGGCACCAAGACAAACACAACAAAGATGTACAATATGTACAAACAGTACAAAACTTGTTCTTACTTCTTCTCTTGACTGTTTGTGCAGGTATTGGGCAATTCTGGGGCGAGCTGTGTTATGCAATGAAGCTTGTATGGCAGCCTTATATGGAGACTTGGTGGGGGTGTTTGTCCAGTTAGTACATGCCTCTCAGGGCTTTGGTAACAAGGGAGCCCACTGTAGTGAGATTTTTAAGTTTCATTATGTCTAAATATGCACTCAAGTCTCATAAAATCCAGGTAAAAGTGTAATTTGACCTCAGAAGTAGACACCTTACTCAGTAACAACAAGCATAACAGCCTCAAAGGCATATAATCTATGCCAGAAAAAACATTAGTGGTGGTCCTCTCGATATCAGGTTTCTTTATCTAAAGATTAATGACACTTTTGTGTGAATCAGCTCATTTGAAGGCTAAGACTCTGGGTAGATTTTCTACTTTTTAATGTAGAAAAAATGATTTTCAGATACAAGGCAGCATGATTTAGTTTTTATTCTTTAATCTGATGTTTTGACACATTTGTACATCAATTTATCATATCTACAATACATCATTGCCCACAGCCACACCTTGCTGCTCCTCTCTGCTGTCTTGAATTGTCTTTAATAATTAATAGGAGTGCTTTCCTCTTTCGTGCTTGAACAAATCCTCATCTTACCTGGAGACGAGGGAATGAGACGCTGCACCTGCCCCCACGTCTCCCCTTTGATAAAACTGGCCAGGCATGAAACAAAAGCTGATCACAGGTCTGTAAAGGAAATGAAATCATTCAGAGAATGATTTCATGGCCAACACATCTGTTTTAATGTGACTCCTGAAGTAAATAGTTGTCAATTTCTGTGGAATAGATTTTGTTAATCCTGAGGCACAAGTTTACTGTAATGATCTGAGCACATTCCAGCGGCGCTGACGCAGATTATGATGAAAACAGCGTCAGATACACTTTAAGTCTTTGATTACACACAAAAGCAGCTTCTCATATCTAGCTGACAACTTAAATGTCTTAAATGTGCTTAAATGTTGGCTATATACATGATATAATGCTAAAAGACTGAAGCTGAAGCTAACACCCGCTAATGATCCATTTAGAAGTCATGGGGAAAAAAGGGGCAGCATTGTTCGTGTATTGCAGGTTAGAGCTAAGTAGCTATTACGGTACATTATATTATGTAACATATACAGTATCTAAAATAAACATGGAAATATTAGTTATTCTAACATTTCAAAGCTTATCAGAAAAAAAACAACATAATTTCACAAACAACAAAGAGGCTATATTTATGCTTTAATGTTCGTATTTTCAAACAGTATGCTTTACTTTTACAAGAGCAGAGGATTTGAGGATGAGGAATAACCGATGAGTGTGGCTAACGTAACGTGGCTGGAGTTGCTGGAGTAACTTCCGCAAACCAAATAAAGAGCAAGACAGCGCTGCTAACGTTAGCCTAAACTCTGATATCCTGGCATCTTCATGATATTTTTCTAATGTAGCCTGAAACCTCACATAATTTAGTTAGCTAATGACATGCCCCTTGTCTTTGGAAACCCCCCCCCCACTTTAGCAAACAGTCAACTGTGTAACTGGGGGATGTTTCAACTGGGGTTCAGCTGGATTTTACAAGAATAAAGGCAAGAAATGTTCAGATAAGGTTGTTGATTGTATCCATATGTTTAAGGAATGAATAGAGCAGATTATGGGAATAGTGACACACAGATAGCTCAGGAGGATCCGGGCCTGACATCACGGCTCTGCATAACATAAGTTTTTTGTTTAGTCTCACCACTGCCGACTTTAAGGATGACTCATTCAAGGTTCATTCCCTAATGAATTCAGAGGAAAACTTACTGTGCAGCTAAGAATAAATATTTGCACGGAGTCATACATTTGACTCTGACTGGTTAAGCTACACACCCATAGTAAGTCATTCTGAGGGAGGACATTCTTCCTCTTGTTGGAAAACAACAGACAAGAAGTTGTGTGATTTTCTCCCGGTGAGGATGCCCTCTGACAGGCTTATCAGTTAAGATGGCATCTGAGACTGAGTGAGACAGAGACGAGTGACTCCGTCTGTCGCATCTCTAAATCTGTCACATTAGCAAGATAAACGTAGGCCCGACTGGGTGCTGGGAAGCTTTTTTATTTTTAATTTAAAAAGAATAAACACTTTCCAAAGTGTTGCCAAAACATATAAATAAGTCTAGTACTTTACCTTGTCAATCCAGGACAAAACTCATGTATTTCATCAGTATATATGTAATATATAAGTAAATAGAAAAACTAGTAGTATAGACAGAAGTACCTTTATTTGTCTAGTGTCTATTGAGTCTACCTACTTGATAAGACTCTGACACATTCTTAGCTGGTGATATTGATGCTGCCGAAGTATTTGTCGTCTACATCATTCTCATCTTCTCTCCGAGAGCCATGCAACAAAAAACACAAGGGCTTTTATCTCTGTGAAGGGCTTTGCTGGTAATTCAAGAGCTTTTTGTCACAAACCGTAGACATCTAATCAGCGGAAACCATAAATGCCTCATGGTCAATTGTTGTGTGAAAACGACACAGTACGCCGCATTTCATAGCTTACCTGGACGTTGAAAAGGACTGTGGTGGAAACAGCCCAGTGTCCTGATAGCCTGAGTGTAATCTACACTGCAGTTTTATATGGGTCATTGTGCTCCCCCTCCTACAGAAGGATCTGTAAAGCCAGATCCCAGACGTTGATAGGCCTGTTGGGACTGGATGGTTTTGGCTACTTGTCTGACTCAAAACGTGCCGCGGGAACATTTATGCTTCTGGAAAGTTTGGTGTTAAGCTTGTCTGCATCACCCACATACTGCTGGCAACCACCCCTTTCCTTTTCCCCCTCTTTCCAGACACGTTATAGTGACCCTGGGATGGATATAGGCCTCTAGGGGAGAGTTAAGTGAGAATAAGTGAAGTTTCAGATTTTGGCTCTTTCGTTGTATGAATACACTGGCTATAATGCAGTTTACAGTGCAGAAACAGACCATGCTGCCTTCGTTGTATTACTGTTTCTTTATATTATACATGTCATTTCTTGTACATTGTCATTTTTTTGGAACATGCATCGAGACATCTGTGACTACACTTTACATATTTTCCTGTTTTCTTATTAGCAGATTTTTGGTGGGCCCACCACTTTGGTCCAGACTGAAGTATCTCAATAGCTACTGGATGGATTGCCTTAATATTTTATACAGACATTCATGGTCCCAAGAGGATGAATCCTACTGCCTTTGGTGGTCCTCTGACTTTTCCTCTAGCGCCACCATTGGGTTGACAATCTTGTCTTTTAGTTAAATGTCTCAAGACATGGTTTAGTGCTAACTGGGAAATGCTAGCATGCTAACAAACAAAACTAAGGTTTTGAACATAACATTTTAAACATTATACCTGCTGCATGTTAGCATTGTTATTGTGAGCATGTTAGCACCACTGTACTGAACAGCCTCACAGAGCCGCTAGCAGTCGTGTTTGTTTTAGTGAAATGTCTGGACAATGTTGTTGGATGGATGCCATGACATGTAGACACTAATGGTTCCCAGACGATAAATTCCAATGACTTTTGTGATCCCTTGACACCCTTTCCTGTAGCACCACAATGAGGTTGACATTTCTGGTTTTGATAGAAATGTGTCAACAACTATTGGATGGTTTGCCATGAAAGTTGGTACAGACATTCATGTTCCCCTCAGGATGAATTGTGATAATTTAAGGGACCCCCTTAACTTTTCATCTAGAGCCAATATTGGATATTATTAACACACCTGTGATTATGCACTTTAAATAAACATACTTACTTACTATTTATCTTATTTTAAATATAGTTTTGGCCTCCTGTCAAAGTTATTTTAGCTGTTTTTAACTTAAAGCTCAAACACATTTTGCCACCACAACAATGTGGTGTTGTTGTTCCTCTGCAATAAAAACCCAACAAAGTAAAAAGTTATTAATAAAGACAAGTAAATTACACTGCTCCAGTAATGATTAACTCCCTGTTTTGACATTGACCAAAACAGAAAATCTGTGCCCTGAGGAAAAGTTTGTCTCAATGAAAGACCAGACCCTCCCACGTGCAGCAACATGAAGCAGCTCGTCCTCTGTAATGACTCACCCACACTGCTTGAGTCTTGAGCCTTAGCTAAACATTTCTCGGCAGTAGCAAAGGTTGGTTGTCTTTCATCGGAATTACATTGCCTGAAGCAATATGGATCTCGATCCGGGTTTCCCACAGTTGAACAGCGGCATCAGTGGTCACTCAACACTTTTTGATGTAACCCTTCAAAGAGACAAGATCCCTCTAATCACACAAACCCTGAGCTCTACCACTCGCTGCAATACATTACCAAGTCTAATACATAGCTGTTAATCATTTGTGTCATTTTGTTGTCGTTTCCCAGGATACGAAAGGAACTGAAAACAAAAATATCTCAATGGGGGGTCTTCTTTAAAAAAATTTTAAGGATAAAAACAAGAAATGAGTGTCAAAAGCAGCACCAAAATATATAAGAGGCTGGGAGTCTTCATCAAGATAAAGGAGGATAAATTGCAGAAAAGATCAAGATGTGTGCGTCCTGGGGGCAGATTTTGTCAGATGCAGGTGTAGCCGTTGGTTGTGGTCAAGTGTCGGGCCTCTCAGGTGCAGCTATTTTCATGCAGAGCCAAATAGAGATCAAACCCTCATTCTTTCCCTCTGTATAACTCGTGCCACTTCAAACAGAGTCGTTGTTTAAACTGTGATTGTGAACACCTGCCTTTAGAGAGCCATCAAAGGTGAGCTACAATATCCCGCTTGTGAGTCTCTGGGAACCCCTTGTTCTCACTACAAAGGGAATCAGAGTGCCTGCCCTCGTGAACTCTGTTTGACTTTAGATTTGTGTACCAGCGCTGCACCAAACAATGGAGCTTTAGTGTTTATTAAACTTTTGTTAGGCATACAGTTGGTACTGCTAGCGCCAGTGTTATTATGTCTCTTCTCAGTCAGTCAGATCAATCACATGGACCCATAATGCAAGAATTTGTGGGCTGGTGCGATAGATCCAAAACTGGAGAAGTGATCATTTCACCAAAACACACAGTCTTCCAACTGTTTTTCATGGAGGAAGTTTTGAAATCATCCAGACCTACAAATACTTGATGACAGACTGAGATTTAGTGAAAATACAGATGTCAATGTGAAAAAGGCTCAGCAGCGTCTCTATGAGACAATACTGACAACATTTAATACCTCTTTTAAGGTTTTATAGGTGTTTGCAAACTTGCCATTTGAGGGGCAGATCATGTATTTTGAATTAACAAGAGTTTTAATTTATTTCTATGAATGAAAAAAGATGGCTATCCAAAGATAGACCAAAAGAAGAAAATAGAAACAGCTGGAAGACGACTGCATGTCTTTGTGTAAAAGTAAGGCAGCAGTACCTTGAGTCATCACTCAGCCGGTTGGTTCCAGTTAGTGTCCTCACTGTGACAGGGATGTTAGCCAGATGAGGGGGCTCTGCTGATGACTCACCTGAGTCAAGGCCATCTGCCTGAGGGGGACAAAAAGGAAAAAAAAAACATGGTGAGAGAAAGAATGACAGAAAGACCACAGCACCCACAGATGAATAGGTTCGAGGGGGAGATACCTCACCTTGCAGATTCAGTTACACCGAGGCAAAAATTAATACAATAGGTTCAATATATGTGAGGTGAGATCAAAAAAACCTTAGGTCCAAAATGCTGCAGGTCCATGCAGAACCTGTGGGCTGACTCTGTGGGCGAGCACAATGCCAGCATGAATCTGCCCAGGATACAGTGACGTCTCATGTTGCCCCCAAAAAATCCCCATTTGAGACAAAAAAACATTTGTCATGGCATTTCATGGGAAAAGGGATTCACATGGCCTTTGCAGATTACTCCTCACTTTTCAAAAGAAGGGACTGATAGTTCAAAAGTATGCGATGACAGATGTGGCAAAAGCCTTTGGTTGGTGACATGCACATGGAGACAATGACAGGAGCAGTGAGTCAAGAGTCAAATACCAAAAACTGTGTCATAAAGCCAAGCTGCAAGAAGCCACATATTGTCATTGCAATCACCTTCTAACCAACTAACATTTTATTTTCTCTTGTAGATATCTAAATAAGGACATGATGGTTAGAAAAGAAAAGCCAGCTCTGTTATGGAAAACTACAAGGAGACGTTAGAAAAATGGGAGAAGGAACCCACCTACTGGCCAGCTGAAGGAATCATGTAATTGATCAAAGCAAGCAGTTTTCCAAATGGGATAATATTTCAGAGAAGGGAGACATTTTACATGACATTTTAATCTGCCCTATTCAGCAAGAATCCTTAACTATGTTTTGACCTAATTCTCGTTTGACCTTTATTTTAGCATTCATTAAATCTACTCGACTCAGACGGCATTTGATATGTTAATAACTTGTTTGTTTTCAATGTGCTGAAAATTCCCTCCTTCGATAAACAAGGCTGGATTCTCTTGGGGATGAAGGAAAAGCACAATTATCTTTCACGGCTTGTATTTGCAGGTATTAGCTGACAGTAAACTAAAAGAGAGCAAAGTAAATACATCTTTTGTTCTCATGCACGGAGACAGTTCAGATCAATTCAAAGATGCAGCAAGCTGTGGGAGAGTCAAAGGACTCTTTCATCCCACTGCCATGACCATTGATGTGTCTACTCCTTCATCTGCCCCCACCCACATAGCTCCACCTCTCTCAACACGGTTCATTTTACCCTGTCAACCCTCCACATCGGTTGACGGGACCAACCGAAGAATGACTTTCCCAAATAAAATACATTGAGAATGAATTTGATCCCCTTTGGTGTAAATGTAAAATGAATACATCAGAGAGGCTGCAGGGGTTAAGTTTTGGCTTGGACTTATAAAAGTACGCTGGTACATATTGGTGTATTTTAGTTTGATTTAGTTCTCTACATTACTTGTTTTCTACTCTACAATCCAAAGGAGTGCCAGGACTTTGAATTTTATGTTCTATTCACACCTGCAGGGCTTTGTTTTAACATTTATTATTAAATGGGTGGTATTTTAGATGCCTCTCATAAACTTTTAATTGAAGCATTGATTTGTGTATGTATGTTCGGACATTTTTGCTTGTATTGTGACCCTGATGACATCACACATGGCAGTCTTGACTTTCATACAAATTATTGCAACCAGTTGATTTGGCATCATGACTGATTTTTTAAATCAAACTAAATCTCATAGCACACAGGATATTTTCCGGGCTTAATGAATGTTTATTGTTTAATGACATTAATTTGAAGTTAACACCCTTTGATCCATTGTTGGAACTGTTTAAAATGATCTAAAACTAAATGTATGGACTCAAGGAGAGGACTTCTCTGGACACTCGCTGGTTAAATGAATGCGGACAGTGTTGCTGTAAAGTGAAAAAAAAGGGCTTTCTATAGAATTTCATGGTGGTCAATTGAGCATTGGTTGTGGATTCTGTTTGAAAAGTCAAGCTTTTACAGGAAACAAAGGTTGACATTTGCTTTGCAAACCAAACATTGCCTTCATTGACTCGTTGCTGTCTTGTCTGCCTGTTCCCCCAAAGACTACCTGTCAGTGTACTACAGAGTGAGGGAGCACATATTTTTCCTTTTGTTGTGTTTCTTAGAGAATAATGCATGTAAATCCATGCAGGACTAATAATGCTTCATTTTCCATGGCTTCATGCATGTAAGAAATGTTGGTGAGAAGTACTTGAATTACAAAATTCAAGGAAAGATCTATGATGTCCATTGTTTGTTCCATAGTTACAGTGAGGGACTGTAGCAGGCTTCACTAATGACCACACGAAGAGATGCTTGAAAACGACACAGCAACTCAAAAAATACCATAAATGTTTTAAAGTTTAAAGGAAAGAGTTGTGAGAGAACCTACACTGTGTTTTTTCATATTTCTTGAACATCTTGCCTAAACTTTTTCCTCAGACTAGTCAGCCTCTTTCAAGCCCTCAGGGCAGAAAAAGCTGCAAGAGGATATTAAAAAAGAAAGTTGTGATAAAACAGAATGTCCAGAGGGAAAGTAAGTATTTCACTGGTTTTGACAACCCTTTCTGGTGGTCTTAACCTGCACATATGCAGGTGGAACATTAAAATATATATTGCACTCTTCTTGTTAATCCTTTTACATTAGGGATTTAAGCATTTACACAGGATTGTTTTGTACTTAAAGGATCATACCAGTGGTTTTGCATGTTTTATCCCATTTACCACAAATCTCACACACATTGCATCACAGTTCTACCAATCATTTTGCTGTTTTTACAAATTTAACTGCATTTTCTGCCTTTACAGGCATCAATTATTTTTTGTTTAACTTCCATATAGTATGAACATTAATCAGCAGACTTGCTAGAGTTGTGTCTATTCCACAACTCGAACAAGTTTGCTAAAATGTTTTCAAAAAACAAAACAAGAAATATATATATAAAACAGAAATGAATGGAAGATAATGGCTGCCTGGCATGTTGGAAAAATACATTAAAAAGTAAAGAATTTGTATTTAATGAGCAAAACCTCACTGGTATCTTCCCTTAACAATACTTTTCTGCAGCTTACAGATACATTGTACTATTTAATGTTTCTCTAGATAGCTTATTGCTTCTCTAACAACAATAGCTGAACTCATAGGAAGATGTGGGTGTGCATGTATTCCCTCATGATCAAGCAGCTTATTAAAACCCACTCTGTTAACCTTTGCATTTGGAGAAAATTCTGCACACTCAAAAGATGTCAAATGTCAGACGTTTCCTCACCCTCATACCTCTGAACTGGGACACTTCTTAAAATACTGCACTCCTCAGAGAAATGTACCAGAACATTCAGTGTCTACATAACTCTCAGGTTCCCTCCCTGCCTTCCCACATTTTCTTTTTCTTTCTGATGCTCAGCCGTGTGAGAATAAGATGTCAGACAAGTGTAAAGCTTCACACTATTTAAAATAGCTTTCATCTGTTCCCAGATTCTGTCTTGATCCTACTGGGACTGACAGAGCAATTCAATTCTCACAGTTTGTCTTGAGGTCTACTGTATATTCCAGCCCACTTCAGCTTAAAAGTTTGGATTTATTTCAGCATTTAGGCTTGTTCTACTTCAAACCTTTGGTAAGTCATTGGTTGTTATCCTATCATATTATTTATTATTATATCAGGCGTTTTGGGGTGACGTGGCAGGAGCCAATCAGCACCAAGGAGAGCTCCTGCATCCACCCGTCGTCATGGGCAACGCCCCGGTAGTAGCTGCCGCTAAACGTAATTTGATTGTGGTGTAGATTTTTTTAAACAACAAATCAATAAACATAAAATAAACAATACTCACTTATGAAAGGTTTATGTATACATATATACATTTATATTTGCCTACAGTTGTGGTCCTGAGTTCTGATTGGCCGAGTCACGTTCGATGCCGTTGGAAAAGCTCGTGCTAAATAGCGGCCACCACATAACGGCTGTCTGTCGCTTAGCAACCACGTTGTTTGGCTGCCGGTCAGCAGATAACTGTTGATGGTAAAACAATAAAATTAAATCTTTCCACATTAGGAAAACGTGTTTTTTTAGTTTGTTTTTTTAGCAAGTTTAAAACCCAGTGTTAAAAGATAATCGTGTGTTGATGTTGATGAAGATAATTAGTATTTGATTTATAGCCTAATATCGATCGCAATGTGCTGTGATTACTACGCACTCTTTTGTTCCCCATTCATGAAGCGACATCAGTGTCCCGGAGATGTGTCACCGTAAACCGTAAACCCCCCCCCCCCTCACAGCAGGTGACTGGCCCTTTAAGGGTTATGTAGCGGGGCTAGCCGATGTAGGACGAGCCGACCGTGCGTCTGCCTGCCTGCGCTCCCGCTGCCATCCCCATCATGGCCTCCACACAGCCGCCACCGACACCACCGAGGATGAACCGACGAGACAGCGGCCCTTCCCTTCCCGGAGCGGAGACGGACGTCAAGCCGAAGCAGAGGCACCGGTAGAGGCGAGCCGCGCCGGGGAGAGCCGCCTCACATCCCATGCCACCCCGGTCTCCTCCATGCCTTCGTCTAAAGCCAAGTACAGCTATTCGATAAAGAGGGGTGCGAACCCGGGTGGCGGCGGCGGCAGCGGCGGCAGAAACATGACAACGAACAGGGATTATTCTGTTAATCTGTCGGTGCAGCAAGTGCTGAGCCTTTGGGTGCAAGGCACGACGCTGCAGCACTTTACAGGTATGCGGAATGAATGCTGCTTTCATGTATTCAGCTGTTCACACAGAAGTAATCACCATCAAGCAGCATGTACTGTATAGTTGTGGTTGCTTATATACCGGTCGCTGTTGGCATTTTAGCGCGTCCATTTTAAACTTAAATAACCCTACATATGTGATATTTCTCCTCACATGCTTAGTGAGCAGAAAGGGCAGAGCTGTTCCCATGGAAAGGGGGGTATCTGTATCACCTCAGCCCCCCCTCCAGCTAGTGAATAATTGCTGGTGATGCCGGCCAGGCCACAATAAAAAATGCCACTCCTCTGTCCACGCGTGCAGAGTCAGTGGATGGCATGAAAGTACTCACAACATGCGGCTAATTAATCTTTCTGCTGCGTGAATGCGCCTTGACTGTGCAGTAAATGAAGTGTTGCCTCCCCCCTCTCCCTTCTCCTCCTCCCTTTGTCTTGCAGCCCAGTAATGAAGGGGCAATTAGAGGCAGCATCCTCAACTCTGGGCAGGATGTCTGTCTAGACTCCAGAAATAGGGAGGATGAGTTAAAATCCATGCTTTTGTCAATGTGCTTCTGAATGGTAGGACCAGGCAATAACTGCTTTAATGTGTGGGTATTAAATAAGCTGTAAATATGTAGTTGGAGCAGATGTGGTGAGGTGCTTCCTTCAGATTTGCTAAAATGCCTGCAGGCTGCTTTTCTTGTTCCCTATTCTTATATTTCATATGGACGTGATTGACAATGTTAATACAATAGATGTTCCTTCTCAGGTAAAGGTGACGATCCGCACCTTGTCTTGAAGATCTGTGTTAAGGAGCTTTAAGGGAGACTAAACACGGTCAGTCAAGTCCACAGGAAATAAAAAAAACGGCATGTAGGAACAAGAAAAACAGTGTGTGGGCATTTTATCTTTTCCTCTACAGGCAGGCCGAACTTCCTCAGCATGAACGAAATTGCTGGCCGCCATCTGTTCAAAACATTTTCATTCTCTCACTGCTGAATGTATGAAAAATGTCACGTTTAGGGAGGGTGATGTATACAGGAACAACAGGACTGCTCTGTCATATGAACACAAGATTATATACATTCTTGAATTCCTCCCTGCAGAGAGAGTGATGCAAAGGTGGACATGTGGTCATAGCCGAGTTGGCACGGGCCCATCTTATGGAATGCAGCTGACATCCTGTGTTGAGACACACATCAAGCAAGAGCGAAAAAGAGGTAGTTAATCATGCTGACTCAGCAGGAAGCTGCATGTAGAAGTTTGCGGAAGCAGAGCTGCAGCAGCGAGTAGAAAGCTGCGAGGAGCTGACGCCCAGAGGGTGCATGAAACTGCCACCCGATCCTCCTTAACCCCGCAGTTCCCCAACCAGGTGAAAAACGACCTCCTGAGACATGAGATAAGGTCAGGGGGAGAGTGTGTGAGCCCTGAACAACAAGAGTAACACACTCCAGAAGCAGATGTAAACTTTTAAGATACGTCGACCCCTTTGCTCTTTCTTTAAGGCCTCCACGGTGTGTCTTAAACAGAAAATGGATATCCTGTTTATGATTTGTGCACTTGCAGCAGTTTCACTTCAGCAAACCATGACAGGGACATAGTTTGCTTTATGACTTGCAAATATGAGTGCAAAAGATGGCATAGATTATGAAAAATATTTGCATGGCTACATAACATGCAGCTTCAGATCTGAAGGACTCTGACTGCAAAAGCCCCGGTTCATCTCTGCTCTTGAGCTGGGACTACAGGATTCACTGCAGTGTTCAGTGTTTGGGACGACAGTTCCATCTTCATCACTACCAGCCGGCCATAATCCACCTCTCTCTGTCTCCCTATACTGGGACAAATCCATCATTCTTCCTCCTGATGGATGAACCCAACACCCCTGCAGAGCTCCTACTTTGGGAGCCTGCAGTCTTTGACTTGTTCATGTTCTGCAGCTGCAGCGGCCTGTGTGCTCGTGCAAAAACTCTGACCTCTTATCAAGCGACCAAAAAGAAAAAAAAAAGATCCCCTGCTTTTTTCATGCTTTACTGTCAACAGGCGAGTGCTAAAGCTGCGGATTAGCAGAAGTTAATGCTGTGCTCTGACTGTGTTTCGGCCGCTCGTATCTCTGAACATGACACAGCACTTGCACATCTCTCACCCCACAGGTGCTGTCTCTGAGCTGTGACCACCTGCACTGCTGTCCCCTGAAATTAAATGTTCGACTCAGCTTGCAACATCTGCTAAACTAAAAAATATGACCTGCCAGGAGTAATTTCTATCAGCCAGAGTATATAACGAGCCATGTATCTTCCACTGAAACATTTCCTCCTACCAATTTTCTCTCTCTGGTTGTTAATTTAAATCTTGATCGCATTACATCAAGCTTGTAATTCATCAAGAAGTGCAGCAGAAATCTCTTTAACCAAGGCATTTAAATGTTGGCTTAAATGTTAGCGACCAGCATGGCAGGTGACTGTTACCGATTTATCCACCAAAGACAGATTTTACTGACATTTGGGGTGTTAGTGTCGGACCTCGCCCATCAGTGGTTGTGCTAAGTAATTATGGATGAAGTATTCAGATCACTTACTCAAGTAAAAGTACCAATATCACAATGTAATTATACTACATTGCAAGTAAAAATCCTGCATTCAAAATTCAAAAGATATTTTTATAACTTATATTATTAGATTGTTAATACTGATGTATCGATGTTTAGCATTTCCCTGTTGTAGCAGGTAAAGATGGAGCTAGATTTAAATACTTTACAGTAGTTGTTGGGTAGTCCAGTGGTTTCCAACCTAGGGGTTGTCCCCCTCCAAAGAGTCACAAGATAAATCTGAGGGGTCATGAGATGATTATTGAGGGAGGAAAGATGCAAAAAACAAAGTTCTGCTACACATATTTATATTCATTTTTTGGAATTTGGTCTTTAATTTTTTTGTGTGTAAAATATTGACCTTTTGACCTTTTTGAGCCTCAAACAGTTATTTAATGAAACCATCTGAGATGTTTAAAGGTGGAACTGCTAACAACTCATATACATCTGAAATGTGACAATGTGTTTTGCTTATAAAAACTGTCATTGGGAATCGCTGGTTTAGTTATTAATAATGCAATTTAAAAGCTCATTATATGTGTTTTTATATGGAATCTTATTTAGAAAAGTACCTAGTAGCTATCGCTGTCAGATAAATATAGTGGAGTAAAAAGTACAATATTTTCCTCTGAAATGAAATGGAGTAGAAGTATAAATGTAGCATACTCAAGTAAAGACGTATCTCAACATTGTACTCAAGTACTTGAGTAAATGAACTTAGATGGGTGCCAGTCGTGGTGTTCACGGGACCTGACAGACAGCGGTGGCGTTTGTGGGACACGTCCTCCTGTGGCCGTCCATGCTTCTATGCTGAGCATTGTGTTAATCCGTCCAGGCTTACGTTGGGCGACAGATGCCCAGCCTGTGCTACCGGCAACCGATGAACGAGGGGTCCTAATGGAGCAGGGTGGGATGTCTCTGGGTACTTTCCATTTGGCTAACGTGGCTCCTCGCTTCCCTCACTCAAGTCTCTTCCTCATGTCTTAGGAAGAAGCACAAGGATGGAGGAATTATATTTATCAAATGGGACCTTGGCGCTTAATCCAGAAGGTTACCCAACTGTTAGTCTTGTTGTCACATCAGAAAAATATCCTAATTTAGCTTCTTTTGTTGTGTTATTTGTAGCAGTTCATTAACAAGTGAAAATATAGCTCCTTTAAATGAGCTAAATTGATTACATTAGTGTTAATATTGGATTTTGTTTGGATGTAACTGTCTGATTGTGGCTTTGCTGCCATTTTATCAGTGTCGCTGTCAGAAATTCACAATATCTCAGACTCAAATGTAAGTCGGAGGCTGATGTGAACACTTTTTCCCACTCGGCTGCTTGTAATTACGGTCTGAACGATATGACGTGAACGTTGCGTAAGCTCCTGCATGAGCCTCCTCCCTCCTTGTCTCCTCCGAGACACATTTAAACGATTGGAACATCCTTAATGATGGTGAACCTCGATCGATTTCCGGGTCACGGTCCGTAGAGGACGGAGGAGCGATGAGGGGAGGGAGCATAATTAGCAGAATGGAAAGCACCCATTGTCTTTTGCTACTCCATGTATCCATCTCTCTGACTCTTATATCCCCTGTCCCATCTCAGACATCTCCCTCCTCTCTTTGCTAGATGGTTGTAGACAGACAGCAGTGGGCGCCCTTTGATTTGGCAGCGTGATCTAACAGTGTGACGTGCTCAGTCATGCAGGACAAAGAGCCGTTGTGTTACTGTGCTCTCTCCGCCCGGCTCGACAGCTGATTGCCAGATCAATAAGTAGATGTAAGCGCTCAGTCAACTGTGGAACAACTAGAGTGCTCCCTCTGGGCTTGAGAACTACTTTGTAATGGAATTGTGTCTTCGGATGTTTTACACCGCACAGCAATGTCACATTTCCCTTTATATCCTATCATCCAAACAAAACGGGCAAAACATTCCTGCGCTTCGGATTGGTCGTTCTCCTCCGTGCTGGACGCCCCCTTCCTCAGTCCATCTCCTTTCTTCTAGATTAATCTCATGGCCAGCTGGCTTCTCCTTGCTCCCACGGTGCCAGTGGTTCAAAGCAAGGCCCCTCGCTGGTGAAGTGCGATGAGGCCAGAGCTCTTTATGTAAAGCCAGTTTGTTAGACAGAAATAAAGAAAGAGGGATGAGGAGGAAGAGGACGAAAGATTTTGAACGGCCTCTCATTTGGTCTAGCTTCTGTAAAGATGTTTACTTTTATTTTTTCTTATGAAATCAATCATTAAGGCAGCTCAGTCTGTATAGATGCCCGATATGTTTTCTCAGCTATAACTATTGTGTTTGCTGGAGCTCTGTGTAAAATTAGATGATTGTTGGCAGTATGTGAATTGCACAAATTCAGCATTTTTACTTTTGCAACTGAGCGAACAGTGCAAAACTGTGATTACTGATTTAGAAATGTTGAATCGTTTATCTACAGTCCAGCTGAAGACGTTCACAAAAGGCAACCGTAAGCTATTGTTTCAGACGAGATTTTCCATTTACTGCTTAATGTCCTGCTTGCAGCAGCTCATCTGAAATCTCACTCGGAGCGGTTTTATACATCACAGCTTCAGGACCATTACCATGGTCGGCTGCCTCCTCGATGAGCCCTGACTTGGATTGTGGCAGCTGTAGATTGAAATCCTCCTTCACAGACGTGTGCAGCTCTAAGAGTATCTGTGCATCCTGATCTGTAGCTGCAATATGCTCTCAAACGAGGTCTGTTATGTGTAAATCTGTAATATGCAGTCGTGCAATCAGCCAGTGGCCCACGCAGCAGTGTATAGTCGTTTCTGAGCAATGAAATGTCTGAATTTGCATGACAAGGACGTTGTATCTTTACCTGTCGAGGGAGGAATATTTATCCTGTTCTTCACTATGATGAAAATCCGTAGGGATCAATTCATTTTCACTCCATCTTTGCAGTGATTTAGTATTGCACTTACCATAAAGTTAGGGGACTTGGGAGACAGATTAAATAAAGAATGGTCTAATAGGTCTGATAGCACTGGATCCTACATTTCCCATAATGCAGCTGGGTATCATCTTTGATTAGATTCTCATTTCCTGCTAAATTCCCACATCTTAAAAAAAATCCTCATCTCCAGTTTGTTGTAAATATGCCGCCTCCGAGCTCAAGATGCTAATGATGCTGAGATAACCCTGATGACATCACTATAATCATGTCTATAATCAGTGGACTGCTCCTTTAACCCAGTTTTCATGATTGATTAACCTGTTGATTGATTTTTTTGCAAGTCCAGTGGTTCCCAACCCTTTTTTCAGCTTGTGACCCTTTTAAAATGAAGCAATATCACAGGATGCATGTCTGTGAGTTGTATCGAAGAGTGATTTTCCTTTCAAAACGTCTCATATTGTTTCATTTGAATCATTTTTAAAGGTTAGAAAAGGTAAAAATATCCAACATTTCACAAAATAATTTTTTTTTCTCTCTACCGTCCCATCTTGTGACCCCTCAGATTTATCTTGGAGAGGTCCCTACCCCTGGGTTGATTTAGTCTATAAAATGCCAAAAACAGTAAAAAAAAAAAAAACAGCCAAACACAATTCTCATGTCTTGTTTTGTCCGACTGACACCAAAACCCAAAGATACTGAGTTCATGCTGATAAAAAAAAAAAAAGAAACAGCATAAGGTAGCAAACTCCCAAGTTTGAGAAGTTGGAACCAGCAAATGTTTGGCATTTTGTGCTTGAAAAATGACAAACAATTAATCAATTATCAAAATAGTTGCCATTTTATTTTCCACTAATCGATTAATCGACTAATCGTTGCCGCTCTAGAAGTAAAAAGTACAATTTTTCACTCTGAAATGTAGTGGAGTAGAAGTGTAAAGTAGCGTCAAGTGTAAATACTCACTTAAAGTACCTCAAAATTGTACTTTGTATGTATAAATATATTTCTCTGATGGATGAATCTAAGATATCAAATCACCGATCTGTGGAGTCAGAAAACAGTCACGTTTCGTCTTTTTCTCGTTGTGTTTGCGTGTTTTGAGGCTGTATGTAATGAAACATCCTGCCTGCGCTGTGTTTTGTCTCCCCGTCAGAGATGTGGTACTGGGTGTTCCTGTGGTGTCTCTTCTCCTCGCTCTTCGTCCACGGGGCGGTGGGGCTGCTCATGTTGGTCATGCTGCAGCGCCACAAAAGGGGCCGCCTCATCACCCTGGTGCTGGTCAGCGTGGGTTTCCTGGCCTCCCTCTCCGGAGGCGTCATCACCAGTAAGTCCAGTTACTCTACTTTAGACTGACAGCGTTCAGCGTCCATCCATACCTCAATTTAGAAAACATGATGATGTTTTAAGGATGGCTATTGGTGCATTTACAAGGCATGTACACCCGAGAAAATAACCAGTAATAAGTGATGACTAAACATGTAAGTGTAGTAATGTGGCCTTTGAAGCAAGACAGTTTTAAACTGTCTCAACATTACATCAGGGCTGGGTATCAGTTGAAACGTTTAGAAACTAGTGCCAACATGATACCTGCAGGGCTGGATGACAACCCAGACCAAGTGGGCAACTGCCCCAGACCCTCAGGGGCCCTGAACAATTAGTTTGTGGTAATTTAATTAACTGAAATGAAAGGGGCCTTAAAGGGACACTCCACAGATTTTACACATTAAGATCAGTTTACTGGTCATGGCGATCACTACTCAGCCATGGACCGTGAATTTTGAAAAATGTGAGCATTTAAAAGGCAGGGAGAGTCTGACAAAGAGACGCTATCCAGTTGCATTGTGGGAATTGTAGGATGCAGAGTTTTTGGACCTTGAGCCAAGCTAGGGACTAAAAGGCTGTATTTTCTGGCCTCTGCAGCATCAATTTTGACTGTTCTTTTTTTAAATATGTCTCTCACAAGACAAGGAAACACCTTCATTTTTACCTGATCTTAAGGCCATCGTCTTATTTAATGAAATGACACATTTATATCACACTATATCATGTTTTCATTCAACAAAAGAAGCCAAAGTTCTCAAATGTTAAAAGACATGCAGCCGGACAAGAACTTTGCCTAAACAAAATTGTCTAAACGTGGCATGAACACACATTACCGTACCAAAATAGTGTTGAGGTTCACAATACCCAGCCTCACATTACAATAATCCAAATCTCAGACTACTACTACATGTGGTTGTGGGCAATATAGTTGACATTAAATATCATGATAATAATGACTAATAAGAATATAATATAATACAATAATAATACAATATAATATTGAATTATGGCACGAAACTAACAATCAATATTGTATCCCAGTTCTAGCTTTACCCTTCATTTTCTGAGACTACATGTTGGTCTTTATTGCTGCCTGCTTTCTGTCTCTGATCACCTTTTATTTTTATTTGTTTATCTGAATATATTCCACAGTTTGTCTGTCCGTCACCAGATGCACCAGGTATTATTCAAGCCTTCTCTTTGTCTTTCATTACCGTCCACTCACTGTGACAGAGTGTGATCCCAGGGTGTCTAGTGTAAATAGACCTGACTCTATCTGAGCGTATAGGCCAGGAGCTCAACTGAATGAATCACTCTCCATCATAGATTCAAGCAGGCCCCCAAAATAGAAAGACACTTTAATATTAATGTGTAGCAATCACGGCGAGCAGACTATTGACTGTGAGCACACACCCCTCAGTCTCACCCTCCATGTAGGCCTATACACCAGCCTGGCTTAAAGTCAAAGTGTGGCAGGACAGAGCAAAGGCAACGATCTCAGCCGAGCAGAAGTAAAGGAAAAGGTCATGTAGCGTCAGGAAGAAAAAACACCAACCTTTAAAGCCCCCGAATACTTGGTTTCAAATCCTCAGTATTTCTCTGTAACATAAAGCATCCATAACTAAATGAGAAACAAAGAAAAAAAGACTCCTTTGTTTTTATTTATTATTTATTATTTATTAATCTGTTTAATCAGGACTGTGTCTTAAGTCACAGTGAGATGGCCGTTTTTTGAGCTACCGTTATGTGATGAATTTCTGAGTGAAACAGATTATGTAGGTGGATTTTAGTTATGAGAGGGCTTTGATCAAATTCTTCAGGTTTGATTGGATCATGCAAAAGTGGGTGTGACTTACAGATTTGTTGGCCGCACCTGCGTTCAGATCAAGAGGTGGAGGACGAGGTGGAAGTGAAGTAGAGCACAACGACGCTCACCACGCGAACTGTGGGCTACAACTTGAGCCCCGTCTTTTTTTAGGTCTATGTTTGTTTACATTTTGTCAAATTGGCACCATTAAAAGTTTGCCGAATTAGCTACTAGTGGTTCCTGTTTGCGATGTACCCATGGACGTACAGAAAACTATCACTGGATTAATTTGATACTGAAGAAAACATAAAAACGTGATGATTCTCAGGCAAGTTCTGGAGTTGTAAGGAGCGTCTTTTTTCTACGATTTCTAAGCGAATTTATGGATGTTTATTCAGGAGATATTGTCTGAGATAGTTGTTAGATTGTGTGTAAGGCACACTATATCTAAAAACGTGTATCATGTCTGTGTGTTCACATTTAAAGGAGTTATGACTCTGAGAAGGAGTGCGATTTTTGACACACATTGCGGCAATCGAACGCTAAGAGTTTTAAAGTACATTAATATCCTCCATGAGCTGTGTGTGTGTTGATAAACGGGACAAATTACCATACCCTGTTGTTTTTAGAACAACGGCATGCAGCTGTACATTTCACCTCAAGCAGTATATTTACCTCATGTATGGGAGTTTTAGCTAGTTGCCCTAAATTGCATTTAATTGGATACATTTACTGTACGTTCACACCCAAGTTCATTAAAAATATTTTAATATTTTACAGAAATAGAAAAGAGAGTCAATTTGATAAATAAATAATAGATTTTTGTCTTACAATTATTTAACAAAAACCAGGAGATAACTGAAAAAATAACACAGGGACACAGAATTAGAGCTTGGACAATGTTATTTTTTATTTCACTGTGTCTTAAAATATTCCTAAATCCTGGTTGACAGAAATACGTGACATCAACTGAGCCCCATCCACTTCAAACCAATGAAAGGAGCCCAGACAAAAAAGCACAGACAGAAATATTTCATGTCAAATAACCAAAACTGTTCAATATTTGTGTGTTCATGTTGAAAAGACGAGGGAGGATGTGTTTGTCCATCGCTCATAGAATAAAGCTGATTGAGAAAATGTGTTTTCGGGGCCTTTAAATCCAACGTTATCTCTCTGTTTTGTTTAGTTTTGAACCATCGGGCCACTCCGTTCTGCTCCTGGGATCAGAGATTCATAAAAAGTTCCTCTGTCGCTGTCTTGTTTCCATAACGATGGCCCAAACAGCATATTGTGAGGTTAAGCATGACAAACTGTTGTAGGAAGCGCGGCGAGTCAACACAGTATGTGGCTGTGCACTGAATAACGTCCCCACGGTGAGCGCTCCACCATCTTTTAATAAATATTCACACACAAAAGCGACTTTTGTGCAGAATACTTGACTCCCGGCGTGAATCTGCACTGATGGATGGAAAAGATGAGGGAGGATGTGTTTGTCCTCTGTGCTCCTCGTTGTGAATGGACAATCTGCGGCAATGGTGACAGGCCGTGACAGACAGCTGTGTTTGTGCGCCTGCCCATCTGTTTACTCGCTTTCTGTATTAACGCTGGTGATGTGTGTGGTTTTTTTTTCCTCCCTCAGGCGCAGCGGTGGCGGGGGTGTACCGCGTGGCAGGGAAGGACATGGCACCGCTGGAAGCTCTGGTGTTCGGCGTGGGCCAGACCACCCTCTCCGTCATAATATCCTTCTCACGCATCCTGGCCACCCTGTGAAGCAAACCCCTCGACGAGTTGAAGGACAGGCGCTGAGACGAGAGCGAATGGATCGAGCCAATCTGAGACTTTTAGGTGGTCATCGTGGCCGGGTTTGTGGAGCCGAGAGGAGGCGGAAATTGCTCTGGACCTTTGGGGCCCCCAGTGTCTCTGCTCTGTTACTGCCACAATCACAGAGGGAACTCAATGCGGGCTGGTTGCCTTCATGTCAGAGAGCAGCACCAGGCGGAGACGGCGCCATCCTCAGCTTTTGGACTTGAAAGCCATGTTGTGGGTGTTTCCAGAGTTACATCACTTCTTTGTGCCAACAGCCTTCTCTGGGACATCCAGATGCCTTTGTGGCCACTGACTCTTGAAGGCTTTCTGTTGCACTTGTTGGGAAAAAAACCCTCTTTTTTAAAAACAGCAGAGTTGACAACCTGTAACGATGATCTGACGATCTGCTTTGGCGATCAGCGTGAGAACAAAAGTTGAGCAATGAAGGGATGTTTAGGGAGTGACGACCCAACAGTGTTCATCAGCAAAAACACCATTTTCTTCAGTATTAAAACATCAGCCTCATCTCAAGGTCTTCACGACGTTCAAGTACAGATTATCATGATCATTCCTTTTCCTTAAATGGTTTAAAAGCTGCACCATCCAACTCAAGAGCGAGACGCAGCTTTGAGTTTTGCACTTTGTAAACGTTGTAGACGCTCTTTGCCTAAGAGGTGACGTGGAGGAGAAAAACCAGCATCAGCGCTACGTTTGGTTTGTTGAAATATTGATTCATTGTGTGCCAACAAGAACTCTGGACTCGGGAATGTTTCGACACATTGGGGAATACGCTTATCCGCTTTCTTGCTGAGAGTTAGATGAGAAGATGCCACTCTCATGTCTGTACGCTAAACATGAAGCTAAAGCCGGAAATGGGGAAACAGGTAGCCTGGCTCTGTCCAAAGGTAACAAACACGTTACACACGTTATATCTTGTTTGTTTAGTTTAAAAGCAACAAGTTGCAGCTTTACAGGTTGGAACAACGACTCCCAGCCAAGAAATAGTCCCCCACATAACCCGCTGTAAAACAGTGAGTTGTCGTTTTTACACTTCGTGTTAAACAAACGAGATATAACATATGATGCTGGAGCCAGCAGCCGGTTAGCTTAGCTTAGCTTAGCACAAAGACTGGAAACAGGGTAACAGCTAGCATGGCTCTGTCTAAATGTAACAAAAATCTGCCAACCAGCCCGAGCATAGAGACGAGACATAATATGAAATGAGATAAAGCATGTTAATCAGTGAGCTTTAGATGTGCTGGTGGGTGGATTTTGTTACCTTTTGACAGAGCCAGGCTAGCTGTTTCCCACTGTTTCCAGTCTTTGTGCTAAGCTAAGCTAACTGTCTCCTGGTTCCAGCTTCATATTTAGCAGCAAGAAAGCAAATAAGCTTATTTCCCAAAATATTGAACTACTCCTTAAAAGCAGACACAGAGAGGCCCGGACGAGCCCTCAGAGGTGCAAAGTGGTTCAGTTTGCATTGAGCAGGTTTGATTCAGGATCAGGGTCCTCTTGTTCAGGTTTTAAGAAAGATGAATTGGTAATAAAAAGGGTTGGTTTTGCTGCTCGAGACTCAGCTCTGACATATTTTCAGACAAACTATTCTGTGTCTGTGAGTCCTAGTGCAGATATTCTTTAATAATGTTGGAATCCAGCCTTCCTCGGCCCGCCGTCGTATTACTAACATCGTCTGCACGGCTACAGCATAAATTTCCCCGTGGAAAGCCGTCCCTCCCCGGAGAAGGTCAGACAGATTCTGCTGCTCAGACGGCCATTTTTTCTATGGCTCCCTCTTCTCTTTGTTTCGTTTATTAACCCATGTTCCTTAAGTTTAACTTTGCATATTGCACTGAAATTAATCTGCCTTGTTTTAGCACAGTGTGCGGTGAAACTACTCTGGTGTGACTCAATCCAGTAATCACAGAATAATCAGTGGTAATAGACACTGATGAAACAAACTGTAAAAGATCATCTGTGAAGAATGTGCTTGAAGCTACTGTATTCACTCAAACTGATTTGCGTTGATGCATTAGTTTGAGTATTGGAGAACAGAAAGATATACTGATTTTATTTAAGTTTAGTGCTCATTACTTGGCCCATAAGTCCTCCCAAAATCCTAACAGATTATCTTGTGCACAGCTCTAAAGCCAGGGTGAGAGGAGTTAGGTTGTAATGCCAAAGTATCGCTCACATTCTAGCTTTATTTATCTTCTTTGTCTCATTTAATTGATATCACAGCCACAATTTATTAGTTTTGTTCAGTTTTAGAAACATTTGCACATTGGCTCTGGTATCAGACTTGTGGTACAACCATCACAAAACCACAGTTGATATGAATTTGACAAAAAAAAAAGACAAAGAAAAGAGAGATGTTTGTGTTAAGTGTGTGTGCTGTGTGGTTTTATAGCTCTAAAGGTAAATAAAGGCTGTGTAGTTATAGGAGTTATGTAATTGACACAACTCACCTTCAGTACCAGCTTAGCACACAAGAGGGCGATATTGCACAGAGATGAAGTGGCAGCCTGAATGCCTGAAAGATGATTGTGGATTTTTGGAGTGTTTTGATACAGACATTTGACAAAAAATGTGTTCTATCCTAATCCCCCCCCCCCCCCAAAATTAAAGTGTAAAATCAGAGAGAAGTCATCTGAAACCCACTGAATGCTCTGCACATTGTCCATACTACCCGTTTGAATGTTTTAGCTCAATTTCAGGGACCAAATGTGAGTTGCTGCTGATGACTCAACTGCTGTCATAGCAATGATATCTCTGTGAAGCTGTTTGTGGGGCAGTTTCTGCATGTTTGTATGTATGTATGTATGGTCCATAGGAGACACGTGACATTGTGAGTGTTGTTGTTGTGTTCGGTGTCGGTCTGTGCGGTTGTGCATGTGAGTAGTACAACAGGATGTTAATTTATTTTCTTTCATTAGAGGGGGGTTGTTCACATTCTTTAGCGGACCCCTATAGCGTCAGAAAGGGTGAGGACCTAATTGTAAGTGACGCTGTGTTCAGAGGAGCAGTTCACTGAGCAATGTCTTACATAATGTGTTGGAAACCGTGTTAGAAATGACTTTTCTGCCAATGAAGCTGCAAGATCTGAACTGAAGTTGTTAGATTCGTGCACTTACCGTACATCCTGAGCTGTATATAGCCATAGTGTACAAAGTTTTCACCAGAAGAGTGATGACAGTGTGACCAACAGCTGATACGAACAAACTAACCACTGGATAGTGTTTTGATATTCACACAGTCGGAGGATTCACACCCAGTGCCATGATCGGTCATGATGAATATTGTTTTTTTCCGCTCCAGGTTCTATGATTCAGCTGCCCTCTAAGTGGCTGTGTGACCATGTGTGTGCACTGCAATATCCAAGGAGACACCCAGCAACTAATAATCCCCTCTAGACTTTAAAAATGCCATCGCACTGCAGCAAGACGCCCAGCTCAATAATCCTGTCTCTTTCATAGGCTTATAACTAAAGCTGCCCCCTCAGTCTACTGTCGTCCAAATGCCACATATTCCCCCCGGACACATACTGTGTACCCGCTGCGATTGCATGTGCAGTGCAGCTCAGATAACGTGTGAATGGACTATACGGACAATCCAACAAGAGACAATGTTGTACAAATCCCAAAGTGGCACTTGTAGATAATGTACAATATGTTCTTTTTTAATTTTGTACCAGCCAAACTGCTGATATTTATAACTATTGCCTATTTATGTACAAATTGTTCTCCTGTACATACTCAACAGTCAGTTGAAATAAAAATCTTTTGCAGTATAAACACTCAGGTGTGTTGTTTCCATTCTTTACTGCCTTCACAGATTTGTATCATCATCCTGTAAATGCAGCAGCAGACTGTTCTCTCACTTTATCCATCAGTGTTTCACAGGATCCCTGGTGATAACATCTGAATACTTCCCCCTTCATCCATGTGCTGTCTTCCTCCTCTGGGCCCTCGTGGTTTACCGACACTCTACCTCCCTCAGTTTCTGGCTGCCGCTTTAGTTTCTCCTTTCAGGTTTTTGTCTGCTCCCTTCCGTCCCTTCCCTCCTCTTTCCAATCATTACTTAAAGGTGAAAGAGCACGGAAATACTTCATTAGTTGAGGACAGAAAAATGTTAAGTTAAACTCAGCAAAGTTGTCAGTGTAAAAAGTCAAGGGCGACGTTTCTATCAAAGTCCACATTCAGCCGAGTAATTTGAGTTCCTTCAGATATTTTTTTGGAAGGAGCTACAGTATATCAGCTCCTTAAAGGCTGGAAAATCTGCTGTGTGCCGTGAATTCAATCTGATCTTGAAAAGCAGTCATGACGGCGACCTGAGTCTGCCTTAAAGTGAGGAATGCTGCAGAGTTTCCGTTGTTTATTAGAGTTGATTTATTCACAGTGGTTTGGGAATTATTTGTCTGCTCACAGAGCTGATGATGGCCCCGGATCGCTTGTTCAAAAGAATCTGAAAGTGTTAAATTAACAGAGGCGGAACGTAACTAAGTACATTTACTCAAGTACTTGTTCTTTACCGGAGTATTTCCATGTTATGCTACTTCTACTTCACTTCATTTCAAAGGTAAATATTTTTTACTCCACTACATTTATCCAGAACATAATAGTTAGAAGTTACTTTGCAGATTCATGTTTTACATTCAAAACATGTGATCAGAATATTAAATACAAATCAACACTATGGATTCAACCACCCAACAATATACTGTATAACAAGAGTCTGCCATACTAGCGCCTCTGCTAAGCTGTAGCTAATTGCAGGTATAATGTTAGTATAGGGTGTTAGCATGCTAATATTGCCAATAAAACAGAGCTGAGGCTGATGGGAAAGTCAGTTTTGCAGGTATTTGGTCATAAAAATTCAGATTTTGACCTGATGATGGCGCTACAGGAAACGTTAAGAGATCAGCAAAGTTATTACAATTCATCCTGACGGGAACACAAATAAATTATTAACTACATTTCATGGAAATCAGTCCGATAGTTGATATTTCACTAAAAAGACAAAAATCACATCCTCGTGGTGGCGCTACAGGATAAGTCAGAGGATCATCAAAGTTATTGGGATTCATCGTCTGGGAACCGTGAATGTCTGCACAGAAATTCGTGATAATCGATCCGTTAGTGGAGCGATCAGCAGACTGACATCCCTTGAGCCATGACGCTAGCTGCTAGCGTGGCTACAAATAATCTAAAAATCAGCTCTGAAGGTGATCAACATAAACAAACATAAATTGTGTTTATTTTTATAATCTCAAAGTTACAGTAAATATGCTCTGACAATTTTGCTGTGTACTAATTTATTAAAGGCAAATAATAACTTAACAGAACACTCAAGAATTTCACTTTCGAACAGAAGTAATTTCCCGCTCATAAACTGCCCACTCAGAATTGTTCTTGCAAATGATTTAGTCCGTCATGAATCCAAATTGGCTGCTTGACTGTAAATATAAAGAATCAAACTCATTAGTATTAGTTTCTGTCTCTCTGTGAATGCAACCAGAGGGAGCAGCATCAAGCTGACACCACAAAGCCCAGTTTGTGAACACATTATTATTCCCTGTGTCTCTGTTTTCTATCGTCCTCGGGGTCAGAGGCGTCATCTCCATTCGTGGCTCGTCTCCTGGTGGCACCGGGGCAGACGGGGATCATCAGAGAGGAGGCTGATGATGCTGCTGCAGCCCTCCTGGCACCGCCGCGAGCCACTCAGGCACCTCACTTTGCTGTACGTGCTCTCCTGCAGCGGACATTTTTAAATGAGGAAGTTGGCTGTTTTCGTTTGGTGGTATGATACCCAAAAAAGCTTCCAGTACGTGATGCCTCATCATTGTAATGACAGGGGCAGGACCTGCTAAAACATTTTGATTGTACCCAAGACTCCACGACTGAACAAAACACAATTCAGATCCAGGCACAATTGCTTTTTCTCATATCTGATTTGACATTTCGTTGCTATTCCAGCTGTGTGATGTGCTTTCCTCCTCAGCTTGAAAGGATTTGACCGCCAGCTACTTCTTCAAGGCTTTTTTGGATAACTTATCCAAACCTCAGCACGGCCAGTTGTCTATGTTGTTGAATGTAATATGTTTATAATGCTGAGAGGAGGAGGAGGAGGAGGAAGAGGAGGAGGAGGAAGAGGAGGAGGAGGAGGAGGAAGAAGAGGAGGAGGAGGGACTATGAATAACTGTGATGGAATTTAATCAGCATGCTTGTGGATTTGAAAGGACAAAGGTCTTGAGTTGTTATCACCTTGTTTTTTGTTATTTTATTCTTTAATGGCGGAGAACAGAGCCTGTGATTGTGCTCCTGGTTTCCACTCATCAGAAGCTATGTGGACGGTAACCAATAAGAGAGAAAGGCTGAGCAGAGCTGATAAGAGGTCGGTGGCTGCTGTGAGGGCAGGAAGTGTTTCATAAGACGCCAGGGAATGTGGCTTTGGTATTTATGAGTTTGATGAGTGTTTGGTAAACTGGGAAAAATGCATGCGTGTACTTTACAGCAGAAACAATAATATTTATGATCTTAACTGACCTTAAATCACATTGAATCACTGCAACATGTGAATCCTGTATATATGCATTAGTGTGTGTGTGTATGTGTGTTCATGCAGACTTTATCCAGGGTTCGTACAGATTTTTAAGAGTACAATTCAAGCACTTTTCAAGCACTTTCAAGGTACCTAAACCAAACATTTCCAGACTCTCGAAGCCTTTATCGTCACATCTAAATTGTTACTATAAATGCCAGGAGACAACAAACAAATATGACGACGGGATCGTTTCATTTCAATTATTAAAATACTTTTTGCTTTACATGAGTGAATGTGTAGGTGACGAAACACCAGATTATGTTGAAAATCAAGCATTTTTTAAGGAGTATATTCAAATTCAAGCATATTCCTGACCTTGAAAACGTAACAATTAAAATTAAGTATTCCCCAAACGTTCAAGTCTTTGTGCGAACCCTGTTTATGCCTCGTTTTTCTGGTATTTATTCTGGGTTTGTTTACAGTCTCACTATGGGTCATGCTAACTTTGAATGGAAGTAGTACAAAAATGCATTTATTGGTCAGAGACTGAAAGGTTCAGTGTCACAATGCCTTAGAAGATGGTTTTTGATCAGTTATGTCATGTTACACACAGAGGCAAAAGTTCCTGAAAATCTCCCTTGGTGCTCTGGAAATTATATTGTTTGCAGTTTGTCACAGCGACTTTGCATATCCAAACATTCAATCATGAAGTAAAGAGCCCCGACTTCACAGAGCCGTCCCTTCATGATGTCCACTGAGCCACTTCGCTGCTATTGTCTTATTGATTCCTCCACAGGAAATACTCAAGAGTTGAGCGTGGGTGCAGACAAGGGGATTGCATGCTTGCTTTGAAAAAAACACCCCTTCTACAATGGCTGGAAACACGCCAAGTCTTTTGACCCGGCAGATCACTTCACATTATTGACATTGCCTTTGTGCTCGTTGACTTGACTCCAGTTGCTCATAATGTACAGTATATAAAGCAACAGACAACAGACAAACAGTTCATGAAGCCAGTCTCCATCAGAGGCGCGGCCCGCTGTCAGAGCAGCGCCTGCCGTCTGGACGAAGCTGTGATCTCTGTCTGGGTTTCCTCCGCCTCAACCTCCTGGACTGTAATATCCTAAACATGGAACATATTCTCCTACAGTGTCAACACAATGAAATCTGAGTAAAGCCAGAGTCTGTTTAGAGTCACAGGAATGCCAGAAATGTGCTTTATTTCTTTGTAGTTTTCCAGTAACTCCAAATTTAGGTTTGTTGATGTGATTTCAAATAGACCATTCACAGTTATTCTGATAATGATCCTTTTGATGGATTAATCAGAAAAAAACAGCAGCTGATGGTGGTACATGATGGTGATAAATGTTTTCTAATTTAAGGTTTTACATTAGAAGCAGCTAGAAAATAGATTTGCTGTTGAAACGTGTGTAATAGCTGAAACACTTGAAGATGTAGTTGAAGTGGCAGTCGAAATGCAAATACTGAAAGAAGTTGAAATAGCAGTTAAAAGGAAAGTGTTGAATGAAGTTGAAGAGTCGATTAAAGTGTAATCAATGAGTGACGTTGAAGTATGAGTTGAAGTGCAAGCTTTTGAAAAGAGTTGAAATGTCAGTCAAAGTGAAGGTGATAAATTGAGCTGCAGGTTTCAGTTGAAGTGGAAGTCCTGAAAGAAATTAGTGCCAGTTGAACTGTATAAACTAAAAAAAAAGATTTCAGTTGAAGTGATGACCGTAAGCGCTGAAAGCAGTTGAAGTAAATTGTGTATAAATCATAGAAAATTGGGGAATGTGAAGAGTTGAAGAAGTTTTCTTTTGTTGTTGTTAAAAGGAGAAGATCTGAAAGGCTTCTAAGTGTCTATGTGTGAGCACTGAAAGGAGTTGAAATGTCAGACAGAGCGTAGGTGATAAAGCTGGAAGTGTCAGTTTAAGTCCTGAAAGCAGATGATGTGTCAGTTTTGGCAGTAAGAGATAAATGCAGCTGAAATGTCAGTTAATGTATAAATGGAAAAGTAGTTAAAATTTTAGTTGGGTTAGTGGAAGTGGAAGCACTGAATACAGTTGAAGTGTGCACTGTAAGCAGTTGAAATGTCAGCTGGTATGTAATCACTGACAGTTAAATTATTGGTAAGCTCTGAAAGTGAGTGGAACTGATATTTCAGCTCAGTAAGAGTTTATTTGTTTATGTAGACGAAAACAGCAGCTTGGTGGTTTTCTGTAATTGTAGGTGATAACTTAGAATCTATTGTCTCTTATCATCAGATTATATTAGTTATTTTACAGTAATTGAAAGCAATCAGATTACAGGAAATGTAGTCACAATTAACACAATTAATCTATCTATCTAATCTTCCTGTCTCTGATGAGGAAAAATAGCCTTTTTCTTTGCCTCCATTGTTCTGCAGAGCGCCTGCTCGACACTCCCCGGCTTCTCCTCTTCGGTAAGAACAATGTGGGACCCCCCGCTGGGCTCCTCTTTCGTCGATGATTTCTTTCTGATGAGGGACTATTGTCTCAACCAACAGTGGTCGCGTGTGAGGGACAGTGTGACAAACATCAGCAAACAGCCCTGGTTCTCCGGCTCTGTCTCCAGCAGCAGACAGGAAGGACTGCGGACTTTGATGAATGAGCAGGAATCCAGGAAACCTTGAAAATCCTAAATATGGGGCCTTATAAGCTTTGAAAAATCAGGGCAGGGCACATACACACAAATTCTTTAGATCTTTACATCCATTTCATTCAGGTTCATTCAACCCTGTGATGCAGATCTGTGCTGATATTTGCAATTTTAGAATTAATTGATTTTACCATCATGTTCTGACCTGTATTATGACTCATATCTTTATACTAGCAGCATGGCTTTGGGGATGTTAATGTCCGTCTATCAGTCCACCACTTTGGTCCAGACTGAAATATCTCAAGTATTGGACAGATTGGCATTTTATATACATTCACGGTTCCCACAAGATGTGTCCTTATAACTTTAGTGATCTGCTGACTTTTCGTCTCGTTATTGACATTCCCATCAGCCTCAGCTGTAGTTTGTGTTTACTGCTACTTTGCATGTTTGCAGATATTAAACATGCTAACATGCTACACAAACAATAAAAAACGTCCTAATTTTTCAGGTAATAACTGCAAGTAAAAAACAGATTAAAACCAAGGACTGTATGTAGCGCATGTATTTTTGTTTTATATATTTTATTATTATCTGTCTTTTACACTTAAAATAAACTTACTTATTTACTGTATTTTGAGGTTTAAAAAAAGCCATATATCTTTAGGTGACCTGAACATTTTCTGTTGGCATCAAAGAACACCATTGCCATTGCAATTATTTGCAAATTATTTGTGTGTGACATCGCCACAACTGCTAAAGTTTATATTTCTTTACAGTGAGCTCTACAGCCTCACAGAGCTGCTAGAACGGCTGTTGATTCTTAGTCTTGTTACCAAACAAGACCCTGACAGCTGAATAAAAGTTGTAGGTATCAGTTACAACCTCACGTCTAAAAGAAAATTAGAGTCAGAACACAACAGAGCTTCAGGACCAGTTGACAGCCATGAGATTTCACAGTACTGTATGGCAGGTTTCTAGAATAATTAATGGACTTGGACAGCTGCAGTCTTTCAGCTGCACATCAACTGTTATTCTCCGTTTTGGCCACAAGAGAGCAGCATCGCATCCCTCACCCTGTGGCTGAAGGCTGTCCAGCTCTGACTTGCATCACCCACTGGGATCCCCTCAGTGATTCATCCTCCGAGCCGCTGGGACCGACGACTGAGTCAGAGAGCCCATCACTCATTTAGCAAGTCAATATCCGATCCAAGCAGTGATGATCCCCTGTAAATCAAGGCATTAGCCTTATATTCACCTGCGGCACAGTGGGAGCGATGGCCCGGCCTGCTCCCTCATCTGAAGCATCTGACGCTCACAGTGCTGTGGCTCAAGGAGTAATGGTCTGCAGGAGGTGTACTGGTTTCTCTGGTTTATTCAACCTTATTTATCCAGAGAAAATTCACTGACAGCTGCACACATCAGTGAGGAATATCAACACAGAAAAAAACTAAGTAACACCCATGTAAAGTAGATTGTATCACCAGATACAACAGCTGACTGACAGGTAATTCTCCATCTATCCGTCCATCCATTATACCCGCTTATCCTGTGCAGGGTCCTGGGGAGGCTGGAGTCCGTCAAAGCTCACATTGGGTGAGAGGCAGAGTGCTCCTGGACAGGTTACTGATACATAAAGTTAGACAACCATTCGCACTCACATTCACTCACACAATGAAATAACATGCAAACTCCACACAGAAGGCCACAGCCAATTATCGGTGTAAATTAACTGATATCCTAATAATAGGTTCACACGTTTTCAATGTTTCTCCTGTCCATACAGGCTGTAAATAAATCCCTTCTTACTGTGATTCCAATGTTAGTGATGGGGAACAAAATCCAAAATCCTCATTCTGTTTTAAAAATGCATGATGCTAAAGTTCAGCCGAAGCTAAAATGAGGCTTCAGCAGTCTTGATTTGGACAAATCAACTGGGCATTCTCCCAAGTTACAGTCATTTTTGAAGAAAAATTCAATTTTTTGGGGTTACTTTGCTAAATATTTTGAAGTGAAAAAGACTGTAACTGTCTGATATTCAGCTGAACATCAGACAGACTTGAAAAATGTGAATTCATGCTTGAAATTGATTTATTTAAGCTACTTTCACTAGTTATCCTCTCACCTCAGTGGAACTGCAACACATTTTCAAAAGGATCTCACATTTTCCACAGAGGAGAGGGACATTCATCACAGAACAACCTTTAAAAATGTTAATTATCTTCATCATGTTTTGACCGGAGATCAGCATGTGTGATAAACCATCTGTTTATTCATCTGTGGCCAACTTTTCTGGGAAACTGACTACCTGATTTTCTGCACACTGATGCTCTCCACACAAAGTGGCCTCCTAAAATTAGTGACCCACCATCAGACCACACTCTAATCTCAAAGCCTCGTATATAATTTGACTGTGAACATGACTGCAGAGAGCATTCTTGTTTCAGCTTTTCTCTTACATACAATTTATATTTAGAAAGGACAAGCTCATTAAACAGCAGTCTGAAAACAACATCAGGCAGAACACACCTGAAAGTATCATCCAGGAGCAACAGGATATGAAGTATAGTAAAGTATATTCAATTTGAACCTGCAATTCTGGTCACTCTGCCTCTAAAACCTTTCAGCAATGCCGTCCATTCTTGTGCTTTGAAGAGCCTTTTTCTTTCTTTCCCTTCTGGTAGAATTGTGTTTGTCTTTCCTTTTCAGATGGACAAAAAAAATTTGACGTCGTGATAAGAATCTCTATCAGATGCAATGTGTGTGTTTGAGGACGACACGGTTTACACAGCGTGACGATAAGACAGGGCATGTCTCATGGCTGAGATAGCATCACGCTGCACGCTGAGTATGTCGGATGCTTTTCAGACACAAGACTAAAGGATTTCCTCCTTCATCTACCCCACCGCTCTGTTATGTAATGTGTTCGCATCGGTTATAACTGCAAAGTGTCTGGTGGTTTCTTGATCCAAACGAGTTGTGCTATAAACAAGCCTCATCCTCATCAATAATGGATTCCCACCGTAAAAACGTTTGTCGTCCCTGCTCTTCAGGACCCGACATCCTTCCAGAACAGTTATGTAACACCAGGGGCGGGTTTAGAAACTTTTGAAGGGGGTCAAAACAGGGGCACACTTTTAAAGAAGAGGGGAACATTTGTAAAATGTGTTAGGCCTCAAATTTAAAGCCCTGGTTCTTGGCAATAATTAAATGTACATCATTAATAGTTACATTAACGTAACAAATGAATGCCAAATAAACGACTTTAACTATTTTAACTTAACATAATATCAGTAAATAGCTGCTATTTGTAACTCCAAATAGTCTACAGCCATGGACAGATTATGAGACAACGGGCCCCTGGACACAGACATGTAAAAGGCACCCAACCCCTCCTACATAGGAGCAAGAGACCCAGAATGAAAGAGACACAAAACAACTACAAATAATGAATCATTTTGCATCCCTTTGTAGTTTTTTGTGCCTCTTTGTTGTCGTTTTGCGTCTCTTTGTGGTCATTTTGTGACTCTTTGTGATCATTTCTCTTTGGGGCCCCTGGGCCTGAACCCAGTAGGCCTGCTCAGTAATCCATCCATGATACTAACAAGCCAGCCACCTATCACCTACCTGACTCTGGTGGATCAGGTTCTAGGGAGGCCCGTGCCACCCTTGGCCACCCTTTCAGCCCCGCCTATGCTCCGTGTTGCATGTGGCTGACAAGTTAAATGCCACAGACAGGGAGGATGGCATTCTTCGAGATGGAGGGGACAATGGTAGACCCCTATCAGGCCCGCCTGCCCGGGTCTGGAGGGGGCAGCCTTCCTGCCAGGCCCAGGCCCTGACATTTTGATTGAGCACGCTGGGTCTGTGGCGGTAACAAGCCACCGCTGAGATGTCGCTGCTGATTTGGGCTTCGTCTGCCATCCTGTGACTTTCACTCAGCGAGGGGAGGGACAGGGGCATTTTTATCCCGGCCATTACTCGCAGTCCGTTTGCTGGGATGTTGACCTTTCCGCCAGTGTTGGTTTGGAAGTAAATGCCGATTAGCACAGTTGTGCTGAGCAGGAATGTGACAGTGATGTGCTGGCAGGTGTGAACTGAGCCTGCAGGTTGCTGAGCACCGGATGAGAGGGTTTCAGGCAGGTGTAGCATTATGTAATAAAACATAATGGTGGATTTGTGCTGACTGCAGTCTCTTAAAATAGTGACTATGCACCAAATCTGATCGTTTCTTGTCAGAGGCAGTGTAGGGAGGGGATGGCGTATACTTCACTGTGTGTTTGCTGTGTGGGTAATATATTTCCTAGATTAATCATGTCATCACAGATGTTGGAAAGATTTAACCAAATCTGAAATGGAGAGGGAGCTAATAGTACATTTGTAAATGAAAAAAATGTGAAAATTTACACATTTGTGCAAAAAAATATTGCAAATTTACAGCATTCATATCAAACACTTGTGTTTTAGACTCAATCAAAGGGAAACTCCACTAATCTTTCACCTCAAGGTGTTTATTCATCATAAGAGGCCATTGAAAATAGCTGTATAATGTCTTCTATAGTTCTGTAGGAGCTTTCTAAAGTCTGAGAAGAGAAGCTTTACAGTTGTATTATGGGGAGTTTTAACCATTTTAACCGTTCTTTTTTAAATCTGTCTCTGACAATCTAAATAGCTGGAGTGCCTCTTTAAAATAGATTTTTCACTTTAGGCTCAGTGAAAATCATATCCTAACCTTCATGAAAATAATCCAGAAATTTAACTAAATAGCTATCTGGTAAAGTTGTCATTATTGAATGATTATATAAAATAATTTTTCGTAGGATATAATATAAAAGTTCTGGGCTTTTGATTGGAAATCATACAACTCAGCCACGAGAATACGTGAATTGTGCCCTGAAACTAATCATGATGTTGACGGAACAATCTCATTCCGAGGTCCATTAGTAGCTGTTCTGGAGCTTTCAACCATATCACACAATTTTCCTCAGCAGATGAAGTTTACCTAGTTGGAGTTCCATTTTTCTGTGAACTTTAAGGACATGTCGGCTTAAAAGTTGAGGCTGAAAGTTCATAAATTCTGTAATCATAATGATTTCTTACATTGAAGTAGATGCATTTTATGTGTTATTATATCATTTAATCAATTAAGCCATTTATTTTATACCTTTTATGGAAGAAATTCTGTGATTTACAGTCAGAAAAAGCAGATCAATTGGAACAATTGCAGGTTGTCATGATCTGAAAGTGATATATTTTGAACTCTGTTAGTCTTGGTTTGTTTTCCTGTTTTATTTTGAAGTCTCAGGTTTTGTTCTGTTGTGTGCACTTTACTTCTGGTCTTTGTTCTTTTTCCCACCAGTTTGGTTATACTCACCTGTGTCTAATTATCACCTGACTCCCTCTGCCAGTCATCCTCTCAGGAGAATTTAACCTAGTCCCTCCCATGGGCCTTTTGCCAGTTTGTCTAGATACTCTCTCAGTCTAGCATTCCAGCCTTTCTCTGTATTTTGACTTCTAGTGAATTTCTTTCTGTCCGTTTTTTGTACTCAGCTTCCTGTTGGTTTTGGTTGCCGATTTTTTGGATCTTCGGAACTGTTAGCCTGTTTCTGGACCTGCGTTTTGCCTTGCCCATGTCTGTACCTGCTGTTGGATCCGGCGCTCTTTTCTAAAGTAAAGCATTCACAGTCACCAGCTTTCTCGTCTCCTGTGTGTTCCCTGCACTTGGGTCCCTCAGCGTTACTGGGTCTTTACACAGGTGAAAATACAAAACAATGTCTTAAAGATCTTAAACCTGCTATGGGAAGCAGCTTTGGGTTGTACCTCTAAAACTGTATTAACTACTGGCATTATTTGGCTCAGCGACTCAAAATGCCAAAAGTGGTTTCTGTTAACTCCCTTATCTTTGTGCCTGCTCACTTTTTATGTTCAGAGGATCCAAATACATATAGAAACACATTTAGATAAGGACGTATTTTAGCTGAGTCTGTGATTTAAAAAGAACAGTACTTGGGAGATTGACGTATGTAATCAATACTTTGATTCACTCCTCATGTTTCTGGAGAGGAACAAAGATTGTGGAGGACGTTCCTGTCTATCGATCCCTTTAGATCAATTGTTTTTATGGGAGAAAATGATCATACAGGAGGCTGATTATATATATTTATTTTCAACATCATTGTGGGAAAAAAATGTCTTTGGTTTGGGATGAAGATGCAGTGATATTACAACAACATTGTACAGTTGGGAAATGTCAAAACTAATAAACCTTCTTTTCTTCTTCTTAGAAATAGGTGATGGGTGGGTGGGCAAATTGTGGGGTAAAAATAAAGAGCAAAGAGAATGAGTCACCGTTCCCTCAATCCCAGTCTGGTTATAAATACATCCACATAGACACTCATATGCGCATACGATTCTCCACGCGTGGCTGACATTACATAAGCTGGAGCGTGGGAGGTGTGATGCGAGGCATGTATAATTCATCAATGTGGGACTCAACTGAGGGGTAGCTCTTATACCCAAGCGAGCCCCCGAACACCATCACCAATGTTTTGGGTTGAATTTGATGCTTTCGATCCTGCGTGGACGAACCTGAGGATCAGACCAGAGTGTTAAATCAGTCATTCGCAGCAGTGAGAGTAAACTGACAGACGGCCCAGAGGTTTCACACCGCAGCACAGAGCAGTTATCAAATATGACAGAAAAGTGAGGAGGAAGATCAGATTGTCACAGTGGTGGAGCAGAAGTAGAAACACGAGGATGTGCCGAAAAATTTCCCAGGAGTTGGAGGATAGTGCAATTTAAATTCATTTTAAACCTTTTTTTAGCCACAGCTGTGAACACAACACAGACATACAATCACCATTTAAGTTGATATGCTGAACTGCTTATTTACACATCCAGCAGTTACAGAGCAACATTATCGTCGTGTTTCCATCCACTTGATGAATGCAAGTCAATTATTCACTCTCTTTTAGCTCTGTTTTTGGTCTCCACCAACTCCTGAGGGAAATATCTGGCTCTTTAGCTGCTAAATGCTCCACTATGTTCACCAGCTAGTCTCTAATTCTTTCTGTCTGCCGTTTGGTGCTGAGCAGGTAGCGTAGCCAGATTTTAGAGTTTTTTTGCTCAAAACAAAAGGCCAAAAATGACGCTGTGAGAGCGAGTGAACCGAAACAGTAACGTTGCCAGAGGGAAACCCAAAACAATGAGCTGAAAAATGCTAAAATGCTCCGAGTTGAGGTGAACTGCAGAGTTTGGTGGTAATTCTCTGTGAGTTTGTCACTACAAGCGAACCCTTTCACATCCAAGTAGTCATTTGACCTGTTAACATCAAAATTAAGGTTATAGCTGTTTTAATTTAATTTATTCCAGACAAAAGACCGCAGTTTACAAAGAAGATAACATTTCAAACATTAAAGACCGCACACGAGATGCATATCACACGCAGTGCAACACACAAACAATTCTATTCACTTTACTTTCACCAGGATAATCCACTCAGTATCAATACTGCCTCCCAGGGAGTGCTGGGTACATACTTTACACACACATACTTTATTTTAAATTCTAGTGGAGATACCAAACTTTCTAAAGATACAAAATATGTGAGTATGAATTTTTAGGGAAACATAAATATAATGCAGAAGACACAGAGAATATTTCCATTTAATAGAACGGCGCAGCCATTAAAATCAAGGAGTCTTGGGTTTGACAGTTTATATGTGATGCTATCAGGTGGCTTAATTTACCATACAACAATGCATTGTATTTTATAGGATCATAGGATCATGTTTTAAAAATCCTAATCTGCAAAGTAACTACAGCTGTCAGATAAATGTAGTGGAGTAAAAAGTACATTATTTACCTCTGAAATATAGTGGAGTTGAAATATAAAGTAGCATAAAATTAAAATACTCAAGTAAAGTACAAATACCTTAGAACTGTACTCAATGTACTTACTTGTCTGTCTGTGCATGGTGTGAAAATTAGAGTCTTTGTAAATAAAGTGATGTGTTTTTATCAGGTAAAGGACTGAGAATAATCTCTTATAAATATCTGAAACAAATGTGTTTTGGGTCAGACGTGCTATTCTTTGTTATTAATATTAATTCAGGTACAGAATACAATCAAAGGTGCAGAGAGTGCTGGTTTCAGTGTGTTTCTGTTTTGTCCACAGGGGGCGCAAGAGAGCTGAGAACACAGCTACAACTGCATGATTCTCCACTGCAGTCGACTCCTTAACAGTAAACTAAAGCCCACGTACTGTACCATTTACATGATCCAGTATGTATGTTGCATTATCCTAAAACTATTTCATTTTCCAATGAGAAGACATGGTGTGATCGGGCTGTGTGTTCTTTTTTTTTTTTTAAACTTGTCTGTCAATCAGAGAGAAAAAGAAAACGCATGAAAGCCGGAGCTGCTGCCAGCAGTCATATCAAGAGAGCAGTATAAAGATGTGAGCGAGCAGCACTGGGGAAAGCCTGCATTTGATTTTGATTACAGATAATATACTTAAACGACTTAAACCCCATGTTTCCAGTCCACAGTGCTCAGATTTGAGTGATTTATTCCCAGTGAAAGAAGCGTTGCCTCATGTATGAAAAGCCTTGAAAAAACATTTGATTTGATATTTAGAAGAAACTCCCACAATTTGAGATAAAATATGATACATTTAGTTGACATTTAAGGTTGATGAGAAGGCAAAAATGTATTAAAAATATAATTTGCTTATTTAGTTGGAGTATAGTTTAATATCCACAGTATCAAGGGAAGTACGCTGACAGTAAGAAATTACCTACTTTCACACTCTGGTCTCTTTGGGGAAACACTCTAGTTCATATGTCATCAACTTTAACCAAGATGCTTTCATTTCCTCATTAATGTCAGATGACAATGTGGTTAAAGGGCGAAGAAACCAAAACAAACCAGTTTAACCAAACCAGTCAATCCAAACCCAAATCCAAAGAAAACACAATGATTCAACCAGCTAAAACTAAACAAGACAAATACAGGAACACACAGTACTTTCATTTATCTTAAAGTTTTAGATTTCTTAATTCAGTTCTGACCTGTATGTTGTTCTTGGTTTCCCCTCTTAAAGGAATAATTTGACATTTTATTCACTTTCTTGCCGAGAGTTAGCAATGTCACAGTGTTTCCAGATCTCAAACATTGATTTGATGATGGCAATTTTCTCATAACCAATGGGACTGATGGCCAAACCTACAAAACTAAGATCCAAGGTACAATAAAGCAGAATTTTAATGTGACACATCAACAAGGATCTGAGGTGAAAAGCACAAAACATTTACCTTCCAGCACTCAGAGAACAATCAATAGATCAATAAATTGGATACTGGAGGTTTCCCCAGCACACTGATCTCTGGGTCTCTTTGTTCTCTGCTTTAGGTGTTGTACTACTACACTCCCCAGGGCCCATGTTCACAGGGACAGTACAGGGTTATTAAGTGCTATGTGTAACCCATAAATCAGCTGATATGAAGTACCAGGGGAGCTGCATCCGGCTCCTCCTCTCCTCTCGTGACTAATGCAGCATTTTTCCAAGCAAACCCAGTGTGTTTCTTTGTTTCCTGCCCGCTTTCGGTTCCAGTGTGAGGGTCTAAAAGTAGCAACAATACAGCTGACATGATTTTTTCCCTCTGCCCCCCCACCCCCACAAATGTTTTCCAGGCATTCAGACTGCAAACAAGTGGAAAATGCAGACATACCACAAAGACTTTAACTTTAAGGATGGAAGAGCCAGTGTGTCAAAAATGTCATAAATTACTGACTTCAGAGGCATACACAAACTCATTGATTGGTTTTGAGAACTTTTAGGTACTTAAACAATGCTGTGACATACTTAAGATGGGAGAAAAGACCAACATTTCTCAAAAAGCCTGGAAATGTGATTTGCATTCATATGTTTTCAAGTTGTAAAACAGAAGTAGAAGACATGCCAGTTTGTAGAAAGGCCTTTTCACTTTCACTTCAGTATTCCCAGAAGTAATCTGCAATCTATTATTTTTTTTTTTTTTTGAAGAAGAAATTGTGAGCTCATGAGTCAGCGCAAACCCCTGAAGATACTGAGTCTAAGAAGTATCAAAATCAGCCTTTAAATATCCACCAATTGTAATTTGTGTGATGTTGACAAAAAAAAAAAAAAATCTTGCTCAGGAGCTGGTTGCACCAACACACACAAGTTCAGTCTTAGTTACAACATAACTGTCTTTACTAAGTGTAGTTTCACACACCACTCAATTAAAATGGGTTGCACCACATAAACTAGTTCTTACATAGAGATTAATTGTCAGTAAATTTTTAAACTTACAAAGCTGCCGGGTCTAACTGACAAAGCTATAATGTTAGCTTGCTAATATATGACCCATTTAGATTGAAGAGGTAGTATGAAATATAGTCGACACACCTAAACTGATATTTCATTATGCTGTTTAATAACAATGTAAACTGGGACTAAATGACTAGCTACATAGCGTCGGTTAGGTTGGCATAATCGGATGTTTCCCAGTCGTTCCAAACTGTATGAATACTTCTAACTCTGAAACACATACATGCATATATAAATAAAACAAAGTAATACAAATTTACAATGGACTGCAGTTAAGTTCAACATATTGGTTGCCCTCTAAAATTGTTATTTTTTGGAAGTTACACTGTATGTAACAGGTAGCAACAGATTTACACATTGCTAGAGTCATTACTAGCTAGGACATTTCTTAAGTTTTAATGGTGCAACCTGATTTAGTAAACCACTAGAAACCAGCTAGTAGTTTACTTAGTAAGGAAGGACTTACACACAAATGTGTAATGGACTTAAAGTACCTAATGCAACCCTGTACATGTATCACATCTTAGAAACAATACAGAGGACATCTGACATCTGGTGCTTAGTGTCCTCGCTGGTAGCTTTGGTGCTGTTTTTAAGCACTGCTATCGCAATACATATTTGTAGCTACAGTAATCCAACAATACAGCTACTTGATTTAATATTTCTTTTCTGCTCCACCCTGGAATGGAATTACTGAATTTCTGCTCCTTCTCCTCCTCCAAGTATTTACTGTCATATAAGCAGACACTCAAAGCATTTTCCCTTATTAGCACAGCTTGGCCTTCCCCAACAGCAGGGATTTTTCCCTCTGTGGTAACGTCACTGGAAATGTTGACACAACACCAGGCTTCTCCCAAAAACACTCTTCTACTTCAGGATCCAGGATTTCAGTCTGGCCTTCCTCAACCCACATCCTACTCAGCGACGCTGTTGAGATGTCGTCACAGCTCCACCTCGGAGTCGTATCCTGGTCTGCAGGTTTGTGTCTGCAGGCAGCTGAATGGAAACTCTGCAGGACTGTAGTAAATGCACTGGCACCAAGTCTGTGGCAGTGACTCAACGCAGGGCAACGAAATCCCAGAAAGGGATGTTGGCCATGCTTTAAAGAGTGGCTTAAAAAACATTAGATTTTTCTTTCCCTCTGCACAATATGTGGGTCACATGGGAACAGGGGAAGGGGAATTTATTTTTCCTAAAGGCTCATTTTGCAGGGCACTGAGAGCTGGATGGAGCCACTGGGGTTGATCGGGGCACAGAAACGGGTTTTACCACAGCTATACTTTTCCGAGAAGCTCTGCGTTTAAAGCTGGCATTGGGCAAAGTGATTTTTCTCACCAGGAATTAGTGTAGGGCGTAAAATCTTTCACTTAACGACATCTTTCCACTTCTGCTCCACTGATTAAACATGAAATCCACATACTGTACGATGCTTAAAGTCGGCCTTAAAAAGTGGCTTTAGCTTGAGTGGATTCCGGCTTTAACCAAGAAGATTTACACAAACAAAATCTCCATATAAAATAGGTCTAAATGTAAGCTTTTTTTCTCTACACTTCACACATAAAACATGGTTATACACCATTTGTGTAGCTCTGTGCTGCTTATGTCTAGAGGTGAAACAAAGGCAGCTGAAGCTCTCCGACTTGCCATCATGTATTCACTGCACAGCTCTGCACAGCCATGATGGATGACATGGGAAAACCGTCAAATGTTCTCCCTCTAAGGGCCAACAATCACGTCTGCTCTCTCTCTCACACACACACACACCAACACATAATACACATTGTCCTTCCCTGCTTTTTTTTTATTGATAAGCATCTCTGGATCTGTGCCTGGCTGCACGCTTTGGTACAGTTTTTAATGATCCCTACGTGCAGGAGGACGTCCGCAAGACTTGGGGAGTTCATTGTTTTATTTCTTTATACGTGAAGATGCTCTTTCTGCACTGAAACATGCAATCTATACGTGAACACGTTACACACACATGCCTTTTCCACAGCACGGCCTGATTTGAACCTGATTCAATTTGCTGAGAAAAATTCAGTTGAACCTTGCTGATTGGAAACAGTAGTGGAACCAGTTATCAAAAACAAAAAACAACAAATCTGCAGTCTATGGACGCTCTACAGCCATGCTAGCGGCTCTGTGAGGCTGTACTTAACTCTAAATGCTAATGTCATAGATGCAAACATGCTCACAGTGACAATGCTAACATGCTGATGTTTAGCAGTTATAATGTCAACCATGTTCACATCTTAGTTTAGCGTGTCAGCATGCTAACATTTGATAATTAGCACTAAACAAAGTACTAAGGATGATGGTAATGGCATTAGTTTTACAGGTATTTGGTCATAGCAACGGACAGCTACACAGCTACACCAAAGTGATTGCAATTCATCCTGAGGGGAACATGAATGTCTGTACCAAATTTCATGGCAATCCATCCAATAAGTGTGGAGAAGTTTCTCTTAAAACCACAGATGTGAACCTCATAATGGTGGCAGTAGGAAACTTCAGGCAATCACCAAAATCATTAGGATCCATCCTCTGGGCACCATGAATGTCTGTACAAAGGTTTATGGCAATCTATTCAGCAGATGTTGAGAAATTTAACTGAATATGTGGAAGGCTTGACCTGCTGGTGGTGCTAGAAGAAAAGTCAGGGGATCACCAAAGTCAGTAGAATTCATCATGTGGGAATGATAAAGATCTGTATAAAATGTCATTGCAATCCGTTCAATAATTGTTGAGATATTTCAGAGTGGACCAAAGTGGTGGACCCACGGGCTGACAAGTTACTTTTCACAGATTTGAATTTCTACTGTTCTAAGAGTTAACTTTACAGAAGCTGCTACAATAATGTGACTGGCATGTCATTATATAAAAGATGTACAGAAGCATTGCAGATGTCAACTTTATTCTTCTGGACTGCTTTCTTTGAAACTGGAGATGAGTAAAATAACTGTCCAGAGGGAGAAAATGGCTTTTAATTGATTAGTTTCTGACAGATGCAGCAGTGGGGAAGGCCCAGGGCTTCTATTTCTGCCTCCTGGACCAGAGGCAGGTTCGATGGACTGTCAGATGGCGTGTGAATGGCGCTTTGAGACGGCGTCGAGAGCTGAGAGAGTACTCAGCGCTGTACCCTTCAACACAAAGAGACAGCTCTTGTGAGGGGATGCCTGGTGTTGTTATTGTACGGCTCACGAAGGCAGGAGTGCCTCCCTGACCTTGAATTCAACTAGTGGAGCTGATTGCTCACACAAAGCAATGAAAACTGACTCACACACGTTGCCATTCAGCCACTGACAACATGTACTGTATGTTTTGCTGCGCAACCTGGGCGAGAGCTTACATCAGGTTTTTGTTGGCTATGCTTTGATGGACCGCCATAAATAACAGTATTGTTTGAGTGCAGGTAGTAAAATGTGGTGAATGTTTAATTTGTTTATCAAACAACACCGGGGTGGACCATCACAGTGGAGTTGTTTCCCCTCCTGGTGACTGTAAAATATCTCTTAGGAGCAACATTTCTGGACACCAGAGAGAGGCCATCTTGTTAATAGTGTATATCAGCGAGCTTTAAATCAACCAGTCAAGTCATGTGTCCGCAGAATGTCCTGTTGCCTGAGCAGGGTGTGTGTGTGTTTTATATGTGTGTGTCTAAAGGGGGGGGAGTCTTTGCGTTGCCCAGGCAACAGCCTCAGTTATGTAACATCATATGGTGCGGTGTAAACAAAGCATCCAGCAATGTGTACAATCCCGCCTTTTATCAGTGCTGTGGAGAACATGACATTTTGCTCAAATGCACAGCAGTTAAATGTAAAACTATCTCTCTAAACTCTTGTTGCATTGATGATAAAAATAAAAAATACCCTTTATGGATACAAATTACACTGAGAGAAGTTGACATTATAGCCTCATAATTTACCTTTTACAACCATCCATGGTACCTCTAATTGAAAATCCTGAAATATAGTTTGTTAGGCTGGCAAGCGGCTGTTTGCACTCTGCTTCCGGATTCTGTAATGGTGTTTAAATGGAAAGCTGTCCAGTGTGATATGTGTATAAGGTAGAGCTTATCTACACAGGACAGCTTGGGTGCCAAAACCATTGTACTGTATTTATATAGGGTGTTTATGGCCAGTTCCTTGCATATCTGCAGCAGTAGGAAGTGTACGGAGAGCAAAAAAAAAAAAAAGGATGAAAGGACGCCACCCTATAAATACTTCAGCAACATCAATCTTTATCCAAACGCCTCACTGTGTGCCAAGAGAAATAGGACACTCAGGCATTCCCTTATGAATACTGTCTTTCTTTGGAAGGTCGCGTTCGATAAATATATATTTTTGATACAAAGGGAAAGAAAGATATAAAAACAGCACAAGAACCCCCATGAACATTGGTTAGCGAAGGACACAAACAGCAGTGCCTTCCCTTCACATAAGAGGCTATTGTTCAGGAGGACAGTTCTGCAGGGCAGCTGTGCTTATTTTCTGTAACCACTCCAGGATATTAATAGCCCTGCTGCCATTCACTAACACTGCTGTGGGGGCAGTTGAGGAAGTCCCCCTTCTTTGATATGACCAAAACTGTGATTATATTGCTGCACTGTAGAATATTCTATTCCAGACTGTATAAGGGGTGGGCTGATTACCAGGGCCTATGATCAACACCATGGATGTGCGGTCAGGCACAATGAAACACCAGAGGAATCCATTACAGTTGTATTTATTGCAGACAGACAGGTAGTAGGGCAGGGGGAGCTGGCACCAATCGATGCTGTTTTTTTATATTATCACTCAGACAAACAATTGCTGCCAGTGGAGAGCCCATGGTTCTGCTGCAGGAAGTGTGAAGGACTCGCACCTGAACCCGATCCTCTCTAAATAGACTCTGATCAGCCCAGGCTCCTCCTACTTCCTGCCCCTCCTTAGACAGCTCCTGTTCCAGACCTGCTCTTCACAACATGCGCTGACAAAGGTCTAACTGACATGGCAGAGTTTAGGAAGTTAATCCAGATCCTCAGAGAAGACAGGAATCAGACAGAAAGGGGGAACGTTTTGACCCCTCAGACCTTCTCTTGAGTCCGTCACAAATTTGTCTCAAAAGGTTTTATAACCGTACAGTATACAACACTCTGAGACCCTTGATTCGGAGGAAAAACTCTCCAAAATATCCTTGAAAAAAAGGAAGAAACATTTGGAAGAGCAACAGAGAAGGGATCCCTCTTCATGCAACAGATGTCAGAGTAGACAGGAACAACAGTAGTAATAATAAACAATGGAGATTTACTGACAATATTACATAAACAGATAACATATATGAAGAATATGGATCTGCAAAGAGGTTGGGGAACTTTCAGATGCCGCCAAACACTGGTAGGAGCTGGGCCAAACTTTTACTACACCAAATTTTCAGGATTTGGTGTAATTTGGTCAATTCTTGTAGTTTTAGTTTTACATTCTAGCAGCAGCTTTCTGAAACGTCTGAAGGCTTTTGATACAAGCCTGAAAACAAAATGTTACAGTAGTAAATTCTGGAAGAAACCAAGGTTTATGTGCAGGTCAAAAAAGAGGCTAGTAACAGAAAGATTTGTCAAACTTTGGGAGATCACATGAGAGATACTGTGACTTGCTCAAGTCATGGAGTTTAAACATTAGTATTAGCTTAAACTAGCTAGCTGCAACTGATAAAAATCGATGGTTGTCACCGACAAATGTGAAGCTTGCTTCTATTTAATTCTGTGTGAAATCGAAGAACAGTTGTTTCAAAAATTTCCACGAATTTCGAGTGTTAAATCTGCCACCGTTATCATTGTGCACATGCATGCGAGAATGTAAAGGCTGAGTATTCGTCCAAGAGGTGAATTATTAACAGAGAAGATCAGTTTCCTGACGTCCACGTCACCTCTCCCTCCCCACACAGACTTCATTACTCCAAAACAACAAACACTTAAAGACACAAATGGATCTTGTCCAGCTCCAACCACAAGAAATTCAGATTTGATCACTGCTCGCATTGACTTTGGCTGACAGATTGGCTGCTGAGGGCCCAATTAATAAACAGTTCTTCAGAAGTAGAACAAATTGTTCTACACTTGGCATTGCATTAACTCAAACCAAACAAGCTGTCTTCTCAGGAAAAATGTGATTATGTAAAAAGGTTTTCACATCACACACACTCCCTCCCCCCTTGCCTTTTTCATCCTGCACTGAAAAACCAAAAACATCTCATTTTTTTATGTGGATGTACAGACAGCAGTGAATGCAAAAAACAAAACAAACAAACAAAAAAAGAAGAAGCAACGTCTCATTTTCAGAAAAAAAGGAGAAGCCTCTGTGACAGCAGTTGCCATTTTAGATGTTAATTGTCAAAAAGCCTTGTTGTATTTGAGAACTGAATCACTTTTACATGCATGAAATCTTCAACACCCCTCATTCATTCATACAAAATAAATCCCCCAAGACAGAAACGTCGCATCAATGTTCAGATCGCTGCCTGTGAAAAGACAACACCTTGTTCCTATTCTTGCAGAAAAAAAAAAAGTTCCACTATTCAAATGTGCCATTTTAAAGTTGCTGCAGTTGAAACAGGTGAGTCATAAAGCTCGACTGAGCCAGGAGTCCCACTCTGCAGTCTGCAGGAAGCCTGTGATATGATGGTGGGTGGCTGTCACACAATCACTTATTAATGGGTAGATTTGCCTCACTGCAGCAAAGTTTCTTTGGGTGACAGTGTGTTTCTCAGAGTGTTTTTGCAGCAACTGCAGCTACTTGATATGAAAAATTAGAAACTGTTCAGGCTGCAGTTTAGTTCAGTAATCTGGGTCACCTCTTCTCACACTAAACATTAAATTCAATACAAATTAGCCTGTGAATTGCGTGCTAATTATACTGTGATGAACATTTCTTCATCACATCTCATTGTTGCTCTGCTACAAACATTTCTTTGCAAGGAACTGGTTGCTGGGTGAAAACTTTCCATTTATTTCCGCATTTATCTGAGAGCTTTTTATGACTATGTGGCAAAAAATAGAATGACCTTTATCGTTTGGTGATGTGTCATAGATAGACCAACTCACATTTGTGGTGGTCGTGGTTCGAGGACTACAGACGCAGGGCAAAAATAACAACACGGTATCTTGGCAATAGACACCAGTGCACCCAGGCAACCAGTTTCTTCTGCTGCCAATGACATGAATACATCAACAATTAAAAATCAAATATGATAAAATACTAAATTCTAATCAACATATTTTAGCTGTCTCAAAGCACATCATGTTGTGTTACAGACCTTCCTTTGACTGTGTAGGCTGTGGGAACATGTTGCATTACGGGGGGGGGGGTGGCCTTGTTTCATGGTGTTGTCACATAATTGAAAGAAATGTGAAACTGAGCAAGAAGTAAGTAAAATTTCCCTTCATGCTGATGTTTCTCTCCACTAGCTTTAAGAAAACGGCATAAACGGCTTGCTAAGGTAAAGCTACTGTGGAAAATATGAGTTAACACAGGGGAAACTTGTGTAAAAGTGAGTGTGAATTCACAAAAGGTCATTTGAAACTTATCCTAACTCATTTGACTGTATGTGTACTCAGAATTAGACCTATAGATTTGTGGATTTTGTGTAGTTCTCAGCGGATCAATATAAAAATATCAGCCTGTTTTACAAACATTACTGATGTCAGCCTCAGCCTAACTGTGAAACATTAGATGTTTTTTTTGTTTTTTTTAGTGTTGTAGTTGTCATTTGAGAGTGACAGCAGTTCTGTGTTTTTTTGTGTGTGGCAACTCTTACAAAACTCATCCATTTCTGCTGTCAAAAAAAAAAAAAAAAAGTGAGTAAAAGTCATTTTTCATTGTGTTAACTGTTAGGCCTCACTAATATTATTTTATTTATTAAAGGAGATGTGTAGCTTTAGCTCCTTTAGCCTCCTAGCAGCTGCAGTCGAGCCCACAGGGAGACACGATGGAGGCTGAACAAACTTGCTTTTCTAACTGGGCTAAAAAACAACAACAGACCGTGTAATGTTGGCGGTGACACTGAAGAACACGTTTAACACGTTTCAGCATCCAAAATGACCAACTTTAACACTTTCAGGCGCGTTTGTTCCAGTTAGCCGGCTTAGCTCGTCGCTGGCGGCTTTTCTCAACGTTAATCTGTCGTCAAACAGGACAGAAACATACATGTGTTGTTTGAGGACAAGACGAAGACACACTGGTCTTGTGTGTTTTTTTTTTGGGGGGTTTAAACGCCTTTTCTCTCACAGACAAAACGATAACGACGAAACGACTGTGGTGCTTTTTTTTTTTTTTTTTAAACAACCGTCGGCCGCCATTTTAGGACCAACGGAGACACCAACAAACTTCCATTATTTAAGCATAAAGGCTGCATTAAAAGTTACAAATTAAATATCGGCCTGTAGCCTTCAAGTAGAAAGCAAAGCAGCCAAAAGAAAAAAGAAAAAGGTAATTTAAAATTAGAGGAACTGTATGAAATGTGTTGCTTTTCATGTGTCTATATAAAATGTTTTGATTGGCTGTATGCAAATAAGTTCTACCTGTAGGTGGATCGATAACCAGTGATTGATAAGCCAGCTGGTATAAGCGCAGGTACTACTACAACATTTAGATACTAAAAAGAAGAATTTGAGCATTTATATTTATTTTATTAAATGTATTTATCAGGGGACCATGTAAACAAACTTTATCTTAAATACAAATAAATACAAAATGTAATGCCATACGCACTTTATTTGAATTTAATCTAAGAATTGTAGTTAGATGCAGTGGTGCAAATTAACCAAGAACTTTTTCTTGAGTATTTTCATTTTCTACATTTATTTGATACCTTAAGTTACCAGCTACTTTGCAGATTCAGATTAATAATACAAAATATAATCAACAAATAAATTATGATGTATTGTTATGGGTAAAGATGAGACTTTATTGATCCCTGGGGGGAAATTCACAAGCTACCTGGCGGTATATATAGTAAAAAAAAAAAAAAAAGCATCACATGCAGCTGCAACATTAAAATAATGTTTACATGAAAGCATAAATAATTATAATCCAAGAATATAATATATTATTCTGACATAGTCCATTTTTGGTACTTTAAGTATATTTGATGCTAATACGTTTGTACTTTTACTTGTAACAGAGTATTGTACATTGTGGTAATTTTAAAAGATCTGAGTACTTCTTCCACCTCTGAGTATTTAAGTGGTTGTTTGGCAGCAAATGAGGCCACCGCATGTTTTTTTCTTAATTTACCACCACGGGCACCGGGTGCCGGTGCAGAGAGACCCGCTGTTGTGTCCCCTGCTGCGGGTTTGTGCATGGGAAAGCCCGGTCGGTAGTGGCGGAGGGGCACAACGTGACCTGACAACAAGGAACCTCCGGGAAAACCGTCAGTCCTAAACTATGTGCAGAAGAGAGAGGGTGGATGGTGGGGGACGCCAGGGGAGGGTTACGACAAACGACACGACCTGCGGCTCCTCGCGAGTCTTAATACAACCCTACCACGAAGAGGAGGAGGAGGTGGTGCAGCTTCTGGCTTCGGTGTCAGCGGCGTCGGCCGTCGGGAGCCCCCCGCGGCCCGGAGAGGACACCCCGTGGCTGAGAGGCGGAGACGGGACCCCCGTTGACGTCAGTGGGCCTGTCTGCTTCCTGCAATAGAAAGTGAGAGAGAAGGTGAAGGGAGAAAACACAGAGCTGTACCCCCCCCCCTCCTCCTCTTTACACTAAAAGGTGTGTTACAACCCTGCACCTGTGAGTATTAATACATTAACTTTGAATGCGCGTGGTTAGTTTTTCTGCGTGTTTTTCAAGCCGGAGCCGGAGCCGGAGCGCGGCTCTGTCACTGTGATATAGGTCGCTGTCGGTAGCTGCAGCCTGAGAGGGTCGGACATGCTTTTATCGCTGTCCGCCGTGTGTCAGTCGTCCGGTGGAGCCTGCCGTGAACTTTGAAGCATCTTTTTTAGTTTGATCAGGTGGAGGCAGGTGCGCCGGGGTTTTTTTTTTTTTTTTTGGCGCAGTGTTTCCTGTGTGGACTTCTGCAGCAAACCGGAGGCAACTTGAGCTCTCCGGTGCGTCTCTACGCAGCGCTCTTTGTTGCTCTTTTGCACTGTAGGTAAGCCAGAAGCTATTTGTGTCACCTCGAGTGTGTTCATGTGTTCATTGCTAATGTTGTGGTAAATGTGCATGTGTGTGTGCGTGGAGGCGGAAGGTTTTGGCCGCGGCGCTGTTTTGTTGGATAAGGGGGCGGGGGGGGGGGGGGGGGAGTGTCCCATTCGAGGGCTGTTGCAGAGACAGTGAGGGGTTTTCCCTGGCTCCTCCCTCACTTACAGGGCGTTCACGTGTTGCAACAGGCACAAAATACGCTATTCCCACGCATTGTTTTTGCTGACTTCATTGCAATTAATTCTCTCCCTCTGCGGTGTTTATCGCGATTGCACCGCATGAACCAGGCGCCCACATCCTCTGCAACGTGGACCAAAAAAATAAAAAATAAAAAATCCGTGCATCACTTTATATTAATCTTTTCTGCTATTTAACAGTCTTATTAATTATGTCACACACTATCATACACCGTCAATGCGTGACTGTGCGTGCACTTCCGCCGCTGCTTTTACATAATGCCTCTGGTTGATCCTCAGGTGTGAACGAAATCACTCATTAGTCACCTGCAAGTGCATTCCAGCCTGGCAGGGTGAGGAAATCGCGTTACAGCGAACCACCGGTAGGCGATATTGTTTTTTTTTTTCCCTCCTCGTGTCAGTATCAGGGTGTTTCCTCACATATCTGTGCACGCACACGCGCATGCACGCACGCACGCACAGTGACACGCAGACAGACAGACAGACAGGCTGGCAGACGGACTGACAGACAGAGGAAATGTCTCTCTCCTCCGCCTCATCCGCGCCGTCGAACCTGCACCGAAACCAAATTGTGCATCAGTGAGGGGAGCCAGGTGAGCAGCTCTTCATGTTTCTGTTCGTGCGACCTGGATGTGTGTGTGTGTGTGTTTAGTTTTTTTTGGTGCAGGCGCGAGTCTGTACCGAAATCCACGGTGAGATGATGTCATTGCAATAGCGCCACATGTACCCAACTGTATGGAGTGAGAAAAAAAATCATCATCCAGTTGTAGTAAGTGTTATGTAATATTGGAAAGGGGGGAAACAAAGGCTGATTCCTGAAGCACTGCTGCTCTCTGCAACGTGCATTGCTCTGACAGGGGTAGAGGTGTTGGGACATGGTGGAGATGATGCAAGGGCAAGAAAGCTTAAAAAAATGTGATTAAATTAGATATTTATTCGTGATTTTTCTTGTGGATGCAGAGGTGAGCTTTTCTTATGCGGTTTATGCATATCAGGCAGCTCACAAAAAAGCTTTTGCACCGCTGTGGGTTTGACATCTTGGTAACATTTAACTTCAAAACCTGCCTCTTATTGCCTCATGTTTCTTTTACCAAACCAGTGTTTGCATGAAAGCTATATTAAGTGTGTAATCTGTCATGTTGTTAAAGGGCATCGGAAGCGATCAGAAGGAAAACAATTCCCCTGTGAAGGTGGGTTCAGTCTTTCTGATGTTTCTGCAGTGATCTAACTTCAACATTTCTCTGATAGTAACCTCTGTGTGGCCGCCCAGCTGCCTCGAGCGTTCAACACCGGCACACACACAGGAACTCATTGTTTGCATCGTTCGTCATCTGCACTGACATTCGTCAAAGTAAAGAGAGGGCACCCTGTATCAGCCGCTGACATGTCAATCAAGCGTTTCCCATAAACGGCAGCGGATCCTCCACCTCTCTGTTCTGAGATCAGAGTGGCAGATAGCAGCTGCTGCAGAGGTTATATATTGATATGGGGAGAACATATTCACACCTCCTCCCACTGACAGCAGACAGTAGCCTGAGCCGCACTGCACATTATTACACAGCAGCTCAGAGAGGATAGGCCTGAAATGAAAGAGTCCAGCCGGGGCACCTGTTTGAGGACTAAACTCAGTCAGCGACTCTGTCCTGGACTCCCAGACGGCTGCCAAGTCAGAGCAGAGGACTCCACAAACCGCAAAGTCCAGCGTAGCGCCTTATTGGTCTGTGTGAGCTCATGTTTAGCTGATTCTCACTGTGTGTTTTCTGTAGATGTACCCAGACTGTGGCTCAGGAGTCGACTCTTCTCGAGGCCCAACGCTAGAACCCGCTTTCCCCAAGATGCACCTGTGAACTGAGGCGGAAAGATGCCGCGCACCAAGCAGAACAACCCGAAGAATTTAAAAGGTCAGATCACACTCTACTTGAGCTATACTTTTTGAAGGGAACTCTCTCACATCCGCATTGTTGTCAGCTGGTGGATTTGTTGATTTTTGGATGTAAATCCGAAGAGGAACCACTCAGTTGTCTCTTCTGACCGCAAAGCATTTAGATCATGTAGTTGGCCTGAGATGTGTTGTTTGGCTTAAAATAGCATGATTGTTTCCTTCCTATGTGTCTAGATAGAGTTTGAGTTGGAGCAGGTCTCCTGTCTCTGGCCATATTGCCCTAAAATGATGTTGTGATCTTTCATTCATGCCAATATGATAAAATACTGAATTGACTTTTGTTGAAACAACTTGCCAGTTTGTCTGTTTGTTTTTAGACCTCACATCATATTGTTGTCCAGTGAAAACCACGTATCTCCGCATTCGGTGAGAAAATGTAGAAAAAATGTTCCTACTTCTTACAGTAAAACACCCCCAAAATATTTGAAATCCAATAGATCAGTGATTCCCAACCAGGGGTACTTGTACCTTTTTTTTTAAGTTTTTTTTTTTTAGAGGGTACTTGCTCGGGGGTACCTGGAAATGGATTAAGTTATTAAGTTATTAAATTACAGTTTAAATTAAACATATTGAGTTGGGCGTAAAACCTGAAAACCACGTGTTGAGAAAACCTGAAAACTAGTTAGCAGTTGAGCGGAGAAGTTGAAAAAGTTTGATAGAAGTGATTGATAAATGTTTAAAATAGTTAGCTTAAAGTAATAGGTAACCAGTTAAAAGTTAGTTAAAAGTTAGTTTAAAGTAAGGGATAAATTGTGAAATAGCTAAAAGTAATTGATAAATGGTTAAAATAAAAAGGTAGTGTTGATGAAGGGGTAATTAACAGGGCTGTGGGGGTACGTCAGACAAAAAATGTTGAGAACTACTGCTATGGATTCATCACTAATCGGACAACAGGGCCGTTTTTGTGAGTTCATGGAAAGTTGATTTCTTGGAGATGCCAGCATGGTTTTCACAGGACCACGACGATCACGTGATCTCTGGCTTTCCCTGTACTCAACCAGTTGCTTCTGCTAGAGATTGAGAAATCAGTTTGGTTGTGTTGTTGACCCCGTCCCTCTCCATTTTCTTACTCTCTTAATTATTACTTGGTGTAGATATGACCTTTTGTTGGAGTCGACCAGTGTTGCCAGATTGTATCATTCCCTCCCAATTCAGGTCTTTTGTGTGTAAAAATGGTTAAATTTGGACAAAAAAAGTTAAAGGCTTTAAGCTTAAGAAGGAGATTAACAGGACACTGAGTTTGACTGATGACGGACAAATGGTGACCGTATTTTTGTCTTTTAATTCAACGTTATCCAGAGACTTGGTAGAGATACTTTTGTTAAAATGTGCTTTCCTTATTGTTACTTAACTTGGATGTTTGAGCTTCACTGTGCAGAATAACGTGCATGTATGTGCAGAGTTTGACACCAGAAGGCTGTTTTCACATTCATTTGCTGAAGGAGGAAAGTTTCTTTAACTTAAATCTGATTTGAACACACATGAGATGATTTTGTAACATTACAGCTAGTTTGGAAGTTATTTGCATATTTATAGATTCTGGATTTTTCAATGGGGAAGAAGATGTAATTGAGCTTTTTTGTGGAAAAATAATATTGCACACAAATTATTATTTAAAGTAAGAATAAGAGTGTTGTATGGACGGGGATGGGGTGGTTTTGGGTTTTCCTGAACTTAAAGGCTACTAATAAAACAGAAGACTGGAGCCTTCTGAACACTTGTTGCTCTCATATTCAGCCGCAGAACATATCAGAGGTGAGATGCAGGCGTAGTTGCGACAAAACTGTGTAATATAGTATAATTTAATACCTATATGTTGGACAAAAAAACTAAAAATCCTCTCTAATCCAAAACAAGGGTTCGAGGCTCTAATCGGGCGGCTTGGTGTCCGTCAAATATGGCAACACCGGAGCCAACACCTCCACAGGGAAGCCGGTGCTTTCAGCCATGGATTTTTATAACATTACATCTTATGGTACATGTATACTCTGTCGTTTCTCAGCATCTGTCTGATTTTATGGGCGGAGTCTGCTTTTCTCTTGAGGTGGTTTGATGTAAACGAATCATTCTGGCTTTTTTTTTTGGCTGCAATATTTGTTCATATTGTCTCATATCTGATGAGACCACTGTGTTAAATGAAGATGTATTTATTCAGACAGTATTTGGTGTGTATGGTGTGCATGTTTTTCTTTAAGGATCGTCGTGCAGCAGAAAACACTTGGATATAAACAGAAATATAACAAAATTATAAATTAAAGTACATATTGAAGATAATAGGGCTGATGCAGCATGTTGAAGCTGCAGCATCTTCCCATGCTAACACAGAACACCAATTGGCTTGACGGATTTTGTGTTATGTTGAGAATTGACAGATTTATGTGTCAACAGACGTTTGCAGTTCACAGATCTACCAATTTGCAGCGTCACATGCTGGGTGTGAAAATGTGCATCACTGCCATTCCCCAGCAGTCGATCCACACAGCAGATTTCCTCATGACTGTGAGCAGCGAGCCAGAGTCCCTATGTTTATTCATCATATAAACACTTCTTGTGCGCTTTTTTTTTCTTTCATTGAGCTTACTTGGCCAAACAACATAAATAATTAAGTTTTAGCACAGTACATTACATCGCCCAACAGAGGACGATAGAAACGGCGGCCAAATGATATTTGATTCTATTTTTAATGGCTGTTCCCTTGTTTCTCGTGGTGCAGACAATAGATAATAATTTGGGATTTTTTTTCCTTCAGAGTAAAAGATCTGGACTTGAAAAGAGTGTAATTGACAGTAATTTCATTGGGATGGAAGATCCTTAATTCAGGAGCACATTTATAAAATAAATAAATACTCAAATTTAAAGCCCAGGTTCTGAGCAGTAATAAAATGTACATTATTAAGTCACATCGTTTATTTGGTGTACTAAATGACTGCCAAATAAACAACTTTAAATATTCTAACATTAAATAATATCAATAAGTAGCTGCTAACTCCAAATAGTCTACAGCCATGGACAGATTATGAGACAAGAGGCCCCTAGACACAGACATGTAAAAGCCCCCTCCTACATAGCAGCAAGACCCCCAGACTGTTTTGTGTCTCTTTGTGGTTGTTTTGTGTCTTTTTGTAGTTGTTTTGTGTCTCTTTGTGGTTGTTTTGCATCTCTCTGATCATTTTGTGTCTCTTTGTAGTTGTTTTGTGTCTTTTTGTAGTTGTGTTGTCTCTTATGGTTGTTTTGCGTCTCTTTTTGATCATTTTGTGTCTCTTTGTAGTTGTTTTGTGTCACTTTTTGGCCACCCCTCTGGCCTTTAATTAATTAAAAAATGCAGGTGCATTTTCCTTTTTGCCAGTTATGTTGTCTCATTAGGATCTATATCCAAATTAAATGCCTCACAGTGTTTTAAATTGGGTAAAGAATTAAATTTAAAGCAATTAGAAGCAACAATAGTCTCTCACTTTCCCCCTAAATACAGTAGAGTGCCTTAGAGGTGCTTACTTGAACTCTGTTTAACTTTCCATCTCCAGTTCTGGTGAAATTTCTCAACATGTCAACAAGAGTACCCACTTCCTCATCATCTGATAACTTGTTGAGATATTTGTTTGGCTCCTTGTTGTGCCTTTTGACCCAGTTCATCACCTCTCCTTCTCGGGCCTGCAACTCAAGGCTTTTCCTTTGTCAGACAGGAAATGATAATTGCATGGCATGCTATCACATGCTTAAACTCTGCTGTGGAGAATGTTTTTTCCTGAGAACTCAAAGAACCCTCCTCACACTGCCCTCAAGCCATCACATAATGATTCTTAATGCCCAAGACTAGCCTTAAAAAACTCTTCAAACTGAGCTTGAAGCTAAGTGAGCCTTTAACACAGTATCTTCTGTACTAAATAACAAAGCAGTAATTAATCTCAGCACAGATGCAAAGCTGGTATTTATTCTGAGTATTGGCTGGATGTCGGAAAGCCTCCGTTCTTCTCGGGTCCTTTCTGCCTCGGAGGCTTGGCAGCCGTCTGACTCTGGTATAAAAGAAACCACACTAACATTTTCCCTCCCGGTCATCTGAAATCTGACTTGACACACTTTATCCTGTCGGGGGACACAAAGAATGAATTGTTTTATTGACACCACCTTGACCCGGCTGCACTGCTGACATCTATCAGGTGAATTTAAGGCGGCGCGGCGTTCTTGCTGGTTTGTGTGCGAGCACGTTGGAGGGTACGAGTACAAGCTTGCTGCCTGAACTCTACACAAAATGTATTATGAGCCATGATGAGATATTACCTTGTTTTCAGGGTGAATATTTTATGCGTTTATTTAAGCCACAATTTACAAAAAAAACTTTATTTAATGCAAAAAGCAAACACCCTTTGTCAGTAGTTATAATCTAATACTGTGAATACCAATAAAACAGCCCTGTAATAAATCTTTACTGTAAGAAGCTATAATGATCAGTTTCTGTTGGCATTGTAAAGAGGTAATATAAGCTATAAAGATGTATTACTTTTTAAAGTTATATTTCAGGCCCCAGTTAGTGGTGGTGTTGTATTGGACTGCATTATATAAATAAAAATATTTAAAAACAGCTCAAACAGCTTCATAGTGAGTTCTTTTTTTAGTGGCTAAATCATATTTTATAAATTAGTAAGTTGAGGGCAGGTCCATCGTATAAGCATACGGCTTCTTGACCTCTCCTGTCACATCTTTTTTTTATTTCTGTTTATGTTGATTTATAGGCTATTGTCAAATAAAAAAAAAAATCGACACCATGGATATGTTTACATGTGTATACATATAATTTAATGAACTGACAATAATAATAATAATATGGATTATCGCCCAGCCCTGATAAGAAATACCTCTAGAAACTGCAGAATGATAGAACAATAGAACAGATCAATACTGATGGACGAGAGGAAGGAAGTCTGTTGTTGTTTTGGATTCATCTCTTTGGGAGAGCATTCCTGGCTGTATTTTTAAACCATCTGTAAACAGCAACAAAAGGAATCGCCCGCCGTTTTAAGCTGCATACTCATTTTCAGATCCTTTTTATTTATTTATTTTTGCTCTTCTGAGACGTAAGGAAAGAAAACCCCGCTCACAGGCGCTCAATTAAATCACTTACCCTCGAGGGAAAGTCGTCTGATTCATTCATAAAACTTTTAGCTTAGCTTTAGCTTAGTAAAGGTGAACTTGGTGAAATGTGTTAATTTCACAAGTCTTTTATACATTTTTAACAGCGTTATTGCAGCAAATACTCTGATTTCTAACCCTGCCAAAGGCTTCTCAGAATATAGTGTAATAATGAGTGTGTGTTTCTCAGGAATGAGCCTATGACGCAGTTTGTGGGCAACAATGCAGGAAGTTAGGAACTCCTCTGAGTCTTTGTTTACTTTTCTCAAACAGCTGGTCTCTAAGCAGCTCTGGTGGGATACACAGTGGTTTCCCCTTCAGACAGACACACTCGCTCTCTGTGGACATCAGCAGAAACACACATTAATCCTCCCTGCTGCCAGGCAAACTGTGACGTAATGAAATATTAGGGTGTCTTCATGTGCACAACACAAACTGTAAAACCAAACAAAAAGTTCAAACTAGACTTTCTGTATCATGAGGTTTCTATTTGTGCAGCTTTTTTCATTGCTGCTAACACACAAGACTTCGGAATCTGAAGTAAATGCATTAAATAACGGTTTCTCCTGTGGTGCATACCTGGAAGTATGTTGGAAAATTACAACTAAAGTGTTGCTTTTACATGACATTTGTAAACGGTGCAGTAAAATGAACACGTTCTGCTTTGAATTCAAATGAAGTCACAGTTGTGCAGCGTCCTGCAGGATTGTGTGGCCGAGTTAGCTGCAATGGAAAAATGTGACCCGAAGTTAAAACCCACTGATTTAGAAACGACTTCAGTTTATTAACCTCTCTGGCAATGTGCTCTGAGCTGCATGCACTCTCTCTCTTTATACATTTAGTGTCTGTTAGTGGCTTCATCCAGACTGCGTGTTCAGTGGCTACGTGATGTTTGTCATCCGTCTGTGTGGCTCCTAAAAAGTGCCCCTGAAAATGCCCAGACTTGTTAGCAACACCAGTGTTTATAGAACTGACTCTTGCATTCCTCTTGTCTTATAAAAAGGCTCCTCGCACCAGAGCCCAACAGGTCTGGTCTCCTGCTTTAGTGGAGAACATGCTGCGTGATAAATGGTGAACAACGGCAGTGAAAGGGGGTACATTTAACAAGGTGGAAAATGTTTACCCTATAGAGCCGATGCAGGGAGACGAAGATGGAGTTTCTCATCCCTCCGACATCCTTCACTGTGCTGACAAGGATGTTTACGCACAGAAATAAAGTTTGTGTATTTTATTACATTAACCCTGATGGCTGATTAATGTTTAGAAGTGTAATTTGTAAGGGATGGTTGGTTTTATTACGCTTTAAGCAGGTGCAGAATTGTCTCCACAAGCCAAAATTTGAAAGGATGGAGACGGTTTAGATTCCCGTCTGTCAGCACATGTTGTTTTTCACCGCCTCAGTAATTTGCAACAAACTGACAGCAACAGTTTCCTGTTAATGATCAACCGTGCTTCTGACCTCAGCGCTGACTGTTAAAGACCCTGGTTAAATATCCAGGGTCAGAATAAACTACAGCAGCAAGCTGCACGAATCAGGGTTATACGCTAACCCAGCTGACGGCCTGACACACCGGACACACAGCTGTTTTTGTTGTTTTAAAGCTACAGTTTGAGCTTGGGCTCTTCTGCCGAGAACTGAGCTTCATTTAACCCTCAGAAGTGTCTCAAAATGAAGGTCAGAGAGGTTTGTGATGCCTCTTCTGTCAGCTGTTTGCCCTGGCCTTGTGCTTTGTCTTTAACCTGCTATGAAGTTCCTTCCTAATCCCTCTTCCTTCCTAATCTACTGTCACACCGATCAGGGCCTCCTGCATACCACAGCGCTGCTTCAGCCACCATTAGCTTTGTAGAAAACGGAATGTAAATCATGAAGCCTATCTAATCTCTAATCACTTCATTTCATTTTTTTGCTAAGAAATTGTTGTATATACAGTATATATTCATGGGTTTTGTTATGAGTAGATTTAAGTTGTATTTATTTTTCTGCAGAGACAACGTCCCCTAAATTTTTGGTTCTGACCATTACTTTTGATTAGTTCACTATCTGTTTCTGCCGCTGAAAATTGTTCGTAATATCACTTTAATCCCAGCGGACACACAGGTAGTTAATGTTAGCAAGCTAGGCTAACTGCAGTGGTGGAAAGTAACTAAGTACATTTACTCAAGTACTGCACTTAATAGAACAAATTTGAGGTACTTGTATTTCCATTTTCAGCTACTTTATTTCAGAGGGAATTATTGTACTTTTTACTGTACTACATTTATTTGATAACTTAAGTTACTTTGCAGATTCAGATCAATAATACAAACAAAATATAATCAACGACTTTAATGATCCCCAGGGAGAAATTCACAAGCTACCCAGCAGTATATAAAGTAATGTATATCTAAAATATATATGCAACTTTAAACTGATGTACACATTAATGCATCAATAATCATAGTCCAGTATTATAATATATATTTATATTATTCTGAAATACTTTTACTTTTGGTACTTTAACTATATTTTGATGCTAATACTATGTTTACTTTTACTTAAGTAAAGTTTTAAATGCAGGACTCGTAACTTAAGTAAAAGATCTGAGTACTTCTTCCACCACTGGCTAACTAGTTAGCATAGCTTGCTAGCTTCCACGTCTCCTAGCAACCCCGGCTCTCAAATGTCAGTCAACCGTTGCCATGGAAAACACCCACACGGGGTTGAAGCCGTTTACACAATCATCCTCTTTTTAAAAAATGGAAAACTTTTGCACAATAGCCGCAGTATCTCTACAGTTTAGATTTCCGTACGTAAAAAGTGAGAATTTATATTTCAGTTCAGTTTGGTGATGAGCACGACCCGCTGTGCTGTTTAAAATAACATTTTGTACTTATGTAAAAGCCTCTGAGGGGCAGAGAAAGAGTTAACATCTTGGCCCGAGCGAATGGATTTTTACATGTTGTGTCATGCTCAGGCAGCCAAACCAGTGTTTCCGTACGGTCCCTTCAAATTACAGCGTGCGAAAGCAGCGAGATTCACACAAAGGGAACTTCTCTCCCAGAGGCGGTATTAAACCGGGGTTTTAGCAACAGTAACTACAACAAGACAGGCTGAAACTAGTTCAGGGATGTCTGTTTAACGTGGTGGTAAGCTTTCACTTTGACAGAGAGGCAGACCTGGGGCAGGGGGGCAGGGAGGCAGGGAGGCAGGGAGGGAGGGAGGGAGGGATTTTTATGGTTATATTCGGTGTGAATGAAATTTAATATGGTGGAGAGAAAAAATAGAGGGCAACTGCTCACTTTGCCATCCTGAAATGTGGGTTAATGTCTATTCCCTGTTTTTAACGGAGGAATAAAAGCGTATACTCTGATCCTTTTTCACTGCGTGCTGGTTTTAATGGCAGGAACACCGACTTTATTGTGCAAAATACACACTTTTTTGATGATGGAAAATGTGATTATCAGGGGCTTGTGCCCTTTTTCCGTTCTGTGTGAACTCTAATTGTGAGGTGAATCTCGCAAATGGACGTGTTTTTCATCACCCTGGGCCTTCTGCTAAGTGGAGGGCGGTCACTTCATGACAAATCAGCCCTCAGGGTAACTACACTGTGGTGGCGAGGAGAGGAAACCTCCCCAACACCTGGCAACATCTGGTTTTGAGGAAAGCAATTTGTGAGTCGGCTAATTTGCGAGGATTTCAGGCGGCAGCTTGTGTTATGTAATAATTATTTTATTTATTTCTTTTGACATGGATGTTTTACAAGGGTTGAAGTTGTGTCACAAATCTGCCAGTCAAACGTTAACAATGTGCTCACTGTAAATTCACTCCAATAGGAAAATATGATCAATTAAGTATAAATAAATTAACTTTTTATTTTATTGCAAATGGCCTACAATTTAATTAGGTGCTGAAGAGACAAAAACACTTTGTTTTCTTGTGAATTTTCTTGGGAATCAGAGCTGCAACAATTTGTCAGTTAATCAATTTGATCGACGGAAAATTAATTAAAATTAATCTGCAACTATATTTACAATCGACTAATCAATTTTCAAGCAAAACTTTATAATACTTTACAATAAATGTAATATTTTGGGAATTTTGGACTGTTGGTCGGACAAAATATAAAATTTGATGATTGAAATTGTAAATTTTATGTTATTTTTGGTGTTTTGTAGACCAAAGATTAATCGATTTAATTGAGAAAATAATCGTTAGTTGCAGCCTTATTACAAATGCATGGTTTAGAATATAAAGTAGCACTGCCAGACTTTTATTTTTAATCAATTTTTGCTAGTTTTTGATGTGTTTTGATCATGTTAACCACAGCGCTCAACGATAACGTTTTTGTCAAACGTTTTCATCAGAGTAATAATATCTTGCTTTTTGCTTCTACTGTGAGCTGACATTTGTCTCCCATGATAACGTCTCTGTGTGTCTTTAAGTGTTGAACCAAAGACCTCACATTGAAGAATCTTAATCCTAATGGGGCTTTTTTTTTTTAAATTACTGCACTGGAAAGGTCAACCAGTCAAGCCCTGTATGACTATAACTGAATGAATGATCAAAAATGTAATAATTTTCAATCAAATAAAAAGTCTAAATTCACTTCTTAAAACCCAAAGTTATTCAGTTTGCTATTACAGAAGACAAAGAAATGATTTTTATTCTCCTTCTGTTGAAGTCACTCTTCAGATTTTCTTCCTCCCACCTCATCTAAAACCATTTGCGGTGTGCAGACTCTCAGTTTGAATGTCTGTCAAACTCCTGCCTGTTTATCAGATGTTGGTGACTAATACCATAGCTAACACCACCCGCCTGCTTGTAAAGAAAAGGTCTTGCGTGTGAGTGTGTGTGTTTAAACTGTCTGTGTTTCTGCGTTCGTTAAAGTCGTGCACCTTCTCATCTTGTGCTGCGAGCGTTGCTCTGTGGAGGCAAAGATGCATTTTCTTGTGAGACAAAATGTTCTACAAATGATCAAGGCATCATTCATTAACGGCCTGCCAAAAGCCTTTTTTTACCTGCTCAGACGTCCACAGCTGAGGTGTGTGTGTGTGTGTGTGTGTGTGTGTGTGTGTGTGTGTGTGTGTGTGTGTGTGTGTGTGTGTGTGTGTGTGTGTGTGTGTGTGTGTGTGTGTGTGTGTGTGTGTGTGTGTGTGCTCGCCACCCACTAAGCCATTTACGTACGACCCCCTGAAGACAGATGACCTGACTGTTTACAGCCTCGTCTGTGTGTCCTGGGCTTCATCTTGTTCTTGTGTCTGCAACAAGGACTGCTGCCCAATCAGTCAAATTATTGGGCTTAAACCTTTCAAACTGGAGCATTAGTGAAGGGCTCAGGCAAGCAGAGTTAAATTGGAGCTAACGAACAGTGACCTTGTGCACACACACACACACGCACCTCTGCCCTCCACAGGTGAGCTTTCGCGGCCTGCAGAGCCACTTCCTGGAAACTTGGTTGAGCAGCATTGATGTTGGCAGCTCGGAAAGGTGAGCGTCTGAGCGGGAATGACGAGGGGGGTGAAAACACAGGGTGGGGGCCGGCAGGATTCGTCTCTGCTCACGTCAGCACAGACCCAGAATAGTGGAAGAAATTCTCCCTGCGGTGGCGACGCAGCACCGATGCCGGGGCTGGATGTCACATTATTTGGAGATGTGCTCATGACACATTGAGGGGGCGGAGAGCTCCTATACACACCGAGGATATATGTCATCTGCAAAGAAATGCCCCAACAAAACCTGCCTCTGTTAGACGGGGGCTGCTGATTCCCAGGGGGTCCTTTTTTATGATTGAGGGGAAAATGTGACGCGAGTTAAGCTGCTGGAGTGTGAGGTAAAAAAAAAAAAAACAGCTTTGGAAAAACTGCTCAAATAAAAAAAAAAGAAGCTAATGTCTGCCAGCCGGAAACCCTTAAAAGGGTTGTTGTGTGGGGGCGCTTCTGTGTGTGTGTGTGTGTGTGTGTGTGTGTGTGTGTGTGTGTGTATGCAGAGCTGGCATTGCTTAATGGTTTGCACACGCAAAGCCCAATGTAGGGGTTGCCAGGGAAACAGAGCAGCATGAGTCTCGGTCTGCAGGTGCTGTTCCTTGTGTCCTACTGCTGGAACCTCCTACGGATGTGGAGGGAGGGCAGAGAGGCATTCTGGGGGAAAAAGCTCAGGGAAAACTGGTAAAAGAAGAGTTGATACAGACACACAGCAAACGGTAAAGGGCAGGGGAAGTTTATTATTATGACCGTAACGTCGGACAAAGGTGGGATAAACAGAGACAAGACTAAAGTCTGGTTAAAGACGGAGACGGGGTTCAGACACGCGCCTTGTTACGTTAATCTGACGGCAGTTTAACACGTTGGTCTCGTGTCTGAATAAGCACAAGAGTCACTTTTTTAAATATCTTACGAGGTCGGACCGAGTAACTATCACTTTATCACTGTATCATCTTGCGCACAAAGAAAAAAATCATAAACTTAGAGAGAATTTTAAGTCGTCTCGCATCAGATGGGACCAACAAGTTTTCCCCTCGAGCTGAAACGATTAGTCGATTAATCAAATCAGTCGAACGACAGAAAAATAAGCGGCAACTATTTTGATAATCGTTTTGCAAGCAAAAACTGTGGGGGGAAAAAAGCCAAATATTTTGTTTCCAGCTTCTCAAATGTGAAGATTTGCTGCTCCTCTTTGTCTTATATCATTGAAAACTGAATATCTTTTGGGTTTTGGACTTTTGTTCGAATAAAACAAGATATTTGAAGGAGTCACTTTGGGCTCTGGGAAGTCATGATGGGCAGTCAATTGTGAAAATAATCTGCATTTTAATTGATAATGAAAATAATCATTGCAGCCCTCTAGGTGCGACCAGGATAAAAGACATTAAAAACAAAACAAACCCTTGTTACAGTAATAGTTTGACCAGCTCTCCCTCTCTATAGTTTCAGTTCATTCATTCCACCTGTGTGCATGAATAAATGATTATCCAGCAGAACTCTCTACATACAGCATGTGAGCTAATAGGGATTAAAATTAACATCCTGTAATTTGGTGCTTGTGCGAAAATGTATCGGTGCATTCGGAGTGCTTTCTTGAAATTTTTAATTTAAATTTTTGGCTTTTCCACTCAGGTTCATTTATGTGCAGATTGAGCGGGTGGATGGGAACACACTTAGTGAAGCTGTAAAGGAACATTAACGTAAAAGACACGTATATCTGAACGAAGAAAAAGCCGTCACTTTAGCAGCTTGATGAAGCCAGCGGTGTTACAAAAAGGGGCTGAAGTTGAAGTTGAGTCACACTGCTGTCAGCGAAGGTTTGAGGGGGGAAAAAGAAGAAATCGAGGCAACAATACTGTCAACTCAAGCCGAGTACCTGGCAGAGAGCGGGGCAGTGAGGTGTGAGGTTTGACGGAGACGATCGCTGAATGTGTTGGGTGTTAGTTCAGATCTGGAGGGGAAAGCCTCCGTTTCCCCTCAAATCCTTCGACACGTTCAGACATTCCTAGCTGGTTCCACTGTGAATCCCCCTCTCTGCTCGTCATCCTCTTTCCAGTCAGCGTCTGTCTGGTCCAGTCACATCATGCATTGATTCATAAGAGAGCTGCTGACTCCAGACTTCCCTTATATATGTATATGAACGCTCTGCTATTAGTATTAATGGGAGCAGTTTGCTGCAGCGAGGTAAGAGTTCATAATAAATTCAATGTCGGCGTCTTAATTCTGCTCACGGCATCTGGGACATTAACCCTGATGTATTTTCCTCAGTGATTACACACATTATAGTGAATTTATGATCATAAATTACATTTAATTGTCAGTTTGTCAGTCTGCTCAGCCTTCAGGAGACCTCGTCTTTGACTCAGAGAGACGAGTCGTCAACCAGATGTTGAGGTGGAGGAGAGGGCAGGTGGGCAGATGGGTGAGAAGGCAGAGGTTTTCTTAAGGTCAGGCCGTGGGCTGTATTTATCAACACTGACACTTGCTCTGCTGCGTGGGACGTCTGCCATCATCGCTGCAGCACACCGGCCAATCAGAGCACAGCTGTGGGGTTGTGCTTCTCGAGGAGTCACATGCATCGGGCAGGAGAATGACTAACTATCATGGGAACAGAAGCTGTTGGTTTGCTTACAGGCGACAAACTGAAGCGACCTCCCTCCCTCCTCCACAACACATCTGTCAGATAACATAACAATTTGCTTTCTTAAAAATCTCCAAACAACAGATCTCCCATCGCCTCACTGGTCTTTTCAAGCATTCATTCATTTCAACATTTAGTGATCTGTGGAGACTGAAAAAGCTCAGAGGGGACATTTTAAGATGGCTGTGCATTTAGCAGCACAACAAGCAATTTGAAATGATTAGAGTAAATTGCAGCAAGTCTTTTGTGGTGTGCACTGACGGATAATATTCTGCTTTGTGTTTGTTGATGCAGAACTGCTGAGACAATAGTTTCTGATGGTGGTGCTACTGAAACATCTAGTCTGCTTTTACTTAAAAACAAGATGTGTTAGTGAACTTTAGAGATGACAGGACAAGGCTAGCTGTTTCCCCTGCTTCCAGTCTTTATGCTAAGCTAAGCTACTTAAAACACGTCATTAGACAGCTGAGGGCTGGGCTGAAATGTTGTGATACTGGTGCCAATGCTATACCGAGTATAGCTCGTCTGCCTTCACAGACTCGTTGTGTCTGTGCTCGTGCAAACTTTTAAACACAAACTTTCTGAAACGCTTTTTTTTAGAAGAGGTAAGCACGCAAAATCAAATTACAAGTTGGAGTGGTAGTGGTGTAGTTTGTTTATAGCCTAACGTTAGCTTTTTACTTCTGGCGATTGCATTTACGCTTTAAAAATCATAAAAGTGGTGTTCATTTGTGAAGATTATCTTGCTGAACAAAACGTGTAAGTATCATAAACTTTTGTTTGCCACAGAGTTTATTTTCTGCATTAATCCAAAATCCAATGGAAAAATCCCATTGGCTTTTTGTCGAGTGCACCAGGGCGACGCCAACTTCCAGGTTGGCCTACAAAAACTGCAGCACTCTGTTGTATTTCGGAAAGTATTGTACATTTAAATCCAGATTGCTGTGCACCCAAATCTGAGTATAAAACTGCACAAAAGGTCTGTGCAGTGGTTCACAATATATCTGTGTACATACATTCATTCTTCGACTACAGGCCAGTTTTTATTATGCAGGCTGCAGGACACACTGTGTCCCAGTGTATAAGCAAGTTACTGATGTAGAATCTTTGTACCATAAACCAAACAAAACTTTAACATTCACTTGATTTTTTTTTTTATAAACCTTTTTTTAATTTGTTAGTTAATTGTTTTGTCTATAAAATGTCAGAAAATAATGAAAAACAAATGTGCATTTTTTCCCCGACCAACAGTCCAAAACTCAAACATAATCAGTTTACAATGTTATTTAAAGCTGCAAACTCACTTCTGAGAAGCTAGAAGAAGTTAATGTGTGACTTTGATAATTGACTTAATCAGTAAACGATTACCAAAAGAGTTGTTGATTAATTTTCTGTTGATTGACTAATTGATTAATCAATTAATGAGGAACACTGTTTGAGAAAAACAAAGCATTTTTTTAATTTAACAAAATAAGCCAAAATGTCTCAAATGTTAAATGTTGTCTACACCCTAAAAATTAAATCCTGAACTATCTGGTCAAAGAATAAGATTATGAATTTGACCACACATTTACACACACAGGATACTGATCCTGCTCTGCTTTGCAACGTGGCCTCACTTATTGTTCACACACACACACACACACACACACACACACACACACACACACTCATGTAAATGTTCGCTCACAGTCTGCAGACTCACACAGGCTTCAGGAGTCAGTCAGCAGAAAGCAGGATGCTGAATAATGGAGCTGAAAGCTATATAATTCCAGACTGTGGGCGTTTTACAGGAATCAGTGGACTCTTCACATGTCAGCAAACAAGTTCCCCCTGTAGGGCCTCTTTAAAAAAAAACTGGGGCCCCGCCTCATATCACGAAGGCTGTTCATTCATAAACTCAGCTCTTTGTTTTGATAGCTTCCTCGCTGCTCATGTCGGCTAGTTGCCATCAGCAGGAAATATGTTGTTTCGTCTGTGAGGTTTGTGCATTTGTAAGGTATCGACTGAGCGAGGAAGAGGAGGAGGAGGAGTGGGAGGAAGTGAGTGTTGTATGCCCTGCAACAGCAAACATGTTTTGAAGTAAACATAATGCTGAGCGGATTACATTTTCTATTAGAGGACATTTTGTTAACTAACGTATCTGGCAAGTTTGAAAAATGTTGATACTGAACGCATCAACAAAATGTTTGTTGAAGTTTGTTTTTTGACAAAATATCTGATCTCTCAATACAATATCCTCTCGTAGTGACTACAGCGTTATCTTTATGGTTGTGTTTAGGCACACAGCACTTGGTTAAGGTTAGGGACAGATTGTGGTTTAATATAGGGAAAAAAGTCTACAGTGACTTGAGACACAATGTGTTTCTAAACATTTAACTGAAACCACAATCTTTCCCTAATCTCAACCAAAGTGTTTTTGTCGCTTCGTCAGTCAGAACCATCAGACCTGCAGCAAACACAGCTGCTACTGCTAGTTACAGCAGCTAGGAAGTGTCAATTTTAGCAAAAACTTTCAAAAAAATTTAAACGAACTAATCATCTTTGATTGGTTCATCCATCCATTTTCTGCCACTTATCCAGGTCCAGGTTAATGTTGGATGGATTTAATGTTTTATACTGCTGGGAAGTACTGAAAACATTTGATATGATTAAATAATTCCAGGTCATATCGTCCCTACTGGTTTTCCATCATACTTTGATATTGAAACGGGGATTACATTTAATTCTATGGTCTTAAAGGTCTTGGTGAACCTGCAGAAACCCTGATTATCTGAAGGCTTTACAGTGGGAAACTCGTGCTCCGCTCCCCTCTGCAGGGTCAGACGGTCACATCAAGCCTCCCATCGAGCGACTGCATCAAGCCTATTGGGTCAGTTGACCGTAGAAATAGCTGCTTCTTTTTTTTTTTTTTTTAAATGGAAAAAGTCGCTCAGCCGTGCAGCAGCAGCAGCAGCGCAGCGTTTCTGCAGGCGAGGACAAAGATAAATGCCTCAGAAAAAGACTCGAGGAGAGGGTGAAAAGGAAAATGAAAAGGGGGCAAAGCAGCAGTGCAAGGATGGAGAATGGGAAGATGGCAGACCGCCAGAGTTAAGGGTGTGAAAGAGAGCGTGAAAGAGAGGGAGAATGATGTCAGGTTAAGAGAGCGATAGGGACAAATGTAAAGAGGGTTAATGGGGAGGCTGTGAAAATATGTGCAGGAGGAGGAGGAAGGGGTGCCTTGCTGCTGGAAGAGCTTCATCCTCTTGCGTAACATAGGCCATCTCTTCCTTTAGCCGCTGTTGCCATGGGGAGAGATGTTGGGAGGGAAGGGGGGTTTCTGAGCTCCCGATGCCTCACGGGTGGGAGAGACTCCGGGAAATTCTGAGCTGCGACTTCCCTCCTCTAACGGCGCTCGCTGAGGAAGAGCTGCTAGAAAGGGGTGATTTCGAAAAATGCGCTCTGGTTATATTTTTATACATTCTGCGTGATTTCACTCAAAGCACTACCAACCCCCCCCAAACACATTTAAAATAAAAAAATAAGGAAGCTGCTGCCGTGTGAAACTGTGGGGGCGAGTCAGAAGTTGTGTGTGTGGGAACCTGCAGGGCGTCGATGTGTGACTCAGGCGCTCTGGTTCAGGTGTGCCTCATAAAATGAAACCCAGGCAGTGTTTTTATCTTTCATGTGCAGGGCATGACTAACGGTGAGTCTCAGCAGTGTGTGTGTTTGTGTGTGTGTTTGTGTGTGTGTTATCAGCACAGCCTCGTCCAGCAAATGAGCGATCATCTGCAGTGCTGCTGATGAACATTTGAAATGTTGAATATGTTTTCTTTCTAAGAGTTCGATGAGAAGATCAAAACCACTCTCATCTCATCGTCCGTTAAATGTAAAGCTACAGCCAGGGTGCTTAGCTTAGCTTAGCTTAGCATAAAGACTGGAAATAGTTGCTAGCCTGGCTCTGTCCAAAGTTCAAAAATCCACCTCCACTGTTTAATTCGTACACAAATAGAAATTTAAACCAATTTATGGTTTTAGTTATGTGCTGTAATGAAACTGTCTGGAAGAAAGAAAGTAAGCCTGTTTCCCCAAAATGTAAAACTATTTCTTTAATCATTTAAGTCATTATATTGATCAAAAATGCCAAACATTCATTGCTTCCAGCTTCTCAAATGTGAGGATTTGCAGCTTTTTACTGTTTGACATTGTAAATCAATTATCTTTTGGATTTTCTTTTGACAAAATCATGGAAATTGTGATGTCCAGTTTTTCACATTTTATTAGACTGAACCCTTAAAGGCAACATACAGAGGCCGCGTCAAAACACCACTTCATGGTGTTATTGGATTTACAGGATTTTTGTCAGGAGTTTAATTCACAGGATTACCTGAAAACAAACATTCTCGTGGCCACTTTATTAGGGACACCTGTACCAACTATTCAATACAACGGCTCTGCCATAAATTCTACTTTTAATGAAGTTTTTAATCAGTTTTTGTTGACATTGTCAGAAATGTGTAAATCCAATTGAACAGTCCAATACAATGAAACAGTTGTATTGGGAAGTACTGATCCAATACAATGAAACAGTTGTATTGGGAAGTACTGATCCAATACAATGAAACAGTTGTATTGGACTGCGTTAGACGGTACAGGTTTACCTAATAAAGTGGACACTGAGTGTATATTAGAGCTGAAGCTATGAGTTGATTAATCAATAATTCGATTGACAGAAAATGAATCACAGCTACTTTGATAATCGATTAATTGCTAAAGTAATCTCTAAACTGAATGTATTTGTGTTTTGGACTGTTGGTCGGACAAAACAAGCGGATTAAAGATTAAAGACACCAAAGTTGGGATGGACTTCTTCCACTATTTTGTGAAGTTTTATAGACTAAAGATGAATTGATTAATTGAGAAATTGATCTGCATATTACGCGATAAGCGATAAAATAATCATGACTTGCATTCGTACTCAGCAGTCTCTCTTCCCTGTGTGTTGATGTGGAGGCGGTGCTGCGTTCAGGTTCAGGTTAACCCTGTGTACGTCACAGTGGCTTCTCCTATTAGCGCTTTCATTTGTCCCGCCCGCTCGCCCTACAGATAGGATCAATGCACAGAACGGATAGATGAGTATTTATAGCCTCTGCGGGGGCGTGGGAGGTTGTACGCCACAAGTAGGTTAGCTGCTAATCTGATGTTGACAGTGTGTATGTGAGCGAGTTGCAGAGGAATTAGAGACCTGAGCTGTTTTTAGAGCCTCCATCCTGCTTTGTATTGCTTGTTTTTTTTGGTTTGTTTTTTATAAATAGAGAGCAGTGCTTCTCGGCTCAAGGAAGTCAGCACTCAGGCAGGCAGGCAGGGCTTTCCCTGACTTAGAGTAGGGATTTAAAAAAAAAATAAGGAAGACGAAGAGGGAGGAGAAGAGAGGAGAGGAGGGGGGATAAGGAACACAAAGGCAGGCAGGCAGGGAGGAGAAAGAAGCGTGGTTGCTACACTGACAGTGGAGAAACCACGCAGAAGTGAGAAGTGAAAGCACAGAAACACAGCTGTGGACAGACAGACGGCGGCCAGACGCTCGGCTTTCCGCTCTGCTGTGGCATTTCAGTTTTCTCCCTTTCTTTTTTTTTTTTGGGAGGGGGGAGAGACCGAGAGAGGCACAGGAATGTTGGCGGTTATTGGGTTGGGAAAGTGTCTGTCTGGGTCGGGAATGTCAGGTGTTCCCCCGTAAGCGTGTCTGACTCCGGGAAGGAAAAACCAGCCGGCAGCAGCTCTCTGAGAAAGTGTCGACTTTCTTTGGTACACTTCTCCCTGCTAACAGGTATTGTGCAGTGCTGTCTTTGTGCTGATCAGTTTGTGTTTTATTCCTCGCTGCAGGCTTTTCTTTCAGTGTTGGTTTCACTGTCCATTTCTGCCTTTACCTTCCTCCTCATTTTCTCTTTCTCTTTTGTCATTACATCTTTTCATTTCTCCTTAATTCTGTGTTTAGTGTTTCATGGGGGCTCCATCCTGCTGTGATGGGGAAAAATCCATTTAAATTGATCAGGACTAAGAATTATATTCATCATCGATTAATCTGCCAATTACTTTCATGAGTAATGGTAATTATGGTCTGTTAAGTCATAAAATAGTGAAAAACTATGCATGACAGTCTCCTACAGCTCAAGGTGACGTCCTCAGATTTCTTTTTTTTTTAACAGTCCAAAACCCTTGTTTACACAAGGCAATATTAAAAAGACACATATCAGTTTATTCAGTTTACCATAATGTAAGACGAGCAAACGCAGAAAATCCTCACATTTGAGAAGCTGGAACCATGAAATGTTTGGCATTTTTGCATGAAAAAGGACTTAAACGATTATAAACATAGTTACTGATTCAATGTTCTGCTGTTCTAATTGTTTCAGCTCTACTAAGAATCTGAATGTCATAAAGTACACAAGTTTCTTGCCATTAAAATATGATTATTACATTCCACACTAGCCAACAAATTCCCCACTGCCCATCTGTCATCTTTCCAATTTGCATTTCTTCTGAGTAACAACAATGTCGGTCAAGGGGTTAATGTCTCCGGCGGCTCATTACCCCCCAGCACTAACTAGAGCTGGTCTGCGGCAGCGTGTTGGTCCTCCTCGTCCAGGCAGCAGCAGCAGCTGACGTACAACATGAGCGGGAGGACAGGATAAGCCTGTGGACTGAGCTGTTGGTGTTATGCAACAGTCCAGAGATAGAGCAGAGCTGAACTTAGACTCCTCTGACTTCTTCTTCTTCTTCCACACACCATGAGATCATCAGACTCACTTAGCTCCCCTCCCGCTCCCCCGCTGGGCGGCTTCATGTAAGAATACATGTACCTATTATAGAGAAGAAGCCCTGTGAGGCCACTTACAAGTGCTGTTGCACTCCTGACCGTCTATTTATTTGCGAACCTTTTGTTAATTGCTTTTCCTTTTGTCTTTTCTGCTGTAATTTCATTACACTCTTTTAGATGCATCATCTCATTAGCTCTGCTGGAAACATCCACCTCAGCAGCGGCCTCAGTTAATCCTCCGGTGTTGCAGGACTTGCTGTTTGCCGCATTTTCTCATTAAGTGCGTTTCTGTTCACCTGTTGAAACGCCAGAAAGTTGAAAAACAAAAGCCAAAAGATCACACGTTTTTACACTTGGCTGAGGTGGAAAACTTGATGTATCGATAAAAACAAAAGTGCAATGGAAACACTCATCAAATACATCATGACATACATGAAGCATGTGACTTAAATGTCGACTAGAGACAAAAACATCAGATCTGTGTGCAGCGATGAGGAGACTGTAACCTTCCTCAAATTAATACATGAAACTAATATAAGCGTAATATTTCCTTCACATTTCCCACATTGTTTTCTATCGTTTGAGGTTTGACTGGCACTCTTTTAATTATGTCATCTCGTCACGCCCTCTTCTTCTGCAGTGGTTTAATGGCACCCGACTGGAGAATTGGCTCCACCAGCTGTTGATCTCAACAAACCACTTCCCAGTATTCACGTGACAGTAGTGGATGGAAACTTGACTATTATCTTGTAGAAAGGGATATTGTTAGTAGAACCTCAACAATAAGCTGATTAATCATTTAAATCATTTATCAAGCACAAAATATCCCCCAAAAATTCCAACTTCTTAAATGTGAGAATTTACTGCTTTTGTTTGTCTCTGATTATAGTGAATTGAATATCTTTGGGTTGTGGACTGCAGGTCAAACAAAACGAGCCATTTGAAGAGTTTATCTTGGGCTCTGATGGGCCTTTTTTTTTTTTTTTTACTGTTTTCTGATGTTTTATTGACCACATGATTAATTGATAGTGAAAATAATCATTAGTTGTAGCCCTAATTGGGACTGGCAGTGTGATTCTTGTGCTCAGATAGATGGATGAACATGTGAGCAGAGCAGTTTGGTTTTATAAGACACGGACACGATGTTGGTTTCCACGTCCTCGTTTTTAAACTGTGATGTGATAGAAATGGAGGAGCGGGCAGTGGAGGCAGGAAAGAGACGGGAGGGAGAAAATGGGAAATGGGGAGGGAGGGAGTAAAAGAGGGTGATGATGATGATGATGATGGAAAGAGGCAGAAATAGGGAGGAGAACGGGAAGACAAGGTGGGGAAATTGAGGATTGAGAAAATGAGTGGAGGAGGAGGAACATGAAAAGACAGTGAGGGAACACCATGTTGCTCGTGCTCGGTGTGGTTATGTAACGTTACCTCCTGCCTACTGCTGATGGCAGAGGAAAGCACAGAGTAACAGCAGTGAGTGGCGTGGAGGTGGATGGCAACAACAACACCACAGAGAAGAAGCAGCAGCAGCAGCTTCCATCAGAACCATATCAAAGGTCAAAAGCTGCTTTTACCTCCCTGTAATTCCCAGAATTCAACCTGCTACAGGTGATCGCTGTTGTTCGCCAGACTGTCAGGTATGCAGTCACAACAGGGTGGTTTACTTAAAAGAATATGTCATACAGCGGAAACGATTAGTCAATTAATCGATTACCGGACGTCAGGAAAATAATCAGCAACTATTTTGATAATCAATTATTTTAAGTCATTTTCCAAGCAGCATTGTCCAAAATGTGATGGTTCCAGCATCTTAAATATGAGAATTTGCAAAACAAGCTATTTGGACTTATTATCAACTTATTTAGGAAATTGTAATATGTATTCTGCACCATTCTTGGGTGGTTAAGTGATGTATTTCTGTTAAAACTGACTGTTTTGGTTGCTTTTTCACTGGTAAAATCCCTCAAAAGGTAAATTTCTGACACTGGTGCTAATGCTTCACTGGTTGACATACGCAGGGCTGTCTGTTGTGGCCACTGTCGAGACATATACATGGCTGGTACTGTGTTTACATGCAGTACCAGCCATGTATATGTCAGAGCGTGTATGTGCTAAATGAGCTATAAAAGCAGATGGTTGTCTGGCGGCATCCACAGAGAGAGAAACCAGAGAGAGCCTCAGAGCAGCTGCAGGAAAGCCCTGTGGGAGTCTAAAGAGCCGGCCACTGGTCTCTCCAGGCAAGCCGACGGCGCACTGCAACAATGCACTGCAACAATGCACTGCAACAACGCACTGTAACAACGCACTGTATGGCAGAAATACACTGTAGAAACACACTGTAACAACACACTGTATGGCAGAAATACACTAACAGCACACTATATGGCAGAAATACATTGTAACAGCACACTGTATGGCAGAAATACACTGTAACAGCACACTATATGCTAACAACACATTGTAACACACTGTATGTCAGAAACACACTGGAGACTGCAGATTTATAACAGAAAGCCTGTACATCCTGGGTATGTGTAGTTTGAAAGATGTTGGCAGGTTTAATAAAAATATGCTATTGAGCTGCATTATGGAAATGAAGGATCATTTTGTCTATAAAATGTCAACATTTTTGCATTTTTGCTTAAAAATAGCTGCTGTTTGACTAATCAATTAATCATTCCAGCTCTGAACCGAGCAGGATCCCACTGCTGTTTTGTAACATGATCAATGACCTTGCGTACCTTTAGATCCTTATTTCCTGTATAGGCTCGCCGCCTTTTGTTACACCCGCTGCCTCTCACTGTACTCAGCCTCATAAGCTCCAGATCTAATTAAGACTCGTCTCTTTTCCTAGAAGGCTTGGCGGCTGTAATAGTCTCTCCTCCCGTAGCGAGGATGGCGCTGCGATTTAGATTCGAAGATACAAGAGCAACATCTGTCAACCGGATGAAACTTATTGGCCAGAATCGTGTTAGATTCCTTTGATTGGACTCGCGGTTGTGTCAGTGCTGCTGTGATTTTATAAATCTGTCTCTGGTGGGAAGTGGCCGTGTACAGGCTTCTCTGGAATTTTTGACGATTTCACCAAAGATGGCCCTCACTGGTTGGAAGAAGTATTCAGATTCTTTACTTAAGTAAAAGCACCAATAATTTGATGTGAAAATACTCTGTAACAAGTAAAAGTCCTGCAGTCAAAATCCTACTCAAGTAAAAGTACAGAAGTATTATCACTGAAATGTACTTAAATGTGAAAAGTAAAACTAAAATGTCCCTTGGGACTTATATTATTAGACTGTTAATACTGATGCATCAATGTGTAAGCAGCATTTTACTGTTGTAGCTGTTCGAGGTGGGGCTACTTCAAGTACTTTATGTATAGTTCAGTCCAGTGACTCCCAACCTAAGGGTTGGGCCCCTCCAAAGGGTCACAAGATAAATCCGAGGGGTTGTGAGATGATTTATGAGAGAGGAGGGAAAAAAAATAAAGTTCTGCTACACAAACCTTTTTTTGGGCTTTTTTCTTATCTATATTTTTGTGAAATATTGGATAATTTTAATTAAATGGAACCATGTGAGGTTTAGAGGTGAAATGTCCATTTTGGTTGAACAACTCAAAGACATCTTAAATCTGACAAGGGGCCCCAACTACACACAGCTTTTTTTTGTAGTAGGTCATAAGCCAAAAATGTTGGGAGCCACTGGTTTAATCTTGAACAATACATTGTATTTAAAATCAATCATGTTTTTCTTTGTAAAATCTTAATTTGAAATGTGGTGCAGTAGAAGAATGGAATTACTCAAGAAAAAGTACAATTACTTCAAAATTGTAATTAGTTGCTTTCCACCACTGGCCATTAGTGACCGCGCTGGTTTCAGACCGCAGTTCGACATTTTGTGTCTGATAAAAGTTGAAGCCTTTTGCCAAAAAATCAGCTCATTTCAGTCGGACAAAACAACATCTGAATGTGGCCTTTGTGTGCGGCTGAATGCAGTTCTGATCGCGTTTTGAGATGAAGCCGAGTGAAAAGAAGGTTATGATGGCGGCTTTCAGAAAAGAGAAAAAGATGTCTAACTCTGCGATTTGAGCTTTGTTATTCATCGGCCCTCCCCACGTGGTTTTGGATTGGTTTCAGTTTGGTATTCAGAGTATGAAGAGGGTCAGCGTGGGCGTCTGGTTTTATGCAGAGGGGATAGGAACATTTTTTGGCAACAAAGCCAGTTCAATTCATGAATATTTTCAAGATGAATGACTGATGGTGTGTGTTACCCTGATTATGTGTGTGTTTGTAGACTTCTTTAACCTAATGGACAACCGGCACACACAGAGGGCAGGGTATTAGAGGTTACTAGCTGGATTACTTCATTCAGGCTCTGTTGCATTATCACCAGCTCAGCTGTCATTAACTCAGATGTTCCCACAGGGATAAGGCGTTGTGTCCTCCACTGCTCTCTATATACACACACACACACACACACTTACACAGGTGCAGTGTTTGCAGAGTGATCCCTCTTTATGTCATTTTTAAGAACAGTAGAGAGTCTGCGCTAAGCCCCCGAGTGAGTCAGTGCTTATTTTTGCTTTCAACCCGCCAACACCAACTTTCTGCTGTTGCCTTGGCCGACCTAATTACAGAGCGCAATGTTGATCCTGGAGTTTCTTGCCTGTCAAGTATTTATCTTCTGCACCCCGGCAGTGACACTGCAAAAAGTGCTTGGTCACACTGTTTGTTGTCCCTGGCCTGGGTAAATATTTATCTGATTTTCTGAACCTCTTTTGCGGCCGGACTGTAAAACCCTCAGAATTCCCCATAATGACTAATCCAAAAATAAAGCAGAGGGAGCTTCCTCTTTGTTTCAAACCAGAGTACAGTACAGTGAGGTTAAACAGCGTCACTCAGGGAGATAGATGCTTTTGTCATTTAACGCTCAGCTCGTCGTGTTGATGTAACGCAGCAGGCTGAGCGCTTGTCGGTTGTCAGCCTGTCTGCCCTGAGCGGGGTGAATCCCCTCCTTTTTAAATATCGACCCCAGTCCTTTAAAAAGCCCCCCCCCCCCCCCCAACAGTGACCTGCAGGCTGTATCTGACTGAGAGCCTGCAGCTTTATCTCAGCCTGTCAGTGTCTACATCTCTCTGTCAGTCAGTCACTGTTTACCAGGTGGCACTGCTACTCTTTTTTTTTTTTTTTTTGTTTTTTTGTAAGAGCTTCAACTGAGTGGCACAATTTAATGTTGACTTTAAAAATTCAAGATCCTGCAGTTTTCACGGCTACTTCCAGACTCTTGGTTTTACGCCCACACACAGCCTTGAATGTCCCCTTTATTTATTTATTTTTTTTTAGGTTAAAATAAGAAAAAACAATATTGCTGCTGGGTGTCTCCATTTTCCATGGATTTCCTCAGTTAAAGATAAAGAACAGCAGTGGTTTGCTGTTTTTAAGGCACGACAGGGTAAACTTTTATTTATACAGGACATTTCATTTGCTTTACAGTGAATCAAATTAAATACAGATCAAATCAAATTTAATTTTATTATCCAAAGAAAGAAATCCATTCGGTCAGAGGTGCAAAAAAATACAAGCAAGAAAAGAGAGAAAAAAATGCTTGTTAAAATTAAAAATGCCTCCAGCCAAAAATGTGTTTTACTTATTGTTACTTGGATGTTTGAGCTTCACTGTGCAGAATGAAGTGTGTGCAGAGTTTGACACTAGTTTGGAGGCCAAATGCGGACCAGTGTGCAGCTTGCTGGGGCTGCAACTAATGATTATTCATCATCGATTAATCTACCGATTATTTTCTCGATTAATCACTTATTTATTTTGGCGATTCAATGTCAAGCCCAAGCTGAAATCTTCAAATTGCTCATTTTATCTGAACATCAGTCCACAACATCAGTCACATTTGAGAAGCTGGAACCAGCAACTTGGAAAAATTACTTAAGCAATTAATCGATCATCAAAATAGTTTAGCAAAATTGTTTCAGCTCTACAGCGTACACAAGTGTGATGTGGAAACTTCAAGCCTCCAGTGCTCAAACACTGAACCTTTTAAGTGAAGTAGGAGACGTCTTGAGTCGAGTAGTTAAACCCTTTGAAACCGAAAAGATTTGCATATTCATAGATTCTGTTTTATTTCCAATGAGAAAGATGGAGTAGATTTTAACAAGTTAACTTTTTTGTGGAAAAAACACATCAGTCCATCAGTCTACATGTGGAGGAGATCTTTAAATGTTAAACGTTGTCTAAACATATAGATTTGCCTGAATAAAACTAAAATTGGCAGCTTTTTAAGTTCAATCAGGAACTATCTGATCAAAGAATAAGTAAACAACAAGTTCATGAATCTGACCAGACATTCAACGGCAAGCGATTTTTAAAAACATGCGTGAAGGGAATCTTAAAGGAGCCTAAAAGCGAACCAAAACCATACAACTATGCGAGATGCAACCTCATTATTGAAAAGGAACAGAATAAAAGCGAAATGGTAAACACCTCGGAGTCTCTCTCACCCGGCAAGTGAGCTGTTGGGCAACCAGCAGTTGGCAGGGCACATTAAATTCCTCCCCCCTCCGACACAAACAGAGAGAGAAGGATCTCCTGGAGGGTGCCAAGGCCGGTTTAGCTGACGTCACCACCCACCCCCCACCCCACCCACCCCCCACCCCCCCTTCCTGGGCCTTACAGGAATTCCCCTCCTCGTCACATTATTCTGAGGAAACCGCTGGCAACGCCCCGCACCGCTGCAGAGCCACAGCTGATAGGGCGGAAACAGACTTGTGACTGCTTGTGTTGACACAGGAGTATGTATGCACTTGTTGTTCTTTCTCAGGCCGCCTTTTGTTCCCGAACAAAATGAGCTTCTGAGTGTTTGTTCCATGAAACATCAGCAGAGCCCCGGGTAAGAAGTAAACATTTTGTCCTATAGACTATTGTGAAACACTCAGAACAAGCTCACATAGAGATATCCTGCATTATTTACTGTTATAAAGTAACTTTCTTGTCGCGTGCTGAATGACATTTTAGTGTGTCAGTGGTGACATTGAGGTCAGATGTGTGTGAAGCTGCAGTTTTGTTTTGTTTTTTGTGGTGTTTTCGACTTCTACTAAAAGCAACATCTCCGCTCTTGTCCAACTGAATGTGACAGCTCTCGTCAAAGTGAATGACACAGGCAGGAAGCAGTCAGTGCGCTGTCACTCAACTGTGGCGCCACGGTAACCAACAACAAGTAGGCAGGGGGACAGTCGAGCCTGAGGGATCCGGCGTGTTTTGAAAGTATTTTTTTATTTTATTTTCGCTGTTAAGTACAGAATCTTCAACTGACGCCAGCAATGCTTTCAGTTTTGATCTGACAGGCCCTGCGGGACGCCAGGCTGCTCTATAGAAAACAGATGACTGATGTGTAAGTCCGGGGTTTAATTTGTGATGAAGTGTGATTTTTATTATTGCTAATTGTTACTGTAAAGCTCTCCATTCTCAGAGACTGCGTGGCTGGCAAACTTCTCTTAAATTAAATGTTGTATCTGTGCTTAGATTTTGTGCATAGAAGCATGGCAACCATCCAGCAAAGTGTTTGTTAATTAACAGGCCTGCAACTAACAATTATTCTCATTATCGTTTAATCTGCCAATTATTTGGCCCATCAGGAAAATTTTGACATTTTGGGAAATACGCTATTTTGCTTCCTTACTGAGAGACGTCTGTACGGTGAATATAAAGCTGCAGCCAGTTGTTATATCTTGTTTGTTTAATCTGTACAAAAATGTAAGTAAAAAGTAAGTAAGTACTATTTCTTGATCGGGTTCAGTTACTTTCTGGAGTCTCTGCTGGTTGCCTGGCAACTGCTCCCAGCCAAAATATAGTCCTTCAAACAAATGAGATGTAACGTGTTAACTAGTGAGCTGTAGAGGTGCTCATAGGTGGATTTTTTAACCTTTGGACAGTCGCAGGCTAGCTGTTTCCCTCTGTTTCCAGTCTTTATGCTAAGCTAAGCTAACTGGCTGCTGGCTGTAGCTTCATATTTAGCATACAGACATGAGAGTGGTATCGATCTTCTCATGTAACTCTCACCAAAATATCTCACCAAATATATTCAGATTAATTAAGATTGAAAGTTCATTGATCTTTTAGAAACGGCAGTTGGCAAAACAATCTCACCACAAGGTCCATTCAGTCATCCAATTCACTATAATAAAGAAACAAACAGAAAGATAAATATATTAACAATTAATGAAATAGTTTTGCCAACTAATATTCAGTTTACTATCAAAGAAAACAAAGCTGGAACCAGCAAGAGATTCAAACAAAGAATTCATACATTTTCTGTCATTCAACTAATGGATTAAACAAATAACTGTTTCAGCTCTAATTAACATGATTAGTAAATACATTTCTTTTAAAGTGTGAGCTGCATGTGACCCCCTCCCTCCCTCCTTCTCCTTCTTCGTCCTCGGCTGATGCACAGAGCTTACTGTATGTGTGCAAAATTTGTTTTTGCACTGAAACGAATGAAACGTGCTTCCTGTCCCACGAGACCCGCCGAGGCATCGTTTGACGACACACCGGCCATCAGTCGCTGAGCTCAGTTAGTTCTGTGTCACAGCCCTCACAACCCGGGGGGGAACTCGAGACGCTGACTGGATGAAGTTTGACGTGCGGCTTGTTTTACTTCCACTTTTTTCTTTTTTTTTTGCCTCCGCAAAGAAAGAAGTGGGTGTTTGTGTACAGTCGAAGGATCGCTGCTGAATCTCAATGGCTGTTTCACGTCTTATCTGAAACAGGCTCAAACGCTGACAGAAATCACAAGTGAAAAGTTGCTCAGAGTTCAGTTGGAACTTTTTATAGAACAGTGGCTGTTTATTAGAGCTGAAACTAAATTAAAGTAAACTGAATCAGGCAAAACAAGCACTTTGAAGACGTCACCTTGGGTTCTGGTAAATAGTGTTTGGCTTGTTTTACTTTTTCTTTCTGACACTAAATAAATAAATCAGTGTTTCCAAACCTTTTTGGCTCATGAGCCCATAAAGCAAACTAATATCTACCTGTGACTCCACGTAATCGGTTGCATATGTCTACCAATTGTGACGAAAAGGTTAGAAATTATAAAATTACCAAGTAACTTGTACAAAGATTAGAGGAAAGTCTAAATTAAAGAGTAGAATTGGGTGTAGTCGAAATGTTTTCCCCACGCTGGGGTAAATGATTAGTCGATTAATTGAAAAAAGAGTGAAGAGATTAATATAAATGTGCTAATTGCAGATTCTTAATTTTTCTGGGCAGCCTGTAATTTATTTTACTACAGTCTTTACAGGCTTCACACCTTCCATGATTTGTGACTGCGAGGGAAGGAAATCATTATTCAGTGTTTCTTGGCAGTGTTGCTTTTCTGTATTATGTTTGGAGTCTGGCTCTTTCTTGTCTATTTTGGTGCAGGCAGATTTTTTTGAGGGGGGAAGGTTAAACATGTGCGCATTCTGTAAAAGATGGAAGGGGTAATATTCACCTTCACGTTCACGTCCGCCTGCACCATTAAACCCCCTACACACACACACACAAACACACACTTTTTCTACCCACCTTGTAGATTTCTCGTTATATCAATTTTTCACAAGGGTGCCCACGCAGTCCCAATAATCAGTGGCCTCCAGTCTGCTGCTTCTTCCACCTACAGTTTCCTGCGGGGGCAGCAGTACTGTACAGATACCGCACCAAACTACTGTCTTTGTGTGTGTGTGTGTGCAGGAGGGAGAGTGTGATCCATATTTCATGTGTTAACAGTTTGTTTGCAGCTTCGTCGCAAATTATTACGAGGAAGGAGCAATAACTTTGTCTCTAAATATGTCCTCTAATTATTATTATTATAGAGAATGGGACAGGTAACTCAGACAAGTAAATCCACATACCTGCATTGTTCATCTTGTGTGTGCTTGTTGCTCTGTGCACAAGATCTGCATCTCTCTCCCTTTATAGCCATACATTATTAAAAGCTGGCTGCCCGAAGCTCTAGTTAATGCTGTATTTTTTTTTTAACTCATACCTGCCCTGACTCCATCATTTCCATTCAAGCATTGCTGCCTCCCTCCACCCCTCCACCTTGATGCTTAGCAGTCAGCAGCTGATCTCCAGGCTGCAGAGAGAGCTGGACTTGCTTGAATGCTTTGTTTTAGATTCTTCCTGCTCTCCTTGTTGCTCTTCGTCTGTATAGGGTGTCATTTTAAAATGTTCTAGTGCAGATACGATACCTCTTTTGTTTCTGTACTACGAGGATATTGTTTCATTTAATCATGTATAATTTTATAGTTTCTATATATATTTCATTTAACCAAAAAAAATCCACAGTTCTCAATTGTGAAATGTTGCCTGAACACAAGCAGCTACAAAAGACATTTTATTTGTATTTAATTCAGAAACTATCTGATCCATAAATAAACAACATCACAAATCTGACAAGATCAGAGCAGCTTTGGATACTCTGATCTATTTTGATAATCGATTAATTGTTTAAGTAAGTTATAAAGTTCCTGTTTCTCAGATGTGACGATTTGCTGCTTTTCTCTGTTTTATATCTTTTCAAGATCTAGTTGGGTTTTGGACTGTTGGCCAGACATTTAAAGACATCCCAAAATAATGGACTTAATTAACATTTTATAAACCAATTAACTGATTAATCAAGAAAATAATCAGCTGATTAACTGATAATGAAAATAATTAGTTGCTGCCCCAAAACCTCCCATCAATAGTCCAAGGTGATGTCTTCAAATGTGGTGTTTTTTCTGACCAGCAGTCCAAAACCCAAAGATATTAAATTTACAACATAAAACGGAGAAAAGCAGAAAACCCTGGAACCAGAGAAACTGGAACCAGAAAATATTTGACCTTTTTACCTGATAACAGACTGATGCTTCATTCTTACAATGTCAGTAGAACGGAGCGTACAGGAACATCTGCCGTTATTATTTAAAGATGGTTCCTCCCATTGAGAGCCTTGTAGTCACACCATTTAAACAGCCTAAATTAGCTACTTTTGCTGGGTTACTAATCTGGAGCTTTTCATTAACAAGTGAAACCAGCTACAAACCATCGTTTGTTGACACTTTCTTTTCACGAAGTGGGAGATATATAGTCAGAAAATCTCAGAATTACATCTAGGAGGCTGGTGTGAACAGATTTATTGATTATCAAAAATTACTTGTTGACGCACTGCTGTGAACACATTTCAGCTGGCACGATACCCAGCTCTGTCTCTGCTCCCTCTCTGTCTCCATCTTTCATCTTCCCGTCATTCTCTCCGTCTCTGTCGATTAGATTTGATAGAGCGAGCCAGTCCGGCTAATGTGAGGAAGGAGAGGGAGGGAAGTCACTTTGCACTCCCCTCTTAGCCAGCTGATGATGATAGACTGCAGGGTAATGGGACACTCCCGATATGGCGGGGAATTCCTCTGCTCCGCATCATCGTCTGTCCACGATTACTAAGGGAGAGCACAGTGTACTTCCTGTTGCCCTCTTTGTGAGTCTTTCAGTCTCCGCTCTGCTCTCAGACCGGCTCATCTCCCTCAAGGCCGCTGGGAGTCTCTTTGTATGGGTGTGTCCGTGAAGATAAAGGACGTGTCAGATGCTGACAGTAACCCTTATGCCCGCTTATTGCATGGGTCAGCTGCTGAGGGTTGCAAAAATGCTGCGTCTCCTCCGCAGGCCACAGGAAGAAAGCGGAGATAAGATCAACAGACTTCCCTTAAAGGAATTCTTCAAAGATTATGCATCTCCCAGCTGTTGTTGTGACTATTACAGGAGGAGACGTCCGTGTTTAATAATAGAGTTACTGTCATATGAAGCCTGATTTTATTCTTTTCACTGAGCGATACTGATTTGGATTCACAGTCAAAGAAAAGGAAATATTGTTGCTTTTACATACGTTATACCAAAGTGTAATTATATGAAAAAACACAGCTCAGGATTAATCTGCAAAATACTAATTAATAGATAGTTTGGTCGTTAAAATGTCAGACAGAACCCAAAGATATTCAATTTACTGTCATATAAGACAAAGTACTGCAGGGAATCTTTATATTTGAGGAGTTGGAACCAGAAGATTTTTGACATTTTTGCTTGAAAAATAACTTTAATTTGCAACAATTTTGATGTCGATTAATTGTTTGTCGATTAAGTAACCAGTTACCTGACTAATCGTTTCAGCATTTAAGTGTCCAACTGCCCATTCTATCTTATTGTTGAGTTGGAAAATGTCCCTGTGTGTGACTGTGGCTAACAGTTATTTTTACTGTTGACTAATCTGCCAAATAGTTTGTCGATTAATTGATTGTTTGAGCTTTCCTATCACAAGTTCCCAGAAACCGATATGACGCTTGTTTTGTCTGAGCAACAGTTCAAAACCAAAATATATTCAACTTACTATTATTACTATTACTTACTATAGCTCTGATGTAGAGTTTTCATCTAAGTAGAGCTGCAACTAACTACTATTTATCTCATCTATTGATCTGTTAGACAATAGTGAAAACTGTCCAGAGGTCACCCTCAAGGTGATTTTTGTCCAACCAACATTTTTTGGTTAAAAAATGACAAACAATTCATGAATTATCAAAATAGTTGCTTACTTATCATTTCAGCTCCACATTTAGGTCTGTTTTGGTTTATTGAAAAATGTCCTCGTTAGTGATTGTTCTAAAAATGCATCAGCCAATGCGAGGGTGTGTGTGTGTGTGTGTGTGTGTGTGTTGGGTGTGTGCAGAAGGCTGGTGGAAGTGCTCGAGTTACATAATCTCCATCTCCCTCCCGCACAGTGACGGGGAAGAAGGGGTCAGCTGCCGACTCCCATCTTGTCATCTTCAGCCTGCTGAGGCATCTCTCCTCTCCTCTTCTCTCCTCTCCTCTCCTCTCCTCATATCTTCCTCCTCTTTCCTCTCCACACACGGCACTGGTTTGGTATGGCAGTGCTGGCAGCACACCCAGACATCAACCTGCTAGCATCCAAACATCAAACCCAAATCCTCCTGGCTGGCTTCACTTCGCTTCACTGTATGTTTGTCTGAGCTGTTATATCAACCAGATCCATCACAGCAGAGAGATTGCTCCACACTAACAGGCAGATGACTTCAACCTTTAACACTTAATGACATTTGTGATTAAGTGACTGGTTGTAAACTGATTTGCTGCAGCATTTGCATCATCATCGCTGGTGGACGCCCATCTGCCCATACGCTGTGGTCCACTGGCATTGTCCAGGCTTGTTGCTGGTATACTGGTGTAGTGTCGCGCATACTGATGTCACCTCAACCCTCACAGATGCTGTTTTTGCAAAACAACTTGTACTCCCCCCCCCCAAAAAAACGTATATCTTTGATGCTACCAGGAAAAGCTGGAGCCAAGCTACCGGGGCCATCTGAAGCACATGCATATGGACTCTATGAAAAGCTGCCACTATGCTGTTGATGGCCACCATTTGGCATGTTGAGGCCCAGCAGGGCAGGCTGTTGAGCAAAATATGAATGTGTTACAGACTGGCAGTGAGGGTAGGAGGGTGTGTTGAGCCTGATGGTCATTTGTCAGCCAACAGGCAGACGGTGCTCTCAGGGGGGATCCAGTGCCAGGGAGATGCAGTTGTGCTGCTGCTCCATGTGGGTTGAAGTTGCCACTTTTCCTTAATATAATAGACAGGCAGGGGTCTAGTTCCACACAGAAGTTCGGTTTATTGGGTCCATTTTCCAGAGGCGAATTGGCGCTCTAGCTCATTAGCACGTGTTTGTATCTGCGGATATTACGGCCACATCTTGACTGATAATTGTGTCTCAGACGCCTCAATGGAGCCGAGATGGGCTTCTGCTCCCACCAAGCAACCCCCTGGCCACAACTGATGATGGGTTGTACATTCACATCAGGTGGGCGCCGGGATTCAAAAGCACATGTTTTCCTGTGCGGTGACGTCACTTTGGCCCTCGGGGCACAAATGATCACATTTCCCACTCGTCCTCAACAGCGCAGAGAGAGGAGTGGGCTGGGAGATGCAGGGAGGAGGGGGGTTTGCATTAAAGATTCGTGGTTGTCATGACAGCGACCAGCGAGGAAACTGAGTCCCTCGCCCACAAACTCCTGCCTAATTGACATGCACCCGCCCACTCCGGCCCCTCCCAGCCTGATCCTCGCATTTCCTTAGATATCTCGTTGCACAGATCAAAGATCACGAGTCGGCCACCTTGAGACGGAGGATGAACCTCTATCTGCATTTCACTGTTGGCTTTGTCTGCTCCTCTTTGTAGGACTGTTGTCAAGCAGTGCTGTAACAAGAAAGTTATGAGGGCGGTCAGGTAGATAAAGGAGGGGAAGATGACTAAACAAGACAACACTTTAACAGTGTGTCATAATTAACAGATGTAGATCAATCTCTTGTGATTTGAGTAATATAATATTAGGAGAGTGTATTGACTCGTATTCTACTAAATTATTAAAGACTCTCAGATACTTCACATGCTTTTTGCTTACAATACAGCCTACTTAAGCATACCAAGCCCCTTTGGCAAGTGGTTCAATGTGCTGTGCAGATTCTTGGCAATTTTTTGTGTCATTTATTGGTTGGAAGGAGCCTCAACTCTGCTTGTCTGCAGTACAGTATTCTTAAGTAGGAGTTAGCATCATATAAATGATGGATTTTTTTTCTATTTTGTTTAAGACCACACTTGTAAACAGTTTACTTATAAGTAGGGCCTTTTGTGTTTAGTACCCTCAACCTGTGTTTTCTCTCCCTGCCCTCAAATTTTGTGGTCATGTCCCACAATGTGCTCTGGTTTTCATCATCGGCAACATTTGTGTACATTCCTTTTTATTGTTTTCCCGTGGTTACAGCACAATTACACAGATTTCAGATTAAATATGTAGCCAATCACCCAGACCACCTCAGCAACCCCAACAGCCATAATGAGGGAAATATGAACAACCCTATAATCAATCCCTGCTGTCTTAATAACCCGGGCACTCGGGATGGAATATTTTTTTAAGGTTACGCTTCCTCGTCCCTTTCCACTGATTCAGGCTGGTGTTTCCTGTTCTTTTCCATGCTTCGGAGCTTGACTTCATGGGTGTCATTCAGCATGAGGGGTCTTGTTTTGCGGCTTGTTATGTAAGAAGTGCAATCTGATCTATAGTAGCTTACACTCTGGTCTCCTACCATACGCAACCACTAATAAGATTTTTGCTGGGCAGTAATCACTTATGCCTTGGTTTGCCAGTGCGGTCTAATACAAGACATATGTATCAAGCTGTGCAAACATTGAAGTATATGCTAGCAAAAATCTACCTCCAAATCTTCTAACCACTAAAATAAGCATGTATTATCTCAAATTGGTTTGCAATAAAATAGCCATTTACTTGAGGAAGCTGTGAGGTTGAGCCGTGGAAGCTTCAGGATCCTCTCTGTTTGGAGAAACACCACGCCACTGTCGTTGCCAGGAAAACGCAGCCTACCTGATTCCTTTGTCGGAGGGCCGAGGGCGTTCACATGGTCATTTATATGTAAATAGACCACATACACAAAGACATACCTCTCTCCTGTCTGTCCACCTTTCTGTCAAAGACACACACATAAATAAACACTCTCTTCCTGTGCCTCCGTTGCTGTGTTTCTGCTGGCAGGGTGCCTTTGTTTTTCTCCACGGCAGCACAGGGGTGGGGACGCATTATGTAATCTGTGGCGTGTGCCTGGGATATAAAGAGAGAGAGAGAGATGGAGAAGGGTGTGACTATAGTAACACACACACACATGTGATGACATAATCTACTGACCTCTTCTGTGGCCCGCTCGTGTCCACCCCTCCTCCGAGTATTCCCGGCATCGCACTGTGATTTTGGGAACCACAGAAGAACATCCTCTTTCACCCTCCATTAACGTTTGTGCAATCTAGGACAAAATTGTTACCATTGGTCCTCGAGGACTCATCTTGCACGATGTCATGTGCAGGGCACAGAAGCCACAGAGGGTTTATTTTTCCATCTAGTTTCCATGGTCATGGGAGGCAGAAACATGCTACAGTAGTGCTAGGGTTCTCTAGTAATCTCCCATTTTCCTTTGTGGCTAATCTGAGTGTGTTTGCATGCACACTTACACTTAAACATGTAGAAGGCTCATTGGTTTTGTTTTTACTGATTTACACACACACAAAAAAGCATTTTTTAAAAAGAAGCAGATTGGTTAGAACTACTTTTCACGTAGATTTTATGCCCTTGCACATCCATAAGTTGCTACTGCTACAAGATGAACCTGATTACTGCAGTTTACAGTAAACAAAACTGTCTTGAGGCAGCTCAGAATATGTTCCACGTAACAGAGAGTGAAGAGAAAAATAGAGAAAATACAAAAAAGCTGCTTATGGTGCACCAGAGTTCCTCCTCGAGGTAACAAGAAAAACAAACTACTTTAAATATTTTTATATATTTTCACCTGAGTATTTGTCTTATTGGCTTTCTATAAATCCACTTCACAATTTAAATTAAAAACTAAAACTAATGAGCCTTGGACATGTACACATTCACGATGTACACACCAGCCTGTGGTAGTGACCCTGCAGGAGCAGGAAAACAGAGGGTTTACCTCTCTTCCTCTATTCCACTGTGTATAACCGATTCACGCCACATTGAGCCAGCGTATATAATTAATATTGATTGCAGTAACGCACTGTGAATACTGTGTCACCTCCCACACATCCACATGGTTCATACAGAAACAGGTTATTCACCTGCTGGATTGTGGGTGCTGATTGTGACGTATAAAAGACCTGAGTGGAATTAATTTGTCACCCCCGAGGGGTGTAAATGGAATTTGAATATGCTAATTGGTCTGTGGGTTAGTGCTCGCTCTGTAATAATGAGAATGAACCCACCTTATTGACTTGTTTGCAAACTTAACCTGTATGTACATACTCGTGCTGTTATTTCTTTAAGTGGGTGCATGGTTGTGTGTTTGTGTGTGCACACAGGCTTGCCCCCTTCATGATTACAGTAGTTTCCATAATGGAATAGTGCTCTCTGTCAGCTATGGAAGAATATCTGTTTTTCATTTGAAAGACCTTCATCCTGCTACAGCCGTGTGGGAAGCATCCCCAGTATCATTAGTTACATTCTGCACTGCCTTCACTGTGGAGCGAGCATATGTGCAATATTGTTCTCCGTGCTCAAAATGGATTCTGTTCTTGTCTCACAGATAAAATCGAAGAGGCACAGAAAGAGCTCAAAGACCCCAAAGGCTCACAGAAAGGTAAGAGAAGAGTTTATCAAGACTTTGGATGAAAAGTAAATACTTACATTTATTTTATTTTTCTTTAAGAAGAAATGCTTTTTCCATTTCAATGGAAGTTTGTTTTTGTAGAATTCTTATTCACCACCTGGTAGGTTAAAAAGTAATAAAATGAATGATTTAACATAAAATAGTTTTTTTCACTAAAACCACAAAATAAATGTAATTCACTGGTCTGGAATGTAAAGTGTTTTTTTGTTAGTGGTGCAAAAAATGTTTATTATATGGTGTGTTTATCTTTGCAGTATTGGTTTATCAGAATTTTACTATATTTAGTTGCAATTTAATTGGGCTCCATTATTAATTTATTTATTATGTCCTTTAAGGAATGCTATATTTACATGCAAGTGGAGATAATAACATTATTTGGTTACTAGTTGTTACAATAGCAGATCAAGTTGCTGTGCAGCATCTGGATTTCTGCAGCAGCCATCGTGCTTGATGTTTCTTCTTCAGTAAAACTATTTGCAATATAAAAGTTTTATTTGGCTTCTACATTCCTGGGTGAATATTTTACAATAACAGAGTTTTAGTGCTGGCACAAACTTTGTTTTTAATATCTTTGCCCTGAATGTGCTCTTGTGTTTTAGCAGTGACCTGTCTATATAATTATAATTTAAAACACATTTAAATTTGAAGACCAAGTCAATGATTATACTGGAGTTAAATATTTTGCTTCACAGAAAGCAATCTCTATCCAGAAAATGACTTTTATTTTCTATATTTGATACATAAACAGTCATTTTTGTATATAGAGAACACTGTACACTGCAGTAACGCTATAGTATTTTCTTTTGTTAAGTGGGTTAAGTAACTGCATTTAAATGGAAAAGTCGGTTTGGTTGAGCAGAAGCAGCTTCACGATCTCTGTTTTAAGCTGAGCAAACCTCAAACATTGTCCTTTTTAAAAAAACACCCATCTCATTTGGAGGACATGCAAGCCTGATTGGATGGAGCTTTGATTGTTTTTCAGCAGCAGTTGATAGAAATGTGTTTCTTTTTAAGGCATCTTTTACAGGGTTTCCTTTGAGAGCATTTCACACTGGTTGTGTGCTACTTTAAATGCTCATTGGTTGCATGTTTGTGTGGAGAATGGATTAACTTATGTAAAGACAAGGCGTTCCTCAATCTAATTATGCTGGAGGCCTTGAAGGAACCCTGACCTCATCTTGGGAAATACCTACACAAGCCAGGAAACTGTGACAGGGTATGCTAATCTTATGCAACATGTCCTTAAAGACTTGCCTGAATCGCTATTGCAGGGCCAACATGACTAATTATGGAACACCATGGTATGGGTGCGCCCTTTTTTAAAAACAGTGCTGCTTTATTATTGCAATCCAGTTTCTTTTCACTGTCATAGATGTGTTTGTTAAATTTTCTGATCAGCCAAGCCTCCATACGTCGACAGTCTGAAAGGAAGAAATGATTGTTTACTTATGCAATGAAGCGTGGGGCTCTGTGGTATTAGTCACACAGCAAATACATAAAAATAAGGGTGATGCGTCTAAAAGAATATATCCGCATCCAATTTCAACAAAAGAAGTTACTGATAAAACCGATGAAAATACAGAGCTAAGGCATTCAGCTTTAGTGAAAGCGTGTCAGAAATTTAATGTGGAAGCACAGGAAGCAGAATTTATTTTCTCAGAAGGGACTTTTGAGCTCACTCTGCCCATATGGTAGAGTGTTGGGAAAGGTTTGTAAAAAGATGATGTTCTTTATTGTACCAACTCTGCTTTTCTGTCTCTTTCTCCACAGGGATATCTGAAAGCAGCCGAAGAAATGCAGATAACATAAAAGGCCTTAAGAGGAAAAAGGTTGTTGCAGAGAATCGGCTAGAGAAAATTCCGAAATCTCCAGTGAAGAAGCCACTACAGTTGAAAACATCTGAAACTGCGCTCCACCGAGCACCATCCAAGGAAACTACACTTTCTTGCTGCTCCTGCTCCAGCAGTCCTTCCCACCATCCTTCAACATCACCCAGTGGGAAACGAGACCCACAATATGCCCAACCAGTTGCAGCATCCCCTAACAAGGGGTCATCTTCCACTGACACTGAAAGGCTGAAGCAGGAAGAAACGTCTTCTAGGCCACCATCACTTGAGCCCACTGATGGTGAGGAGGGCTCTTTGATTACTGCTGAAGTGTCCCAGCCCAAAGACAGCAACAGCCAAGACCCCAGCTTTGAGGGAGATCCTTACCACAGCAGTGCTCCACTTGATGTTCTACTTAAGGCCATGGAGCCTGACTTTAGTACACTGGCTGAGAGGAAAAACTCCTTGCAGGCCACTGGAAAACCAGCTTCCACCCTTAATGCTCAATCTAGTGGTGAATTGACAACAATGCCAGCTGTCAATGTTGGTCTCCAGACCCAACCTTCACATATGCAGACTTATTATATTGACAAACAAGGCAACTTTATTGGCATTGCAGCACCACTACAGGGAAATGTGCAGACATCTACACAGGTTACTCCCATGCAGTCCTCTCCGCTTGCTACAACGCATTTTATGCCTGTTGCTTCAAATCCAGAAAAGCCTAGCTTGCACATGAATTTTAATACTGGACCATCCACTATAACCCATGCACCTGTTCCCTCAGGCTCCAATACTTTGCCACAAAGCCAACCACCAGTTGTGCACACATGCCAGTCCCTTTCAGCAAGTGTTCCCAGCACCATTCAGGTCCCAGTTACACCTGGCAGCAACCAAGTTCAGATGACCACTGTAATGAACTTTGGCGCTGAACAGCTTTACAAGGACCAAAAACCTAAGAAGCCAGGAAAATACGTTTGTGAATACTGCAGCCGGGCATGCGCAAAACCCAGTGTGCTGCTCAAACACATCAGGTCTCACACAGGAGAAAGACCATACCCCTGTGTTACTTGTGGCTTCTCATTCAAAACCAAGAGCAACTTGTACAAGCACAAGAAATCACATGCTCATGCTATAAAACTGGGTCTCATTGCACGCTCTGAATCTGGAGGTGGATCGTTATCTCAAGAATCTGACAAAGCCCTTGGAACACATTCAGAGGCGGAGGAGAGCGGGGACAGTGATGAGGATGGTAGCACTGCAGACTTTGACCCTGACTCATCACAGAGCAGTGTGGCAGCTTTGTCTGAAAATAGTTTACAGAGTGCAGGTACAACCCAAGCAAGCCATGGGGAAGCTGACTCATCAGCTGTGTTTGAGTCAATTAAACCATCCCCTGGTCAGAGGGCTCATGAGCCCAAAGTGACAGCTGCACTTCCAAAAGTTGTTGTATACCCAGTTAATGTCTCTCCTCTGAGGGCAGATAGCCCGAGAGTTACAGGTGCAGCACCTGAGCAAGCTGCTGCACAACGACAACGAGAGTTCCAGACTGCCAATCTGAGATCAAGCATCACAGTCCTGTCATCTCTCAAAGAGGTGGATGGTACAAATCCCTCACTAGATACTGTGAGTGAAGATGAAGACCAACAGTGCAAGTCTCCATTGTTGGGGGGACATGCTCAGCTTCAGAGGCAACAAGCAACAGACTTTTCTCAACAGCAACAGGCCAAGTGTCTACTTAGTCCCCGCAGTTTGGGAAGTACAGATTCTGGCTATTTCTCACGTTCTGAAAGTGCTGACCAGGCAATGAGTCCCCCCAGTCCATTTGTTAAGATAACTCCACCAGTGGACATTGACATTGCCAAGAATACTCTTCCCAATCTCCCTCCTGTGGTTGCCACAGTAATGCATGTAGCAGCTGAGCAAAAGCCACGGATCCCAGAAGGACAGATGCGGCCACCATTAGAAGTCAAAGCACTCTCTCTGGAAGAGCGAATTTCAAAGTTGATATCTGATAATGAGGCAGTAGTTGACAACAAGCAGCTGGACAGTGTAAAGCCAAGGAGGACATCTCTCTCAAGGAGAGGTAGCATAGACTCCCCTAAATCATACATATTTAAAGACTCTTTTCAGTTTGATCTTAAACCAATGGGAAGAAGGTCAAGTTCAAGTTCAGACATCCCTAAGTCCCCATTCACTCCCACAGATAAATCAAAGCCAGTATTTCTTCTCTCTGTACCTTCTCAATACCCGCCAATGGATTGTTTGCCAATAACAAGGAGTAACTCTATGCCTACTACACCAGGACACTCTGCTCTTCCCCTAAATGTTGCGCCCCTGCCCCACCCTTTGCGAATTTGTCAGTCATTTGATGATAAAATTAGTTTGTTGAATGATGATGTATTTTCATCAGCCCCATCAACCCCAAATCCAGCAATACATTCTCGTACCTTAGTCAGACAAGCAGCAGTAGAGGACTTTACCACAAGTGAGGGGCATGGCCTCCCTACTGTTCGCTCCATGGATGAGGGCTATCATGGTCCAAGCAGTTCCACTGAACTGATGCAAAGAAGCAGATCTTTTGAGCACCACCAGGACAGAAACAGAAAGCCTCAGCAGAATAAAGGCACAATGTATGAGTGTGAAACTTGTCGTAACCGGTACAGAAAGTTAGAGAATTTTGAAACACACAAGAAATTCTATTGCTCTGAGCTTCATGGTCCAAAAAACAAGCCAATCGCTGTTAAAGAAACTGATCAAGATGTTTTTCAAGTTAACATAATGCAGCCCATAGTCCCTAGATCAACTAGTGGCTCAGGAATACTTGATCAACAGACATCAATCAGGAAGAGAAGGAAAATGAAAAGTGTTGGAGATGAGGATGATCAATCCCCTACTGACACCATTCCACCTTGTTCAGTTAGTTTTGAGCTACCAACAACTCTGGCAAGTCGGACTTTTTCTCAGCATGCTGTAATAGTAGACATACAGCCCAAGAACAACCAGTCAAAACTACCTCAGATTCAGCTCGTAGCAAGAGGTATTAATACTTCAGATTCCAGACTGTCACCAATACGAGAGACCCAAATCAGCACCTCTACTAAAGGGGAACTGCAAAGGCAAGGCAGTGGTACTTCAGTCATTAGACACACCAACTCTCTCAGCAGACCCAATTCATTTGAGACAGAATCTATTGACAGGGCCTCTCCTGTTGATAGTATGGAGAAGGATCCCCTGAACAAGCTCAAAACAGATGCAATAGCAAATGTCTCAGCTGACAGCTACCATGAAAAAATATCCAAACCCAAGAGTGCTGACTATGGAAAACAAAGGAAGGAACAATGCACTGATGGCACAGTAGCAGCAGCTGGTGAAAACTCTACTCCTGTCCATCAGTCTCGTCTAGTTCGTCAAAATAACATCCAAGTTCCTGAGATTCTGGTCACAGAGGAGCCCGACAGAGAACATGAAACACAGACTACTGAGCCAGCAGATAAGCCTGCAGATCAGTTCAACTGGCCTCAGAGAAGTGAGAGTTTGTCAAAGTTACCAGCAGAGAAACTTCCACCAAAAAAGAAAAGAATTCGTCTTGCTCAAATGGACCACTCGTCAGGTGAATCAAGTTTTGAATCCAGCCTCTCGCGAAGCCTCAGCAGGGACAGTAGTCTTTCTCGTTGTTCCAGCATCTCAGCCTCTTTTGACAGAGATGAGCCATCTAGGTCAGAGAGTCCTTCCAGAGGGGAGTGTGTCAGCAAAATTCCAGAGCCTCAAGGTTTGCCAACAGCCTTCAACACCCTTGGTGTTCCTGGAATGATGAGGCGTGCCGCATCTGAACAGATCACTTGTACTCAACCCTCTGTGGAGATTTCATGTGATTACCGTAGCAAGTCATTTGACTGTGGCAACGTCTCTCCCAGCAGATCTCTGTCACCTGTTGGCCAGCCAAAAAGTGGACAAATCTCCCAAGTTCCCCAAGTGCCACTAATTGAAAGGAGGCGGGGGCCATTAGTTCGCCAAATGTCTCTAAAGATAGGCCCAGAGAGTCAGCAACCTGTTCGGAAAGTCATACCTCTTGACAAACCTCCCATTACAAATGTTAGCTCTTTAACTCAGAATAGATCCCAGCAGATTCACATTGCCAATAGGCGCACCATGGCTCAGCCTTTTATCCTGCATACTGGAGAACCACCCTTGCAAAAGAATGAGCAAATGGTGCAAAGCATTCATTTGGGTAGCCCAACTCAGCAGCCTCAAGTCCATGGCCTTCCACACCCTTGGCATCAAACATCAAGGGTTCAAATATGCCAAAAGATACAACAACCACTGAGCCAGATCTTAGTTTGTCGCGAGAATGTCCAAAACAAACTAGCTGACTCTGAAGAAAAGAAATGTTTTGTGCCCAAATACCAACTGCAGTATCCAGCTCTGAGACCAAGCCAAACATTTTCATTTTCCAATACACCGGGAACTCAGATAGCCTTGCCAGTTTTAACAATACCTATTGCCAATTCAATTTTGAGCATGTCAAAATCGTCAGATGTACTCCAAAATGTATATGTTGCTCAACCCAATCAACAGGCCTCTGAGATTAAGACACAGACTGTTGTTCTGTCTGGTGAACAGCATAGGGACCCATTTGATCAGACCCAAGTAGGTGCTATACCATTGCCACAGATCCTCATAACTCATGAGCAGATACATCCTTCTCCCTCTTTGTCCAATAAAAATAGCCTATCATCCTCTCACAGTGTAGATAGTGATGCCCATGCTGTACCAACTGCAAAGAAGGATAGGACTCAAACAGTCAGCACTCATAACCACACTGGAGAACGAGCATCTTCTCTAGGGTCTTTACATTGTACACAGAAACTGGCATCAGTAACTCTATGCCCACAGCAGGAACCCACTGCCTCAAGTAAACGAATGCTGTCACCTGCCAACAGCTTGGACATCTACATGGAAAAGCACCAAAAACGGGCAAAGGATGAGCATGGTGTGGCCTGTCTAACTGATGGCAGGTCAGTCAATTATCTTAATTCCAAGATGTCAGAGGTTACCCGACAGCGGAAGCTAACACTTGTTAGGCAGGTTTGCACAACTGAACCGGTGGACAGTCCCATTGAAACTGAGGCCCCACCTCTGCCGCAGGTTAAAACAGATGGGGAGAAGGACTCAGAGGCTACTGATGATGTTAAGCCTATGTCGCCTGACAGTGCTGGGCTAGCAAAAGACACAAGCATTGTTATTCGTGAGGAGGCAGGCCCTGCCCTGAATACTACACCTGGTAGCCAGGGCACCTCAATGCCAGCTAATAACACTCTGAAGCCCCAGGAGAAAGCTGAGGAACAGAGATGGACTCCTGCCAAATCTCCTATCAGGCCCTCCAGTTTCCACGGTAGTCAGTTGAAACTGACCACATCTGTGTCTGTGGTTAACACAAAAGACAGTCATCGTCTGTCTTTCCCCAGCCTGAAGACTGCCACCACTTTTACATGGTGTTTCTTGATGAAGAGGAAACCTCTTCATGTTCCACAGACTGACCTCAAGACTTCAGCATATGCTGTCTGGACAGTCAACCCCAACAACCATAACCCACTTGGCTTGCCCACCAAGGTGGTCATGTCTCTGTTTGACTCCAAGCAGAGCTCCAAGAAAATACACTACACATCGGCCATAAGAACTAGTGGGAAATCTGATATCTTGTCTTATTCAGGCAAGCTGAAAGACGCCATGCCCAGGGTAAGAACTAATTTTCTGGTATGGTTGTATTTCTGCCTTGTGTCTTGAATCAGATCAATAAATATATCAATTGCTTCTTCTTTCTGCAGGTGCCAATAACCCAGAAGTCTATATCAATTGAAACCAGAAGTAAAGTGCAACCAGAAACTCAGGCCAGCAATGAGTCAGACAAGGACCTGGCATCTAAAACAGAACCAAGACGGGTCAAAATATTTGATGGCGGGTATGACAAACGATTAATAAATTGATTATTTGCTGTATTTTGATGTGTTTGTATTCCTATCTTATGTGTCCCTCATGATTCTATTGCAACCCCACAGATACAAATCTAATGAAGAGTATGTTTACGTACGTGGGCGTGGGCGTGGTAAATACATCTGTGAGGAATGTGGGATCCGCTGCAAGAAGCCCAGCATGCTGCGCAAACACATCCGCACCCACTCTGATGTCCGGCCATACCACTGTGTCCACTGCAACTTCTCCTTCAAGACAAAGGGTTAGAGCGCAGTAGTTGGTCATTGTTCAAAGCTACAAATCTAAAGCCACTACTCCTTTACTTGTGTACATATGTCATGATATGCTAGAGATGCTTTTATCAATGCAACCAAGATGTTTGAACATCTTGATTTAATTTTCTTCCTTAAATGCGGTGAAGAGGTGTGTGTGTCTCAGTACTTTCACGATAATCAATAAAATTCAATTAAATACATAAAGAAACATTCTAGAAAATAATGTATTATTATTGGAATGTATTCTCAAGTCGCATAAATATAGTACATGTAGTGATCCAGATGTTAACCATCTATGGGGTTTCTCAAAATCTAATGTTTTTGCAAAACAGCTACCTTAATATACTGCACTGTATGTGGTTCAAAATTACTGGATACATATACACACATACTGTTCACCACCATGATGAATATAGTACCACAAATTTTAATAAAATGATATTTGCAGATTCTGATCTTGCATCTGAACATACAATTTGTTGTCACTAAAATTTACATTTGAGACAATATATTTTTAATAGCCTTGAACTGCTACAGTTCACTTCTTCCTTTTAGGAACTATAAAATTAAAGATGTTGTTTCACCATCTCTTTAACCAAGACAGTATGATTCACCATTCTTTATCGAACTTGCCTACCCACGCCACGCTGCAGAACAGTACTTGGTGTCAGAGCAACCCACGTTCATTTAAAAATGTCTTTATCAGTTACTCACCCTTTACATACAGCTTGCCCAAAGACCGCATTCTCTTACATAAACTCCTTCTGTGCTATTGTTCAAGCTCTACCCACCCGTAAGACCTTACTGCCTCTCTTCTTGCAGGAAATCTGACCAAGCACATGAAATCCAAGGCCCACAGTAAGAAGTGCATGGAGATGGGGGTTCCTGCGGGTCTCATTGAGGATCAGGATGCAGAGGACTCAGGTACAGTGCTTCACTGTGCAGCCGTAGCCTAGAGGAAAATACAGAAGGATCATTGCGTGCTCCAAAGCAATAGCTTATCAAACAAAATGAAATTTCTCTGTAAATTCAGGGGTTTATTTACAGATGGCGTTAAAAATGTAATAATGACTTGATACATATAGTTCTTGTTTTACCCCCTTTTGCTTTGGTTTCAAACAACAAGATTGCCCTTCTTTAAATAGTTCTGTTAATGGCATGAGATATAAAACACGGATTGTCCCTGCTTGTGCTCTGTTGCTATGTCGATCAATAGCTTTGCCACGGTCTAATTAGAAATTCTAAATGCAGCTTCTTTCTCTGTTAACTCAAAGCGCATGTGGGCGGCATGCACAGCGTTTAGAAAGAGGAAGTTGCTGCATCTAATTTTAGAAAAAAAAGAGAGAGAGAGAAGCTGCCTAAAAGCATTCTATGGTCCCAGTCTCCAAGAGCATATTTGTTGTTCCTCCTCTGCCTGTGATGGAGCTCAGGGGCGCATGGTGGTCTAGGATGTGAAACTATGCAGCAGCAGCACATAACATCACTGAATTGCATTGTTAGTGGTGGATTTTCTTACTGTGTGATAACAGAAGATCTTTAATGAATGAAAGTGGTTCAATACTACCAAAGGGCCAATCTATTTTCATATCAGCTCTGATGACTCATATGTTCTGTGTAATATCAGGAATAGACTTCCTTCTTACATATTCTCTCATCTACAGGAGACCGCAGTCAGGTCAGCAGTGCTGATCGTCAGGATTCAGATGGTGATGACTCCGATGGACCTGATGATGAGGAGAATGATGACAACGAGGAGGAAGAGGAGGACAGCCAGGCAGAGTCTGGCCTGTCTACCAACCCTTCTGTCTCTGCCAGCCCGCAGCATATCCCTTCCAAAGAGGCTGAAGTCCCTCCTAGCGCCCTCCTAGCCCAGATGTCAATCAGCTCAGTCTCCCTACATCTCTCCCAGCCTCCAGCTCCTGAATCCCACACATCAGACTCAGAATCTGTCCCCATGATGAGACCCGTGTCCCTGAGCAAGCAGATATCGATCTCTGGGTCCTGCTACAGCCCAACGCCCCTCCCTTACTCTCCTCCGCCTGTTGCCACCACATCAGACTTCTACACCTCAGACACAGAGTCAGTGCACATGATGAGCCCAGTGTCACCATGCAGGCAGATGTCCATCGACTACCCTGACTTTGATGTGCCCCCTAGTCCCCCAGTGCCAGGCAAGGTCTCCAAGCTAGGCCAGGTGAGACCTATGTATTCTCATTGTGTCTCTCTCCACCACTCCCTGCCTGCCTCCCTTCTTTCCTATCCATACCCTTACTTTGAATCCTGCATGCGAGGCACTTCCACAAAGCTCCTGTGAATGCTCTGAAAAAAGGTGAATAGGATTATCAATTCTGATTAGGCTTGGTGGATCGATCCAAATACCATTTCATCTTAACCTCTTTAAATCTAATAGGATTGTGCCACAATTAAGTGAAGAAATAAGTCTGAATGTTCATTTTTTCTCTTTTCACAGGACACCTCCTCTGCCCCTCCTGCTGTGGCAACCAGTGAATCGGGCATACCAGTGGACCGGAGCACTCAAACTTCCTCCTATGCTTCTCATGGTCCCATGCACTTTCCCCCACAGGGTCTATCCCAAACACCAGGAACAGAGACCCAGACCCACCTGTTCAGTCACCTGCCCCTGCACTCCCAGCAGCCTTCTCGCTCCTCTTACAGCATGGTCCCAGTCGGGGGGATCCAGCTGGTGCCCGCTGGCCTGGCAGCTTACTCCACCTTTGTACCAATCCAGGCTGGCCCGGTCCAGCTCACCATCCCAGCAGTGAGTGTCATACACAGAAACACAAGCCCGTTACCAGCTCCCAACACTCCACCCCAACCCGAGGGTTTGCAAACTCAGCCACTTGTGGTCCAGGAACCAGTCAGTAGTGTTGTGCCCTGCTTTCCCCTAGGGCAGGTCACTGGCCTGCAGGCTCAAACAATACAGCCACTAGGTCTGGAGACACTTAACCTCATGGGGCTGACCAACACAGGTCTGGCATCCACCCAGCTGCTGAACCAGCAAGGGCTCACCCTCAATGCCACCCTTGGGCTGCAGGTTTTAGCTGCCAACCCCACCTCCCAAAGCAGCACTGGCCCCCAGACACACGTCCCAGGTCTGCAGATAGTTAACATCGCCCTGCCTGCCATCATTCCTTCTCTCAGCCCTCTATCTACCCTTAGTCCTCTCCCTGGGTCCTCAGAGAGGCAGGGCAGCCCTGAAGCTCCAGGAACGCACCAATCTCAAAATGAACATGGATTCAGATCTTTACGGAGCTGCATGCCCACTTCACCGACCACCCCTTTCAAGGTCAACAGCTCTCCAGAGCTGACCTCAGGCAGCAGGGCTAGCCCCAGAGGTAGCAGCAGAACAGAGCTCACACAGACTGTTGAGAGGGAAGAAAGAAAGAAATCCCCACAGCAGCATCCATCACCAGCTCCTGAGAGCCGAGCAGACAGTGCTAAGGAGTCACCAGCTGAGGGAGCTAGTGATCCTGCACATCCAAGACCACTGCCAGTGACCAGCTGGCAGAAGGTAATTGATGACTATAATGAGGTATCCAGTGATGATGAAGACAGACTGGTCATTGCCACTTGAAAACCCCCAAGTGGAAAGCTCTTCTTGTTCTCTTTTTGTAATTCTTGTCACTTTGTAAGACTGAAAACACTTTTCAGGGGTTTGTTTCTTTGCAAATCACCTTTCAAAGCGCAGATGCTGACATTCATATTGTATGTGCAATCACATGATAATTATAATGATGACCAATCATTTTATTTTTACTTTTTTTGTCAGCTCCAGACAATTTCTTTTTTTGTACATGTTGTATAGACAATTGTGCCTTTATGGAGTTTCTTGTTTAGGAACCTGTACATAATTCCTTATAAATTCAGTAGTTGCTTGTGTTTATTTCAAAAAATGGAAGTAAAGAGATGCATAACAATGGAGGGATATCAATTTTATTTTGGAGGATTTGTCATTCGTAAATTTATGGAATTATAAATGTTGTACTGGTATATGTACATTTCTATGGATTATGGGGCAATGTTTCTGTGTACAGATGTTGTGTTCAACTATTTATTATAATCCATCTAGTGCCCATTATGATTCATAAGTCCATAGGTATGTGCATTTATGGTAGCTTTACATTGCTGTATCAATATTCTTAACTGTATCAGTAAAAATTTGTTTACAAACATTAAAGTGGTGTCACTGTATTTTTTCAGTTAAACACTAGAAACATGACGTCACTACATATTTTAAGGTGGCAGGTATTCATTCACACTCTAAGGTTGAATCATAGACATAGTATTAATTCTAACAATCAACACATTAATTGGTAAATATTGTAAGAGCAGTGAGTGTTAAAAGTGGGACTATGGTGTGAAATCAGTTCTTAGGAAATGCATGTTTAATACCTATTTTGCTGTTGATTATATGTCACATTTAATATTGTAGGTAGCACATTTTCCATATCAAAACATATTAGAATTCAAACTGCAACAGTAAATCGACAGAAAATTAATCGGCAACAATTTTGATATCTGATTTATCAATTTATTAATTTTTTAAGCCAAAATGACAAAATAATAATAATGAAAATAATTGTTTGTTGTAGCCCTAACTACAATTAAAAATAAATACATGAAAAATGAATTAGAAAAATAAAGAATTTCACTCCAAAATGAGTTTTAAATCGACATGACAGTATGTCCAAGCAACCACAGCTCAGTGTAAAAAAATAAGTGCTATAATTTGGGTAATTGATAAACATTTGCATTCCATTTTTTAATAAATCACAAGTTACTCTCCTGCAAATCAGAGATATTCATAGTTTAATATTTGATCATCTACAGCAACTGTACAGAGCATGATCCATACACACTCCCTGACATGTTCTGCAGAGCCCACACAGAGCTTCTTACATGACAGTGAGTTCAGATTCTTAAAATAAATAGTTGTCTCAATTGGTAAGACCTTCAGCTCCTTTACTACCACTATGATTATATTAGGTAGGTGTGGTTCAGCAGCGCCGCTCCACTTTCTAACCTTTCTATGGACAGATCAACAGAAGGAGGAATTTCAATAGCACTGCTTTGTTTTATGTGACGACAAATTTCATACAGTAAAACAATTCAACCTCCATCATCCCACTTACTCATGAATGGATTACTGAATGGGCCTACTGGGCATAGACCCAGGGGCCCAAGGGGTCAGGGGGCCCCTGGGCTTGACCTGCAAAATATCACTGAAATAAACACAAAATGACTACAAAGAGATGTAAAATGATCACAAAGAGATGCAAAATGAACAAAAGAAGATACAAAATGACCAAAAACAGATGCCAAATGACTACAGAGATGTAAAATAACCATAAAAACACCCAAAATGACTACAAAGTGACGCATAATGATGACAAAGAAACACACGACTACTTAAAGCATCTCTTTCAGTCTGGGTGTCTTGCTCCTATATAGTAGGGGTGGGGGGCCTTTTACGTGACAGTGCCCAGGGGCCCATTTTCTCATAATCTGTCCTTGCACTTTAAGGGTGACGTACTGCACAGCAAAGATCATTTAGATTTCAGTCCTCAGGGAACAACCTTGTGATCCTCTCATCAGCACAATGATACCACTGAATTAAAAACCACTAGTTGCCAATCAAATGAGTGGCGCCTGATTAATGAATTATTATATTTGTTTTATTTTACACCTACGAGAGGAGTCATGGTAAAGAGCTCTCAGAGGACCAGGACCAAACACAGCAATCTGGCCTCAATGAGGGAAACTTCTCTCTCATCTCAAGAGGCTTTACCGCGATAACCTCCTTGTTCCACCCCATTCAGAAGGTGACTCATCTATCTACAGTGCAGAACCCATCACTCTGCATACCCCCTCCTCCCACAGGGGGTAACTATAGCAAAGCAAACAGAGACTCCTAGTGGTCATTATCTGCTAGTGCTGAGAAAAAAAATGCAGGCTGATGAAGTGAAGAGCCCGCTAGATCGACAACTCCAGCACATTCAGAACAAATCCAACACAACACAACATCACAGCAGCTGCATGGTTCAACTGGCTAAACTTGAGTGTACAAAATTTAACTGAAGCTGCCCCTAATGTTACTCTACTGGGTTGTTTCTGTCCTGAACGAAGAAATACACTCCTGCTGCCATTAGCACAAGCTGTTTCCCTGACCAGTGGAAACTCTTAAACACCAGCCTCTGATTAGGGGCCTCAGAGCTACAGCATGTCAGGATACTTTACCTAAGACTTTTCCACTTTGAGCACCCACCCACCCACCCACACACACACACACACATACAAACAAGGTCAATTTTCCACCACTGCCCGCAACAGTGTCTCTGACTATGTGATTTAGGGAAACAAAGTACTCCTCGGTTTCCACAGTTTATTGGTAGTGGAGGGAAACCATTAGATTAACAGCCACTTTGGAGCTTGTTTGTACTTTCGGTAATCAGTCATCAATTAATAAAACACAACAGTTGTGGAGCACAAGATACAGGGGCAACAGAACCGTACATTAATTGCAAAGGGATGATGTAAAACACGATCAGGATGACAGATTACCTCGTAGATTATAAATATTGATTTTTATATATATACACATCTGTATTTCCAGCAATATTGGTGATATATTAATAAAACACTTCCTCCAGCTCATGCCACTTAACTTCCTGTTGAAATGTTCAATCTCCAACAGGAATACTGCTCAAAAAGGACTATAGATAAAGATGCTTGCACTGGTTATGTAATGTTGGGTGTAGAGTCCAATTTAAGTTTAACCCTATAATACTTTATTCATAAGGACAGAGAATGAGGTGTATTAAACTTTGATTTTTAAAATGTTTTTTTAATTCCAACTCAGTTCTCCAGTCCAGATCATGCAAAGGGCAAAATCCCCTCCTGCCAGGCAACTTCTTTGTCTGCAGCGGTGTATGTACACATAGAGGACTGGCTCTCAAAGTTCAAACTTCAATATGTGACAAAATTGCTGCTTTACAATGGGCTGAAATATCTGATTAGAAGTACTTTCATTGTTGTAATTTAGATGATTTACAGAGCACACTTTTTTTTATTTTCACTTTAGTATATTAGTGCATATTTGATGTACATATTGAAGCATGGTACTCCGTTTTCAAAAGGCAAGAATAATGGAAGACACCACCTTGTGATGTTATTTCCGTTTTCACTGTATAGTGTATTCAACACATACATATCTATCTACGGTCTAATATGGGCCTAGGTTTCAGTCTTGCCTCTATTGACATATTGGAATCTATTTATTTATGTCTTTTAATTGTATTTTATTTCTCCTTCCTGATCTCATTTGTGATTTTAAATCAATAAAGGATTTGGTGTCTCTGGCTGCATTCAAGACTATTGTAAATCTTATAATAAATGTCTCTCTTCTGTCTGTTTTTTAATATTGTTTTATTTTTTGTATGGTTTTGTCTGCAACTTTTATGCTGCCGTCTTGGCCGGGTCTTCTTTGCAAAAGAAGTTTTCAAACTCAATGGGACTTATTCTGGTTAAATAAATGATTCAATTTAAAATGCTGACTTGACTGCTGTAACACTGCATTATTAAAGTACTCTATCTACCTACCTATCTAATTTGTACTTGAGTAGTTTTCAGCAAAAAAAAAGGTGTAATTTCACTTCTACTTGAGTCATATTTGTTAAGAGACAATACTTCCTATCTATACTTTCTACACTTTTGTAGAAAGTGTATATTTTATAATATACTTCTATATGCAATGCTGACCATGGGAAATTAATCCTTGCTTAACTGCCTAGCTTCACTGCCACCTGCTGTCTCAGAAGTGCCACTGCAGCTCATCCAGAGTCCAACAAGAGTATGGCACAGGTCGCATTCAATCACCTGGCGTCTCCCGCATCCACCAGCTCACAAATATGGCATCTCAAAGTCCTCAACTTGGCCTGGGCGACTGCTTATCAGCGGCCGACTGCTAACAAACATCATTGTCTGGGTGAAAGCCAAAGGACAAAACTGTGCGGCACTGCAGGAGAAGGAGGGGGGAGGTGGGAAGCACTTGTATAAAGTCAAAGGGCTGCACATGTGGGGCCACAGTGACAGAGAGACTCCAGTCTGACGCCTCTGCGCTCCTGCGTGAATCTCTGAGGACGATCACCGAAAACACGAAGGAGTGATACACTGGATGATTCACTTTCCACTTCTGGAGGATTATTAATTTTATCGAGCAATATTTTGTTCTTAGAAGAGCCTGGAAAAATGGATATATACATTTTGATTTCCGCGTTATCAGTGATGTACTCCTGGAGTTTAAGCGCAGGTAACTTTTGTTTGTTTTTTACCCAACAGCCAAACGACTAATTTTAGCTATTTAACCTGGGCATTACCACTAATTCTAGATGCACAGGGCCAAATATAAGTAATATTTGAATTGTTTAAATTATTTAACAGTTGAAATTTGAATCCTGTCTCTGCAAAGTAGCAGAGCAAAACATTGCTGCAGTTGCATGCTGGTAAACACGACGTTTGTTTTATGCATCTTCCTGACATACAACGTTAGGTTAAAAGTTTATATGCAGTGTTTTGACAACGACGATTTAATTTGCAGTCCTATCAGCGCCTTCTGGAGAGACACCCACTGCCTCCACCGCCACCCAGGGGCGCCATGTGCGGACCAAACGCTGCTCCTGCGCCACTTTCCTGGACAAGGAGTGCGTCTACTTCTGCCACCTGGACATCATATGGGTCAACACGCCTGAGTAAGTCACCATTAGCCTAATATTATCTTTTAACAGTAGTAACACAACATCGCTAACTTTTCTCCAGCAGCCGTAGTACAGAATGAAACATTTTATTTTCGGGCAAAAAACAATTAGCCTATGTTAATGAAACGAACGAAATATTGGATAGACGTTGATACAAAAACGATTTGACGAACTAGTAGCAAAAAAGTAACGTTAAGCTTGCGATTTTGAGGAAGGGGTCGCTTTCTGTTAACATTTGTTGAGTGTAACTGAAAATAAAAGTACAGTTTTCCTACCTTATCGGTTTTGGAAACATTTTACTTTTACAAGGTAAACAAGCTAACTGAAACGCATTTGGCCGTCAAACGGAGCGCCCTCGACGCGGTGTGTTCGCGTTTTGACCGTTGATTTCAGTTGTTTGATTCGAACTGTGCCGCTGTTCCATCCAGGCGCGTGGTCTCCTACGGACTGGGCAACGCTCCCAGGACGAGGCGCGCGGTCGCGGACTCCATGGCAACCAGCAGCGGGCCCCGCTGCCATTGTCTCCACGAGAACGACAACACCTGCAGAAACTTCTGCCGGCCGGAAAAACACCCCAGGTGTGTCATTTACATCTTATCACAGCTTCCAAAACATCTCGTGAGGAGGCAATAACAATTATATGCCAAACACTGATCATATTTGCCGTCATTTATACTAGAAACCGCCCAAGTCTGTCATTTGTGTGCTTGTGAGAACAAGTTTCGTTTAAATGCCCTCTTAATGTGTCGAAACTGGGGGTTGAATAATTGAAATGTGATCCCGCTCTCATCGTGTGTTTTCCTGTGCGCGGTCTCTCCCTCGCAGGTATGAAACATCGCCAGACACGGTGATCCGCTCTGCCGAGGGCGATGGTTGTGTTGAGGCGCAGTGCAAACACAAGCTGGCAGCCGACACGGGCAGGATTAAGAGGTAAGACAACCCGCTCAGACTGAAGGAGGATGAATACCTCAAAGTCTATTTGCAAAATAAATGGACAGGGCAATTAAAACCTCACGCAACACTGAGGTCTTTTGTAGGGCAAAATATCTCAGCTACATACATTTTGCATGCATAAAACCCAGGGATAAAAACAAGCAAGGGATTCCCTATACATTATGATGACTGAGCATCATTATGAATTCCATAAAACCTCTAAGATTGTATGGAATTTACCTAAAGTAAGCTGCATCACTTAACTGTCAGAGTTAAGAGCTCCTCTCTGCCACAGCTGCACTCATGTGCCATCATGTTTCAGACTCAAACCCTCTCAAAGTTTGCAGCGCCATATGTCTGCACTTTCTGACACAATAATAATTGGAAACATAAACTTTAATCTGCTCAAGCCACTCGGAAGTGTGTTATGCATGACACTTGGCAGTTTGAATGTAAGTGACTCGAATTCACCTTTTACATCGATGGTTCAGATGTCTGATTGCCTTCTGTCTTTGTCTACAGAGTGAAGAACCGCAACAAGAAACGGGCGTCGCCTCTAGCAATCGGGTCTGCCTTGAAAACCCGCCTGCTGCTCGAGAAGTGGAGGGTGAGACAGCGCCACAGGGCGAGAGCATGGGAGGGCGAGAGCACGGCCTCCTAAAGACGACAGATAACCTCCTCACCTTGTCATACAGAGGGGGAAAGGGTTTCATAACCATGGGCCCTTCTCTAAAGCCATCAGCTAGTGGGGATCCCTGTGGAAGACAACGGAGAGCCCAAATAAGGCTGGCAAATGTACTCCATGTTGGCTTCATGGCCGCGGTGTCTGCAGCAGAGCAGAGAACATTTACAACTCCACGGGGTCAGAGACAAGACAGGGAGTTCAGGTGAAAGGAGAAGAGGACTTGGCCTCCGGTCTGCAAAATCAAGGACAGTCATCGATTGATCTTGTAGGTGTGTCAGACTCAGTCACTGTTACTCCTTTGGACTCAAAAGAAAAACACCAAATAGCATTTCAAAACCTTGACATTACTGGAAGGATTTAATATAAATCCCACTTGTTACAGAAAATAAAAATCACTGCTGTATATGCATGAAGGCAGTCGTACTTACTATATTTTAAAATGCCATTATTTTTCCTCACACAGTTGCAAAAACTACATAGTGATGATGAAGTGCCTTGTGTCATTTTTCACTGACTGAAACTAATTACTGCATTTTTTTACGCAACAGGTGGTCTCCTGTATGTCAGGACACAGGTCATTGTAGCTTTGCAGTACAGTAGCTGCTGGGAGTTACTCATGTGGATGTTCTCACAGATTTCTTTACACTTATCTATACACTTAATTTAAAATGTCCACTTAATATGTTACGTATGTTGTTGCTACTATGTGTTATTTATTCTTTTTACACATTGTCATTTCTCCGCCATATTGGCTCTGTCACATTTGGTTTGTCATTTCTATGAAATGTTTTGTCACCAGGGTGCCAAATTTTGGCCAAACTTAAAAAATAAAGTTTTACACACTTATTTAAAAACAACTGCTCAACTCTTTCCTCCTTATTCTTTTGTGCTTCTGTGCTGTATTCTATGTGCAATGAATTAGATATTTGAAGCTACAATAGACCTGAGAAAAGCAGTGTTTCACCAGCTTAAGTTGCAGATAATTAATCTGGAATAGAGAAGCTGACAGGCCAAAAACATTCAAAAATATTTTGTGAAGATTGAGTTTCATAAATTAGAGGTGTAAGAAAAGCAGATTTTAAGTTGGTAAACAAAAGACAAAAAGCAAAAGTGAAAGAGAAATGAGTGAGACAACGTGTGACAGACGGGGATAAGGAGAGAGACAGACTCAGATGTGACAAAAAGAAAGTGTTGATGTGGAAGACAACGAGGCAAAGAGCAATAAAACCCTGCTAACCCTGCCCTTTCATCAAACCAGAGTATACACTGCAATTTCTAAAATCAACTGAAAGTGGATTTAAGGTTTCTTTCAGCAGCTTGGATTTCAAAGACACATCCAGCACGTTGTTTGTCTTCAGCTCTGTAATGATCTCCTTTGTTGTAAAATACTTTTAGATATCTACCACCTTCCAACCTCAGCTTTTTCCAACAACGCCTGAGTCACTCTCATGTTATTCTCTAAACTACCTGCTCTGGCCTCTCCGCTCAACTCTGATGATTATTGTAGATCAGGGCCATTATTTACCAGCTGCTGTCCCTTAATCACCCTTTACCACTCCTCCTCCAGAGGGCTTGCATCTGTTCTTCTCCCTAATTGAAACCAAAAACTCCTGGCACTGTGGATATCTTTAATTTCATCTTGGCTCATGAATCAATCTCATTTCATTCCAGTAAATCAAATCGTCCAGCTAATTTTGCTGCTGTCAAAAGAAAACCATGTATCATGAAAATGCCAGCTTTTCAGGAACTAAGAGAAGTGCATTTTTTGAGACAATCCAATCAGTTTTAAAGTTTTAGCCAAAGATTGAAAGAATTTTCTCAACCCATAGATGAGCATGTAAGCATGGATTAGAAAATAAGACTTTCAATCAGCAGAGCTGTAAACGCTTCGTTGGACAATGATTAATGTTCTTATTGCTATCATCACATGCACTTTTTTCAAATTTTGCAAAGCAGAGATTGAAGCAGCGCGAATGTGTGGCATCAATCTGTCAGATGCGTCCCCTCTATATCTCAGTTGCACATATGATGAATGTCGAACAAGTTGTTCTTGGGTTCAGTTCAAACATTTGTGCACCTGAAACTCTCTCCCATCACTCATCACAGAGCTGCTTGAACTGGCAGCGGAGAACAATCCAATGCAAATTGGTTGAAAAGTCTTATCTATCCAGCCCATTTAGCAAACAAATCCATAGTGGATTCTGTGCCTCAGGCTTATTGAAAGAAACTCTGGTGTGCCCTCCTGCGTGCAGAGTCCAATCATAATAATACTGATGTCATATTTTCCAGACGGACCTACTATTTGTTTGCAAAACAATTTTAAGACATGTCTGCCGCAGGAGAGAGACAGGACTGCAGATACAGTCTGAGGACAATAGAGAGAAAGTTTAGATGACATGCAAGAAACAAATTAATCCCACGATACAGGCAGAGTGTACACTAGACAAACCTCCCGTTAGTGGAAGTAGATCTGCTGATATTGTGCTCTCTTGGGATTGTAAAGGAAATCTTACCAAGTCAACAAACAACCTGCATAATGCTTGATACAGCAAGTTATTTGTCCACAACATGTTACATAACAAGCGATGTTGAACAATAATAGTGATGCTTTCTAATTTCAAAAGTGGCTCCATTACAACATTTCTCTGCATATATTTCTCTCTCAGGTTTATAAATATAATGCATGACGTAAAGGTGACACACAACATGTTTTAGACCAATATTCAGTGCTGGAAAAAGTATTCAGACAATGCCACAGCGTAAAAATACTCTATTACAAGTATGCATTAAAAAATTTACTTAAGTAAATTTTCAGCAAAATGTGATTAAAGTATCAAAAGTAAAAGTACTTATTATGCAGCATGGTCCATGTCATTGTTATATTATATTAAATATGGGTTATTGTTACCGATCATTAACTTGTAAGCAGCATTTTAATGTTGCAGTTGATCCAAATAGAGCTAATTGGAACAATTTTACATACTGTTGGATAGTTTTATCAATAAAATTCATGTTCTATAAGCTCATCATATGTTCTGTATGTAAAATCGGAATATGAAAAGTTACTAAAGCTGTTAAATAACTGCAGTGGAGTAAAAAGTAATGTAGTGGAGTAGAAGAATAAAGGGGCATTAAAACTGACTTTATTATTCTACCACACTTCTATTGAAAATCCATATCACTACAGCCCTTTTAACACACTAACTCCATAGCTTGTTATCAGACTGCCTTTATCAAAATGACTGCTGCATGTTTGCTTCTCTGACTTGACTCTTTCACTCTTATCTTCAAAATCATTACATGCCATCTACGTCAGGAAACAGCCGTAACTTTATTAAGCTTTCTGGAGAATTGCTAAAAGGGGACGCCTCCATGTACCTGCACACTGAAGCGGTTAACAGCATGCGGACGGGCCCGGGACCCAACACAATGGCTCTTACCCTCTAAACTATGCAGCTCTATGCAAGGAACTCCCCTGAGACATGAGCTTTTGGCATAACTCATTAGTCTATTGAATAGAGCGAGTGCTAACATAATACCCCATTACACAGCAAGGAATCTCCTCGACACGACAGGAATTCTCGAGCTCAGGAGCCAAACAATAGGTGTGGAACGTCTGGGCGGGGAGGACTGGTCTAGGCTTCTGACGTCTGACCAACACCCGACTGTACCTTTACACGCCCTGTTTTCCATCTAACACTCCCAGCTGCGGCAAAACCATCTCACGAAACCCTGCTGCAGCCCGGCCAGAGGGGTTTAATTACTGTGGCTGGCAGAGTCAAACTCAGGATTTGGCTGAAAAGGTCACCAGGAGTCAGCTGGATGACTGAGCACGAGAAACCTCTCAGGGAGGTTCAGTTGAGGAGCTGGGGGTTGGGTTGGTGGGGAAAAGATGATGCCCTTTTAGTGTTTGCTTTGCAGGAGAAAGTCAGACTGGCAACTTGAGCGATTTCTCCTCTGTGGTTGAACTTGATTTGTCATCACATCTTGGCGAAAGGGGGATGACACACTTTTCAGAGAGCTGATTATGGGAATCTGTGCAGGTATCTCTCAGCACTTTGTCTGCCTATAATCCCTCTCTCAGTCCTACCCAACCCAGCTCCTCCCACCCTGGAGCACAACAAATACTGAAAAGCATTACAGCAGTATCCCTGACATTCAAAAAACGCTTTGCTGACGTGAGGATGAGTCGTGTCTGCAGTTATGCTTCTGATCTTCCCTGTCTTTATGCAAATTTACTGTGGTTTAAAATCAAAGCGAGTGGGGGGGGGGGGGCAGTCATTACTTATATGCACATTTGGAGGGAATGTTCAGAATGCAAAGAATTATACAACAAGTCTGTTGTCCAAAATTAACTCGAAGTCAGGGATGATGAAAGACACATATTCCATAGATCCTAGATATATACACGTTACGTAACAAATATATACACTTCATGCATACAGATAATAAAATGCATGGCAAAATATGCATTTATTTGGCACTTGAAGTAATTATTTGCATTTTTGTTGAAGTGGCTGACAGGTGTTAGTCTTAAAGCATTCCAAATGCAGTAATTCAGTCGAACATCCATCAATGTTGGACAAGAAAAAGCCTGAGGGTGTGCTATTTAGAAGTACAGTGACAGCGTTACAACAGCAGAATTAACTTCAAAGAGTCACATTTTCAGTTATTTTTAGTCATGTTAGCAGCGTCGCTCTAGGGATGGAAATGTCGGTGAGTGAGTCAACCACTTTGGTCCTGAAACATCTCAACAACTAGTGGATGGATTGCCACAAAATTTTGACATTCATGGTCCCCAGAGGATGGCTTTAATGATCTCCTGACTTCTCCTTTATTGTTCATTATTGTTCATGTTAGCATTTAGCTTAAAGAACCACTGTGTCTAAGCACAGCCTCACAGATGGCTGCAGACTCTTAGCCTCATTTCCCCGAGGCTTGATTTCATATTGAAAAAAATCTTATTCCAAAAATAATGTGCCATTGATAGGAATGTCCCTTTTGGCTTGAGGATTTTGACAAATATTTTTCTCACTGCTATAATTGTCAACAATAAGTGCTGGTATATTGGACCTTGAATAAACATTACATTATCTGAGAAAACACTGTACTGAGCCAACACTGCAAACCGACAGATAACAATCTGATCTGGGTTTCCAAAGATAATTTCAAAGAAAAATACATAAAGAAATGGGGACACACTTACAGTAGCATGCATGGTAACACATATTATTAAGAGCGTCTGTGTTCCTGTTTGTTTTGCTCTCCTTTGGCACTGTGTTTGTTTACATTGCTGGGCAGGTGGAGATGAAGCTCTTGTTCTGTCATTCCCTTTTTCTTGCTCGGCCTCTCTCAACACATGATGAAAATCCCTTCTGAAGGATGCATAAGGTAAATGTTGATAGACATTGATGGTGTGTATGAAGCGGTGAAGCTTTTTCCTTTGTGTATAAATTACTTCAAAAAAGACATTTCATCAGAGATCAATGCTATTATCTCAGTTTTCATTTGTTAATGCTTGTAAAATATCAAAGCCATCCATCAGTCTTTAGAATAAGTGGGTTAACAACAACAACAACAACTTTTTTTGTGTTAAAAGCATTTTTCATGTGGAGCAGCTTATCCATTAGTACGCAAGCTGTTTTATAACACGTTCAGACAGTCTTAGCCAACGTTCCTTTAAAGTTCTATAGGTTATTGTGCGGCAAATAGCTTGGGGTTCCAACATGTCAGTGACTTGGGAAGAAAGAAAAAAAAAGCCTTGTTTTTAGCCTGATGGCAAACAAATTTTAAATGATCCAATAGGCTCTGAATGGATTTCAAAAATCCAAGACTGGGGCCACATTTCATGAGACTGATATTTATCTTTTAATCTCACTTTCAAAAAGAAAGCGAATAAGTGTATTTCCCGAAATGTTGTTGTTGTTTTTTGTCATATTGTTTTTTTTTTTTTTTTACTTTGGACAGAAAATGGTCTTAATGCTAAGCTAGGCTAAACATGTCCTGACTCCAGCTCTGTACTCAACGCACAGACACTGACATAACTGTATCTCCTATAATGTTATTTGAATTCATTTATTTTAAACTATTCCTTTAACAACAGCCTGACACTGCCTGTTGTTCACACTGACTCAAACTGACCCTGGATCCGGACCCCTGACCCAGACTAACCCCGCTTGTTACGAGGTGAATGACCGGGGTGAGTGTTCAGAGCCTCTGTGCCATCCAGCTGCCAGGAACAGCCAACCTGGGCTGGAACACCAGCACCAAGAGTTCGGGTTATTGTTTTGACAAGACGGCTGCCAAGTGATAAACTTCTTGGTTCAACTCATTGTGTCAAGTCTTTTTATATACTCCATCATCATCCTCTTTAGCTCAGCCTTTCATTGTATACGGTCGTGCCAAGATGATTGTTCATGTTGGAGCCTGGAATTCTGCATTGCCCTCTATTGTCAACAAAAAAAGAATTGGTCGGATCTGACAGCAGTCTCAGCCAAAACAATAACACATACTGCTGCCCACTTTCATACAACTCTGCACAATTACTAATATCTCTAAAGATATTTTTATAGCCTCATAAATTCAGATGTGTTTTTGCACATTTTTGTTGATACAGTCCCATGAAAATCATTTAAAACGGAAAGAATCATCATTCGGTCCTTTTTCAAGGAGTCTGATAATCGTGGGCCAATCAGATTACATAACATGCTGACGTTTGTGCTTGTAATTAATGTTGTTTGAAAGAGTCTAAACCTTCTCCAAGACTTTGTTGCAACAGGTAACACAATACCATCACGTCATGTTTTTATACCATCACAGGTTTGCTGTAATGTTTGAAGTAGAATTAACAGAACAAATTAGCTGGTTGCTGCAGCCTTCGACATGTATCCGATTTCGTTGATGTGTTACGTCGGGTTGATGTAGTTCAGTGGAAGTTCAGAGATTTAATCCCATCCTGAGGCGGGAAATAAGGGAGTAACAACAATACGGGATGAGCTGCAAAAGGAGTTCTATAAATACGGGAGCTCACAGGAATGAGAAGACTGTTGACATGTGTGCACTGGTACAACGTGGATGCAACCCAGGATGTAAACATCCAAATACTTTGAAGTGCAGAGCAGTGCAGACCAACAGGTCTGTGCAAAGTGCATTCACAGGAAAGAGCTGGGGCACCTATGAGTGAGCCCTTATTGACAGGACCATTGCTGACACTCAACCTGTTTCAATATGGGCTGTTACCAAGGTAATCTGCAATACATTGTGGGTTTCCGGGCCTATTTGGAGAATATTTCTAAAATAAGTATAAGGTCATGTTATCATAAGGTCTCCTACACCAGTGGTTCCCAACCTTTTTTAGCTTGTGACCCCTTAATACAAAGAAATGTCTACCTGCCCTTCCTTGCCACAGGCTGCATATGTCTATGGCCGGTGAGATTTGATTGATTTGTTTTCTTGCAGAGAGTTAGATAAGAAGATCGATACCCCTCTCATATCTGTCTGTTAAATATAAGGTTACAGCAAGCAGCCAGTTAGCTTAGCTTAGCATAGCATAAACACTGGAAATTGGGGAAAACAGCTAGCCTGGCTTTGTCCAAAGGTAACAAAATATGCACCTCTAAAGCTCACTAATTAACACGTTACATTTCATTTGTTTAATCTGTACAAGAAACAAAGTGAAAAAACGACTGGGGGTTATGTGCAGGAATACTTCTTGCACTTCACTGCACCTGGCCAAGAAATACACCTGTAAAAACACAACTTGTTTTATTGGTACGAAATAAAAAAAACAAGATATTGCGTGTTAGTTAGCAAGCTTTAGAGGTGCTGGTAGACACACTTCTGAAGTTGAACTTCAGACTGAGCTAGGCTAGCTGTTTCCCCCTGTTTCCAGTCTTTGTGCTAAGCTAAGTTAAGTTAAGCATCTCGTAGCCGTAGCTTCATATTTACCGTACAGACATGAAAGTGGTATCAATCTTCTTATCTAACTCTCGGCAAGAAAGCAAATAAACGTATTTTCTAAGACGTCAAACTATTCCTTTAATTTGAATAATTTTCAGAGGCATTAAGAGAAAAAGCATAAAGTAAGGTTTAGACAAAAGTCTTAATAATAAACATAATTTTGTGTTACAGAATTCAGGTTGGAAATCACTATTCTATACCCACAATCACTATAAACTACTTCTTACCTTTTGGAATACAACTCAATCAAAAAAAAGAAACTGTTAGTTTATGGTAATTGCTTTCAAATATGCCCTTAAATGCCCCCCTTAAATAACATTATTTTGTAATTGAGCTCACGTAATTCTCAACTACCACATGAGGATGTAATGTAGCAAAAACTTGAGAATAAACAACATTGTATAGAAGACATGACCCATAACCTTGACTACAATTAGCCCAAGTAAATTACTGAACTAAATTACTGCACTTTAGATATGAATGATACCTGCAGCTTGTGTAATAACCTTGAAAATTATCTACAAGGCAGATGGTTTTAACACTTACATCACTGATAAACTGGGAGATTACCGTAACTGTTAACCTTTATTTGGTTTAGTTATGAAAGTTTGTCTCTTTTTTTATCTCTCCTTCTTTCTGTAACACATTCCAGACATACTTCCTGCAAGACTTTGTCCCATTTCCCAAAGCATCTGTCAGTCTGCACCGAGGCCCCACATGTCCCCCACTCAACACTGAATACCACACTCGCAGCACTGGCGGAAACATGGACAGTGCAGACAGTGCAGCTGCACTGGAGGCCCGTGGTCTGACAGGTCCTCTGGTCCCATCACGTGAGAGATTGTAAATCACAGAGAGATGTGTGTATGATACAGTGTGGTAGAAGAGCAACAGCAAACAGAAACATAAGGGTCTATTTCTAGCAGCAAACACATTGATCAAATTTAAGGAAAACCAAGTAAAGTCTACAAATAAATGCATTACACCACAAAAGACATTTCAGTCTGGTTACACAAACTATCAAGTGAAAGAAATGTCATAATATTTTAAGGAAGGAACTCTGGAGATGGAAATTGACTGCACAAGAATTTCCCCTGGCAATAATGTTTATATGCTACATAATATATCATTTTATACATTCATTCATCTTCATAATTCATCTATATACACTTTGCTATTGTTTGCACTTTCTGGTTAGATGCTGAACTGTATTTTGTTGCACTGGTACTTACATTCTGCACAGTAACAATAAAGCTGATCTAATATGAAGGACATTGTTGAAGATTTTGTACAAATCAAAGCCCATTTTTTGAATTTGCAGAGCTAGATTTTTATGAGATGTGGGGAAAACCACTGGACAAAACATAAACCCTTGTACAGGGATTCATTTTGTGCTGTTGTGCAAAAACCTGCACCTTTTGCAGTTTTTTGTGGGTCAGAGGTGCTGAGCTGTTCTTCTGTTACTCAACCATGTCTAGCCTCAATTTATATAAACATCCTACTTACAGTCAGCTAATTTGATCAAGTGACTGTCTGCCTGCATTGGACCATCTTTCCAAAGTGTAGCCTGGACTCTACATTCAACACATTGCCTGTAAAATATCGACTTCTTTGGTGCAGTGCTCGTTCATATGTCTGTGCACGTGTTCCTCTCAGGATGAAAGGAGTCCAACAATAGCACTTACACTGCGGCCTGTCATTACAAGCAACAGCCGCAGACTTCCAGAGAAACTCACACAAATTGAGCAACAACAATAGGAAAGTGTTTACACATTCTGCTATCACTCCATCATCCCTGACTCTCAGCTACTACAGTCTATGTGCAACTCTGATAATGTCGCTTTACCCCGTCGTTGAGTAATATACCCTCTCACTCACCGCTTTGGTGCTATCTCCCTGAAACTAAACAAGATTGTGTGCACCTGCAGCGTCGTGAGGCAGCCGTTCCCAAACAAAACTCAAACTCTGTCAACAGCTGGTGAGTCAGCTGTCAAGCAACACATCCTCGGACACTTTTAACCCAAACAACATGGAAGATGGAACATAACGTGCAAAGAATGAAACTGGAATGGTAATATATGAATCCTTTGTCTCCAAAAGGCTTTTAAAGCAATAGTTTGACATGTTGGGAAATAAATTCCTGAAAGTCTTGTCGTCTCAGCGGAAACTCCAGGAAGTCACTGCTCCCGGCCAAGAAATGGTCGTAAAATCTTGTCGTTTCTATACAATATCAGTTTTTGTACAGATTTAACAAATGAGATATAACGTGCTAATAATGAGCTTAAGAGGTGTTGGTAGGTGGATTTTGGTACCTTTGGACAGAGCCAGGCTAGCTGTTTCCCTCTGTTTCTAGTCTTTATGCTAAGCTAAGCTAACCAGCTGCTGGCTGTAGCTTCATATTTACCATACAGACATGAGAGTGGTATTGATCTTCTAATTTTCTCGGCAAGACAGCGAGTAAGCATATTTTTCAAAATGTCAAACTATTTAAATTTTATAATAGTATTCTAGCAGGTTAATGAGTTAGTGTCCACAGGTATTAGAGGCACCAAATGTAGACAAAAGAAGGAACTGTGATACAAAGAATCCGGATCAGTTTATACTTGGAGATAACAGGAGATACACAAGGATATGTGTGTAAGACAAATCTACTAAGTAAGGCCAGTCTTAGTTTTTCTCTTTGACACGTAGTGTAATGGAAGTTGTTTTCCTTATTTTACTTATTTTAAGCCTACAGTTAAAAGTTAGCCACTTCACCCCCAGGCTGTCTCAGACCTGAACAGCTGTATTTTCATCTTAACAAATAATCACAACTTAGAAAAAAACATGGCTCATAATTTGTGGTTTGCTAACAATGTTAGAACAGTCCTACATACATTTGGTTTGCTATTGCTTCACAGATCACTGATTTTCTGTAGTAAATCATTCCTGTAACAGTTATAAATTAATCCACACGGCACTAGTTTCCTGCTGGAGTGAAGAGAGATTTAATGGTACCCCAGCAGCTACAATGGTGTCAAGTTTTCGTGTCGTAAATTTAGGTTTGGAAACGTTTTATTCTATTTTTAACTGCATGTAGGAATTGCCAATGGGATTATGATACATCTCAAACTTTTTCAATTTAAAAACATTTCCAAGTATTAGCATTATACTGTTTTCAGCCTTAGACATCCTTACAACTGTGACTGCTCATCAAGCAGTTCCACAGGAGGTCCCGACCCCGACATTTGGACACCAACATAAGGTTTCCGCATTTGGGGTCGGGGTTGTATTCCTCAACAGTGAACTACAGTAGGCTTGGTTTAGAAGATTACATTACATTTACAAACATTTTAACAATGGCACAGTAGTAATGCAATATGCAATTACAAATGTACCTTTTTACAGTTACTATGGATTTTATTTAGGAAAAAATATATTGTTTTATTTCAAACAGTATAACTGGTTTGTGTTTGGGTTGGTGATTGTGATGCTTTTTATTTACCTCGACATCATTGCTCAGGGCTACTTTCAAAATGGGATATTCTCTGTTGGTATATTTAATAAAAAAAAACCTTTTGAAATACAGAAATGTACTAATAAGTTTGTCGACAGAAAATAATAAACAAACAATTTTGAAAACCAATTAATCATTGAAGTGATTTATCGTGCAAATATATCACATTTGAAGACAAGTAGACAAAACAAGCAATTGTTGCAATAATAAATAAAGCAATAATTGTTTGTTGCTGCCCCTATACAAAGTACAAACGAGCAGATTAGCTAAGGATAATGGTAAATCTTTTCTCTACAATCAAGTTTGGTTTGGTTTCGGCTTGACTTCATGTTTCTTAATGGGTGTGACTGTTGGAGGGTCGCATCTCACCCTCCTCTCCTGCCAACGTTTCATGTGTTGAGCCCCGCCTCGTCTGTGGGACCCCGATGCACTACCTGATCCCCACATGGGTCTCGCACCCAACATGCCTTTATGAGGGCTATTTGGGACGCCATTCAGGCTGTGATGACCTTCCCTGCAGGGACATGCCCTGGGGCAGAGAGGGAGGAGCAGGGGAACAACGAGGTCAATCTAATCCCCTCCTGCTCTGAATGGCCTCAGTTTGACCAACGTTCACAAGCTGCTGAAAAATATAATGGCCAACCACTGGTAATGGACAGATGAGGGCAGCGATTGTGCCACCGTAGCACAACAACTGAAGGGGTTAGAGGCCACATGTCAGGCTTCTTAGTTATATATGTTAGACAAAGAAAACTTATGATAGTCTCCAGCAGGGTTAACTAGACTTAACTCTTACTGTATGTTGATTACAAACTTGTACTGCTCAGCATCTTGCAGCTGGGACAGTATCTGACACCTGCAACATACAGAAACTATTACTGTACCATCTGTGGATTTGCAGGTGGTACAGTAATAGTTAACAGGTGTGACCCCAAACGCCATATTATCTCTTTGACATTAAACTGACTACAGATAAGGAAACTAGACCTATTTTCACTCTGGGGGTTTATGTTTTAGTCTGGAATAAAAGGAAGATGTACGTCACTCATGTTTGGGTGCTGTAATAAAATTAAAATATTGAAAAAGTGCACTGCTTTGTAGAAATCGTCTGACATCACACATTGTACCAAAACAGTGCTCTTTCCGATGAACATTCAAAATAAAACTTGCTCCTTGTCAGCTTGAAAACACTGAGCAGCATGTTCCATAATACTGAACTTGTTCCTATGAGTGTAGTACACACAGTACATGGAGACATTATCAATTGCAAACCAAGTACAGTGCACACTTTTAACAGTCTAAATAAGAAAAGTTAAAGACTAAAGCTCCAATAGCGGCCCCACAAGGTTGCAGTGTTAATTCTAATCCACAATACAAACCCAGTTTCATACTACATGGTATACAGTAAATAATACTAATTTTAACGGTATGCTGTTTTAGCAGGTTGTTTAAGTTGCAGTATACAAGAAATCAATGTACTTTTACATTTTGTACAAACAGGAAATTATACAAAACTTTCTCTAACACATGTTAGAGAAAGTACCAACGAATGTCAAACTGCAACTTTGGAACGCCGCTGCCAATTAAACTCCACAAAGAGAAAGCAAGATGTTTTTCCAATGATTTAATACTTTTGTTTCTGTCTCACCATCATCTGCAATTTATTTTTTGTTTTCTTAATTTTTTCAGTTGTAAGTAGGTCCACCATTTTCTTTGTGGGACAATAAAGTCCATTAGCCAGGAGCTCATAACATTTCATGGAAATTTACCTGCTAGATTCAAGTGAAAATTTGGCCTGAAAGACAGAAAAAAAAGGAAAGAAATATGTATTAATCTTAGTTTTAATTCATGAATATTCACAGCAAACGTAATGGAAATTCGGCCTTTAGATTTAAGATGCCATGTGATGGACAAACGTGTTTTTAAATGGGGAATTCGGACCTGATTGTGACACTAAACAAAAGGTCAGATGTCACCAAAATCACTTTGAATCATCCTCTGGGGACCATGAATATCTATAACAAATTTTAAAGCAATCTGGTCAGTATGTGTTACAATATCTCTCTCTGGACCAAAGTGTTAGACTGACTGACCACTGGCAGGGCAAAAAAAACCCCAACAACTCTTAAACCACAAACAAAATAAACAAAAATAGATTTTCTGGTCCTGAAAAAGGGATATAACTAGAAACAAGTTTCACAAAATTGTCCCGTTTGTGTGGCTGAACACTGAGCAGGTTTTTTGGCTCTGTGTCAGACAGAGTTTATTTAGTGATAACAGCACAGACAACTGGCACTGCTCTTTGTCTTCCTTTCACTCACTGTACTTTGGTGAGTGACACCAACAGATAAGTTGAAGTTGTAGCTCAGCCATTGATCAACACTGAAATTGACTTCTCAGTGAGACGCTGAAAAACTGCCAAAACGGTGTGAAAGTTTGCTTTATTACTGTATGTCTCTGTTATTTTAGGTTTATCATTTCCATTTACATCACAGTTCTTACTCTTGTATGCTACAAGGCAAAGTGAAAATAATTAGTGTAGGAGGAAGATCCTTTTGCCTCACCCAGCATCGAGGTAACTGAAGCACAATGCCCACACACTCATTAAAAGAAGTTAGCAAACTCGTTTAGCTGGTTATAAATTATGTGCTACACACACATCATCTATCCTGCTTCGCTCTGCAAATCATTTAATTAGGACACTGATGCCATATTGCTGAAATTGTCTACAAATTGTATCTTGTGTTGCTTTCTAAGACAAGTGCCTCACATACAAACTAAGTATTGGCAGCATAAAGCCACTGTTTTCTCACAGTGTCACAGACTCTTGAGTTTCTCTCCTGGGCACTATGGGCTCCTAACTGGGCTGTATAAATCCTTTAGACTTTACGGTTTCCCCTGACCCTGACATTCACTTTTCAGACCACACGGGTCATCACCAGCAACATCAGACCACCAGCAACGAGAGAGTGAAAACCAACTGAGGCGGAGTAGAAGAAGTCTTTGATCCCAACAGCACGATGAGCCAAATATTTCCTCAGTAGTTTGATGAATATGATAACCATGATGTTATCAGAGCTCAGGAACTGTCTTCTAGAGTTTTCCACAGTGTTTTTCTAACGAGGTAGGTAACATAAAGGGCTCATTAAGATCGATCACAACACTGTGCTGCTGTATTCTAAAGTTGCCACACCTAACACTTTAATCAGATTTTAAGATGACAGCCGACACAGGTGCAGGTACACGCTGTATCGGAGACTTGAATAAAGCTAAAACGATACTTAATCCATATCTAATGATTATTATTCTGATGAAAAGAAGGCAAAGCAACTGCACAATAATCTCCACTGCAAACACCCAGTTTATTATCTAAGCTTTCAGTCACACAAACCTTTGTACACTAAGAGCGTCTCTCCATGTGGGAGATCATATTTTGTTACATAAAGCAAAATAATTAAATATATGCATTCAAATACGGCTCTGATCTTTTGAGTTTTTGAGGCATTGAGAGGATTACTTGAAGGGCAGGGAATACTGTAACAGATACATACTTCTGAACCGTGCATCTCCACTCCACTGATGACTACTGGTTGCACCTGGTAGCAACTAGATGTTTACAACTGACGAAGACGAAATGAATTGTAACTCCGCTCACCAGTTCCAGTCTTCCTTATGCATTACTAAATAGCCTTAAGGTCTGTTCAAAGTGAATGTGAAAGCAAACTTCGGAGGTGGGGTGAAGAGTCGAGCAGACGTGAAAGGACGCGAGTTTGCTGTAGTTGATGTGAATAACAACAATACATCAGAGTTTGACACCCAAACCTTTACCACAGCATTGTCAGATCATAAAATGGATTTTCAGTTTTGGAAGGCACTGACAAATGATGTCATCTTGCCGATAAGGATGTCAGATCAGAGAACACTTTTAATTTGGAGGACTTGTTGTGTAATCTGAGGTTTTGCAGAAACGTCCAATATTGTCTTGCGACTGAGCCAATAAAATTTAAAACGAGAATTTTAAATGTGTGTTATTAATGAGTTAGAACATACATAAACACCGGTGTGGTCCCTTTAAGAATGTTTGGAATTCCAAGATTGTAAAAAGGAAAATGTTGTGTTGTCTGTCAGAGTGAGCGGAAGTGATAATGGCATTTTGACTCATTTATCAATGCACCGGTCATATTTGCTTAGCTGAGTGTATCCTGTCCGTGTTGTTGTGTTCTTGAGTCTGCCGTGTGGCCTGGGGTCCAGCTCTTTTAGGATGCAAACTAGCTGTGTGTTTGTCTGTAATCAATAAGGCTGGAGGACATATCGCTTTCTACACCCTCTTAGTCTCTTGACCCTTCATCTGCCTCAGGAACAGCACTGTCAGGATGACAGCAGCGTGATGAAATGGCACGCTTTAGAACTGGGATTGAAAAACATGGCATGATTTATCTTGGCAGCCTGTTTGTTTTTCTTAACAAGGCATTTGGGGACCAGGGAGTTAAAAAAAAAAGAAAAAAAAAGAAAATCTAATGCCCTTTGTAGATAGGCGCAATTTCACCGCCAGAATCAAAACAGCCACTTTTCAAAAGTGACTGCTGGGAGAAATGCTGCTGCACGCCAGCGTCTCGCCTCACCTGAGTGACTTGTGTTGTTTTTGGAGAGTGAAAGACGACTGATGGTGGACTGGTGGTTAAGTGGAAGAGCTTGAACACCTTAATGTCACTGTGCCTCTTTATATCTGTCTGTCTGTGGCTGCTTCCCAGAGAGGAATTGTTTTAAAAAAAAAGGTCCATATTAGCCTGATAATCAGACGAAATTGCTATTTTGTTATATTGTTACCCAATTTCTTGTTGCAAAGGGGGTTTTTCTATAATGTTTTCCCCTAAATAATCGGTAGACAGTGACATATTTGTACTACCGTCATCATTTTTAGTCGATAAGGAGCTGCAGTAGCTGTTGCTAGGGAGTTAACGTATTTCACGATAATCAAAGAAATATGCTGATTTAATAGTTGTTATTTCTGTTAGTCTACCGACATCGACCTGCAGTACAGCTGCATTAATCACATCCACATTTGTTGTCATTTTTATGTAATTATCTTTGCTGGATGTAGCTAGGTAGCTAGCTAGCTATGTAGGAAGATGATGTCCCTATTCTTGTGTGACTCATTAATGTGTTTTAAAAGTTTTTGTTTTTCTTTAATAATTGGATTGTCACCACAATAACATTATAAACCCCATTAAGAAAACAAGGTCTCTGTTTTCTGTCATTTACAAACTGGAAAGAACTGGATTCCTCTGCACAGGAGCCAAGCTGGACCCTATTTCTCAGACTCAAACTATTGTGTTAAATGCTTGTTGGTCACTGAACCTGAAACGAGGACGCTCTCCTGAAAGGCCACAGGAAGACAAGAGTCAGGGACAAAAGGCTGAAAGAAAGAGATGAATGAAGAGAAGGAAGAACACTTGTCCAGGAAGTTTAAGAGTGCACAGTGCCAGCATGGGGTAAAGTAGAATTAAGTGGGCTCAAAGCAGAACTACAGTGGGCCGGTATTAGCGTACATTTCTTCTTAATGTGGCATTACACCTACATATTGCTAATAATGAGTGAATTTACAGTGAGCATGCTGTGGTGTGATTTTCACTTTCTAATTGCCTGGACTACTTTCTCCCTGGTAGTGGTGAAATCACACCAGTATGCTGTTGTTATTTCAGCACATTTCACTGTGTTGATGTTATCGCTTGCTTACCATAAACGAGGGTGAGGACTCGCAGGATCTTGAGATAAATGCCTAAAATACCTGAAATCCTCAGAATTTCTTGTAATCCCAAGAAGAGACAAATAGAGGCGAGAGAGACATGAAGATGCAGATAGTATCAGATGAAGCAGATGAAGTTATCAGTTATATGCAAACACGCCTGCAGAAAACACATTTAAAATAAACACTAGTAGCACGACAGTTATTCCATTCATGCCACACTCATCGCAATGATCTGCACTTGAAATGATGCAACCTCAACTGAACATGAAATTACAACTAATCCAACACGAGCTTCACTTCTTCCAGCTCATTTGGTTTGGTGAATAGAAGCTGATGCAGTGTTTGTTCAATACAGTGCACCTGTGCATGGTGAAAACAGTTCTGTTGCTAACATCACTGTTGACACGTTTTGTTTATTAGATACCAGGTAACTTTTTATTGAACAGACATCCATAAAAATTCTCCAGAAGCTCTGCTTTAAAGGAATAGTTCAACATTTTGGGATATACAGTATGTTCATTTGCTTTCCGTCTAAGAGTTAGATGATAGAATTGAAACCACTTACATATCTGTTCACTATGAAGCTACAGCCAGCAGCTGATTAGTTTAGCTTAGCACAAAGACTGGGAACAGGGGGAAACAGCTAGCCATGCTCCGTCCAAAGGTAACAAAATCTGCCTACCAGCACCTCTAAAGCTCTCAGTAAACAACGTTATATCTTGTTTGTTTAATATGTGAAAAAAGGAAAAACAACACAGTGCAATTTACGGGGGGTTGTGCATCAGTCTTACCCCAAAAAGTGTCAAACTATTCCTTTAATATCAGTTTTAACATCTTGCAAATCAAATGATTTTGAATATCGCTGTTTTCATGGTACCTCTGTAGGTTGGGAGAGAATTTGGCCATGGATGAATTTATAAAACTGAAAAACAGCCAAAGACTGTTCAAACTCACAGAGCTGAATCTGCAGCTCCCCTCGGCTTTACGAGGACCCATACATTTACTGTTTTGCTTCACTCTCTCCGCTCTCATAGCGTCGTTTTCAACCGCAGCAGGCAGCTCCTTTCAGTAAAAAAAGAAAAAGCTGTAAAAAATCACTGTACACTACCTGCTCAGCACTAAACAGCAGACAGACACAGCTGGCGAATAGCTGGCCAGATATTTCCCTCAGGAGTTGGTAGAGACCAAAAACAGAGCTAAAAGAGAGTGAATATTGGACCTACATTCATCAGGTGGCCAGAAACATGACTCCAAATGAATGATGTTGTTGCAATATAACAGCTGGATGTGTAAATTAGCAACTGTTTGCTAACAAGTAAAAACAATAAATAATGGGCAAACTTCATCTGCTGATGAAAACTGAAAAATTATTAATGCTTAATGGACCTTGAGTTGAAATGGTTTTGTCAAGTATTATATAGTAAATTAGAACAAATAGGATCCTTGCCCTGTTTTCTCATAGTTCTCTGTTATAACAACAATGATTAACAGGAACACATGCAGGTCTGAAAAATATCGATGTCTGGAGATATAAAGTTTCCCCCCCGACAGCGTCAATATGTCTGTGTGTTGTTGTTGCTGGATGACAGAAAATATCAGCAAATCCCTGTTAACACCTGCTGAAAGAGTTTATAACTCCAGACGACTCCATTTGGACATTTGTTATTTTAAATTTCTATGCAGGCAGATCCTTACAAACGGCGTTATCCACATTCTTCATCTTGGCCTGATGCTGGTGTCACCGGCAGCCCACCCCTCCTCCTCCCCCCTCGCCTTACTTTGTAATAAGTTTCGGGGAAAGCCTGGCTAAGCATGAAATATCTTGGCAAAGTGCTGGTGACACCGCCTGTTTTCCTTCCTAATTCCTGACCCGTCCCTCAGAGATCCCGGGCAACAACACCATGGATCAAAACTGGACCCAGAGGTCACAGAGTTCAGGCCCCTGGTGGGCTGATTAAAGCCATCAAAGACACTGCGGAAACAACCGCTACAAAAACACATGCAATAAACTTTATAGTTTTTTTTTCTCTCTGGCCATACCATGAAATATTTCTGTTGCTGAGGCGATTAGAAAGGCTAATGGTATGCGGTGCGTCTTCTGCCGACAATGAGGTCACCCAGTCAGCACAAATATAAGGAAACGCCCCTTCTCTCCTCTGTCACGCTAATCCCAGAGCCCTGAGCCTGCAGGACCTCACGCTGCCTGACAGATACACACCTCAAAAACACTCTTAACTGCTCCATTACCTCGCTGCCACAGGCCGCAGGTGTCGACAGACAGCTTCTGACTGGGGTAATCCTGCGGCTCGCAGTGGCTTCAGACAGATGAGGGGGAAATGAGTTGAGGGGTGTGTGGGGAAGGTTTACGGTGAAAGAAGTTAAAGTTACCAGTGATGCCCAGAGGGAGCAGGGATGACTGATGCCACAAAGCTCCTGACATGCTTTACCCTTGTACATGACTTCTTCAATATTAATTATATAATAATAGTCTTAATTTGTAAAGCACATTTAAGTACAAAGTTATAAAAGGGATTAAGAATGCATTTTTCTAACAACTGCAACAGAAAAAGTGATGAACAATGCTCAACATGAAGCAGAGCCTAAACTGATTTGAAAACCAACAACTCTGAATTTAAAATTTGATAAAAACCAAACTGAGGTTTTTCATGCTGTACAAGGATGCAAGTCAGTAAATGGCTTCCTCCTCAATAAGAAAACAAAGACTGTCTGATTTTAGTGAAATCTTTGGTTGTTAAATTTAAAAATGGCAGTTCTGGATCACACTGTGAGACTGATTTAGTCAGAAATTTAGGGCCAAAGTCTCACAATGTGACTGCTGCTATGAACCACATCTACAAAACAACTAATGAAAACGCGACATGAAATGATGCAGAATACACTAGCATTATGCAACTTCTAAATAACATATTTAACTTCAAACTCACTTTGCAGACTTGGCATTTCATGTTGCCCTCTTTTCCCTGGCTTCACACTCTAATGCCTCACTGTTAAAACTTAAGAGCGGTGCAGACAGATGACATTGTTTTGTTTTGTTTTCTATTTACATCATAGCACTGCGACTCACCAGGCATTCATCGCACAATCTGACATCATGCAGTCTGACACAAATTGTGACCAGGATTTCGTTAGACTCTCCCACAGTGTGACATGCAGTATTGTTTTTATCACATCGTGTACAGACTTGGCTGCTCTGAGACTGGACAACAGTTTTGACCTGGTAAAATCCTTGAATAATACAAACCAAATAACACAGCTGCAAGCACTGAAAAGACTCAGCAATGTAGAAAAACATTGATTAACATTAATTCTGTCCCATCTTAATGGTCAGCATTAAGTCCATGTCAAAAGTTTAGACATATTTTGTTAAAAGTAAAACTAAATCTACCTCCCATTACTGAGCCCAAAGAAAAGCTGGCAGAACAAAAGGAAGAGAAACAGGAGGAGGAAGAGGAGAGAGATGGCATTGAACAACAGGAACTTTGGCGGTAATGCCCGGTAATGACTGGCCTACTGACTGGAACTCGGTCACATAAACAGGCTGAATGTGAGGACAGAAATCAGGGGAAACGGCTCTTAACTCAACCCAATGCAGCTTGTGGGGTCTGTCCAGTGCAGGTGGCACCTGGCGTCATTCATTCACCACCACACTGTGAACAGCATCCCCTTCCTCAGCCTGCCGCCTCTCTCAGCATCATCTTAATGCATCCGAGTTTGTTTGTTCGCTGGTGTGTTACAGCTGACAGACCTCCTCTGCAGCTCTGCAAACTTTCCATGAACTGCTGCGTTCAGGTTGAGTGAAATCAGCTGGAAAACGTGGATTGATTGGCTTGCATAACTCTTTTAAGAGTCAGTTCAAGCATTGTGAACATTTTATGCTTCAGCTTCAGTCCCAAAAGCTCCTCTGGAACAGTTTCCACATAGGTGGGTGTAATAACCGAGCTGTTTTCCATATTTGATCTACTTCACAGGTGGCATCTGGAGTGTTTAACATAAGACAGTGTTGTAAAAGTCATCCAGATCACTAACTTAGGTTTAATGTTTAGCACGCAGACAAAGTGAAGGTAAAGCAGAGGGAGAATTATATGACTAAGAAGTCGCACAGAGACTTGCGTGATATCGGGGCCGCCACAGTCCCCTTAGGGAAGATTACATGTACAGTAAGTATGCTTGCAGGCACCTGCTAAGGATTTTGGAAAAAGAAATTCCTCACATTCATGTTCTGTGTGCTCCGCAGTGACCCATTCAGTTCACACACCAGCATTCCTGAGGTACTGGAGGAAGGCATGAAAATTTCTTTCCAGCTTCACTAATGCAACAAGCCACAGCCTTTGTCCTGCACACATTCCTCTGAAACATGGAGCAGATTTGGGTAATGATGGCCTGACAGCTGATCTTTAGCTGATGATGTTTGGAGCCACAGGCGAATGTTGCAAATGAGGAGGCAGGCTGATACACTGTCAACCATCTGCAGCCGCAAGCAGTACAGTTTGTGATGGAAAGAGATCAAATCATCCGAATCATCGTGCAGAACTGACTTTGATCAGCTCCTTTGTAAAGTAAGAGACAAATGTGCTGCCAGGCGGTACGGTTGCTCAGTGGTTTGCGCTGTTACCGCACAGCAAAAAAGGTCCTGAGTTTGAACCTGAGCCGGCCCACTGCAGCTTTTCTACGTGGAGACTGAAGAGTCTGCAGGGTTTCTTCCAACAGTCCAAAGACATACAGGTTAGGTGAACCAACAAAATCTAAATTGCCCAGAGATGCAAATGTCTGTCTACTTCTTTTTTTGACAGTTGACAGTGAAGACAAATAGGAAATGTGGGGAAAAAAAGGGCAAGACATGCAACAAACGTTCCACAGCCAGAGCAGCTACATGGGATGTTTCCTCGATCACGTAGGCTTGAGCCCCCCATGAACTTGCACAGGATAACCTGGTATAGAAAGGATGAATAGATTGAATAGTACTGTGGTAGTGACCATAATCATTTATGGTACTGTAGTTCACTGTGCTTAATTGCAAATATTTCTACATCAACATACTTGTCCTCATGCAACACATGAAAGAAACTCCTTGTGGAAGCATTCAAGGGAAAGTCTGCAAATCTTTGGCAGCAGAATGTGAATTAATTTACTTTACAGGGAGTTCTTTCGAAGGTTTTAACTGTTAAGTTGCCTGCTATGCTAATTTGGCCAAGAGAGATCCCAAAGGATATTGTAGGAGCCAAAATGTGTATTTAGCCTGTGTTGTTTATTATTTGTTTAGGCTGTTTAGGCTCTTTTGTTACTCTCACTTCTTCTGGTAATTGGCACTTGGGTGTGGTTTCACGTTATTTACCTGTTCACTTGGATGGCCGGATGTAGCCAAAGAGGGTGAGTAGGGCTCCGATATTTTCTGTTGACCGTCACATTTTGGTATAATTATCCAATACAACATTGCTTGTCGGTGCCTTTTTGTTCAAATAAACATCATAAAACGCATCCGGACTTCAGTATGTTTTTGTATCAGCATGTCACAGTGAAGAGCCTACTTAGCCTCTCAGTGGCAATTTTTTCTTAGATTGTAGTCGCTGCACAAACGTCCTGTACACATGTCCTTGATATATGGTCACAGATCTCGGACATTTAAATGTTCAGATATTCATTAAAGTAATTACAGGAAGTTGAACTGTCTGTCTTTAAGGTGGAAGGAATTTACATCAGACAGGTGCCTGGACGCATGAGCATCTGAAGTGGCTCGAGTTCCATGAGATGGCTACGGTCCTGGATCATTTAAAGGGTAATTATTTTTACATATTTCAGGGGTCTAAATGACTAATAGGAATAGGTCCAGTAGGTCGCCTCAGCCAGCAGCCATGAAACGGGCTGCAATGGCTGCAACCTAATCCTTGTGGGCAACTGCGCCCATCAAAGTACGTCCACTAAAAGTGCTTGTTTCTGCCACTAACGGGCTCAGATTGTTAGCCTAAGTGTATGACAATGTTATGGAAATGATCCCTACAGAGACAGACCTTTTTCAAGAGAAAGATCCTTTTTGTTAATTAAAAAAGTAATAGGTCTTAGTGTTGGAACATTTGGAAACTGTAAAAACTTGAATGATCACTGTCATTCACAGAGGCGGTTTTTGATTTTCTCAGGCACGTCAGTCTTTGCGTGACTGAGCTGGCCTGTTCACAGAGATCACACGACATTTCTGAGCGGTCAGATCACTGTTTGTTTAGGGTTGGAATATCTGTGTGTAGCTGCAGGAGGTCTCTGCTCGGTGTCAGGGCGAGACCAGAGCGGCCCCACCTGGAAGTACTTCTGCGGGGTCAAAGGTCCATGCTATTGAACCTGAGTGACAACATCTATACGTAAACAAAAAACACTGAGCGTAATGAGAGAACTGTTGGGTTCACAGGAACAAAGGAAAATGTTGTCTTTCTTTGCCACATTACTCTTTCAGACTGTTGGTTTGTCCGAGATACTTTTAATAAAAACAAAACAAAGCTGTGACTTTTCTACAACTTTGACTCATTCTATACTTTCACATTAAATGACAGATATTGGAGAGGTTGTTTTTAATTAAGTTTTAATAACCTATGCCTAAAAAATTGCATAGTTCATGTATCAATGCTATAATCAAAAGGCTATTCAGATCTCAGTTTGATTTTTATCAAAAATTGACAAATTTACTCTTCAGCGTTAATATCCAAACTGCACTGCATACAGCATTAACAGCAAAATAAACTTAAATAGGACAAAAAATAAGGCAAAAAAAAAAAAAATCATCATTATAGCAGCACAGTGGTACAGTATTAATCAATTGTGATATACTTAGTCTAGAGCAGAAACAATTCGTTGATAATTGATCAGTCGATCAACAAAACATCTGCATTCATTTTGATGATTTATTAGTCCTTTAAGTTATTTTGTAAGCAAAAAAAGGTAAAAATTCACTAGTTTCAGCTTCTTAAATGGGAATATTTGAAAGTTTATTTAGTCTCAGTGAATTGAACCTCTTCAGGTTTTAGATTGTTGTTCAGACAAAATGACCTTTGAAGATGTCACCAACCAATCGAAAAATGGATCGTCAGATTAATTGATCATTAAAATAATTGTCAGCAATAATCGTAGCTCTAATGGAATCAGATATCAGCACATTTCTTTGGATTCAGTTGTGTGAGGTGGGAGGAAGGTTGTTTTTTCACCATAATATTAAGTCTGTCAGTTCCCTTTAAAATAACTTTGAGACTTTGCAGTTTGGATATTGTGACAGAGAAAAAAAAGGTTTGATTGATGTTTTTACTTGAATTGAAACAATTGATGTATCAATTACAGGCCAAAGACTCTTTTTTCTCTTTGTAGCTTTGACCTCAATGTAACCGAATTGTTTCACACAATAATAGGAAGCATTAAAAAGCTTTAATATCAGGAGAGGCATCTCTTCAGACGTTGTTTATCATGAGGGTAGGAGTAAAAAACTGACAGCTACAGGAAAGCATCTGCAGGGGAGGTTCCTTCGCATGAGTAGAGAAGAATACATGTCACTTTGTTTAGTAGCTCTGTTGTCAAGGTGTGGAGGATGCCAGCTAATCTCAGTAGAGAAAGTCCCTGATTACCACACAAACTGCACAAGGATGCCAGCTATGCCGAAACAATATGATGCCCGAGGAAGTGCAGGAAAGCTTCCTCTAAGTAGGAACAATATCAACAATAGCAAGAGTTCCCAGATTTCTTTCAAAACAACAACAGAGCTCAGACCAAGTCCCTCTTTTTTTGTTGCCTATTGGAGGAGATAAGACATTTTCCAAGAAGCAATTCTTCAGTGCAGTCTTTTCTTATGTGTAATTCCCCAAACAGAAAGAGATTACTTTTTTTTTTATAAACATGACAGATAAAACTACAGGACCTGTCTAAAGTTTACAGTACATAAAAGAGGTCACGATGCTTCTTGAACTTGTTAGCCAAAATCATGAAGTCACAAGCATCAACAGCACTTTGACCCACATAGAACATGAGTCCAGATTCGACCAAGGTCGCCGAACCATCCCAGCGAGTATTTAGTCTATTCAACGATCGCTCCTCATAACATCCACGGGGGGCTTGCAGTCTTCGTGTCTCTGCTTATTGAGGCATGCCAGACATTCCCTCCACTGTGTGAATGTGTGTGTGTGTGTGAGAGAATGTATGTGTGTGTGTGTGTGTGTGTGTGTGAATGTGAATGTATGTGTTTGTGTGTGTGTGTGTGCATGCTGTGACCTGAGCACAGACACGAACGTAACATGAATTCACCTCCTCAAAATTCCAAACACTTGTAGCGACCACGAGCCAAAACAAGGGGACGGTTTCCTGTTTTGTTCTCTGCCCTTCTGAAAGGAGAGACTCCCACCTTTCCACCACCCACCTACAACCCCCCTCAAACAGACACACACACTTACACTCACTCTCAGTCTGGAGAGGAAGGCTGAAAAGCTTTCAGTGTCTCCATCAGTGAGAAATTTTCCATTTCAGGCGATTTAATTCACAGCTTTTGTGTTTAATCTCGCTACACTAGAAGCTACTCAACCATCTATAAGCTACCTGTTCCATAAACATCCAGCTCGGCTTCCTGTTGTTCGGTCCAGACTTTCCTAAGATCAAGTGCTGCTAACCACAACGACACGGCTAGTTTTTAAAGGTACAGTACATTGTGAAGTGACGGTGTCAATTATTTCTTACCGTGCACACCAGCAGCTATGCAGTTAACTGCCATTCAAGTCCCGTCGTCCTATTTTCTCAAACATCTGTACACACTGAATGATTGACGCTGAGTGAGAGTAAATACTGGTGAGTTTTTTTAATTCATTATTAGAGCTTCCACCAATCATATCTAGAAATGTTAAAGAAACTGGACTTTAGATTCTTGAAGATGTTTCTTGTCTCTCATCCTCTTCAGTTCTGAAGCACTTCTAGATATACACTCAGTTGCCAGTTTATTAGGCACACCTAGCTGAAACTAATGCAACAGTCCTGCAATAAATCCTACCATCACGAAGGTTATAATGTCATAATGTAATTTTGGAGGATGTAGTTTAAGGTGCTGTTGAACTGTTCCTGCTATTTAGCCTACCTTCATTGATATAAATAGGGTACTAATAATAGAAACACCTGTGAGAATAATGCAATACATCTCATATGGCGTAGCAACAGCAACAAAGAGGGTGGGGCTTAGTCAACAGTAAATTAAGGGAGGTTTTCCTGTGGTTTTGGAGGTTAAAAAAGTGGGAACTTGAGTGCATTAAATGTGGACTGTGTAGAATGATGATATGATACAACTACAGAGTCCAGTCTGCATGATTCTCATTGGACACATTTCCAGGACACTGGTTTTGTCATGCCTTCATTCCAGTCTTACATAACACACATTTAAACCATTATGAAATTAACTGAGACCTACTGGTGACAGCTGTCAACACAACAGGAAATTCTTCCTTTGCTTGATTCCAAAGAACTGTAAAGGTAAAGGTGTTTCCCCTGTTCCAGTGAGAGTAAAGAATAAGGAGTCGATGCTGACATTTTTAGAGGAATCCTTGCTGTAAATAAACAGGGAAGGGAAGGGGGTTAGAGGGGAGGAGGTGAGCTGTGCAGCGAGGGAGGGAGGCTCTTTTATTGCAACAGTTGATTGTTCTCAGAGTCAAAACAACGCACGCTCAAGCCACTGTAGACTGGCATTGTAATAACAAACAATCCTTATTTTCTGCCATTGCAGTTTATACAATCTGAATTGTCAGGCAGTAGAAAAGGCGAGAGCCCGGCCGCAGCCAAAGTGGGTGCAAGTATCTGCCTGCACAACGAGGGATCGCAATAACAGGAACCACAGAGTGGCTCCTGCAGCGCTGCAGATAAGAGCCACGCTGAATGAGGACCTGAGGCTGTTCAAGCTGCCTCATAAAATGTTCCAGGAATGAATAAAGCCGATAATATTCGCCTATTCAAGACAAAATACCGCCTGGAATCTGTGAGGACAAAGCCAAAATGTTCTGTACATGACACATCAAAAACGCCAACCTCTACCACTGTCCTGTGTGCATCATGGAATCACTTCTTATTCTTTCACAGACAATGTCAGGGCTGATGATGACATGCTGATGAGACTCAATAAGTGACAGTGATGTCCTCTCCTTTATGCTCTATAGACAGCTCTGATGTAATGGAAAACATAAGTGACAACAACCTCTGGAATGCTGTTCGCTTTAAATCCTTGCCTCTACGCTCTCGCAAACCATAAACTCAACAGGAGGTCGATATGAATGTAAAGGGGAAAGATTTGAATGCACCACGCTGGTTTGGCTGTGTCCACTGTTTTGGACAAGAATCCAGGACGACTTCAAATTCATGTCAAGTGTCTTGGCTGTTGGCCTCTCCGAGTAAAAATATTATGAAAATACTAACCAGTATTTCAAAAACAAACACACTTATCGGCTTTTATCATCAGCAAGCAGAGGAGGCCTGAGGAAAGGGCCTTCCACTGTGTTATGTAATCCTAATAAAAGACCCATTTTTTTGCGGTAAAACAAGGTCAGGCGTTGCATTTAACATCTTGTTTACCATATAATACATGTCGGTATGCGATGGGTGTGCTCCTGCTGACAACGTGCAGAGCTGGATGTAGGCTGTGATTACAAGAAGCAAAATGAATCTGTTCCTTTGAAGGATATACTTGTCATAAACAAACCTGTGGCTTGCAGCGACTTGCATTTCTAGGCCTCGTAATCATCACACACTTAGATTAATCATTTTAAATATAGATACTGGCTCTTGCATAAAAGCCTCCTCATGCTGCACAAAAATAACAGAAAAAGGAGGATACAGCAGGTACAGTGGCAAGAAAAAGTAAGTGAACCCTTTCGAATGATCTGCATTTATGTATAAATTTGTCTTAAAATATGGTCTGATCTTCATCTGAGTTACAATAATGAACAAACACAATCTGTTTTAACTAATAACACACAAATTATTGTATTGTTCTTGTCCATATTGAATACATCATTCAAACATTCACAATGTAGGTTGGAAAAAGTATGTGAACCCCTTGACTTCAACAAAATTGGAGGTGTGGTTTGAGTTACTCTGACTTATAAAAAGCACTCAAACATTTTGAGTTTGCTATTCACAAGAAGCATCTGCTGATGTGAACCATGCCTTGCAAAAAAGAGATCTTAGAAGACCTACGATCAAGAATTGTTGATTTACATAAAGCTGGAAAGGGTTACAAAAGTAATCTCCAAGAGTTTAGATATTCATCAGTCCACAGTTAAACAAATTGTCTACAAATGGATACGATTAATACTGTGGCTACTCTCCCTAGGAGTGGGCGCCCAGCAAAGATGACTCCAAAGGCACAACGCAGAATGCTCAATGAGGTAAAAAAGAACCCCAGAGTAAAAGTTAAAGGCTTGAAGGAATCATTGGAACTGGTTAACATCTCTGTTCATGAGTCTACCATACGCAAAACATTGAACAGGCATGGTGTCCATGACAGGACACCACGGAGGAAGCCACTGCTCTCCAAAAAAAAACACCGGTGCACACCTGAAGTTTGCCAAAGATCACCTCAACGCTCCACAATGCTACTGGGAAAATGTTTTGTGGACTGATGAAACTAACGTTGAATTATTCGGGAAGAACACGCAGCACTACGTATGGCGTAAAAAGGGCACCGCATACCAACATGAAAACATCCTCCCAACGGTGAAGTACAGTGGAGGGAGCTACCTCCAGAGCTACCGGAAGCGCTCGTTTGAGGTTATTGCTGCCAAAGGAGGTTTGACCCGTTATTAAATCCAAGTGTTCACTTACTTTTTGCACGAGCACTGCGAATGTTTAATGTGTGTGTTCAATAAAGACATGAAAGATTATAATTGTTTGTGTGTTATTAGCTTAAGCACATTGTGTTTGTCTATACTTGTGACTTAGATGAAGATCAGATCACATTTTATGACCAATTAATGCAGAAAACCAGGAAATTCCAAAGGGTTCACTTACTTTTTCTTGCCACTGTATGTCTGGAAATTGCTGAAATCGGAATGAAAACATCAATTAAAACATAATTTCAGCTGAATTTGAGATTTGTGGCCTAAATGCTAAAATTGTGGAGATATGGACTAAACAACCCAGTCTCCCAGAAATTACAATTATATGCTACTAAACGTTTTTGCTAAATACATTCTGAAGGAAATGTAATTGCTCCCTGGATTATGTTCACTTCAACATTTCTTCTAGTCTGTCTTGGCATCATTATGTTCTTGTACTGCACCAAAGTCAGTTGTCCTGTGTGTAAGCCACAAATGCACTTTGGTTACCTTTTTTGAGTTAGTAAATGAAGCGTATTTACTATAACACTGAGTTGATCCATCGTCCCAATCTACACTGTTCATTGCAACAGAGGCTATTTGCCTTTTTCCAAAGGAAATCCAGCAGGCTTATTGTGTTCACTAGACCAAAACAAAATCTTACAAAATATTGTGTTTTTGGTTACACATTAAAAAAAGCAAACATGTCCTGTCTCGTGCTTAAAGAAAGCGTTTACCCTTTTAACGACAATATTTCCCAAACCTTAACCAAGTGCTTTGACTTGCCTAAAAGGAATAGTTAGGAATAGGAATAATTTTTGAAAATATGCTTTTACACTTTAACTAAAGCATGCAGTTAGAACCAGGAGGCAATTATTTTAGCTTAGCATAAAGACTGGAAACAGGGGGAAAGAGCTAGCCCGGCTCTGTCTAAACTTCCAAAATACCAGGTCTACTAAACTAACGTGTTGTGTCTCATTTATTTAATGCACAGCCACTGCACCCGGCCGCTGTTCACCGAGAAAATTACAGCATGTGTCAGTTTAAGATTTCAGTTTGTGTTTGGATTAAACAACGAGATACAACATGTAGATTAGTGAGATTTCTAGGTGTTGATACGCATATTTTTTTACTTTACAGAGAGTCTGGCTAGCTGCTTAGCCTGCTTCCAGTCTTTATGCTAAGCTAGGCTAACAGCCTCCTGGATTCAGCTACACAGTGTAATTAATGCACAGACATGAGAGTGGTATCAATCGTCTCATCTAATTCTTGGAAAGAATGTGAATAAGCGTAATTCCCAAAATGTCCAATAATTCCTTTAACGTATCCATAAAAATGTAAATCTTGCTATAGTTGCTACAAACAATTATTACAGGGAAAACAAAATATGTTTCAGTGAGAATTTTGTAAATATGTTCACTATGATCACTTTGCTACTTCATTATGTTATTGTATTATGTATTATAAAACATAACCCGGGCGGCATTGCATTTATCGCTAAACAAATTTTCTATTGTAAATTTGTAGTATATGAACGTAGATTCTAGGAAACAGGTTTGCGACAACAATGACACAAAACTAATTTAATTTCTCCTTCAAGAGATTCCAAAGAAGCATCTTTTTAATCCTGAACAAAGCCAGTCAAGTATTAAGGTGGTGAGAATTCAATCTCTCTGAACTATGGATGCCCTGAGCCGCATTCCCACCACTCCTCATGAGGAGTTCCCAACCAATCAAAACAGCGACTGTGCTCAGAGGGGAGTAACAGCAAGGAGGGCTTCAAATCGAGGGCCTTCGAAGAATTTAGGTAAAAAATAAAAGAGGGAACGAAGGTCCCAACAGCACAGTGACTCAAGGAAACATTAAGTTCTTTCTAACACTTAAACAATGAGCATTTCTACCACTTTCCTGCTCCCTCGCTCTCTCTCTCCGACTCCGCTGGTATTTTGCTGTTTGCTTGTTATTCAGGATAAACTGGAACATTCACACGTTTTCCTCCTCATCACAGACTCTGCAATAAGGACAAGGAAGTGCGCCCGGTTATTATGATTGGCAGACAGGTTCTGTTATGTTCAAGCTTGCGGTTGTACCGACTTTGATCTGGCTGCTACTGTATTTCTCATTTGGATTTGAGCTGCGAGAAAAAATGTTGCTATGGGCGAAAAGGTTTATACAACAAAACACTCCCTTTAAATGTTGTAGCTGAGTCACTAAAGTTTCAGTACAAGTTCAGTCCCAGTCCTCATTGTTTTACTCTAATGTAGTCCAACTCAAAGACACCAAGTCAAATCTTAAATCTATACTGTTTAAGTTCAGGTGAGATTCAACGATTAGTTCATCGGTTAAAATCAACCTCAAAGCAAGAATGCAGACTTGGTGGCACATCCAACACAGATATCAGTTGAAATGTATGTTTAACCTAAATGCTTTGGACCTGAGCAATTTTCCCAGGAAGGTTGACTGATAAAAGTCATAATCACTGCATTATCTCTGCAATTCATCTGCAATAGCACATGAATTGCATGCCACAGCAGGCGCCCCACCTATGCCCACTATGCTCGTCATTTTGCTTTACAGGAAACATTCATGAGCACCTCTAGAGAAGGAAAAAGGAGATATGGTGATATTATAAACTAATTTGAGACAGTGTTGACAGAAACTAGAAAGAAATGATGTTAGGTGAGGAGGGTACAAGACAAGGAGACAATGACAAGTTCTTCAAAATGTAGCTTATAATCAAAAGTGGGTTGTAATAACCAGTTTCATTTTGGATTAGGTACAAATTTTGGTAAAACAGATGCATAAAGCTTTGAGTGTAATGAAACTCTTAATACCTATTTCTAGTCATTTAGCTAAAAAGCAAGTAAGTAATCTGCTACAATTTGACTTTATATATATATATATAATTTTTTTTTTTTTGCAGCTTGAGTTGCTTCAAATTGTTGGAAGCTAAACCTGAATTGGTTTGAGTGCTTCAAGAGGATTCGGACATGACAAACCAATTCAATACTGTGTTTTAGATTTGATAAATTGCTTTCAAACCCCTATCCTACTCATAGAAATAAATACATCTGAATGTAACTGTTAAAAATGAATGTTGATTAGTG